>OU342742.1:154294688-154894688 GCA_910589775.1 Avena eriantha | reverse complement strand
TGTATTGAGGGCCCCGAGTTCTATGCTTGCCCCGGGCCCCCGAAATCTCAGAACCGGCCCGGATAAATGAATCAAACATTCATACTCTCTCTGTCCCAAAATAAGTGATTTGAGTTTGTCTAGATTCGCATGTACCTATATACTAAAACATGTCTAGATACATCCGAATCTAGCCAAATCTACGTCACTTATTTTGGGACGGAGGGGGAGTACAAAATCTGATACGGTCGCACAAAACCAAAAAAAAAAACCCGCTGGGGCAACAGAATAGGCACGCCCAAATCAAGAGAAAAACAGAGAGCAAACCAAAGATAAAGATACAACTCCCAAGGGGAGCACAATCGATAAGTGGGGCTGCCACTATAGAGTGCTCCATCATCAAGTACAACCTCGTCATGTCTCGCTGTCTACACTATGGGTACCACGACGCAGGAAGACACGCTCTATGACTATTTTGTTGCATATATTTCACAGGGCCTAGGTCATAGCTGGAAACACTAGAGACGCCTCCTTCTACCGATACGGTTTGCGTGGGCTTCTAGGAATCCACCTAGGTCTGAGGCCTGCCACTCAGGCCCCAACGCCTCATGGTTGAAGTTCCAAAGGAAGCGAGCCACGGGACAGGTAAAAAAATGTGGGTGCCCGTTTCCGAGGCCGCACATAAGGGGCATAGGACATTACCATGCCTAGGTCACTTGGCCACCTCCACACCTGAAGGTAGCCGATCGCGCAAGAGTTACCAGACGAAGATTTTAATCTTCACTGGCAGGGGGCCTTCCAAAGAGGCGAGGTCCAGGGAAGGGGGGATTGCTAAATAGGGCCTTATACCCCGAACTAACGGCAAAGGTTCCCGGGGGGGGGGTGTAGGTGCCGTGACATACTATCCGGGGACTGCGAAAAGGTCGGCGGGAGGCTGTCCTGAAGCCCCTCCCAGGAAACGTATCTCGCGCCAAGGTTCCTCTAAAACTCGACTGTCCATGCCCCGTCTTGGAATGCCTCATCAACCAAGATCATAGGGTTCGAGAAGATCGTGAATAACATAGGGACCTCATGTCGGAGGGGATGGCTACCAAACCAAGGGTCTTGACAGAATAAGGTATCCTTTCCATCACCTATGGAGATGGATAACCCCTTCTGCACTACCGTCTGAATGTCCTAGATGGATCTCCAAAATTGAGATCCCTCTCGACGGTCGCACGCCATCAGCGGTCGCCCCCGGAGATACTTAGCTTTCACCAGCTGTAGCCAAAGGCCGCCATCATCCGTGAGGATCCGCCAAACCTATGTCAGCATTAGGGCCACATTCATGTGGCAAGAAGATAAGATACCTATGCCCGCAATATCTTTGGGGGCGCAAATGTCTGCCCATTTTACCATGTGGTACTTTTGGTGGCCATCATTGGCCATAAAAAACCCGCGATAGCTGCTTGTTGAAGTTTGCATGAACCCCTTCATGTAGGAGGTATAGCCCCATGATATACATGGGGTGAGGGGGGCTGGAAAGGCATGAGTCAATGAGGATGGTCTTGCTCCCTTTGGAGGTGAACCTTCCTTGCCACGCCTCAGATTTCTCCTTCAGCCGCCCAATTAAGGGTTCGAGGTCCTTAGATAGGATCCTGGTATCGTGGACCAGCATCCCCAGATAAGTAAAAGGAAAAAAACGCCAGTCGGCAATTCATGCTATCATCAATCCTCTATTGGTCCTCAGGGGTGTACCCTAACACCATCAGTTCACTCTTGTCGAAGTTAATCTTGAGGCCTGACATGGCCTCAAAGCAGAGAAGGAATTTCAGGTTTATGATATCCAGTTACGATCCCTCCACCATGATCATCACATTGTCCGCATATTGGAGATGGGTTACCCCACCCTGGGGATGATATGCCCTACCACTCCTGAGATGTGGCCGGAAACCTTAGCCTTCTCTAAGATTTCCGCTACGGCATCAACCGCGACATTAAATAAAATAGAAGAAATCGGGTCCCCTTTCCTGACCTCACACGATGGTTTGAAGTATGGGCCCACCTCTCCATTTATGTTTATTGCCGTGTTCCTGCTCATGACAATTTGCATGATTCAACCTATCATGCGATCATCGAGGCCCCGATGTTGAAGAACCTGTCGGAGAAAAGCCTAGTCTAAACGGTCATATGCCTTCTCAAGTCTAGCTTCAGGAATATATATTTCAAAACAAGTGAACCTATACACTAAAACGCATCTATATACATGAGTTTTATAATGGCCGCAATGCCTTATACGTATTAGTGAACGAATGGAGTAGTTCTATCCTTTATTATTAAAATGAGAGTTGTGGTTGTTATTTTAGACATCAAACATTAGGAGGAATCATCACCGTCTGATTGATGTCTCCCGCATTGATGCCATTTAGGAATCAGTTTTTTGGGCATCGATTTTTTTCGCACAATTCAATTTTCTGAGCACAAGATTTTCGTTTCTGAGAGCGAGGCAACATAACAGCAAAAAAGGAGAGGTTGTATCTCCCGCTAGGCATTCCCTTCTGTTCTCTCTTGTGAGACCACAAAAATGCATCAGGAACAGAACAGGTGTAAGGACGGCAATTTTATCCACGGATCTGGGTATCCATGGATATCCGATCCAGTGGGTAAGGGTATGGAGGATTAATTACGTCCACAGATTTCATTGGGGGGAAATCCGCTAATTCATGGGGCGGGCATGGATAGTGGTTTCTCTCTATGGATATCCAATGGATACTCGGCTAACACGTGGGACCCACATGTTCTGTGAGACTTTTATGAGACATCTATGTACTTTGTGGTGTTATCGTGTGAGATTTGACATATGTTAAGTACTATGTGGTCAAAATATTGTTGCTTTGATATTTCTATGTATTATCCATGTAATATTTGCTAAAATGCTGTCAAAATTTGCTATAATGTTGTAGTTATGCTGAATGTTGTTATGATTATGTATATAGCGTGTAAAGCAATGGATATTGGATATCCGGCGGGTTTGGATCTAGGATGACATCCATGTCCATGAATATCTTCGTGGGCGGGCAGAAGTGAGGTTCATGGATTTGGATTTGAATTTGGTTTTGATATATCCGTCCAAACCCGGTCCATCGCCATGCTGGATCAACTAGAACTCCTCTTTTCCATTGATGACTAACCGAAACTTGATCCCAGAATTGAAAGAATATGCATCCGATCTGAATTACAATTACAACTGGATAGTTCTTGAGCAAGTTCCGCACTCCCGCATCACATTAAACTCCTTCTAGGTTGATTTGGTTCGCGTCCATGTTCCCAGCTCGGCCGACGTGACCTCGGAATACACAATTGAACTTGGGATTTATAAGCAAGTTTGTATAAAGAAAATGAATCTTCAAATTTTTCCTAAGACATATTTACTAAAAAATATGAATCTCTATTAATACATATATATGCCTATGTTTCATAGGCCACTCCTACTGACATATGGACACCGAGCACGTAGGTCCGTGGTATGGCCGATGGGCCTTCACCATCATAGGTGAGTAGATGATATGCACAATTTGACGCAGTACCTAAGTACTAGATCAGATCATATGAAAATAATAGCACCTTGGCAATATAAGATTTGGTAGATACAGAATAGAAGCAGGCGGGTATATCAGATCTTACTACACAAACAAGATAATTGATTTGATCCAGACTATAGACAGTCTGATTTTGTTTAGTTCTATCATTACATAGATATAAATACCCTTCATAAGTTTTTTTTTGGATCAATGAACGTATATACAACAATTATACTCCATGGATAAAATCTTCATATGATAAAAAATAGTTTAATGAAATTGCTTAATTGTGCCTGGAAGAAAGAAAACGAAAAAATCCACACAAGAGTGCATACCTTCAATAATTAGGTGTGAAAAAGACATTCCAGTTTGAACAAGGTGGAATCTTAATACTTTTATAATACTACATCCTATCTTTTTAAATCTTTTTTATACACATGAGTATTCGTCCATTACATATCACATTTATATGTTGCGAGGTGGAATCCTAGTCCTAGTGTTATTATAATACTACATGCTATCTTTTTTATACACATGAGTATTTACATCCATTACATATCACATTATATATGTTGCGAGTAAAAAATATAGCAGCGTACGGTCATTCAGCTAGTTCTGTCGAGTTGGGGAGATGAAGGTGCAATATGTAGCCCCTCTATATTGCTAAGCGAGTAATGCTACAGTTATGTACTGATTCATACGAACATAATCTTATGGAATGACGTGGCAATCACTAAACTGATGGGAAAACTTCCACGATTCCACATCCGTCCGTAACAATTTTTCTATAAATATTATCCGTAAGTGTAGGATTATTGTTGCTAAGAAAATAAACGGTATGTCTCCTACGCGCATCTCGAATTTTAGAAGATCACGTATGCTGCAACTGCTTCGACCGCCCCGTCATGTGATAACCATATGTCCGTATCGGCCAATCCTCAAAGTACTAAGAGCATCTCTAGTCCTCTCCCCCACCCACAAACACATACTGCTAAGATTTGTTACTCGCGCGATAAACTCTAACCACGTCGCTCTCTCGCCCCGTTTGTCGGGTCAATGTGTCGTGATTATGAAGGAGGCAATAGAAGCATCTCTCGACGACCCCTTAAAGGGTTCAAGGGAGTAAAAAAATAATTATTCTCTAGAAGAAGAGACCAACTCTCTAAAATATATCCCTCAGGAGCATT
Organism: Avena eriantha; assembly: GCA_910589775.1. Lineage (NCBI taxonomy): Eukaryota > Viridiplantae > Streptophyta > Magnoliopsida > Poales > Poaceae > Avena > Avena eriantha. The sequence goes on along the minus strand of OU342742.1, from coordinate 154,889,962 downwards.
TTTAGAGAATAAATTCCAGTCATATGTCTGTCCCGCCCGAGCCACCTGACCTCCCCGCTAACCTCGCTGTTGTAGGCACCGACTGGAATGGAACATGTAGGCTCTTCGGCAACCCCCCAGACAGCATCGCTGGCTCAACGCCACCGAAATCAACGCACATGTCGCCACCCTCACAACGGAAGAGGTTGGGGACCAAAAACATGGTGCGGGCCATTGCAACATCAACCTAGACCTTCGGCAATGATGTTGGCAAGGCTACAATGTCCCTGGTGATGGAAGCTTGCCCTCCCCTTGCTCAGATAATCAGCGACACGCGGGCAAGGAAGCCGACAGAGGCCAAGAAGGCACTCGCTGAGAAGGATGCAAAGAAGAGGAAGGCGAAGACGTCGACGCTGATGGATCATCCTTGTCCGTATCCCATATCTTGCCACCCCCTATGTCTCTTGCGGCGGCAAAGAGGAAGGCCATCATGGCAGTTGGCCTCTCGCACCCTGTTGTTTTGGAAATACATCATAGGCGATGTCACCTCTAGCCAAAATATATCACCTCTCAAAAATATACATCAGAGGCTATTTATGGAGAGGCACTTTTTGGTCAATGTGATGTAAAAGTTAGCTTTTACATTACCTCCCCTATTATACATCACATACTAGATCATGATGGCGCGCGTTGCCGCGTCCGTCCATTTGTAAAACGATTTTAATAGTCGATGACATAAACTCTCTATATATTATAAATATATATGGATTAGTTAAAAGTGAGCAAAGATTTAATAATTTTCCAATGAAATGATGAAGTGGTAGGGGATCATAAACCACATAAGGATCCACGGTTGACATGAAGAGGGGAGCATAAATTGTATTCAACATTGTTAAATAATTCTCTATAATGATATTGCGAAAACAAAAGACAAAGTTCTCAAAATGAAAGGCTACTTCAAAATTACCAAGTGGGAAGAAGTTAACCAAGATTCATACAGCAAGAAAGACATCTCATTCTTAGAAAAGGGGACAATTGCATACATCAGAAACTTGATCTAGAAAAAACCTGTTTTATTGTAGTAACAGCCAATAAACAAGATGATTGCCAAAGTATAATTTGTTCCATGATGTAGGAGGCATTCCTTGTTAACATACAAAAGTTGAACCAACCATCTAGGATTTGTCAATGGTCCAAGCTAGGCGCACCCTAGGAATCAGGTATGAGGTACTCCCTCCATCCCAGGGCTTTAGGCGTAAAAATCTCAGCACATTTATTTAGGTAGGAGATCGGTGGAGAGAAAAAAAGCAACATTCCCTTCTTGCCCCTGCATACACGCGTTAAATTTTCTCCCGCACGTCTCAGTCGCCTCGATTCCCGCATGTCTCGCTCGTTTTCTGCACGGCTCGCTCACCTCATTCGCCTCGCTTCCAGCACGCGTACGCTCGCCTCATTTTTCAAGGGGCAAAAAAGGGAGACAACAGCCACCATGGTCTCTGCGCCTTAAGCGTTGGAAAAAATTGAAATTTGTTTTACGCCTAAAGCGTTGGGATGGAGGAAGTAATAGTAATTTTCATGGATGCCACGAAGGATTATGCATACATTTTCACCTAAGTCGAATTGATACTTTTGGCTATTTTCTATGAGACAATATGCTAAAACTTCTTCAAAATGCAAAGAAATAGTAATAATGATTTTTTTTTCAACTGAATAGAAAGACATATGCACAACAATATTAAGAGGGACTAAGGTTCTAAAGCTCGTATATCTTACAATATGTGACTAAAACCAACAAATGAATACACTACCTTAAAATTTCTATCATGTAGTAAATTTTACAATGCTCACTCGTAAAAGGCTAAATAGCCTTAACTGAAATAAGAAAATTCATCTCAAGTGGCAATGATAAATTTTGAAGGAGATGCTTGAGAAGAACGAACAAAATAGTAGGGTTTTATTCATTCAATTTCCGAAGTATGCATGCACCTAGTCAAGGCTTGTTCCCTCCAAGCTCGGACCTTAACTTTGAATCTCATTGTTATTTGACCCGCAAAATAATTAATAGATCAACCTTCAAACATGGAATGTGAAAAAAAATCATTAGCAAGGAGAGATAGTTGTAGTGTGGACGATATAGCAAGTTGCAGAATAACTACAATAAAAATGGTTTAAGAGAGGGAGAAAAACATACAAAAGCACAATTCTAAAATGTTGTATAAGGGAATGTGTAAAAAATGCCTAACTGAAATTTAGAAATATATAGGCCTTGGATGGAAAAATATGATAATTGGCACTACTCTGTACAAGTACCGATGAGAACAAAAATAAGAACACAATTTCTTCCATATGCATATGTCTCTAGCTAATCACACTACTATACTTCTACGAGTCCTCATCAGTTTGGCGAGCATATGCCATTACTCATTAGGTCCTCATCAATCTAGTGTTTGTTGGGTACATCACTGATCTAATATTTGCTTGGTGTCAGAGTAGTGACTAAAGACCAAATGTGTCGCATGTTAGAAAAATAAAAAGGAAACAAGTATTCATCCCTGAAAATATGCAAAGATACCAAATTAGGTAGGCACTGAACTGCACATGCTACAATTGTTCCCAACGTCGAGGAGTATGAACTAAGACTAAAAGTTTCATCATTTGAAGAGCTTATTTTAGCTAGCATCTTTCCTACCTATAAAGGAAATCTAGTACTCCCTCCAATCCATAATAAGTGTCGTTGGTTTAGTATAACTTTGTACTAAATTAGAGATACTTATTACTGATCGGACGGAGCATTGTATTAATGTACTGATGTAACGATCAACACGCTAAAGGTATTGGTACTCTCATTGGACCTGGTAGTCTCCATTGTCAGGTCCTATGAAATTAAAACCAGAGGTACAGTCAGGAAGCAATCTTTCAGAAAAATGAAATACGATTTAGCAATAGAGAGACTGAGAGAATACACCATACCATCAGCTGATCAGCTAGTTGAATGTTGTTAAACGGCTCTCTTATAGTGGTAATGAAAGGTGTCATTCTGAATTTAGAGTCAATAAGAAGCAAAGAAAACATTGTAGTTCCTGAATACAACGCGGAGGCACCATATGGGATGTCAACAAGCAACCCCATAAGACTACAACAGAGATGATCTGCAACTAAGTTTCATATCCTTCAGGCAGGCAAGGAAACAACAAAATAGAGAAGCATGAATCACAAGGAGATGCAGTAACATTTTCTATTCTACCATGCCTAGCTATCCTAACAAAGCTCAACAAAAATATGCTCAAGCTCTTGTGTCTAGTCTCCCAAGGTATGCATATGAGCACTGATGTAGTAGTCTGAAGGAGTCATATGAGCACTGATGTAGTAGTCTCAAGGAGTTGAAGTGGTGGAGAAAGGATGCATTCACAAAAGGGAAATGTCAATGATTACTCAGACCACACGAAAGTAGAATCTAGAGACAATCTTAACTGAATAAGTAGATGACAATCCCATAGGATGGGGTAGAAGCGAGTAAATCTATTTCAGCATTTGCTGTAGTTACTAACATGATATATGTCCACTTCAACAGTACCTTTCTTCAGACTATTGTCTCAAATATTGCATTTCCTACTATTTCAGAGCGTCTTCCAATTCTTTCGCAGTTATGCACCTGTGCAAGAACGCATGATGCTAGTTATTGCATATGATGCAAATCAGGTAAGCATGCAGAGACAAGACCTATCACTGCTGTGAAACTAAAATACTGGCTCCATCGGTGGTCTTACTTCTAATTCAATAGTTTGGTAGACCAACCTTTACTCCATTAGTTATTCAATAGTAATTGTCCTACTTATCGGTGTCCAGGTGCTTGAGCATTTCTCTCTTAAGACCGAATCTCTTCCTCTCACAACTTCACAAGCTCTCTTCAATAATATAAATATAATAGAAGAAATGGAAATATTTATCACAGAATGCAGGTCTTATGCCAAGCAAGAAGGGGAAAAAGGCAGAAGTTTAGGCAGGACTGTCCTTACAATAAACACAAAATTATTATTTCCTTAAATTTCTATTCACATACATTAGGAGAAACTTGCTAAGTCACATTATTGCATCATTCTGTTTGATTAAATGACGTAAGAATACTAAGCATGATCCACTATTTTGATATCGGAGTGCCACGTACAAATGAATGGCGCTTCGTAACATAAGTGTACACTACAACACCCTCTGCATATTCTTTGTATCTGATTTTACATCCACCGAGAATTTTAGCATAGCGATCAGTTTCATTGCAGCCTCGTCGAGGTGATCGATTTCCAGATGTTTCTCGCTTTGCGATGCAAACAGAACATAATTCACATCTTTCTCAAGTTGCAATTGGCAAATGTGTTCATGGACCTAGAGGAGATATTTGTTAGATCAAATATTTGTACCTACACATACGCAGTTAGGGGAACATAAGCTTGTGTAGACCTATCTTACCGCTTTCAATCGCCCTGAATAAAATTTCGTGACACGAGCACGACAATACCTGAAACAGAGAGCAGTAAGTCAATTGGCTACCTAATGTTGGAAGAATGAAATGGAAGATCGTCTCTCCTGTAATAATAATGCGGAAACATGCATGGATTGGTGGTCTCGAATCAATTCGCTGGATGGGAGGAGTCGCAAAATAGAGGATACCAGATTTAATGGATGAGAGGAATCGCAAAACAGAGGAATCAAAAACCAGATTTAATTTGCAGAACGTCCCCGCGTCCTCGCGTCCTCACCTGAGGTTTCATTCGGCGGTGCTAGTGGAGGAGCATTGGCGGCGCGGGTGGAGCCGAGATGCGGCCGTGCGTGGAGACGGGCGGAACTGAGATGCGTTATGGTGTGTTTTTTCCCGTACCAACTGTGCAAGAAGAATGAACGATCAACCACTGTTAGGCCCATTAGGAGATGTATACGGCCCGAGACACGTCGCGAGGCCCGACTTAATTTGCAGAGTAGCAGCCCAGCAACGGGAATGAGTACTGCGGGTGCTAGCGATGAAGGAATCGATTGATGTTAACGACCCTTCAAGAGCTAAATCATTGCAGGTCCTTAGATTTCTCGCTCGAACGGTGTAGGTTTCCAAATCGCTGTGAAGGCTTCTAGGTGGCTCAGTTTTACTGTTTCTTAATTAGAGATGCTCTTAACCACCGAGCAAGCAGTGTTAGTGTACACACTTATTCCCTACAATTTCTTCCAACCTAACTTCGGGGTACCCTATGTTCTGCCCTAAGCAGGAGCAATTAGCTCTCCGCCTGAAGGGTTTGTCTTCATGGGTTGTCGCTTAGATACAACCCAAATTAAAAAATGTATGTTTTTTGAATTTTAAAAAAGTTTGAATTTAAAAAAAATCAAATTTGAAAGTGCTTAGAACTAAAAAAATGTCCAAATTTTGAAAAAGTTTGAATTTAGAAAATGTTCAAATTTAAAAACTATAAAGAAAATAACTCGAAAACAGAAAAACCAACCGAAAATACTGAAGCAGAAAACCCCCTAAAAACTAGAAGAAAAACATGTTAACTGGCCGCGACCCAGTCCACTCTGCACGTGAGAGGAGAATAGGATTACCCTAACGGGAAAACTGATACACCGACCAGATGGTGTCGGTGTGTACCAGTTGTTGTGCTGCACACACCCGCACGGGGATGAACATGGCATATTTTTGTTTTCCCTTTTTGTTCTCTTTTCTTTTCTCTCTTTTCTTTTCTTCTTTCTTTCCTTTCTTATTTTCTTTTCTGTTTCTCTTTTATTTTCTATATATATTCCTTTTATTTTAATTTATTTCTAGAAAATGTTCCGATTTTAATATTTAAAATTATGAAATGTTTAGTTTGAAAAGTAAAAGGAATTTGAAAATGTCAGATTTTAAAAATTGTTCAGAATTTTTTTCATATTTTATAACTATTCAAAGTAAAAAATTCATACTAAAAATGATCAAATTTTGAACTAGGAAAATATTTTTTTTAAATGTTTAGATTTTAGAAACAAGCATATTTTAAATATATTCAGACTTTAGAAAGAAAAAATAAATAGAAAAGGCTACAGAAAAGAAAAGAAAAACAGAAAGAAAAACGAAAAATAAAAAGTGGGCCACCGGCCCAAGCCAGTGGCTGCTAGCGCGGGGTGTGCGACCTCGCCCTGTGCCGCTTTAAGGGCCATATAGGAGCACCCAAGAAATATTAAATACCGATCAATGCGCCTCGGGAGGCTCATGTCGCAATGGTCCCACCCATTTTAGCGTCTTTTCCATTTTTTGTGTCACGTTTATTTTACTTTTTATTTTTCCTTTTCTTTTTCCTTTTTCTGATTTTTTTGAAGATTTTCAATATTTTTGGAAAAAGTCCACATTTTCGAAAATTGATTTATGGTTTTTAATTTGGTTTATGATTTTTGAAATTGGTTCATACTTTTTTGAAATTAGTTCATGATTTTTCAAAAATTTCTTCATGATTCTGGAAATTTGGTTCATGAGTTCGAAGTTTGGTTCATGAATTTTCAAAAATTGGTTTAGTATTTTCGAAAATTGTTCACGAGTATTAAAATTTTATTTCAATAATTTTCGAAATTTGGTTCACGATATTCGAAAATGCTAAGTTTTTTTAAATGTTCACAAATTTCAAAATTTGGTTCATTAATTTTCTAAAAATGTTCTTAACTTTTTAAAAATAATTCATGTTTTTAGAAATTTGTTCACGAATATTTGAAAACATGTTGATTTGTGAACATTTTAATCCGCGAACATTTCTTAATTGGTGAACATATTTAATTCATGAATTTTAATCCCAAATATTTTTTAGTTCGTGAACATTTTTAATCCCAATTTTTTTAATTCGTGAGCATTTTTTCTTGCGAAATTCAATTCGTGAGCATTTTAACATGAGAATATTTTTTAGTTCACCAATTTTTTTATTTCTTGAACAATTTTAATTCTTGGACTTTTTTAATTCGTGAAAAATTGGGAACATAAAATTCATAAACATTTTATAAATCCGCAAATGTTTTCAATTTACGAATATTTTTTAAGTTATGATCTTTTAAACTCCGTTAACATTTTAAAGGAAATAGAAATATGCTATTCAAAAAATAATGAACACGCACAGTGTAGAAATATATAGCTTGTGTTTCCATACATACAGATTCTCACATACTGTACGCAATACACGACGCGCGATTAGTTACTCCCTCCAATTAATATTAAGTGTTGCTAAATTGGATGTATCCACGTAAGTGCTAGATATAACAAATTTAACGACACTTAATATGGACCGAGAGAGAGTATTTCATTTCAAAGCTGAAGGATTACATGTTACTGGGCCCGGACGTCTGAAGTTTCCTCAGGCGGCGCGATGCCTCCGCGCTGCAAAACGCGGTGTATAGCACTCCCCGGGGCACCATTCCCTAACTTCGATCAGGATAACGAGGTTGAAGCCGACGGCTTCTCTTGGGCCTTGCTTGCTATCCACTGGGCCCATCTTCGGTCCGCACAACGAGTTGTTACCTGTCATTACTGTTTTTTTACATGCAACCCATCGGTACTTCTTGTAGGGGTTTCGCGTATGAAAACAATAAATTTTACTCTACACCCCTGAACCCCTGAAGCTGTCAGGATCTATCTATTAGTAATACAATAACGGAAGGGGCTTTTCGCGAACTTACCCTTGAAGACCAAAAAGCGTTGTCAACGCTCAGGAGAGCGTGGTTGATGTAGACGAGCCGAAGCCGACCTCAAGGTCGTGATGAAGTCCTTGCGCTCCTTCTAGCTCCAACGACTTGAGTGCCTCAAGCGCGACACCTCGCGGGGAGTTACACACGTCCAGTGCCTGACGATGACTCCCGCTTCCCCGATCCAGCAGCAGTTACGGAAGTAGAGCTCCCGGATCCGAATCCCGCAGCGCGACGGCGCTCCGCGGTGAAGATATCTCTCGCTCACGCAGTCCAGACTTAGGACCACGGTCACGAGAGAGAGAGAGAGAGAGGCGGAGAGAAAAAATATCAATTAGAGGTCCTCCAAAAAGTGAGGAGACCTTTATTGATTATTGTTGTATTTATCTTGGCCAAATACCCCCACTATATATAGGGGGAGGGGAGGTACTACCTCCCTCAAAGTCCCGGGGTGGGACTAAAGGAGGGGAAGGGGTGGGGAGGCCGCCGGCCAGCCCCTAGTGGGCCCCAAAGGGGGGGCTAGGCCCAGCCGACCAGCCCTTGGCCCCTCTCCCTCTCTCTCATTTCCCCTAATGGGCCCTCAGCCTCCGGAATTGGCTCATTAAGCCTTTTTGACCTTTAATTGATTTTGTCTTTATTAAATAATTATGAATAAATGATTAAATCAATATTTAACATTCATTCACATATCATTCAATCTCCGTGTCCATGGAACACCTTCCACCTCCACTCTGGACATCCTCCGGACTTACTGAAACCCTTCCGGTTTTCTCCCTTCTTTTCTTCGGTGATTCTACCGATCCTATAAACACTCTCTAAGCATCATCAAGCCCTTAAGCGTGATACCCCACGGTTCGGGAACACTCTAAACATGGTCGGGACACTCCCGCACTAATGATCAACAGAGGGACCTAGATGGCCATGTGACCCTGTGCGTTCCACGAAGATCTTTCGTCGTTTGAACCAGGACAGTCGTGTCTTATTCCCTTTGTCACTCGATACTTGCATTGCCCGAGATATGATCAATGACATCACCATGTCGTGTTCAATATCGTTACTAAACAACGCTACTTGACTCGTTCCGACAAGTGATGTCCCCGTGATACAATCACACGCTGCGCAGCTATTGGATATAACTTCTCCGAGTGGGCCCTTGAGTATCTTCCCATCACATGGACGGACAAATCCCGCTCTTGACATATATTGCCTCTACGCTTTCGTCTGAATACCTGAACACACCTTTATAACCACCGTTTTACCAGATGGCGTTTGATGCTATCTAAGCACTCTCGGGAGACAGTGATTGATATAGCCTCACAGTCTAAGGAATAGTCTACGAGGATCCATTTCTAATCATCGTAACTTGAACTTCGTGACATGATCGGGTCACGATGTTTAGGTTGGGTATTGGTTCATCATCTCATTCTCTGAATGAGATGACCTCATTTCCGACTAGCATAAATGCCACATGATCATGAAACTTGATCATCTGTTGACCAATGAACCACTGACTAGAGTTTCACTGGGAACCCCTGGTTGTTTGTATATCACACGTGTATTGATGTTTCCACTCAATACAGTTACAGCATGATATAAAACTTAATCATAAACTATATGAAAGATGATAATAGTCCTTACTACTATTTGTCTCTAGGGCATATTTCCAACAGTCTCCCACTTGCACTAGAGTACAAATACACTAGCTTCATTTGTTCTCAATCATTGGCACCATGTATCCGGTACCCTGAACATGCTTGCTCATGGAAGAGGTTGAGTCTTGGGTCTGTACTTTACAGTCTCAAATCCTTTACAACTTACTAATGTCACCTGGATTGACATTAATACTTTATCATCACATGATAACATCTGTGTGTATGCATCGTTGCTATGGCAGCAGAACGAGGCCTGATTTCAGGAGCCTACAGTGACGTTAGATCAACCTCGAGGGCTTTCTCATGGGCACTGTGCCTTGGGACACATCATTCTACGTTAAAAGCGAACTAGCCTCGCCATAACTTTATACAACACTTTAGATGGTACCCTTATCTATTTATTATAAATGTATTCATCAAAATACTAGTGCACTCGGTGCAACTTTCGATGTTTTTTTCACCTCGCTTCCTACTTGACTTTAATTGGTATCTATAGGAGTTTCCAACCCTTATAACATAACTCTTTATGCTTTAATATATGTTATCCTTTATGGATTTTGAAAACATGTCTACAGTTCTCTACTAGACACTGCGGACAAACTTAGCTCAACGTTCTGTGATTCGAACTTAATCACTTTTAAACGTTCCTTATTTGGATCACATATTATGTTAAGTTATCATCATGGTTTACTAAGATAGAGCCTATGTCTCAACATAGTGGATGACGATCATCATTTTTCTTTCTTTCAACCATTGATGTTAAACTTAATACTATTCCTAATTTGAGTTATCAAGGATCAGTTCCTTAATTCACTCCTATTCTGAAACCCTTTTCAGAATCCCTTAAGAAATACTACATAATATCATAATACACCTATTATCAACTTCTATATCTTATAAATCATTATTTATAAGTATTTGCGCTTTCATCCTTAACATACTTAAGAATTACTCCTACAAGCTCCCACTCAAAATATGTTCCTACATATTTGAATTTGAGACTTATATTGCTCCCACTCAAAAATATGTCAATCACATATTGTTTCAGGAAGACTTTCATAGCTCCCACTCAATTTTATGCAAATTGCATATCCACTCACTGTTTTGAATAACTTCAAAATCTTTTGATCAAATATCAAACTTGGAGATTTACTATGAGATACTAGTACTTTACTAGTTTTAAATCCACTAGACATTTAGCACATATGAATCAAATTCATTTGAATTTGTCCAATATTTGACAAAATGTGCTTTTGTCATTCACCCCCTTTTCCATTATGGCTTTGCAGTCAATTGGAAAAATTCCATGTAACCCCTTTTACTTGTGAGATTCAGCAATGAATTGCTTTCCAATCTCAAGTGAATTTTGCTTTTAGGATGTCTCATAATTCTAGTTTACCATTATTTCCTTAGTAGTTCGTAGGTATGTCATATTTCAAGAATCATGACAAATGATTCACAAATATCTCCATACAAGATATGGATCACATTTTGAATCCTACTTCATATAGTGAAAACACTAGTGGGGAAAACGCAATGATCAAAATCATTGATTCTTTCCTTCTGTGAAGAGAATCGTTCAGGAACGCTGTCCGTTGCGCTTCTCAACACTCTGATGCAGGGTTTTGAATCCTCATCGTGGTTTTTTTTTCACTATTTCCCATTTGCTCCATAATTGAGAAACATCACTAAAAGTGAGATTTTTCAAGAATGCACCAAAATCCAAGCAATACGAATCTTGCTTTCTTTTGGTTTCAGCTATGGGTTTCGTATTCAAAGTTTCCAATGAATACTCTTCAAGGACTTATTCGCTATTGTTTTGGTTATATTGAATAACCCCAAAATTTTCACGAATTCAAATGGTTTACCAATTCTAATTGAGTGATAACTATCTCTAACTAATGGTCTCTACATCTACACTACAACGATTTATTTGGTGCCTTCTATTCAACCTCTTTGATATTTAATATCACATTGTGATGCTTTGCATTCTGACGTTTCAGAACGCTTTGCATTTCACAATTTCTTTTATGTCATTCTTATAAAGTTCGAATTTCATTACTATTGATCAAATCATACTAATTAGATTCTCTTTCATATTTATACCCTTTTATTGATGAAACACTTTGATCAAATCAAATAGTTTCATATTCATGTTTCCTTTGGTAAACTTCTTTACACATTAAACAAACATTTAATGATAATCACCATTTTCGTTAAAACATAATACATCGAATATGTATTTACTTTTAACAATTCTTTAAACACTTTGTATTCAAGTAATACACGGTGTTCAAGTTATTTTGCCGAACTTAGGCATGATTTATATGTGATAAGAAATCGAATGTCTTTCACATATTATCACATAACTTTGAATTTAAACAATGGTTTCATTCATTAATGAAATATCATTAAGTTGGGTATTTTAAACAAGGCATTTTAATGTTTTACAAATGTTCATGCACTATCAATTAGTTTCAAACAACAAGGACAATTCACAAGTAATCAAACAAGATATGAACACGAATAGAAATCATTGATAAAAGTGAAACAACCGTTTGTTACAAACTGATATGAATAACCGTCTCACGAAGTGCGAGACAAACTAAAGAAGTTCAAATCTCTCGATTACATTCATCATCCTAAAACATAAACTAAATGATAAATTTTGAGAGAGAGTGTCGTCGGCCATTATCATCATGCTCTCCATCAACACGCAACGTCACCTCCTCTCCAGCAAGCACCTCTCATGCAGAAGGACCTGTTTTCATTAAAACAGAACAAGTATCAAATATACTTAACACTGCAATGTGTTTGCAAGAGTATAACATTTATATAACTGTATATAAAATATATACCTTGGTCATCGATGACCTCTCCGGTGATTGGTTCAACCTTTACGTTCCGGAAACGTAATATGAACTCATGAAAATCCAATGCTTCCGTATCACCACTCATGATGCTACTACGGACATGTCCTTTGTAGCTGGGAGGCAACGACCGAAGCAGTACGTCTATCACAAATGGATCAGCCATCCAGTAATTCACGAAGTGAACCAGTCTCATGTGTGCATCAAGCATACACTCCAAGTGACTCTTCAGACATGTGTGCTCCTCCATCTGTATGGAAAGAAACTCTCCAAGCAACTCATGCTTCCACATGCGCACATGGCCTATGAACTCTGCTCTCAGCTGATCCACCATCGAATATGGGTCAAGATCACCCATGAGCGGATGTAGTTCATCCACCATCCCGTAGCGCATTATTATCTGAATGTAGGTGGACATCTCTTAGCGATAGTAGCAGTCTGCCAGCTCTTGTGGGGTCTCATAGTAGTCTGGCTCGGTCAAATCCATCGTGCGGCGTATGTAGTCTACCACATGATTCCTAGTAAGAAGATCATCTAGGCGCACAAGCTAACTAGGAAAGTTGGATCCATCAAGTCTAAGTTTTTCACCCTTTACCCAATCCTCAATGGAAAAGTAAGCTTCACGGTGAGCCATCTACATTTATAATTGCAAAAGGAATTTAGACTAAGTTTATAATTAAATGAGTTAATAATAACTCCACTCAGAAACACCTATCCCCAAAAGGGTTCCTAGTGATAACACGACCCCTATCAGCCACATCTCCCCCGATCATCACGGCCATCAATGTGGGTTCAAGGGTGGACGCTAAACGTCGGTCACATCATTCATGCGACTCGTGCTCAATCTTTTGATCATCCGCGTTCCGAGGCCATGTCTGTACATGCTAGGCTCACCAACTCAACCTTAGTGTTTTCCTGTGCAACATGGCTTACACCCTCTGTATGTGAACGTAGATATGTCTGACACCCGATCATCACGGCCTGCCTCATACCGAAGAACTTTCTTGGTGGTGCACACTAAGGGGGAACACAATCGTTGGTAATTTCAACAGGGATCATCTTATTAGGCTACCGTCGAGTATCTAATACTAGCATATAATAAGACATACAAACAATAACATTGAATGTAAATGCTATGTGATATGGTCCTTCACGTCATGATCTCCATCCGCTGTCACCGGGTTCCGGCGCCAGGGTTCCGGCGCCGTAGACACCAGGGTACCGGTGTCATTCCGGCGTGGTAGTTCGTCACCTCCGTGACTATCTACTACTATGTAACAAAAGGTAATCACTTTACCTTTGCCACAACCATATCACAAAGCAACGCCCCCTGCAAAACAAAGTTAGACGCCTCTACTTTATCTTTGCATGTTTTACGTGGCTGAATGGGCTTTTGTACAAGACCGTTCTTACCTATGAACTTTCAGCACAACGCTGATCAAGTAGTTGTCTCTACTACACCCCTTTCGGGGCCCTCCGTTGCAAATGGCATACCAACTAATGGAGAGAGACAGACACCCCCCCTAAGCCACTTTATACGGTACAAGCCGTATGTCAAGCGTGGACCAGTCTCGCGAATGAACGCGTAAAGTCGGCTGGGGCCCGCTTCATCAAGCATTACTGCAGTATACACAAGTACACGTGGGAGGGTAACAACTAAAAGATCAACGCCCACACGCTACATCTCGTTTGTTCTACCCGTACTAGCATTACTACGCATAGATCTAGCTCTGATACCACTGTAGGGGTTCCGCATATGAAAACAATAAATTTTACTCTACACCCCTGAACCCCTGAAGCTGCCAGGACCTATCTATTAGTAATACAGTAACATGAGAGGATTTTCGCGAACTTACCCTTGAAGACCGAAAAGCGTTGTCAACACTCAGGAGAGCATGGTTGATGTAGACGAGCCGAAGCCGACCTCAAGGTCGTGATGAAGTACTTGCGCTCCTTCTGGCTCCAATGACTTGAGTGCCTCAAGTGCGACACCTCGCGGGGAGTTACACACGTCCGGTGCCTGACGATGACTCCCGCTTCCCCGATCCAGCAGCAGTTGCGGAAGTAGAGCTCCCAGATCCGAATCCCGCAGCGCGACGGCGCTGCGCGGTGAAGATGTCTCTTGCTCGCGCAGTCCAGACTTGGGACCACGGTCACGAGAGAGAGAGGGGGAGAGATAAAATATCAATTGGAGGTCCTCCCAAAAGTGGAGAGACCTTTATTGATTATTGATGTATTTATCTTGGCCAAATACCCCCACTATATATAGGGGGAGGGGAGGTACTACCTCCCTCAAAGTTCCGGGATGGGACTAAAGGAGAGGAAGGGGTGGGGAGGCCGCCGGCCAGCCCCTAGTGGGCCCTGCGGGGGGGGGGGGGGAGGGGGGCTAGGCCCAGCCGGCCAGCCCCCTTGGCCCCTCTCCCTCTCTCCTTTTCCTAATGGGCCCTCTCCCTCCGGAATTGGCCCATTAAGCCTTTTTGACCTTTAATTGATTTTCTCTTTATTAAATAATTATGAATAAATGATTAAATAAATATTTAACATTCATTCACATATCATTCAATCTCCGTGGCCATGGAACACCTTCCACCTCCACTCCAGACATCCTCCGGACTTACTGAAACCCTTCCGGTTTTCTCCCTTCTTTTCTTCGGTGATTCTACCGATCCTATAAACACTCTCTAAGCATCATCAAAACCTTAAGCGTGATACCCCATGGTTCGGGAACACTCTAGACATGGTCGGGACACTCCCGCACCAATGATCAACAGAGGGACCTGAATGGCCATGTAACCCCTGTGCGTTCCACGAAGATCTTTCGTCGTTTGAACCGGAACAGTCGTGTCTTATTCCCTTTGTCACTCGATACTCGCATTGCCTAAGATCTGATCAATGACATCACCATGTCGTGTTCAATCTCGTTACTGAACAACGCTACTTGACTCGTTCCGACAAGTGATGTTCTCGTGATCCAATCACACGCTGCGCATCTATTGGATATAACTTCTCCGAGTGGGCCCTTGAGTATCTTCCCGTCACATGGACGGACAAATCCCGCTCTTGACATATATTTCCTCTACGGCTTCCTCCGAATACCTGAACACACATTTATAACCACCGTTTTACCAGATGGCGTTTGATGCTATCTAAACACTCTCGGGAGACAGTGATCGATATAGCCTCACGGTATAAGGAATAGTCTACGAGGATCCATTTCTAATCATCGTAACTTGAACTTCGTGACATGATCGGGTCACGATGTTTAGGTTGGGTATTGGTTCATCATCTCATTATGTGAATGAGATGACCTCATTTCCAACTGCATAAATGCCACATGATCAGGAAACTTGATCATCCGTTGACCAATGAACCAGTGACTAGAGTTTCACTGGGAACCCCTGTTGTTTGTATATCACACGTGTATTGATGTTTCCACTCAATATAGTTATAGCATGATATAAAACTTAATCATAAACTATATAAAATATGATAATAGTCCTTACTTACTATTTGTCTCTAGGGCATATTTCCAACACTTCTGACAGCGAGAAAAAAATCCAGTGATACCACCATCTAAACAATACCACGATATCAGTTCTCGAAAATCCAATTTTCAAGTTTATAAAAAATTAAAAAAAAGTATGTTCACAAGATGTGTGTTTAAAATACTTAGAATTTTCAGAACCAAATGTGAAGCACACAAAGAGAAACTAAAAAGACAAATCGACATGTAAATAGTGTCATTTATGGTTTTGTCTTTTTTGACGGTGTTCATGTTGATTTATCATTTTCGTTTCTCTAAGTGTGTTTAATATTTGGTTCTGAAAATTTTAGAGTCTGTATGTGAACACCCACTCTTTTTGGAATTTTTTAAAAACTGAACTTTTTGTTTTTTAGGACCAGAATTATGGTATCATTTAGAGGGTGGTATCAGTAGATGCTGACAGCTACCTGACCCTGGTAATAAACTCATGCTCCGCACAATGATAGACGCTTATCCAAGTAGAAAAAAAAAAACTCTCTCCATCCAAGAATAACTGATTTTGATTTGTTTAAATTCGAATATATCTATACACTAAAACGTGTCTAGATACATCTGAATCTAGACAAATCTAAGTCACTTATTTCTGGACGGAGGGAGTACTCCTTTTGTGTAAAGAAAGATATCATGGATTTGGCTAAATTTAGATGTATCTATAAACCAAATAGCCTAAGGTATATTTAAATTTAGACAAATTTACGACATCTTTTTCAAGACAGAAGGAGTAAAATTAAAAAAGTATCAAAGCCCTGACAAGAGAGAAAATTCTTGCTGTAAAAATTATGAGCTATACTGCGGATTCACAGGCAGTATTTTGACGATTTCTACGAACCATTTTTTTTTTGAGAAACACAGTACAAACGCAGACGCTCACAATGCGTACATACACTCACCATACATGGACCCTGCTCGAACAAATCAGACAACATCAATGTACGTTACAATCGATTTGAATTCTAAGCCTGAAAAAATCATCGTTTGTGTGGTTATCCAAAATCCTAGCACTAGCTTGGACCCCTGTTTGGGCTTCGAAAGAGAAGTACAAGGAACCTGACAACATGGACAATATACGGCCGAGAGTATTTACCGGAGAACTTCCTCACCATGCAAATCCCTGGTGATGAAGTTTACACGTAAGTAATGCACCTGTATGTACATCACAAGACAAGCGAGCAGAAGATATCTCGCCTTCAGTCTCACTCTGCTTTTTTTTAGGGTCAAGTCTCACTCTACTCACATCAGGACAGTTATACATGGTAGAAAATTCAACAGTCTTGACACCGAGATAACATATACTAGTACGTCTTTGGGTATCCTGCGCCAAGAGGAACACATCATTCATTCCCAGAGCACCATGGGCACGCTTCAGTTGTTTAGCATCCAAATAGCCATAGCCTTGCTCTTGCTTACTCAAGCCAAGAGCACCACCACCAAGGAGATATCTGTCCATCCCAACAATACCACCATGAGCTGTATTGCCGATGAGAGGTCTGCCCTTATCACCTTCAAGGCAGGTCTCTCAGACCCTGCAAATCGCCTTTCATCATGGAAGGGTGATGACTGCTGCCGGTGGAAGGGCGTCAAGTGCAGCAACAAGACTGGCCATGTTCTCAGGCTGGATCTCCAAGGCCCTGATTGCGACAACAGAGATATCAGCATGCAGCTGCTAGGAGGCAACATAAACTCCTCGTTGCTTGGTTTACAGCGTCTACAATATCTCGACCTCAGCTGCAACAGGTTTGAGAATTTGCAGATACCAGAGTTCTTAGGTTCTCTCCGTAGCTTGAGGTATCTAGACCTATCCCTATCAAGCTTTGTTGGAAGGATACCACCACAGCTTGGTAATCTCTCCAACCTGCAGTACTTCAGTCTTGGTTTTGGTGACACATACTCCAATGATATCACCTGGTTGTCACGGTTAGCTTCCCTTGAGCACCTAGACATGACACTCGTGGACCTGAGTACAGTTACTAGCTGGCTTCCAGTGGTGAACATGCTTCCATCTCTCAAACTTCTTCGTCTTTCCTTTTGCCAGCTTACAAGTAGCCCTGATTCTCTCCAGGTTTCAAATCTCACATCTCTTGAAGAACTTGACCTTTCGTTCAACTACTTTAATAAACGTGGCTCACCCAACTGGTTTTGGGATCTTACTAGTCTGAAGTCTCTTGATATCACAGCCAATATTTTCTATGGTCCGTTCCCTGACGAGATCGGTAATATGACATCCATGGTGAACCTTGGTTTAACGGGTAACGATCTGGTGGGCATGATACCATCAAACATGAAGAACCTATGTAACTTGGAAGAACTGCGTTTCACTGATATCAACATCAATGGGAGCATAGCAGAATTCTTCCAGCGCTTACCTAGCTGTTCATGGAATATATTGCAAACACTCAATTTATATAACTGCAATTTGACAGGACACCTGCCAGCTATGCTAGCACCCTTAACCAACCTGTCACAGCTTGAACTTGGCTCTAACCAGCTGACGGGTCCCGTGCCTTTGTGGATAGGAGAGCTTACAAAGCTAACTACACTAGGAATGGAGTTTAACAGCCTAGATGGGGTCATGCATGAAGGTCATTTATCACGTCTAAACATGTTGGAGAATTTGGGATTGTCAGGCAACTCCATAGCCATCACAGTCAGTCCGACTTGGGTTCCTCCCTTCAGTCTAGGAATGATTGGACTTCGACACTGCCAGCTAGGGCCCAAATTTCCAGCATGGCTTAGATGGCAAACACATGCGTACATTCTTGATATATCAAACACAAGCATATCTGACATGGTGCCGGATTGGTTTTGGGTATCAGCCTCCTCAGTAATTTTCCTTAGTATCCAAGATAATAAGATCACAGGACACCTCCCACCAACAATGGAATTTATGAGAGGACAAGTAATGGATTTCAGGTCTAACCAGCTCAGTGGTCCAATACCTAAGCTACCCATAAACCTAACCAACCTAGATCTCGGTAGGAACAGTTTAGTTGGGCCACTACCATTAGATTTTGGAGTGACAAGACTTGAAACACTTGTTCTATCCGATAACTATATATCTGGCACCATTCCATCGTTGTGCAAATTACAATCACTCCAACTGTTAGATATATCTGGAAATAATCTAACTGGGTCAGTTCCCGATTGCCAAGACAATGAATCCACAACAAACATGAAAAGTCTGAGTATTCTCAACCTAAGCTTGAGAAATAACAACCTCTCTGGCGATTTTCCTTCGTTTCTGCAAAACTGCAAGAAACTCGTCTTTCTTGATCTTTCGTATAATAATTTCTCCGGTAGTTTACCAACATGGATTGGTCATAAATTGTCATCTTTGGCATTCATGCGATTGCGATCGAATGTGTTTTATGGCCATATTCCAGAGGAGCTTACGAAGATAAGCAATCTTCAGTATTTGGACCTTGCCTACAACAATATAACCGGGAGCATACCGAGATCCATTGGTAACTGGAAAGGGATGATACTAACGAGGGATGATGATGACTTTGAAGGTGCATTCACCTATGGTGTGCAAGATGGTATCGGTGTATTGGCTGACTATAGTGAGAATTTCACAATTCTCACAAAGGGTCGAGAGAGATTATATACAGGAGAAATCGTATATATGGTGAATCTCGATTTATCCTATAACAATCTTGTAGGAGACATTCCTGAAGAAATCGCAACTCTTATCGCGTTGAAGAGCCTGAATTTATCGTGGAATACGTTCAGTGGAAAAATTCCTGAGAAGATTGGCGCCTTGGTGCAAGTGGAGTCACTCGATCTATCACACAATGAGTTGTCTGGAGAAATTCCTACAAGCTTATCAGCTCTCACATCATTGAGTCGCTTGAACATGTCATACAACAATCTGTCAGGTGTCGTACCCTCTGGAAATCAATTGCAAACACTCGAGGATCCATTATATATTTATATTGGCAACCCGGGCCTTTGCGGTCCTCCTCTGCCGTGGAACTGCTCACACCTGGAGCCAATTCCAGCTACTCAAGGTCGCCATGAAGATGTGGCTTCATTTTTCATCGCCATGGGTTTTGGTTATGTAATCGCTCTCTGGGTAGTCTTCTGTACCTTCCTGTTCAAGAGGAAATGGAGACTCTCTTGGTTCTTGCACTGTGACAGCTTGTATGACCGGGTTTATGTGCTAGTGGCTGTGACCTGGGCTTCCTTGACAAGAAGAAATGCGTAGAAGCTGAGATCATCATCCATGCAGCTGGTTCTTTGCTTGCTACGTACTACCTCCGTTCATAACAGAGGAAGTTACTATGCATACTGTGGGGATTTTACATTGCATGAATTTTGTTCAAGTATTGTATTAGTACTCACGTATATGTATTTGAGGAGTATGTTGTGGACTGAGGTTTGCATAAAGTATGTATAAGTTTCATGTGTAATGAATAATTCTAGGGACTGGAATGAGCACCATGTTCCTATTGTACCAATGCCTGAATCATACGTTGCTGATTATTATTTCCCTTTTCTTGATAAATGTGTTGAATGTTACATATCGAAGCTATTTACTAGTTGTCAATGGAGTAGAAGTAGGGTGGCCTTATTATCCAATTATGATATGATGGGTATGGGTAGGATGGAATAGTTTGAAAGGATCAGCCTGCAGGATATGTATGTTGCTGAGTTTGCTCGCCATTTCACCTGATGACCGCAACGCTCCATGCGATCTGTTGCTACCAGAAACTGTACTCCACTGTGAATTACACTAGTTATCTGCAACTGAAACCAAAACGGGACAAGCTCAGAAAGAATTCCTTCCTATAGTCGAGAGAACACAGTTCATACACTTGCTAGAGATTACATACTAATTCCTCCTATGTGCGCGCATGTGCTGAAGGGGCGATATTTCTCGGATTGTGATGTTTGTGATGCCCCTCTACCTCGGTCTGCATATTTTACTTGGCGCAGTGTACATTCCTCGGCAACACACCTTGTAATGAAGAGATTAGATGGAGCGTTGGTGATCGAAATTAAATCAATTTTGTAGACTGATAATTGGATCACAATGTGGCACCTGGTCCGTTTCCGACTCTGAAGCCGGTCCCGCAAGGCGCAACCGTGGATTTTATGATGAATGAAAACCACGGTTCATGGGATGTCGATGTTGTACACTCTTTCCTTTAGGAGGAGCTGGCGAAATAAGTTTTGCAAGTTCCTATCAAACTACCTGGCAAAATCTGAGGAGTTTTTCGCTGACCGAAGCAAAAAGGGGGAGGCGCCAACTCGGTTTCCAGGACTGATGCCCAGCTTCGGAAGAGACTTTGGGCTATCAAGACTTTAGGGAAGACTACAAAAAATGCAAGTGTTGCAATGGGAGAAAAAAATCTGCATCAGGAAGCGCACAAAGTAAGTTCTCGTTGGCATGATGAGAGCGCTGAGCTTGATGACAAAGTGTGAATTTATTATACTATAGTTTCGTGCTTCGACCTTCATACGAGTGTTATGTAATATATCACCATAAGAGGAGACTTATTTTACTTTATGTACCAATTAAGCACATTTTACTTGATGTACCAATTAAGCACATACACATCTCTCATCCACATCAAAATTAAGAAATGTCTAAATGTTCAGTAAGAACCAGTAGGTGTTCTTTCTAAAAAAACAGGTGTTCTTTCTAAAAAAAATAGGTGTGTTTCGGGAAAAAACAATAGGTGTTCTAAAACAAGTCAAAATTTATACCGCTAACTAAACATTGCAAGGGAAGCTTCGTGTGTAATACTTCAAAACAACTGTAAAACGCCTCTAGCTGTGGCACCATATGCATCCAATATTCAATGTTTGGAATACCCTTTAAGCATATTTACTTGGCGCAGTATATTCCATGGAAACGCACCTTGTAATGAAGAGATTAGATGGAGCGTTGGTGATCGAAATTAAATCAATTTTGTAGACTGATAATTGGATCACAATGTGGCACCTAGTCCGTTTCCGACTCTGAAGCTGGTCCCGCAAGGCACAAGCGTGGATTTTATGATGAATGAAAACGGCGGTTCATGGGATGTCGATGTTGTACACTCTCTCCTTTAGGAGGAGCTGGCGAATTAAGTTTTGCAAGTTCCTATCAATCAACGAAGTGGGGATTCATGTCCTGGCCTTCCACAAAGTTTCCGGTCTACAACGTTCGGTCTGCAAACAACCTGGCAAAATCTAAGGATTTTTTTGCTGACCGAGCAAAAAGGAGATGGCGCCAACTCGGTTTCCAGAACTGATGCCCAGCTTCGGAAGAGACTTTGGGCTGTCAAGACTTTAGGGAAGACTACAGAAAATGCAAGTGTTGCAACAGGAGAAAAAATCTGCATCAAGAAGCTTAAAAAAGTAAGTTCTTGTGATGACAAAGTTTGAATTTTATTATATTACAGTTTCATGCTTCGTCCTTCATACGAGTGTTATGTAATATATCACCATAAGAGGAGATTTATTTTACTTTATATACCAATTAAGCACATACACATCTCTCGTCGACATCAAAACTAAGAAATGTCTGACAAAATATTCAGTAATAACCAATAGGTGTTCTTTCTAAAAAACAGGCGTTCTTTCTGGAAAAAAAATAGGTGTGGTCTAAAAGAAGTCACAATTTGTACTGCTAACTAAACATCGCAAGGGAAGCTTCGTCCATTAACACTTCAAAACGATATTAAAATGCCTCTAGCTGTGGCACCATATGCATGCAATATTTAGTGCCAAATCCTTTTCTTTCAAAATAATAGTAGAGTATTAGTTATAGCCCACATTCAATATTCCAAGGAAAAATTTCTCGTAGCCTCCCAGAGCACCGGAGACAGAACCCACCATTAGCCCTAAACATTGTAAGTATTGTAATTGTAAGTCACGCCAGAGCATCACATTTTTTCCTAGCAACTTCAGTTAGTGAAAATTGTCAATAGACAGTTGACTATCAACGTTTGCTTGCTAATCATCATAGCTTCCGATGCATAGCATCATGGTCTAATACCAAGAACTTGTTCTTGTTTCAATTAACATCAACAGCGTTGTTCCTCTTGTGTGCAGAGTGGTTTCCTCGCTCTGAAGAGGTCGTGTAACTCACTTCTGATGTGCTAGCTCCCGCTATTATTGACGTGCATATTGTTGCTCTTATGCTCGAAAGCAAAAGAGCAAACAGTTGGTGGGCAGGCAAAACCGAACCATCCAGATCCATGTTTACTCGTGAATCCTAGAAGTAAAGTGAGACAGAGCACTTTACGGAGTGGGCGGTGTCCCAGGCGAGCCATACGGTGGAGAAGTGTCCCCCGCCGAGGTTGGACTGCACGTCGTGGGTGTTGTGCTTGAATGAGTTGCCGGGGCGGCAGACTCCTCCTCCTCCATGTCCTATCTTGTTAGCGTCCACTTGGTTCAGTCCAACACTCAGCCTATATTCTGGATGTTCATGCGCTCACAGCCCAACTATAAAAAGAGAGCCCACTCCATCCCAAAAGCTCGGACTGAAAGGAGGAAGGAATCTCTCCCTTATAAGCTAGATGTGGTCTCCTTCCGTAGGCGAGGTGGGACTAAACTAGTGTAACCTTCACCGGTCAACAGCTGCCTAACATTCCATCCCCCTGAGAAGCCCCTCAGGAAGGCATGACGATCGCTAGCTCTGATACCAGATGTTAGCGTCCACTTGGCTCAGCCCAGCACCCAGCCTACGTTCTGGACGTTCATGCGCTCACGGCCAACTATAAGAAGAGAGCCCCCTCTATCCCAAAAGCCTGTACTAAGGAGGAAGGAATGTCTCCCTTATAAGCTAGGTGTGGCCTCCTTCCGTAGACGAGTTGGGACTAAACTAGTGTAACCTCCACTGGTCAACAGCAGCGTAACACATCCTCTGATGTGTAGTCGTTGTTGTCCCTATTCATCCTGGGCCTTCGCCTCCATATTATCATGCGCACGATGCCAGCTCCTTGCGGTTCTCTGCCATGCGGCTGTCCGTCGGAGCCTCGGCCATTGCGGTGGATCCCCGGGTCTAGGCTTGGGGGAAACGCAAGTTCTGTTCCACCGGCCGGAGGAGAGAGACGACTCATTGTGTGCTTATATATTGTGATTTGTTGGTGGATCCATGAAGCACCATACAGTGTCCCTGAACAAATCGAAGTGTATGTGGAGACGATGATTGAACTACACTTGTTCTTTCTGGATCCTTCTACTGTGTGTGAAAGTAAAACCACTTCTCAACATATTACTGCCCTCTGCCTAGTGATGCAACTCCTTTTGGATCGCTCCTTCTCACAATGGCGAATGCTCGACTTTGTCTAGCGAGCTTCAACCTAAGCTCACACGAGTCACGCCGTGACTAGATTAACCGTTGGCCATCCGCCAAGCAGTAATGGTGGCTTGTCAATAGTCTCGAGGCTGCTCTCACCGAGCTAGACTAAATGTAACATCCTAACATTAGAGCTTAGAAATAAACTGAACACAGGTGTGTGCATGCATTCATGCATAAAAAATCCAGATAATTTTCGCGTTTTTAAAATAAAACTTGACAAAGTGATTGAAGCTTCTCTTAACTTGGTGGAACTGAAGTAGATCATCAAGTTGACTGTGATAAGTTTCAATATGACCTTTGCTAAAACCTTATCTTTGGGTAATATAATTTGATCTAAGGATAGATCAACTGTAATAAAACTAAGTCACAACACACTACTTAATAAGGAGTACTAGATCTTCTAGAGATCATTACATGGTATTTCATACCACAACTCAAGGATGAATACTTAATGTTCTAAAGATGATATCACGGTATTATCAACCACAAACCTTGAATAGCAAGTTAAGTACATAACTTAAGTAAAAGAAACTCTATAACTAATCTTGAAACATTTGTTTGCCATAGTTACTCTTACCATGGGTATCATGGTAGTTCTTAAACATTAACTCTTGTCACATATAGAGTAGAAAGGAAGTGAAGCCAAGACCATCCAACACATACTCTTAATATGATATTAAGAGGTGCCATATCTATTTAACCAAGTTCTAGTATCAATTGATCATCAATCTTGGATGATCAATTCCCGATCTAGAACTTATTGACTCATAGCCTTTGACTTATTGTGTTGACCTTCCAAATACCTTAAGTAAATTAATCTGAAGGAAGAACTAGATAGGGTGAAGTATGCCATCATCAATGGAATGTGATCCTTAGTGGAGATCAAACCATCTGATGTTGGAGGAGTTAACTCACTCCTGAGTTAACTAGAAGCAGTACCTAAACCCAAAGTTTAGATAGTAATTATGGAGCTATGAGAAAGGAAGTAGTATTAGTACATCTAATTATAATCTTGTTAAGACAAGTGGATATAAACTTAGATTAAGCTTGCTTAACAAGATAATCCTATAGAGAGACCAGTACAAGTCTACTACTTAGTTGAATATAGATCTTGATCAGACAATTAGAAGCCTAAGCTTAGTTTGATCAAAAGATGGTGGTCATCATTCTCAAGTCACTTGAGGATAGATGACTAGTTGCTGAAGAAGACTTGTGAGTATACCAAATTAGGTAAAGCCCTAGTAAGAAGAATCATCTAGCTTGATTATGAGAAGTCAAGCTAGAGTAGGATGAAGTATATAACATGAGTATATGGAGTAGTTGGAAGTATAATAGTTTAACCAAGGTGATACAAGAACAAACTTGTATTATGGGGAGTAGTACCATACCTACTCCAGAGGATTGATATCCCATGTGATATAGAGAGAACTATAATCTTGCAAGCCTTGGAAATAGTTGCAAGATGAAGTTAAGGAAGTTAATAGATGGAGTTAGAAGTAGCTACATTGATAGGTGCATCAGTGGTAGTTAACTAAGAGGAGTTATATACTAGGAGTAAGAATGGAGTAACGTTGAAGTGACATGACCATGTCATCATGGGATGATGGATATGGTGGAGTCATATGATTAATTTTTCAGAAAGGATGTGATCTTTGTGAACAAGATAAGAGATATATAGAGTATATTTAGGAAAGGAATTTCTTATCTAAAGATAACCTAAGTGAGGTGTTAAGGTAAATATTCTTTAGAAGCCTTAACCAAGATCATGTCAAGCCATGAACATAACCATGTCTACCTCTTTGTTTAAAATCCTAGAGTAAAGCGGGTAGTTAAACCAATTCCTATTTTTAGGAAACCAATGGATTGTATCTCTTAGTCAAATAAAATGTCTAAGAGATAAGTAGAGTACCAGTTGAGAGTTTATGGAAGAAAACCTTGTCTGCTCTATTATCATAAACCCTAATAGAAACCTAGTTTTATAAACTATCAAGATCACCTTAGGAAGAAATCTCAATAGCTCATTCTGAGTGAGATATGATTCCTGGTCATAAAACATGAAGGGAATATCTCTTAGTCCTTAACCATCATCCATATTCAAAATAGAATGTGAGTTTATTAAATTCCTCAAAGCTCATGCTGACTAGTAAAAAGTGAACATATTCATTAATTATTGTTATTAATACATAAAGAATTAACCAACATGGTTCTATGATAACTCTAAACACTACTATTCAAGTAGGACTTAATTAGGGAAATCTCCAAGTGTTGAGAACCATAAAGTTTAAATCACCATAAGAGCAATAAAGCTTATAATTAAGGAAGACTTAATAATCTATAAATAAGCTTAGAACATATTTTACAGAATTTCAAGTTCCAAGCATATACAAAATGTTCAGTACGTATTTACAAAGTATTACAAATGAAATTCAAACTTTAAATAGATAGAGAAATAGAAAACATAATAAGAAATAAATAAAAAACGAAACAGAAGTATTTTGGCCCATGGCCCAATCCTCCTCGTGTCTATTTGACGCTCGCGAGCAACAGCAGTCATCTCTCGCTCACTTCACTACGGCCCAATACCGGCCTAGGCCCGAATAACCCTTCGTCATTTCTTTTTTCCTTTCTTCCTCCTCTCGCCAGAATGACAACGCCGGACAAGCAGCTCGCTGGCGCTCTGCTCGCCGTTTGCTGTCGCTAGGATCCTCGCCCGTGTTAAGATGAACACTACTGACACCGTCATCGTGTATTTAAACTCCTCCGCCGCACTGACGAACCCTAGCTTCCTCTCTTCCCCATTTTTCCCCTCTGCCTGAAAACCCTAGCTCAGAGGTGTGCCGATCCCCGTCGATTCTGAGCTCGCCTCGGCCATCTGAGACCATGATGGTGTCCGTCGTGTTCTTCTCAATCTATTGCCCCATCCACGCAAGCCAAGAAAGCCCTAGGCGTTCGGATTAAGACCTCCTACCCGAAGTCCGGTCACCGTCATCCCCGTCGATTCCGGTCACCATCCGCTTCACCGACCGCACCACCGCATTTTTGGTGAGCTCCTGAGCCCGATAGTGTCCTCCCCTTCCTCGATTGCTTCTTGTATCGTCTCCGCCGTGATCGACCCCAAACACCACTGCTGAAACTCGTCGCCGGCCATCCTCCGGTGACCAAAAACGAGCAGCACAAGTAGTAGTAGGATCCCCATCTCCACGCGGTTCCGGCGTGGCCCAGTTTGCCGTCGGCGACCACAATCTGGCAGTGGTGGCCGCGCTGACGTCATCACGACATCGCGCTCACGTCACTACGTGCTGGTCAGGAGTAGTCAAACCTGGTCTGGCCCACTTTGCTGAGGTGGCAGCTGATGTGGCCCTGACCCCACGGGTTAGTGGCTCTGGCTAGATTAGGATTCAGTAATAAAAGTATGTTACTATTTAGGAAATAGATAAAACCTTATAAAGTTAAATATAATTAGTTTCCAGAATTTTAATAAAATGATTAAATCTTGTAAATTTAATAACTTTTGTTTTATAATTCAGAAAAATATATATAATATATCAAAATATTCAAAAAAATAAAATCTATAATATAAACCTATTATTATAATTACTTTCCCATTTAAATAAAATCATTAGTATTTATTAGTAAATAATCTATTAGGGATAAATCCTAATAAATATATTTTATTATTTAAAATTCATAAAAATGAATATAATATATCAAAAATATTAGAAAAACAAAATAAAGGCTTATAAATTTATTTTATACCTTTTTGTCACTTAACTAATATATATTATTTATTTAGTATTTAAAAAGTGATAAAACTTATAAAAATCATATCTTATTATTTGTAAGTCATAAAAATATTTATAATATACCAAAATGCTCACAAAAATATGATCTATACTTTAAAAATATCATCTTTCATAATTGATGTTAAATAACAGGTAAAGGTCTAATAAAACTAGTTTAAACCCTTTTCTTTTGTTTAAATTCCTTAAAAATATATAAATCTTTACTATTGCCTTTAGCATTACTTGTTTAAAGTCTAAAAATATAATAACAAGTAAATTAATGTTTAAGTAAAGATAAAATAGGTCAAACCATTTTAAAATATATCTACTAAAACTATCATCTCAAATTAAGGGTATTTTAATTTTTCTAAAAAGATTTTACCAATTATAAAATCAACTAAAATAGTATATTGTTCATCACAAGAATCATATTCACTTATAAGTTTAATTAAACACAAACTCATTCAAGTAATAACATTTAAATTCTAACTTTGTGGAATGTTAAGAAGTAAACCATCTACAATGTGATGCCTTATTCAGTACATGCAAATTTCCACCACTTATGCTATGATTGTTTAATGTAGTAATATTTCCCTCCAAGGGTATTCTTTTAAGGAACATTAAAAGTGATACTTGAACACTTTTTTAAAAGCTCTACTTGATTCTTAATCTTGTTTAAGAAATATTTTAGATACTATAATCCATTTGAATGCTTTAGTATTATATACTACTTGTTGTATTTACTTATTGTTTCACACACTCTCACAAGTCTTAATAAGAAGCACAAGTGTGAAACTGGTATAAAAGTGCAACACATTCCAAAGAACTCATCACAAACTCTAAACCCTAGATCAGATACGACTATTCCGGGGTTTCGTATTTATCAAATTGCATTACATTACTTATGCAACATTGCATTTTTATTCTTTAAACATTAGTCCTTACCGGACCAATGATGATGTTTACAGAAATTGGATCTTTTATTATCTCGAAGATCGTGAGTGCATAATCTTGTAGTCACAAAAGGTAAGTTCACAACTTGCTCATGTCCTTTGATTATTTTTTATACTTGTAACTCAACTGTGTCATCACCTGCATTTCAAAAAGGTCGAAAACACTATTTTTACAATTAACTAGAAATATCGGTTACTGATCCAGGGTAATCAGCTAATCTATCATAACTGGCAATGGAAACGCCATTGTACAGTAATGTATCACCTAGGACTTAACAACCAATATCGCCAGTGATTCTAGCTCCGTATATTACATGTCAACCATGAGATCTGGAATGGGACGGAGAAGTCAGCTGTATCTTCTTCCTTTCGCATGGACGGATGATCTTATCGTGAGGCTGTTGATTTCTCGTGGAGTTCTAGAGAATCTAGCACATGGGTGGGACCCCTTAGTTCCCCGCGAGCTAGGTGTCTAGATTATCTGTGCATCTCTGACTGGGTCTGAGTTCACCATAACTGATGGTGACCGCTAGATAGAGCTGCGTACGGAGTCTTCGAGAGGCTACCCAAAGAGTAACCGTGGTAGTTGTCTCGGGGGATCGTGTCTTCATGCGGGGTCACGGAGAGGGGCAGCGATTGGCTTGGATCTTAATTTGGGCCTCAAACCAAGGAAGTTTGAATAGGGACATACTCCCGGCTGTGCAACAGAGGTTAAGGTCTCTTGTGGGAAAAGTGACGCACCTCTACAGAGTGTAAGAATTGTGACATGTTACTCCCTATTCCAGGAAGGATCTATGAACGCAGCAGGAAAGGAACCCCGCGAAGGTTCTGGTCAACCTGTGAAGGCTGTCGGACATAGTTTTCAGAATAAAAGCAACTTTTGAAGAAATGTTTACGAAAACCTGCATTGCCTGCGACCTTTGGTCTGTGGCTATAGAGATAGTGCATCATACTCTCCTTTTTAGTGAACTTGCTGAGTACGCTCGTACTCAACCGTACCTTCTTAACCCTTGCTAGGTTCTAAGCCGTTGAAGACGATGTCAACATTAGTTTCTGCTCAAGAAACCATCATCGACAACTCAAGTTCTTCAATAAAGTCAATGAAGTCAACATATACATCAGCTGAAGTGAAGATAAAGTGTCGGTTTATATAGGAGTAGATTCTCTAGCCATAAAACCTATTTCTGTAGAGCATTGCAATAGCAGCAATGGCAAGCCAAATAGTTTAGAGGCTAGTCTTAGTTACTAGATATTTTTGAGTTATTATTTCTGGTTCTTCTCTGTTCTCTCTCTTTAACCTAGAGTGTTCTCTAGATCTTTCATAAAGAGTCGAGTTGTAATCTATAGTCATGTCTTGGACCTGCTGTGTTTCTGTTGTACCACTCTGAGGGATGTAATACTAGTGAACGGTGTTTCATTGATGTTATGTCAACGACTATAGTGTAGTACATCATGCAGTGGTATGTTGGGTCACCACACCAAAGCTGGCCACTGGGGCCTGATCACGGGCCGGCCTGTGACACATGTTCTTGATCGGCACATGGGCCGGTCCGGCACGTGGCTTAATGGGATGTGCATGGCTTGTGTTCCTCCTAGGGCCATGCCTGTGCTGCTACCAGAGGCCGTGTGGCAGCACGACACAGACCGTTAAGCGGTGGGTCGTCACAAGCACGGTACAACATGTCGGTCCGAGCAGCTGATTTCAAATTCTCGGAGAGGGAGCTGGAGGTTAGGCGGGGGGCGTGGGGATTGAACATGTAGGCCAGGGAGGAGGAGCGAGGTGAGAGGAGAGGGGTGACATGGGCGTCGGCTGAGGAGCGGGGTGATGTTGCACCAATTGTAGCATTTTGCCCTCCTTTTGCACTGTTTTAGAGATAGTTCTGTTCCTTTTAGGCATATTTTTTATTTTTGGTCGGTGGAGAGTGTATATTTGTCCAATTTTGCTAAATTTTTGCTATAAATAGAGTAGCCACCACTCTCATATGCCACAGTCAAACATGCCTGATCAAAACCCAACCAGCAGTTTTTATTCGGCATGGTTGAGTTCGGCATTAATCCCACCCAGTATAATCCCTACGTCCCTCTAGTCAACCCCGATATTGCCTGTACACAAAATCCTCCATTTGAAATTGCTTCCCCAATTCCTATATTTTTACATTCTTCACAACAATTTTCACAATTCAAAGCACTTCCACCACAAACAGGGGTACCAAGAGACATATGATGCATGTAAAATGCATCTATGACCTTTATAGTTTATTATGCCATATTCCATCATAATTGATTCATATAAGATGTTATAAACGCATTTCCACTCGTCTCCCATACAGCGTCCAGTGCTTGGCCGTATGGGGCGTCGGCGCAACTACATCCTATCGGGTGCCACCAGCTCCCAGCCCCCTCCCCTAATGTCGCCCCATATTGATTTGACAAAATCAAATATAAAAATTGCCGGATCATATAGATTTTGGCACCTCAAACACAACATAGTATCAACTATCAAGTCGTCGCAAATCGCAGCATGGCGGCGTAGTCTCGTCTGGTAGGGGGAATGGCGGGAGTGGGCCGCGAGGCGGGCGGGAACGAGGTGATGTGGAGGAGAAATGAAGGGAAATGGCCTTATTTGGAGGGAATTTTCTGTTTATCCCGCCGGCGAGGTTGGCCCACCCACGTTTTGAGCTCCATTCGGCGCTCCCGATAGCCTCCCTATGGTCGGGTTCAACCTGGAGGCGCCGGATGAAATGTTGGGCTGTGCTGGCGCCAAATATCAAATGGGGGCGTCTGACAGCGTTTTTTAGTGTCGGTGTCCCCATAGCCCGCTTGTGGGGACTTTGGGGGCCGAGTGGAGATGCTCTAATCATGTTTTAGAATAATTTTGTGGATTTTTCTAAAAGATCCATTTTATTTGTATTATAACTATGTAGACAGAAAATCCTGTTTTTGCATATTTTGGACTTTCACGGACCTTCACGAACTTAAAAGTACATGGGATTTTCTAATGAAGTTTTTCATTGAAATGGAAGCCTGGAGCACCTGCACCCCACTTGGAGCAGTTGGAGACCTATGATAGGGCCCATGGCGCGACTAGATACCATGTCCACGTCATTGGCCCATTTAGCGCCTCGAAGCCCGAATGTCGTCGATCTTTCCGCCCATGATTTTGTCTTGACCTAAAAACGTCTATATATAGTGCCTTGATCGCGATCTCGGAGTACGGTGCACCACGGGGATAGAAACACGAAACAGAAGAGTTGCAGCGTAGATTTGAGAGGGAAACGCCACTGGGACCACTACAAGAAAATTCGCCATCTGCAACGGTTTTGTCCACCGATCATGGGTGCACCTTCTCCCATGATTTTGTTCTTTTCCCATGGTAGATGAATTTTTTTCATTTTTGCGGCTCTCTACTACTACGGAGTCGTTAGAAACATGGAATAAGATCGTTCAGGGCCTAGTAGATGTAGATTTTTGGTTCCTCGCGCTATTTTGACTCTGGTCGATGCCACCGAAGTCTTTTGAAGCCTGTGGGGCTGCGATGTTAGTGTCTCTAGCGCTCCGTATTTTGGTTGCGTCTCTGTGTTTTGAACTTGATAATGTTGCTAGATGCATTCGTCGTTTGTTAAGGCTGCTGGCTTCCTGATGTCAACTTCTCTATAGAAGAAACATGTTTATGATGGTCTTTTTTCTTCGTTCGCGTCTTCCTGATTAGAACTTGATAACGTTGATCGATGCATCAACAGTTTAGTGGGACTGTTGGGTACCAGATGTCAGCCTCTCTATAAACAATTTTTAAAACATGTGTATGATAGAATTTATTTTTCCCATTGTGCTTCCCTATTTAGAATTTAATAACGTTGCTCGATACAGGAACCATTTAGTCTAGCTGTGGGGTCCCATATGCCAACCTCTCTATAAACAAAACGTGTGTATAATGAAATTTCTTTTACAATCACGCCTCCCTGTTTTGAACTTGATAACATTGCTTGATGCAACCGACGTTTAGTCTAGTTGTTGTGTCCCCATTGTCAGCCTCTCATTAGAAGAAACGTGTGCATGATAAACTTTTTTGCTCGCATCTTCCTGTTTAGAACTTGGAAACGTTGCTCGATGCGGTAGCCATGTAGAGTCTAGCTCCTCGGTCCCTATGTCGACTTCTCTGTACATAAAACATGTGTATGTTAGATATTTTTTTGGTCGCGGGTCGTGGCCACTGTTTTGACCTTGCCAGGGTTGCTCGTTGCAGCCGTGTTTGATTTTTCTACTGGGTCCCAAATGCTAGCCAACAGAAATTCATTAAAGTCACCACAACAGACCCACAAACCATTCCATTCATGGCAAAGATGACACAACATATCCTAGAACACACTAGATCATGATGGCGCGCCTTGCCGCACCCGTCCATTATTATAATCGAAGGTTAGAAATCATGGAAATTTAAACATAATTTTTTTGATAGCACCATCTGAATATAATTGGTATGTGGATGTTGTGACAAAATAGCATGGCTGGCAATTTACTCAATGTCATATGTGGGAAAGTATTGAAAACAATGAACATGAAGGTAGACTGAACAATTAGCAGATGATAATCAGTGTTGCTAGCCCGAGAAGAGCACAACCGTTTAACACACTGATAAATAAATAGTAACACACATAAACGGTCAGCAAGGTATACATTCTACAGTTCAGAAAATGAAGTCACACTTCGTGCATAACAACTGAATAGCATTACATGAACCTAGAATGGTAGGAATCTGCGTGTATATACCAATCGTTGACCAAAGAGTTAGTTGGATCTTAGGACCATAAGCCGGTAAAATGAAGCATGGATATTGTAAAAGCATCTTGAAAACCTAACAACCAAAGTTACACAACATCACTTAATATATCACGCAAGGCGAACATGTTCCTCACGAGGCATAGAGCTGAAACTCCGGTACACACACAATTGCGATTCTAATTTCTTGCCTTATAATTGAGCACTTCACGGTAATTTTCTTGCCTTTGGGGATATACATAACATGGACCCTAGAACAAAATCAGTAATGTTGGTCAATCGCTTCGTGCGTTGCAAATGTAGGATAAATAAGATGGAAGTTCTGCACTATGTCACTGACAGAAAAACTTATTGACTAAACTTTGTCTCCTTTGTTTAGTATCCTCTATCCTGCCACATGTTATCATGGTTAGATGGACAGAATCAAGAACCCTTGACAACAGTAAGACACACTTAAAATAATACTACCTCCGTTCCAGAATATAAGCCTTTTAGATAGCTAGTTTAGCTTTCTAAAAATGCTTACATTTCGGAACGGAGGTAGTACCTTTTTCTGTGCACATGTGCTTTGCCAAATAGTTTTTCACTTTACTACAAATGAACTCACAGTGCTAGCAATATATGTCTTGTGCAGTCACAGAAAACATATGATTCCTCTGGAGTCAAAAATGGAAAAAAAAATCTAAGAATTCCCATCTGAATTTCAAGCATTTTTTTTGTACCAAATTTAGTAGGCTCATTATTCATAGAGCCAAGATAACACAAAACCTTCTTTGAAGAAAACAAACTATAGCATTTTAACTCAAGGGGAATGTGCAACTTAGCGTTAGCAAGCCATGCATCATTACTGATAAGTTCATTAGCTGGCTCAAGCATAAAATCATTCTTACAGCTATGCAACAGAGACTTCGTATCTTGTTATAAGTAGCCTAGACACAAAATCAACTGCTTGAGATGTGCACGTAGAATAAAAATTGTCAAGCAGGTTACAATAGTCAAGTCTAACTTAATAGAGCTTACAGGGGCTACTAACCTTGTGCCAGGATTGAGCTTTTAGCTGAGCGAATTTGATTTCAGAGTAGTTTGTGACCATGCATCTAATTTCTTGTTTTTGTTGGGGTGCCCAAAATCTACAATAGAGAAAGATAATAATTTTAGTCTACAAATGATAAGTAGAAAGCCCAGCTCAATGATCTCAAACTGAACTTGCCCAAGAGTCTGCGCAAACAAAGGATAGCTCTTTGGTTCTCCATCTCATGCAAGCCTTGGTGGAAAGAAATATTGTCTCGTCATTGTTGATGATTACTCAAGGTATACATGGGTCTACTTTTTCAAGAAGAAAAGTGAGACTCAACAAACGCTCATCGACTTTGCCAACGAGGTTCAACGTCAACACAATGTTCCTATATTGGCAATTAGAAGCGACAACAACTCTGAGTTCAAGAACTACACTCTGAATGAATTCCTAAGTGAAGAGAGGATAAGACACCAATATTTCGCTACATACACCCCTCAACAAAATGGTGTTGCCGAGAGGAACAACCAGACTCTTATGGACATGGCAAGGTCTATGTTGGCTGAATTCAAGTCACCATACAACTTTTGGGCTGAAGCCATATCCACCTCTTGTCATTCTTCTAACCGCCTTTACCTCCGCAAAATCTTGGACAAGACACTCTATGAGATGCTTACGGGTAACAAGCCCAAAATTTGATACTTTCGGGTGTTCGGTTGTAAGTGTTTCTTTCTTATTAAAGGAGTCCTTTATATAAATTTGAGTCTAAGGCATTTTTGTTGGTTATGGTGCCGAATCCCACACTTATAGAGTCTACAATAAGCTTTTCGGAACTATTGTAGAATCTTGTAGTGTGGTGTTCGAGGAAAATGATGGCTCCCATGTGGGGGAAAGTTGATGTTTGTGATATAGATGTTGAAATACCCAAAGAAGCCATAAGAAGAATGGGCGTGGGATTTTTCCGCCTCATTGAGGAACCCCTTATGGCAGATCGGGAAGGACAATGCTCTACTCAAGTAAAGCCCTCATCTTCACAAGATCGACAAGCTCCACCTGCTGGAGAAAGTACTGCACCAATACAACAACCTCCAGAAGTTCATCAATCATCTGGAGAAATTGCGAGTCCCAGGCCGGATAATCTGTCTCAGGACGGATTATCCGGCCCATCGTCACCATCTGCCAGGAAGGACTAGGATTTTCGAGAAGGTGCAGAAAATCCCAGGCCGGATTTTCCGCCAGAGGCCGGATTATCCGGCCCCATGCCTTCAACTGTCAACAATGTCTAGGAAACGCGAGGAGGAGCAGAAAACCCCAGGCCAGATTATACAACCCCTCCCTCGGCCAGATTATCCGGCCCTAGAAATTCAACTTAGTAGCCTCCTGTTATGGTTGTTGATCAAGATCAAGGGCAAGCTTCTCCATCATCTGTCTGTGCTGAACATTCCGTTGATCATGGTCAAGACAAAGACTCTAATGATGAAGAAATCCCCCAAGAAACAATAAGGAGATTGAAATCCGTCGCAAGGCTCGGGCTGATAGAAATCTTGAACTTCGAGGGCATACACTTGATAAAGTTGTCGGCAACCTAAGAAGAAGGGTGTCCACAAGAAGGGAGCTTGCTACTTCAGTGATCATCAAGCTCATATTTCTATGGTGGAACCTAAACAGGTCTTTGAAACCCTTGAAGATCCGGATTGGGTTGTTGCTATGCATGAAGACTAAATAATTTTGAACGCAACAAGGTCTGGAAATTAGTAGATAAGCCCAAAGATTGCCGCAATGTTATCGGCACTAAGTGGATTTTCAAGAACAAACAAGATGAAAATGTTATTGTTGTAAGAAACAAGGCAATACTGGTTGCACAAGGTTACTCTAAATTGGAAGGCGTCGACTTTGGTGAAACTTATGCTCCTGTGGCTCGCCTTGAGTCTATCTATCTCCTTCTTACTTATACAACTCATCATAAATTTAAATTACAAAAAATGGATGTTAAGAGTGCTTTTATTAATGGTCCCCTACATGAGTTGGTATATGTAAAGCAACCCCCCGGGTTTTGAGGACCCCAACTTCCCGAACCATGTCTACAAACTCGATAAGGTGCTCTATGGCCTTAAACAAGCCCCACATGCATGGTATGAGCATCTTAAAGAGCTTTTGTTAGACCGTGGCTTCGAGGTTTGGCAGATCGATCCCACTCTTTTTACTAAGAAGGTTAAGGGGGAGATCTTCATATGCCAACTATATGTAGATGACATTATCTTTGGCTCTACTAATAAAAAAATTAATGATAAATTTTCAAAGCTTATGACTGACAGGTTTGAGATGTCTATGATGGGGAATTACGGCTCTTTCTTGGATTTGAGATCAAACAACTTAGAGAAGGAACCTTCATCAATCAAGCTAAATACATCCAAGACATGCTCAAGAGGTTCAAGGTGATGGACCTTAATGGCATGGCTACATCAATGCAAACTAAATGCCATCTTGAACTCAATCCCAATGGTAAAGATGTGGACCAAAAGGTATACCGGTCCATGATCGGCTCTCTCCTTTACCTCCACGCATCTAGACCTGATATTGTGTTGAGTGTAGGTGTGTGTGCAAGGTATCAAGCGGCTCCTAAAGAAAGCCACCTAGTGGCGGTCAAGAGAATCTTCCAATGTTTGGTTCATTCCCCTAATTTTGGTTTATGGTATCCCAATGGCTCCAATTTATCTCTATGTGGTTATACAAATTCTGATTGGGCTGGTGACAAGGATGATAGGAAGTTAACTTCTGGAACTTGTCAATTCTTGGGAAGATCTTTGGTATGTTGGTCTTCAATGAAA
Source organism: Avena eriantha (assembly GCA_910589775.1). Lineage (NCBI taxonomy): Eukaryota > Viridiplantae > Streptophyta > Magnoliopsida > Poales > Poaceae > Avena > Avena eriantha. The sequence continues at coordinate 154,852,593 of OU342742.1, read as the reverse complement.
CAAATCTATCCACTGCTGAAGCTGAGTATGTAGCTGCTACTAGTGCATGCACTCAACTCTTATGGATGAGGCAAACTTTAAAGGAATACGGTGTCAATTATGACAAAGTGCCTATTTTGTGTGATAATGAGAGTGATATCAAAATTTATTATAATCCAATGCAGCATACAAGGACAAAACATATTGAGATTCTCAATCACTTAATTCGGGATCATGTTGACCGTGGTGATATTGATCTATCCTTTGTGAGCACGAAGAACCAACTTGCTGATATTTTCACGAAGTCACTTAATAAAGCAAGGTTTTGTTATTTGAGGAATGAGCTAAATATCGTGGATTCAAGGAGCTTGTCTTGATTAGTCATGCACACCCACTTACATCTCTTCCTTTATTTGGTTTAGGTTTGGGCATAGACATAGGGGGAGTGTGGTCCTAATTGATTGGGCTAACCCTCCCCCCATAATGCGAAAAGCAAGAAAAATCATTTATCTTAATATCATTTTGTGATATGTGAGCTTATTGATGGGTATTGGTCATGAACCCAAGATACATCTTCGCGGTGCCATATCATTCACTCCAACATGGTGGCTTTGGCCACCGCCCTCTTCTGTGAGAAGAGTTGGTTCCTTATGGTTCTCTTTGGATTTTCTTGCATATCTTGTGTTCTTATGGAAAACACACTCAATTTTGGCTTTTATTTGATTTGGCTCTTGCAATCTTGGGTGTGTAGTACCATCGCAGTTTGGTTGTCTAAACCCAAGCCTCTCCCTATCCCCAAACCATTTATCTCTTGCACACACGTCTTTTCATTCTCTTGTGCGGGTTTGTTTAGGGTATGCGGGCCTGAGTCTGTGTTCAATAGAAAATTTAGAGAAGGGCCGGATTATCTGCCCCAAGTGGGGGCCGGATAATCCCCCCTGGCGGATTTCGTCTTCTAAGGGCAGGGCGATGGGGGAAGGGCTCAAATAGAGCAATACTTCCACCCCAACTCCTGCCTCTCTCCCAGCCGCCGCATGTCGCCCCAGCCCTCCTCGGTGCCATTTCGGCCACCGGATTCTCTGGCCCTCCCCCGAATCTTCTTCCCCAAGCATCCGGGTACCTTCTCCTCCGTGTTCTTCCTCCAATGAGTGAGGGTAACGCCCTCACTATCATCTTTTGTTTTGATGTTGTTGGTTGTTGGTGGAACTTGGTCTAATCGCCTTGTGGTTCATATTAATGCTAGAAATCGTAGACTTGCAATACATGTGGCCGATCTACATTGATTTATTGGATCTGGGGCAGTTCTGAAATTTTTGCTAGGACCGGATTATCCGCCCCTAGCAGGGCCGGATTATTCGGCCTGGAAGGTTTGCCCCTGGTTTAAAATTTCCCAGATTCGTGCCTTATGTAGTCTTGAGCTGTGGATTGTTTTTATACTATTTCTGCATTCCTCCAGGACTTGTGTGTGCTCATCTACTTTCTATCCATCTTATTCGTTTCACCGGTGGTTCTCGTGTTACTCAAATATACAAGTGTCGTCCTCGTGCTTGCTATTTCAGGCCTGATGGTGAAGGAGGTCTTGTTGACGAGGTTGAGTTGCGTAGACGCTCGCGAGAGGCTAAGAGAATGGATAAACATGCAAGGAAAGAAAAGGCCACTCGGGCAAGTTCCAAGAGGAAGGGTAAGCAAACCAGGGTCAACTATAAGCAGATGGACATTACTACCTACTCTTATATTCGCCACTATGATCTGTATGATGAGGCTGAGCAAGATGAAGATCTTGGGGATTCCCGCTTTTGGTGCATGATGACCCACAAGTATAGGGGGTGTATCACAGTATTTTCGAGGGAAGTGAAACCCAATTTATTGATTCGACACAAGGGGAGCCAAAGAATATTTATAAGCCTTAACAACTGAGTTGTCAATTCAGCTACACCTGGAAACAATCTTGCTTAGCAGTTTATCAATAGCAATAGTTTTGTAGTAGCAATAGTAAAGTAACAGCAGTACTAAAAGTAAAGACAGTAGTAACAATTGCAGTAAACAGTAGGATTAAAGTGCGGTAGGCATAGGGATGGATGGATGGGCATTGCATGGACAAGATAATTCATATGGCAATCAAAACATAGGGCATTTGCAGATAGATAAGATAAAGCATCCAAGTACTAAATAATCATAGGCATGTGTTCCAAATATAGTCATACGTGCTCGCAATGAGAACTTGCAAAACATCTTTTGTCCTGCCAGCCCGTTTGCAGCGGGGCCTCAAGGGAACTACTGGCAATTAAGGTGCTCCTTTTAATAGAGCACCGGAGCAAAGCATTAACACTCCGTGAACACATGTGATCCTCACATCAAAGCCATTCCCTCCGGTTATCCCGATTTCTGTCACTTCGGGGCCTTTGGTTCCGGACAACAATATGTGTATACAACTTGCAGGTAAGACCATAAACAATACTATCATAACGAATCAATAACATGTTCAGATCGGAAATCATGGCACTCGGGCCCTAGTGACAAGCATTAAGCATAACAGGTTGCAACAAAGTCAAAAAGCACTAATAGTAGATACTAGGCACCATGCCCTAACAATCTGATGCCATTACATGAACGATCTCATCCAATCCCTACCATCCCCATAGCCTACAACGGGGGATTACTCACTCGTAGATGGGGTAAACAGGGATGGTCGATGGAGAAGCGATGGTGATAATGATGGCGACGATGTCCTCCAATTCCCCGTCCTAGCAGGGTGCTAGAATGGAGTTTCTGGTTCCGAATCGCGGAATCTGGTGGTGGTGGCGGAGCGGAACTCTTTTTAGAAAAATGTTGAACCCCCCTTGGTTTTTAGGTCAAGAGGCGACTTATAGGCGAAGAGGGAGGCCGAGGGGGCAGCCGAGGCGGCCACACCACCCACAGGGACGGCCTGGCCTGGCTCGCACGGCCAGGTGGTGTGGGCCCCTCGTGGCCCAACTCCGACTCGTCTTCTGGCTCCGTGAATCTTCTGGTGAAATAGGATTTTTGTCATATTTTCCGGGATTTTTCCTGATAGTTGATTTTCTGCACAAAAACTAGACACCAAGGTAATTCTGCTGAAAACAGTGTCAGTCCGTGTTAGTGGCATCCAAATCACACAAGTTTAGAGGAAAAACAATAGCAAAAGTGTTCGGGAAAGTAGATACGTTTTGGACGTATCAACTTCCCCCAAGCTTAGCTTATTGCTTGTCCTCAAACAATTTAGTTGAAACCTGAGTGCGATAAAAGAAACTTTCACAAACACATTTGCTTTATAAGATGTATATATTCTCAGCATGTGATCAACTACTCAGTCAATTCATAATAAAGAGTATGCAACTAAGTTTACTTAATAGTCATTGCAAACTATGAAGAGCTTCTAACTCAAAAATAATAAGCGGCATGAAACATAAACATAAGCAACATTGCAATGCTCATAAAAATTTATGATAGAGTGGTATCTCGCTTGACTTTGATTGTAGAGCAAACATAAATGCCCAGGCACCTCTGAAGTTCAAGTGAATACTAGAAGTAAAGATATCAAAGATACAAGCATCAAAGTCATAACACAATTAATCAAGTTTTGAGACTTGCACATTACACTAAGAATAACAACTATGCTCTCAAGAAAGTGCTCATAGAATGGGTGATTACTCACCAAGGAAATGAAAAGGTTTTGAAAATTTTGCAAGGCTTCCAAATGCTGAAAGTATGGTACTCATTAGCTTTGAGCTCTTGATGCCCCTATCATAAGCATCTTTAAATGGTTAAGGTTAAAGTGACACAACTAAGAGGATATGCTTGACAAGTTATAAGTTAAAATCTCATGCCCCTTACTTACGAGTGTCGAACCTCATGTTACTCAACTTCAGTCACAAGTAAGCTCTTGTTATTGTAAGTACATATGTATCATAGAGAACCGCCAATGGGGTACCCCTTGCACATGATACAGGAGTTATCCCATAATCAAAATGACAAGGCAAGCAGACAATGAGAATCTCAACGATCTTTTTATTTGCTATTTGCATAGGTTTTTATTGAGGATGCTTCATAGAATGCTCATTATGGTTATGCTACAAGTTTCCACCATGATTAGGCATGGCTTAGGCTAGCCCAGGCGTTTCTCTAACACATATACAAACTCCATGATCATACAAGTTCCCCTTTTATTTCACACCACCGGGATCCATAAGCAAAAGAATCATGATATCAACGAGGTACAAAGTACCCGTGCAATGTTGAAAGCGTTCCCCATGATACATGGTTCTGCTAACTTGAACTTATAAAGCGCAAGCATATACGCAACAAAGATGGACGCAATGGTTCAAGATTATTAAGTGCAAGAAAGTAAAGTGTGCCATCAAGTTCGTGAGAGCTTTACTAACTAACTTTCTCATAACAAGCAAACATTTTGTTGGAAGAAAACAAGGCATACTAAATATGCACGGAATAGCAAATGATGCTAATAGGTAGGTATGGTGGACACTTTTGGCAATATTTGGTTTTAGGGAGTTGGAAACACGAGTAAAACTTATACTTAGTGCAAGTGAAGGCTAGCAATAGTAAGGGAGCGACAAAGGAGAGGGCAATAACTGTCATAATCATGCTTACAACAAAACAGGACTAATCATGGCATGAAAGTGATTCAAGACCCCTAAGGCAAAATAATTCATCAAGGCTTAACTGATTATTGTTTCAGTCATATGCATGCATGAGCATGTCCCAAGTCAATTCAAATGAAACATCCAGAGGAGGATACCACAGTGTCATACCAAGTTATGAATAGAGCAATGCAAGCAAACATTCATATGACATGCTACAAAATATTAGCGAGCTAGAGCTAATCATAAGAAAGCAAGAACTACTAAGCATCCATAAATCACATACACCCTACATGAATAGACTAAGCATGCCCACAATGATGAGTATATGTACAAAAATGAAAACAAATAGAGTTTGTTACCAGCCTCTTACCACACCTCAAGTTGTCATCGATTCTCATTATTACCTTTCACTTGTGTGGCTTGAATAATAACATGAAACCAAATTCCACTGAGGACTGCTGAACCCTGCAACAAACTTCACAAAACCAAAGAAGAACAACAAATATTTTTGGTGTTTTTGATTTTTAAAAACAAGAACCAAAAGGAAGAAGAAGCAAAGCAAAATCTTTTTGGGTTTTTCGAATAGTTAAAGCAAAGCCAAAAGGAAAAATCAAACCAAGGCAAAAGAAAGAAGAAGCAAACAAAGAGAAACAATGGATTTTTTTTTGTGTTTTTAGAAAGCAAAAGCAAAGAGAGAACGAAAACTAAAAAGAGAACGAAACATGAATATACAAAGTACCGACGAAACATGATATGGAGATGAGTGTGATGTCGGTGTACCTCCCCCCAAGATTAGGCTTTTGGCCTAAGTGGGTATCAATCCAAATACGAGTAAGGGTTCCAAGAAGGCGGGTCATTGTAAGAATGATCGTGATTAGGCCCTTGGGAAGAAGAAGAAGCTCCCAAATCATAGGTAGGCTACTGATATGAAGACTCCCCCTCATTCGAGGGCTGGACCGAATCATCTGTAACCTCCCTTCTATTATCCTGCTCCTGTTGGGAGAGCTCTCCCAAGTACGTATCAAGCTCCTCCTCAATGAGTGACCATCCTACCCTGCTATCAAGGTTAAACAAAACAGGTGCAGGCAAAAGAACAAATCGCTCGGACTTATTCCTTCTCCAACCAGCCTTGAGAAAGGTTATTTCATAAGACAACTCACTCAAATTATCCCAAGAAGAAACAAATTTGTACTGTATCATAATTAAGATCAAGCCTTTCTATGGGGAACTGCAGGTCTAGATGATGAGGCACTAAACCATGCAACGCTAATAAACGAGAAGCAATGAGGCCTCCACAAATTCCACCTTTCTCGTGGTTAGCAGCAAGACAGAAAGCTATCAGGGCACCCAAGTTGTAAGTTCTATCTCGTTTTAAAGCGCCTGAGATGAATGCTAGATCGTATGAGGATAGCTTATTAGCAGTTTTCCTAGTGAGAACACACTTGGCAATAAAGTAAGAGTAGCGAATAGATGGGAGATGAATGTTACAGATTCTCCCACTCTCCTTTGAGAAGCTGCTCCCTTGGAAAATCTCCGTATACAAGTCCATGAGTGGTGCATGTCGCTATTTAATCCTTCCACACGATCCCCACTGAGGTACCTTAATAGCTGCACAAAAGTCATCAAAAGTAAGGTCCACAGCTATATTGTAAATTTTGTAGTGGACCATGGGGTTAGGCAAAGAGTGACTAAATCGAAAGTCATGCACTACAGACATAGTTAGTTTCACAAATTGACAGGGTTCATCTTCCACAAAGTGCTCCAATCCTGCATTAGCAACTAAGGTGTGGAAGTCCTGGGAAATTCCTGCAGCCCTCATGAATTTGAAGCATGTATAGCTGGAAGGAAAAACTTCCTCCTCTCGGTGAACCTTCATAACCTCAAGCTCCTTCGGTTCATGCTGGTTGAGTTGATGCTCATTCATCTTCTATTCTGAAATTTAAACATCCATTACACAAGTGATTGCAAAGTGAAAATATAATGAAGGGCACTACACATAGGGACTTGTAAGAGGCCTAAACATGCATCAAAACAATATCTCTAAGCATTGAACAAGCTTACAAGCTCGCATAACCTATCACCTACAGCAGCAAAATACTCAAGATATAAACCACTAAACACAAATCTACTTGGACAAGCGAGAAGTCACATACTGGAGAACAAATGCTCCAAATTTCAGCAGCAAAGATGGGATGAGCAAGGAGATCAAAAAATCGTGGAAAAGAACAACAATAACGCGATTTCGAGCAATGAACTGGTGTTTTCTCGGGAGAGAGAAAGCAGTGGCAAGTGAGAGAGTGAGTGGAGGGTCAGGATGGCCCACACCATGGCCAGGCATGCCCTAGGGCTGGCCACGCCACCAGGTGGTGTGCTTGCCAGGTGGGGCCCCCTGGTACTCTCTAGGCACTTCTCTGCCCCTTTTTTCACGTAAAAATTTAACATGAATTTTCTGGAATTTTTTGAGACACTTTATGTTTGAGCAATTTTCAGGTATAGATGAATGATTTTCTGATAGAAAAAGGTTTCTGGAATGATGCAATGACAAAACAAAGCTAAAACTTCAGAAGTTCTAAGACACTCTAGTATGCAAGCAACTAACAACAGAAAAGTAAACTAAACGAAAGCAAAAAAAAAATGGATAAACTAAAAGTAAGCAAAGATAATCATGGTGAAAACATTGTTTTGTTCATTAAAATCCCTTTGTTAACAAGGTTGATCAGGTCTTGTTACCAAAACAATTTTATATGAAACAAACTTTGTATTCCACTAATGATTATGTTACCTCAACCTTGATAGCAATGGTCCCAATCATAATAGTTTCATATTTTTCTCGTGATATGGGACAATATATTTCTCCAACTTGAATGCCCTCAACATGTTCAATTGAGTTTAAACCATAAGTCCTATCAATCTTCTTGGGGAAATAGACAGTATGCTCCTTGTCATTAACATTGAAAGTCACCTTTCCTTGATTACAACTAATAACAGCTCCTGCAATATTAAGAAAGGGTCTCCCAAGAATAATAGACATATTATCATCTTCGGGCATTTCAAGCACAACAAAATCAGTTAATATCAAGCAATTATGAGCCACTTGAAGAGGTGCATCCTCACATATACTAACAGGAATAGTAGTAGATTTATCAGCCTTGCAAAGATATATCGGTTGGTATTAGTTTTTCTAGTTGAAGTCTCTTATAGAGAGAAAAAGGCATAACACTAAATCCTACTCCCAAATCACACAAAGCAGTTTTAACATAACTATTTTTAATAGAGCAATGAATAGTTGGAATCCCTGGGTCTCCAAGTTTCTTAGGAACCTTAACATTAAAGGAATAATTAGCAAGCAAAGTAGAGATTTCTTTATTAGGGATCTTCCTTTTATTCGAGACAATATCCTTCATATACTTTGAATAAGGAGGCAATTTAATAGCATCAGTCAAAGGAATTTGCAAGAATAAAGGTTTCATCCACTCACAAAACTTATTATAGTGTTCATCTTCCTTTGACTTGTGTTTCTTATCAGGGAAAGGCATAGGTTTTTGGACCCAAGGCTCTCTTTCACTACCATGTTTCTTAGCAACAAAATCTTCTTTAGTGTATTTAGTATTCTTAGTGTGCCTTTCAGATTCTTCTTCAACTTTTTCTTTATCAGGAACATCATTTCCTTCATTACCACTTTCAGTTTCAGCATCAGAGACAGATATACTATTAGGATCTTTAGCAGGTTCAGAAGGTTCTACAATAGTTTTATGTTTCTTCTTTCTTTTCTTAGGGGTAGTACCACTATTTTCAGCTTGTTGAGAATCCTGCTCAATTCTTTTAGGATGCCCCTCAGGATATAGAGGATCCTGGGTGGCAGCACCACTTCTAGTTCTAATTTCATAAGCATGTTTTTCTTTAGCAGCATTAACTAGCAAGTCTTTTTGTACTTTAATAAGCTGATCAATTTGAGTTTGAATCATTTGAAAATGTTTAACAAGCATTTTAACATCATTAGAGGTTCTTTCCACAATATCCTTCAACTCAATAATAGCTCTTGTGTTTTCCATTAGATGATTTTGCACCCTTTTATTAAAATTATCTTGCTTAACAATAGAAACATCAAATTCTTATAAGCATTGATCAGGAGGTTTAGAGTAAGGAATATCACCTTCATCAAAATGTTGGAGAGAGTGTACCTCAATAGTGGATGAGTGGGGAATTGGCTTACATAATTCTTCTATAGGAGGTAAATTCTTGACATCAGCAGCTTTAATTCCCTTCTCCTTAAGACATTTCTTTGCTTCCTTCATCACTTCATCATTTAGTTCAATAACTCCCCTCTTCTTAGATGATGGTATAGGTGTAGGTATAGCTAGTTCAGGTATAATTGTTTCAGGTATAGCTCGTTCAGGAGGAGTCCAGTCTTCATAATTCTTACTAATTTTAGCCATTAATTCCTCAGCTTCCTTGGGAGTCCTATTCCTAAAAACACAATCAGCATAACTATCTAGGTATGTCCTAGATTCTTCAGTTAGTCCATTATAAAATATATCAAGAAGCTCATTCTTAGGTAATGGACATCCAACCTGTGCATGAATGAAAGCACAAAACCTTGCCCATGATTCAGGCAATATCTCTTTTTCTCCTTGTTTAAAATCAAAAAGTTCCTGCAAAATAGCATGTCTAGCACTAGGAGGAAAATATTTTTGAAGGAAGGTACTAATCAAGCAATCAGGGCTACCAATAGATCCAGGAGGTAAATTATTAAACAAAGTTTTAGCTTCTCCTTTTAGTGAAAAGGGGAAAATCTTAGCAACAAAGTAGGTGCGCATCTTAATATCATCAGAAAATAGGCCACTCATGGTAGAAAGATCAGTCACATGTGCTACCGCACTTTCATTTTTAGTCCCACAAAAAGGTTCTTTCTCAACAATAGCTATGTAAGATAGATCAAGAGAGAAATCATAATCCTTATCTTTAATGTTTATGGGAGATGCAACAAACTTTGCATTAGGAGACAATTTGGGTTTTATAGTACGCCTCTCAAGGAGACTCTTAACAGCACTCCTATCATGGGTGTTTTGACATTCTTTAATAAATTCATCGGTCATCTCAATATAACCGTCTTCAATATCATAGCTCTCTCTAGACTCAGGTGAACTAACAGGTGTAGTAGTGTCTTCATTAGGAGTTTCAGTATTTCCAGCTATAGTTTTAGCAATCATAGCATCTAGGAAAGGACCTAATGAACCACTCTTATCAAGCACAGTAGAAGCAGCATCATAAGTATCAGAAGTTTCAGATTCAGCAGTAGTAGCAGTGTGTGTAGCATGTGTATGTGGTGGTGTAAGGAGCTTACTCATTACAGATGGTGAACCAAGAGAAACAAAGGTGTTTAGAACAGTACCTCTTCTTGTAGTGGATGGTAAAATAGGAACCTTGCCATCACGAGACTTACCCATGATGAGTGGATGGCAGCGAACAATAGTGATTCCAAGTGAACTTGATAAATAAAGCTATGCTCCCCGGCAACGGCGCCAGAAAATAGTCTTGATGACCCACAAGTATAGGGGGTGTATCGTAGTATTTTCGAGGGAAATGAAACCCAATTTATTGATTCGACACAAGGGGAGACAAAGAATATTTATAAGCCTTAACAACCGAGTTGTCAATTCAGCTGCACCTGGAAACAATCTTGCTCACAGCAGTTTATCAGTAGCAACAGTTTTGTAGTAGCAATAGTAAAGTAACAACAGTAGTAAAAGGAAAGACAGTAGTAACAATTGCAGTAAACAGTAGGATTAAAGCGCGGTAGGCATAGGGATGGATGGACGGGCATTGCATGCACAAGATAATTCATATGGCATTCAAAACATAGGGCATTTGCAGATAGATAAGATAAAGCATCCAAGTACTAAATAATCATAGGCATGTGTTCCAAGTATAGTCATACGTGCTCTCAATGAGAACTTGCACAACATCTTTTTTCCTGCCAGCCTGTTTGCAGCGGGGCCTCAAGGGAACTACTGGCAATTAAGGTTCTCCTTTTAATAGAGCACCGGGGCAAAGCATTAACACTCCGTGAACACATGTGGTCCTCACATCAAAGCCATTCCCTCCGGTTATCCCAATTTCTATCACTTCGGGGCCTTTGGTTCCAGACAACAATATGTGTATACAACTTGTAGGTAAGACCATAAACAATACTATCATAATGAATCAATAACATGTTCAGATCTGAAATCATGGCACTCAGCCCTAGTGACAAGCATTAATCATAAAAAGTTGCAACCAAGTCAAAAAACACTAATAGTAGATACTAGGCACCATGCCCCAATAATCTGATGCCATTATATGAATGATCTCATCCAATCCCTACCATCCCCATAGCCTACAGTGGGGGATTACTCACTCATAGATGGGGGAAACATGGATGGTCGATGGAGAAGCGATGGTGATGATGATGGCGATGATCTCCTCCAACTCCCCGTCCCGGTAGGGTGCCAGAATAGAGTTTCTGGTTCCGAATCGCGGAATCTGGTGGTGGCGGCGGAGCTGAACTCTTTCTGGAAAAACATCGAACCCCCCCTTGGTTTTTAGGTCAAGAGGCGACTTATAGGTGAAGAGGGAGGCCGAGGGGTCAGCCGAGGCAGCCACACCACCCCCAGGCGCGGCCTGGCTTGGCCCGCGCGGCCAGGTGGTGTGGGCCCCTCGTGGCCCTACTCCGTCTCGTCTTCTGGCTTCGTGAATCTTTTGGTGAAATAGGATTTTTGGCATATTTTCCGGGGGTTTTCTGATAGTTGATTTTCTGCACAAAAACTAGACACTAAGGTCCGTGTTAGTTGCATCCAAATCACACAAGTTTAGAGGAAAAACAATAGCAAAAGTGTTCGGGAAAGTAGATATGTTTTGGACGTATCAGTGCACTAATCATAAGTTTATCTTTGAGGATGTATATTCCTCTCTGAAGATTCGCCCTATGCCTCCCATGACTGTTTCTGAGGCCAAGGAGAAGTATGATGTCTGCAAGTGCAAAAATCGTTTGTAGCTAGTTTCGAAGTATAGATATCGATCCCATAGGGAGCCCAAAGGTAAGTGTTTATGAATGAAGTCTCTATCATACCCAAAGTTGTCACAGGTCTTCGAGTGAATTGACTGCAAGTGTGGAAATAAGAATGAAATTTGGATTAAACTGTATGTATTTAAATAAAACTAAAATGTAAACTTCAGGAATAAAAAGCATAAAAGTAAAAGAACGATTCGATTGTTTGTTGTTTTCTGCAGATGACAAAGAAGGCGCGGGGAGATATAGTTCATGGTGATAGTGACTATGCCAGATAGACGAATGATAAGTGTAACAATTATAATCTTATAAGTATATGTGTAGGCGAGCAATCCGTAGTTAGCTGGAACACCTCTTGGTAGATTTCATCCCAACTTCAATAAACTTAATGGTCTGTTACCAAAACCATGGTCAGTCACTAGACGATTAAGATCCTTTAGGTTGCTTAGCAATTAAGCTCCTTGGATCAGACTAATGCAATAAGCACAGTTGTTCCTCATAATCCTCGAGTCAAACTAGTTTCCCATTGATATCCCCATGTCACTCAGGGGTCGCCGGTCTGCTAGCGAACAAGATCCTATCTATGTAGAACAAAGCATCATGTTGTCTGGGCCCTTAATTGGACAACAAGCATTAGGCATCCCACAGATAGTCAAGCACACATAATATAATAATTAAAATCAATCACAAACTAATGGAAAATATATGGAGGCACATCACATCTCACCAATCCCTTACATCTCCCACGCCCAAGGAACTTACTCACACATGAGAGAAGAAAGCATCATCGATATAATTAAATAAAGGGAGTTCTTCTTGATATTACCGTGGAGATCCACAATAAGAATAGAAAAGTAATCCAACACAATTCAAGATAGGAAGAAACAATCTCAAACCCTAATCTTGCAAAGTGAAGATCTCTCTCTCTAGTACAAGTAATGCCTATGAGGATGTGATGGCTAGGAGGTCGAAGATCATGGAGCGAGATGAAGACGTCTTCCCCTTCTTCTCCGGATCTCTTCTTTCTCCCTTCTGGATGGGATGGCGACTGTTGTGTTCTAATTTCGCGTTCAATCTCTTCACGAAAGTTGTCCCTTTTGACAAGACGGAGGCGGCGGCAACTATATGGGGGGGGGGAACTATACGGCCGGAAAAATATTCCCACCATATAGTTGCTCGTTAAAGCTTTTGTATGCCTCCCTTGATTGCTTCCAAAAAGAGACTTGCTTGTTTTCGCCTGAATATTGTGTTTCTCTTGTCAAAACCTTCTGTTGATGTTCAGAACCTAAAACATACATTAAAAACCAAGTCTTCTTCACAACCGAAGTATTAGTGTTAGGTAAAGCTAGAAAACCATCAAAAATATGTCGAATCTCATAGCTATCAACTACCCCAAGCTTAGATGTTGCTCGCCCTTGAGTGTCAAGAAAATAAGGAAGAATAGTGGAGATTCGAGACTGAAATAAAAGAACTTACAAGCTCGAATTGGTGTCAAATTCTTTTCCTCACAATTCCTGCAATCTTAAACATGACCATACAAGTATTCACAAGCTTGCACTGAGTCCACTTCCTAACCACATATATCTTGCTAGCAAATAAATCATATGCTCGAGCAAGTGTCAACAGTTTAGCTAAGAAAGTGAAACAAATTCTTTTGGTGTCTCTCTTTATTGAGAGATGAAAAAAATTTGCTCTTGTTTCTATAATCAATTAAGAGTACTCAAGTTGGCACCAAAAACATTCAATTTAAGAACAACTCATCTTTTCCCACGTCAAAATTTCAAGACTCTCAAATCACCTTTTTCCTTTCCTTGTTTTTCAAAAACTTCAGCCCTTTCATAGAGAAATCATGCCACTATTTTTAACATGTTAATTGGGACCAGGTTGCGCACTCGTGACCATGCCAATAGGTATCTGTTGAGCAATAGTGGGTCAGAGGAGTACTACAACTTCACTTGGAACGCGAAATCACGAGGAGACTGAAATTTTACCCGTCATAGCATTGCAGCTACAGACGCTTACATAACTCAATAGCCGAAATCAAGTGGTTTCCTACATTTAGATTGTTCATTGGCCAGTGGAGTTAATAGTTCCCCATGAAGCACGATAGTGTTGTAATGACACGCGTAAAGCAATATCTTACGGTAATTATTAGAAAAAAGTAGGCATAATCTCTACTACTTTGAATCATCCATTTTATCAAAAAATTTCATTCAAGAGTGATATCGAGTCTATTTACATTAAGCTCAAATGGGATTGAGTAGTTCTAAAATCAAATCCTTTGGGCTAAACATGGACTGAAGTCATCTTTTGGATGCTTTTTCTTGTTGTAAAAATGTCGAAAATATTTTTAACCAAGTTCATTGCTCATTATTTCGAAGCTAAAAAGGAGACACTGGCAAAGGAATAGAATTTATAGGATAACAAGCTAAGTTGGGAGTGGCTCAAGTGCAAGCGAGTAAATAATTGGAGGTTCAATTTAAAGTTGCAGAAAAGGTGATGAAAGGAATATGATACCTCCTCTTTCTTGCTTCGTTCTCGTACTTGAGTCGAACCCCCTCTATATTTCCCTATTGCCAAGTCACCTGAAATTGAGCAAACTCCGAGAGAAACAAAGAAACAAATTTGCAATAAGAGTTACAACTCTTTTTTTGGTTTAGGAATGCAAACTGAAAGTAAACATGCAATTCTGAAGAAGTAAAATAAATCAAAATAATAAATAAAAATATGAATGCAAGGTTTGGAGGTTTTCAAACCTCCCCCAAGCTTAGGTTGTTGCCAGGCTCAGTTGGTGTCGTTGTTCGGCGGTGGTGCGGATACTGCTGGTAGTAGTCAGGGAAGTGGGTCATGAAGTGACTAAAGTTGTGAGTTAAGGCACTAACATCGTCATCCACTCCTTGTAGCATGTGGTCAATCTCCCCAATGAGCTAGTTGAGGTGTTAAAACTCTTGATAGGGGACGTTGTTGAACCCCTGCTACTGATTGGGCCATGGCTCCCAGGATCCCCCTTGCTGTTGTTGCTGTCCCTCCCAAGCAGGGTTGTATTCCTGCTCATGCTCCTTCTCATCCTCATCCTGCTGCTCTCCTTCTTCATCTTCTTCTTGATCAGGCTAGAATTCAGCCATGATCTCCACCACTTGATCGTTGGTGAGGATCCAGTTGTCCTTCTCCACAATCGTGAATGCTTGTGGATGGGGCAACGGAACCTGCTCAACCTATGCATCATCAAGATAACAAAACTGATATGCTCGGAGCCTCTTGTCAGCTTGGTAAACACCGAGGAAACCACAAGTAGACATATATTTGACATCCATAAGTTTGGAGTTGTCAATAGGTTGCATCACAGGTAATGTAATGTTCAATGCTAAGGCAAGATGGGTTACCAATACACCAATGCGAATGTCACCTTTCTTTTTGTTGCTCTGGTGGCGAAGGTGTTGGAGGAGTAGAGCTACAGGATTGGGGCTTTGCGATGCATTAGGGAAGAGTGCCTCGGTGATCATGGCCATGTTCACATTGGCCATGGAGTCTGTATCTCCTCTTCCCAATAGTGTATTAGTGAGGAACAAGGCATAGTAGCGAATTTTTGGGTTTTGAATGGTGGACATCTTCTTCTGGTAGAAGTCCCTTCCACCGTTAACATAAATAACCTCCCAAGTTTCTCCACTTGAGATGCTATAGAAATTTGTAACAGTTGACTCCCCACCATGAGGGAGGCCAAAAGCATCGCAAAATTGTTGGGAAGTTATTTCATATGGCTGCTGGTTTATGGTGAAGCTTACCGTGCATGCATTACCTTTCTCCTTGTGGTCATCGTAGAAAGAGGCGAGGAACTCATAGGTGAGCTCAGTGTAAGTATTGTGGCCTGCGTAGGCGAGTAGTGACAGCCCTGCTTTTTCACACATGAGGTCGAAGTCCGCCGTCAACCCTACCGCGGTGAGAAAGCTATCGTCGGCCCAACATGTGGGCATCACCCTCCTTGGTGAAACCATGGCCAACTTGTTGTTGAGCTCGCCCGGAGCCCCGATCTCTCGCCATGTTGGCGCTTGCTCTTGTGAAAAATGCTACCAATTTTTTTCATCTTGATGCACTAAAAAATTTCACCATGAAACCTTAGGCATATAGTTTCAACATGATATACGAACGATTCTACGTGGAAGAATTTAATCCTAACGTGAGAAATCAAAAGGAAAAACGAAGTAAGCTTGAGTTCATCCATTAGATCAATGTGAGAGTTTCAACCATGGAATTCTGAAAATAAAGCATGGATAGGGAGAGAAACATCCAGATCTGTTGATTCCCCAACTCAAACGAATGAAATCCGCGAAGAATCAAGAATTCTAGGTGGGTTTTGAGGGGTTTGGAGAGAGAATATGAGAGAAAAAGTGAGGAGGAGGAAGAACCCTAGCCGCCCGGTGCAATTAAGTGGTCACGCCAAACTATACGGCTACAACTATACAGGTGGGATAAGTAGTTCCTGTCGTATAGTTGTGGCGGCGTCGACAATCAGGGTTTCTTTATGCCAGATCACAGCTATACGGGTGCAACTATAAGGCCGGATCAAAATGGTCCCGCCGTATAGTTGGTCGTCAAACTTTCTGTGTCCTCCAGATAAATTTTCTGAAACAGGCATCGATAACTATACGGCCAAACCATACGGCCGGAATTTTTATTGCCGCCGTATAGTTGGCTGTTAAACCATCAGTACCCTGGAAAAGAAATTTGACCAAGACATTGATATCTAAGAATTACACAGCCGAAATTTTTATTCCCGCCGTATAGTTGGTCGTTAAACCTTTTGTACCTAAGAAATAAAATTTGTCCATGGCAAAGATATCTATACGGCCAAATTATATGGCCGAAATTTTTATTCCCGCCGTATAGTTGGTCGTTAAACCTTCAGTGGACATCAATAAATTTCTATTCTTCAAGCATTCTTTCTTATCTTGAAACTTAGTGAAATACCTAGTTTTTGACAGAAAAATGACAGTAAAATTTGTCGACCAACAACAACATGTATAGAGCAGTATTTTTAGTACTACCGAACTTCTTCTCCTCAACTGGAGATTCACTTTTTAATCTAGACAAAATGATTAAGCTAGTTTTTGTAGATAAAACTCAAACTTTTGTTTTTTTATACTTATTCTACGCTTGTTCAATCGATGTTTCTACTACTTTTTGATAGCTGCATCTTCACGGGCGCGCTTTGATAGCTGTGAGATTTGACACATTTTTATGGCTTTTATTGATGGTTTTCTCCCGGATTTGATCGTTTTCTGGTTTTACCTAACACTAATACTTCGGTAGCGAAGAAAACTCGGTTTTTAATGTGTGTTTTAGGTTCTAAACGTCAACGGGAGGATTTAACTAGAGAAACACAATATTCTAGGGAAAACAAGCAAGTCTCATTTTGTAAGCACGCAAGAGGAGTCAACAGAAGCTTTAACGAGCAACTATACGGCAGGAATATTTTCTCCAGCCGTATAGTTCCCGCCGCCTCTGTCTTGTCAAAAGGGACAACTTCCGTGAAGGGACGGGGGACGAAAACACAACGCAATAGCTGCCACACCATCTGGAAGGGAGAAATAAGAGATCCGAAGAAGAAGGAGAAGACGTTCTTCATCTTGCTCCACAATCTTCGACCTCCTAGCCATACACCCCATAGCCACTACTTGTACTTGAGAGAGAGAGGGATCTCCACCTTGCAAGAGTAGGGTTTGAGATTGTTTCTTCCCATCTTGAATTGTGTTGGATATTTTCTATTCTTACTGTGGATCTCCACATTAATACAAAGACGAATTCCCTTTATTCAATTATATTGATGATCTGTTCTTCTCTCATGTGTGAGTAATCTCCTTGGGCGTGGGAGATGTAGGGGATTGGTGAGATGTGATGTGCCTTCATATATTTTCCGTTATTTAGTGATTGATTCTAATTACTATAATATGTGTGCTTGACTATCTATGGGATGCTTAATGCTTGTTGTCCAATTAAGGGCCCAGACAACATGTTACCTTGTTCTACACAGATAAGATCTTGTACGCTAGTGGACCGGTGACCCTCGGGTGACACGGGGATATCAATGTAAAGCTAGTTGACTCGAGGATAACGAGTAACCACTGTGCTTATTGCATTAGTACGATCCAAGGAGCTTAATCGCTAAGCGACCTAAAGTTTATATTTTAGTTTTATTTAAATCTATCGCATTTAATCAAAACCCATTCTTATTTAAACACTTGCAGTCAATTCACTCGAATACCTGTGACAACTTCGGGTGTGACAGAGACTTCACCAATAAACACTTACCTTTGGGCTCCCTGTGGGATCGATATCTGAACTTCAAAACTAGCTACAAATGATATGTGCTCTTGCAGACATCAAGCTAATTTCTGGCGCTGTTGCCGGGGAGCTAAGCGCTAAGTGTTTGTCTTTTGACATTTCAGGTGTTGCTACTACAAAATGTTCTCCTTAGGAGACAAAGGGTCTACACGCTCTGGTAGGACCTACCTGCCAGATTATATTGAGCGCGTGCCTACTCAAAGGCACGAAGCAATTATTGAAAGACTTTTAAGATCAAATAAAGTTGAAGTTGAAAATCTGAGTGATATAATTGAAATCATGTCTATTTACACGACAACTCCTATGATACCTGAGAAAACTCTCAAGGAATACAGTGCTCCAAGTTCTAAATTACTTAAACAACCAATAGAGTTCCCTAATCCTGGAGTTAGAGAATATCGATTTGATGGTGGAATCATTAAAATTTTGCAGGAAAAAGCTTTTAGTGGAAGGGAAGATGAAGACCTAGGAAGACATATTAGAGAGTTTGACGATGTGATAACATCGCTTGGATCAAAAGGTTTTCCTAGAGACTTCTCTCATCTAAAATTATTTCGAAGGTCTCTTAAAGGTAAAGCTCTAGACTGGTTATATTCTCTCCCTCGCCATTACATTAAATGTTGGGAAAACTGCATTACTAAATTCATAAATAGGTTTATTACTTTTAAAAAGGTAACTGAACTAAGAAAGAACATAGGCAATTTTAGTCAGAACATGGGAGAAAACTACCCACAAGCCTAGGAAAGATTCTTTGGAATGATCAATAGTATTCCTAATCGTGGCTATTCTGAACTAACAATTTGCCATTTATTTTACCATGGTCTCAATACTCAATGTAGAGAGTTGCTTGAATTCTTAGCCGGAGGACCGATAAATACTTTAACTATTAAAGAATGTTTGGAATTAATGTCTACTAGGGCTAAGAATGATTCTTTATATAATCATGATTTTGGTACTAAGCCGGAAAAAGGGATACTTCAGATAACTCCTGATCTTATGCCTGAGGTACGCAAAACTATGAAAGAAAAAGCTATACCTTCTGAACTTGCTAAGGAAAACAAAGAAGATTTGTTCCAAGTTTTTACTGAAGAAGATGAAACTAGAAAAGTTTTTCAAGAATTAAAACATCGACAAGTAAAATCTTATAATAACGTGCATAGGCATTTCCAAAAACATAAAAATATTTTGGCAAAACTCACGGAAAATTATGATGAGATAGGCCAAGAAATAAAATTATTCCATAAGTATCTTAGTATGATTGAAACCAGTGTGAGCAAATAGCATATGGTTATCAAATTTTTCTTCGTGAAGACGAAGATATTTCTCTTTCTGCTAATGTTGTCACGAGGAGGGGTGCAGTTGTTACAGGACCCTTAGGACCACCAGAATGTGAAGATGAAAAAGAGCACAAGGAAAAAACCTTGCTTGAAGCAAGCCAAGAATATGATACATTGGTGGATCCTCAAGATGAAACTAAGACGCAAGAGCAGACCAAGGGGGACCAAAATGATGCACAAGATGATTACTATGACTCTGATGCAGAGACAGTTGATCCAAGAGAATATAAAGAAACAAGTAAGGAAGATGAAGTTATTGTAGTAGAAAAGAAGAAAAACAATAAGCAACAACAAAAGAAAGCAACAAAAGAGCCTGACCCCCCCCCCCAAAGCTAAAAGACAAGGGTAAGTCAGGTGAGAAAAAGCTCCCTTATCCTGATCAGAAAAAAGCACCGGATGAGGTAATTTATAATTCTTTTACAAAGGCACTTAGTGACCTTCGTCTAGAAATTCCATTTGTGGATACAATCAAAGTTCCAACTTATGGAAAATTCCTTCGTGATATTCTTAGTAGAAAGAAAGAAATAACTGAAACTGTTGCCATGGTAACTAGCTATCCTGCTAACGGGAAGCTGTTGCCTAAGTCTGGAGATCCCGGAATACCAACTATTTCATGCTCAATAGGTAAAACTGATATTCACAATGACTTGTGTGATCTAGGAGCGGGAGTTAGTGTAATGACATACTCCCTCTATAGATGGCTGACAAGTCCACTAAACACCTTGTTGGTATGATTGAGGATATCTTACTTAGGATAGATGAACATGTTATTCCCACTGATTTTATTATTCTTGAAATGCTAGAAGATGAAAGACTATCTATAATACTTGGAAAACCTTTCCTCAGTACTGTAGGTGCATCAGTAGATTGCATAGAAGGGAAGATAATCTTTAATGTTTACGATGCTGAAATCATTCGGTATTTTCCAAAGAAGCTAGAAGCAGGAGAAAGATATGTTCCACTGGCAAAACGAGTTCATGTGGTAAGTGCCATTGATAAGGGGAAACCAAAGGTAAGAATTCGAGAAGAGAGAAGAGGTTGAGTTATTCAACCATTCTTAATAAATGCTTGATGGGAGTCAACCCATTTTCGTCAATTTAGTAGAATAAAGAATAAAAAGTTCATCGCATTCCTACCTCTTTTTCATAGACATTCTTGCGGAAGCGCGCCTATGACGATGCAGCTGTTAAAAAGTAGTAGAAACGTTGATTGAATAAGTAGAGAATAATAATAAGAATAACACTTTGAGTTTTCTATTTACAGAAGCTAAAATTTTGCTTTTGATATGCTAATGTTGGTCAACAGCGTTTACTGTCATTTTAGTGTTAAAAACTAGGTATTTCGCTAAGTTATGGGATAAGAAGGTATTGATGTCTACGCACTTCTATTCTTGTAGACAGCTGTTGGGCCTCCAAGTGCAGAGGTTTGTAGAACAGCAGCAAGTTTTCCCTTAAGTGGATCACCCAAGGTTTATCGAACTCAGGGAGGAAGTGGTCAAAGGTATCCCCTCTCATGCAATCCTGCAATCAAGATACAAGAAGTCTCTTGTGTCCCCAACACACCCAATACACTTGTCAGGTGTATAGGTGCACTAGTTCGGCGAAGAGATAGTGAAATACAAGTGGTATGGATAATTATAAGTGGTAACGGTGCCAGAAAATAGCTTGCTGGCATGTGGTTGACGTGGGAAAAGACTAAAAGCAAACTGAAATAAAGATGAAAGCAAGCAAACATGTAACAGATCTAATTGCAAACGGTGTATCAATGCTTAGAAACAAGGCCTATGGATCATACTTTCAATAGTGAACACTCTCATATAAATATCTTCTCTTATGATATTACTCTTAACTACTCTCCGGTTGGACACTCTAATCATTGGTAGGGCTAGAACAACACTCCTCAAAGTTTGCTTTCTGCATCTAGATAACCCCACACTGTCACCTTGAGCACTAGATGGTTCAAACAAACACCACAATTTCATAAAGACATACAACTCCAAATATAACTCATAACAAGTGTTTGTAATCTCTAGCCTAAGTGCCACCATGGTGTGCACACTGTCAACTTCACACACATGGGGAGAGCAAAGATCTATTAAAGCACTTGAGTAGCAAGGTAGATCTACTTGATTACAAAGCTCATGATCACAAGATGATCATGCATAGAGAGAGAGAGAGAGAGAGATATGAACACATAGCTACCGGTAGAACCCTTAGCCTCGAGGAAGAACTACTCCCTCCTCATCATGGGAATCAGCAACGGCGATGGAGATGGTGGTGGAGATCAATGGAGATGGCTCTGGGGGCACTTCCCCATCCCGGCAGGGTGCCGGAACAGAGACTTTCTGTCCCCCGAATCTCCCCTTGGTGGCGGCAGCGTAGCGGAACTTTTCGTGGATTTCTGATTGACTCTTTAGGGTTTATGTCTCGGGAGGCTTCTTATAGGCCAGAGGGCAAGGTCGGTGGGCGGCCAGGGGGCCCACACCATGCCCTAGCATGGCATAGGGGACCCGCGCCATGGGGTGGTGTGGCCACCCTGTGGCCCCTCTCCGACTCTCCTTCTGGCTCCGTGAGTCTTCCGGGAAAATATCAACTTTGGCTTTTGTCCGGTCCAATTCCGAGAATATTCGTTTCTGACTTTTCTGGAACCAAAAATAGAAGAAAACAGGCAACTGGCACTGTGGCATCTTGTTAATAGGTTAGTCCAAGAAAGTGTATAGAAATACTCCAAAGTGTGGACAAAACATAAGTAGATAAAAACCAAGCATGGAACATCAAAAATTATAGATACGTTTGCAACGTATCAACATCCCCAAGCTTAACTCCTGCTCGTCCTCGAGTAGGTAAGTGATAAAAAGAAAGAATAATTTTTGAGGTGACATGCACCATCATAAACTTGATCAAAGTATTTGTAAAGCATTGAAAGCTGGGATCATAGTACTTCAATCATAACATGAAAGACAAAGTTCTAGCAATAAGGCAAATCAACTATGTTGCAACATGAAAAGGCACAAACAAAAGATTCGTGAATAACAATGCTTTGCAAGACGTTGGTTTGTTTCACATAAATAAAACATAGCATAGTAGCATTCAGCTTGTCCCTCATAGAGTAGCAAACATAAATGCATAGGACACCTTCAAATTTCATAAGAGTGACTAGATACAAATATTTTAAAACAAGCAATATCAAAGTTATGCATCAATCAACAAGTCTTGGGACAATGCACATAGAACTAAGAATGGCCACTATGCTCTCAAAGTAGGTGCCTAAAGGTAGAAGGTGGAGACTCAATATATAAGTGGAAGAAAGGCCTTCACAAAAGGAAGTAGAGATTCAAGTTTCATAAAGAGCTTCCAAAAATTATAGTATTTAATAGCTTTCAGCTCTCATTTCCCCTATCATAAGCATCTTGAAGTGATTAAGGTTAAAGTGAACAAACTATGGTGTATATGCTTGACGAAGTATAAGTTGGAAATCTCATGTCCCTTGAATAGGAGGGCTGCTCCTCATGCTACTCAAGTTTAGTCACCGGTAAGTTCTTGTCATCGTAAGTACATGTGTATCATAGAGAACCGCCAACGGGGTACCCCTTGCCCGATGATACAGAAGAATCCCCATATCAAAATGACAAGGCAAGCACACAACGAGCATCTCAACAATCTTCTTATTTACCATGGGAATATGGTGCTTTTTTCTCTCTTTCCTCTTTTCATATATCTCTTTTTTTTCTTTTCTCTTTTTTCTCAATATCTGACTCTTTTTTTATAAGAAGAATGGTTTCATAGACAGCTCATTATGGTTACGCTACAAGTTTCCACCATGACAGCATGGATTAGACCAGCGGCTCAGGCGTTTCTCTAACACATATACATAACTCCATGGACTTACAAGCTCCCCTTTCATTTCACACCGACGACATCCATAGACAAAAGAGCATGATATCAACTAGGTACAAAGTACAAGTGCAATGTTGAAAGCGTTCCCCATGACAGCATGGTTCTGCTAATCTCCAACATATAAGTATAAGCATATGCAACATAGACGACACAATGGTTCAAGTTTATTAAGGGAAATAAAATGTAAAGTGTGCCATCAAATTCGTGAGAGCTTTAATCACTAGTTTTCTCATAACAAGTTAAATTCAGAAGGTAGATAAAAACATGAATATACATGGAATAGCATATGTAGTAGGTAGGTATGGTGGACTCTTTGGAATAACTTGGTTTAAGGAATTGGATGCATGAGTGGAACTCATACTTGGTTACGCAGGCTAGCAAAAGACTGGGAGCGACAAACTAAGAGAGCGATAATGGCCATAATCATGCAGAGCGACAAAACATCATTGATCAAAGCATAAAGTGATACTACAAATTGAAAACTAAAGGATCATAAAGGCTATGGTGACTTGGGATAGTCATAACATGGTGTGCGCATGTGCCAAGTCAACCCAAATAAAGCATCAAAGGAGAATACCACAATACTATGCTTTAATATGCTAAAACAACGCATGATCCTTCCAAGGCACATTAAGCAATCTCAATTGTTTATAACAAGTCATGCTACAGCAAAGAATACTAATCATAAAGACAAAACAATATCGAGCATGGCATGACAAAGCATAGGCCACAGTCAAAAACAAGCTCCCTTTACCACTTAAGCATGAACTTTCCTACTCTTTTCCAATCCAAACCAAACTATTTGAAAACCAATGTACGAAAGAGGGGGTCCAACCAATTTATTCAGCAAACTAAGAAAACCAAGCAAACGAAAACAAAAAACAAAAATAAAGACGCTCTAAGAACAACACAACTGTGCATGAAACAATAAAAATGAAGTGTTTGGAAGATACCTGAAATTTTTATTGATGAAGAAGGGGATGACGCTTGTACTTCTTGGATATTTCTTGGGGTGACACGCGTGGTATCCCCAAGCTTGAGCTTTAGTCCATTATTCATCTTATTACATCATTCTCTCCATACACCTGAATTTTTTCCTTCATCCAAAACTTCACACAATCTTTATTAGCAACATTAGTGCACTCAAGATAATAAGTCTCTGGGTTCAGTTTCAACACCAATACAACTTCCATTAAAACACAAGCTACTGTAGCACTTCCCTCAAAAGCTCAATTCCCTAAAAAGAACTCAAAAAGGAATCAACAAGAAGCAAATGCAAATAATGGCAGAAATCTGTCAAAACAGATCAGCAGGTAAAAAACAATTTTTTCGAAGACCTTATGTTGCTCAAATCGAAAAGTGTTGAACTAATGAAAGTTAGATAACAACCTAGGGCAGAAGCACAAGAATTCACACCTCAAAACGACATACAGAGATTTTACACGAATTTTTACGGTGAAGCACATAAATCTGTTTCGGGACAGCAACTTTCCCAATCGTTACTTCTCTCTCTTTAAAGGTTACTCTTGGCACAAAAAGCAAATAAAAAGGATAAGGAGCGGTTATTACAGAGGTAATAAATTCCAAGACTCATCTAAAACTTTTGGTTTATCTCCCAATAAGTACTTTTCTTTAACGCCTTTTAGTTAGGCATGATAGTTTGAGAAGATGCTCACATAAGAAATATAAATTGAAGTAAAAGAGAGCATAAAGAAGCAAACTCAAAACACATTTAAGTCTAACCCACTTCCTATGCATAGGAATCTTGTAAAGAAACAAGTAATGAAAGCACAAAGCAACAAGCATAGGAAAGCAAAACAAGTGCAACTTCAAGACTTAATATTGTTGAGACACATAAAACCATGTTTTCCTCTCTCATAATAACTTTCAGTAGCATCATGAATAAAATTAACAATATAACAATCACATGAAACATTCTTATCATGAGCCACGTGCATAAAAGAATTAATACTCCCCACATAAACATAGTCATTCTTATTAATTGTAGTGGGAGCAAATTCAACAAAATAGCTATCATTATCATTCTCATCACCATAATCATCAAATATAGGAGGCATATTATAATCATAATTAATTTTCTCCTCAATAGTAGGTGGACTGAAAATATCATATTCATTATTGTAATCATCATATATTGGAGGTGTAGTATCATCATAAGAAATAGAATAATTATCTATCAAAGTGTGTTCATTTGTAAATATATCATCATTGGAAGGATCATGGATTGCGCTAATAGGGCAGCAATTATTAACATCATCATTTTTAGAATTGGTACCGACGAGATTATTAATATCAAAAGTAGTGTGCTTTTCCCAATCATGATCACTACTATAGGTAATAGGCATAGGAACATCATCGAGTTCAGACTCATCAAAAATTATAATAGGAGCAACATGCTTAGGGGAAAATACCATTTCCTCTCTCCTTTTACTCCTGCTCTTCTTCTTTTTCTTCTTCTCTTTAGGAGGGAGAGGCTTGAAAGGAAGCTTCTCCATATACCCTGGTTCATTGTTAGAGACAATAGAAGAAACTTTGGAGGATTCCTCATTTTCATTAATAAGAACAAAACACATATTAGTCATGTCATATTTTGGTAAAACCTCATCTTTTATAATATTTTGTATGTAAGTATTTGTGTCACAATTATCAACACAATAAATATGACATCCATGCAGGACACTATTCATATCAAAAGCACCGATATCTACCAAAGAGGTTTTTGTTGATAACTCTTCACATCCCAAAAATAATGTAAGTTCATCATGCTGATTAGGAGTGATCATGTCATCACAATACAAACTTGCAGTACTCATTGGATTAGAAGGGCTATTATTATGGCCTAAGCATTGAAAATTGAAATGACCCACTTCAAAGCAAAGTTCACAAATAAAAGGATAGAGGGCACAAACTTTTTTACCAAGATCATTTAGAGCCCTATACCACGTTCTAGTTTTTTCATTCATGTGGGTGATACAATATTCTTCTTTAATTTGATTATTCTCACAAGGTCTATGTATTCCAAAAAAATTAACATGCTTATAAGAAGTAGTACTTTCAGAGGTTTGAGCATGTTTATTGCTATCATTAATAACAATTTTATTTTCCATGCAAGTGTCTTTATAAGGCTCATGATACATGTCCCATTTTTCTTTAGGAGCATTAATATGAGAAGCAAAGGTTCTATAACAATCAACAAGAATTTGAGGATCAAGACCATATTTAGCACTAAGCTCTTGAAAATCAGCAGTTTCAACGAAAGACTTAATGCAATCATACTCATAGTTTATACCTGGTTCTTTACCTTTGTTGTTATCCCAATCTTCGGTATTGCTTTGAATTGTTTCAAGAAGATCCCACATAGCTTTGACCTCCTTACTTGTGAAGGATCCCTCTAAACAAGTATCTAGATAGTCCTTGTAATGTCCTACAAGCCATGCATATAAATTATTATTAATAATATTACTGGGGTGCTCATGAATGGGACATTTGAGCATTAGTGACTTCAATCTCCCCCATGCTTGGGCAATACTTTCTCCATCATGTGGATGAAAATTATAAATGTAATTCCTATATTTATGAATTTCATGAGGAGGATAAAATTTAGAGTAAAAGAGAGATTCAAATTCCTTCCACTCCAAATGATGAGGATCATCTAGTAGCTCACACCACTCCCTTGCTTTGCCCTTAAGTGAAAAAGGTAATAGCTTCCTCTTAACTTGGTTCATTGAAATACCTGCACAGTTGAACAACTCGCATAATTCATGTATAAAGAGTAAATGATCACTAGGATGGACAGTTCCATCTCCCAAATAACAGTTGTTCATAACACGTTCAACAATTTTTATAGGTATTTTAAAAGAGATGATTTCAGTATGTGGATTTAAAATATCACAACTATCATTAGAATTACCACATATGGGAGATAAAGTATCACCGGAGCAAATTTTCTTCTTTAAAGCTGGGGGATTAAAAAGATCATTTTCATAAAAACTAACTTCCCCAAGCTTAGACGTTTCCATAGCATTAGTAACAAAGGTGTTCAAAAGATTCATACTAATAACATTGCTATTAGCATGCAAGGAAAGTTCCATGGGTTTTTTAATTTTATTTTCAGACAATTCATGTTCTAACTTAGGAAAAATACTAAAAAGCTCTCTGATTTTGTTGTTGTTTTCCATTAAGCCTAACTAGTGAAAACAAGAAACAAAAAGACAAAATTGCAGAATCTAAAGGAAATAACTTCGAGCACTCACACTGGAGGATGTGAGTACCTTTTACCTTACCTCCCCGGCAACGGCGCCAGAAAATAGCTTGATGTCTACGCACTTCTATTCTTGTAGACACTTGTTGGGCCTCCAAGTGCAGAGGTTTGTAGAACAACAGCAAGTTTTCCCTTAAGTGGATCACCCAAGGTTTATCGAACTCAGGGAGGAAGTGGTCAAAGGTATCCCCTCTCAAGCAATCCTGCAATCAAGACACAAGAAGTCTCTTGTGTCCCCAACACACCCAATACACTTGTCAGATGTATAGGTGCACTAGTTCGGCGAAGAGATAGTGAAATACAAGTGGTATGGATAATTATAAGTGGTAACGGTGCCAGAAAATAGCTTGCTGGCGTGTGGTTGACGTGGGAAAAGACTAAAAGGAAACTAAAATAAAGATGGAAGCAAGCAAACATGTAACAGATCTAATTGCAAATGGTGTATCAATGCTTAGAAACAAGGCCTAGGGATCATACTTTCACTAGTGAACACTCATATAAATATCTTCTCTTATGATACTACTCTGAACTACTCTCTAGTTGGACACTCTAATCATTGGTAGGGCTATAACATCACTCCTCAAAGTTCGCTTTCCGCATGTAGATAACCCCACACTGTCACCTTGAGCACTAGATGGTTCAAACAAACACCACAATTTCATAAAGACATACAACTCCAAATATAACTCATAACAAGTATTTGTAATCTCTAGCCTAAGTTCCACCATGGTGTGCACACTGTCAACTTCACACACATGGGGAGAGCAGAGATCTATTAAAGCACTTGAGTAGCAAGGTAGATCTACTTGATTACAAAGCTCATGATCACAATATGATCATGCATAGAGAGAGAGATGAACACAGAGCTACCGGTAGAACCCTTAGCCTCGAGGAAGAACTACGCCCTCCTCATCATGGGAATTAGCAACGGCGATGGAGATGGTGGTGGAGATCGATGGAGATGGATCTGGGGGCACTTCTCCGTCCCGGTAGGGTGCCGGAATAGACTCTCTGTCCTCCGAATCTCCCCTTCGGTGGCGACGGCGCTGTGGAACTTTTCGTGGCTGGAGGCTTGATGATCTAGGGTTTCTGTATCGGGAGGAATATATAGGCGAAGGGGCGAGGTCGGTGGCCAGCCAGGGGGCCCACACCATGCCCTGGTGTGGCTAGGGGGACCCACGCCTAGGGGTGGTTTGGCCACCCTGTGGCTCCCCTTCGTCTCTCCTTCTGGCTCCGTGAATCTTCCGGGAAAATAATGACTTTGGCTTTTGTCCGGTCCAATTCCGAGAATATTCGTTTTCTGACTTTTCTGGAACCAAAAACAGAAGAAAACAGGCAACTGGCACTGTGGCATCTTGTTAATAGGTTAGTCCAAAAAAGTGTATAGAAATACTCCAAAGTGTGGATAAAACATAAGAAAGTAGATAAAAACCAAGCATGGAACATCAAAAATTATAGATACGTTTGCAACGTATCAGGTATCCTTGAAGAAATAGATTTTTTTTGATGTTTACTAATGGTTTAACGACTAACTATACGACGGGAATAAAAAATCCTGGCCGTAAAGCTCTGGTTGTATATTTATCCTTAGCATCGAATTTCTGCGGAGACACAGAAAGTTTAATGACCAACTATACGGGGGGAATAAAAATTCCGGTCGTATAGATATCGATGCCTCCATACAAATATTTTTGAAAGGGTACTAGGAGTTTAATGAACAACTATATGGCGGGAATAAAAATTCTGGCCGTATAGTTCCGGTCGTATAGATATCGATGCTAGTTTTAGAAATTTATCTCGAGAGGGAGACTGTTTAACGACCAACTATATGGCGGGATCATTTTGATCCGGCCATATAGTTGCGCCCGTATAGCTGATTTCTGAATAAAGAAACCCTAGTTTGCTGCGCCGCCGCAACTATACGGGCAGAACAACTTCACCCGCCTGTATAGTTCCGGCCATATAGGTCGGCGCGACCACTTAATCGCACCGGGGAAGCTAGGTCATCCTCCTCTCCTCATTATTTCTCTCATATTCTATCTCCAAACCTATCAAAGTCCTCCTAGAACTTTTGATTCTTCACGGATTTTGTTCATTTGAGTGGGGGAATCAACATATCGGTACGTTTCTCTCCCTATCCATGCTTTATTTTCAGATTTCCATGGTTGAAACTCTAACATTGATCTAGTGGATGAACTCAAGATTATATTGTTTTTCCTATTAATTTCTCACGTTAGGATTGAATTTTTCCACGTAGAATCGTTCATATATCATATAGAAACTATATGCCTAAGGTTTCATGGTGAAATTTTTCAGTGCATCACAATGAAAAAAATAGGTAACCTCTTTCGTTCGAGCAAGCACCAACGGGGTGAGGGCTCAAGCTCGGGGACCCGAGCTTCGCGCAACTCCAAGTTGGATATTGTTTCAGCAAGGAGGGTGCTGCCCACATGTTGGGTCGACCACAACTTGCTCACCGTGGCAGGGTTGAAGGAGGACTTCGACCTCATGTGCAGCAGGTCGGGGCTGGCGGTGATCAGCTTCGCAAGCCACGACACCTACGCTGAGCTCACCCATGAGTTCCTTGCCTCCTTCTACGGCGACCACAAGGAGAAAGGTAACATGTGCACTACCAGCTTCAACATGAACCGGCAGCACTATGACATAAGTTACAAACAATTCTACACTGCTTTTATCATCCCCCATGCTGGGGAGCCCAATATTACTAACCTCTATAGCATCACAAGTGGGACGACTTGGGAGGTTATTTCTCTTAATGGTGGCAGACACTTCTATCGGAAGAAGATGTCCACCATTCAAAACCCAACCATTCGCTACTATGCTCTGTTCCTCGCCAACACACTACTGGAGAGAGGTGACACAGGCTCCATGGCCAATGCGGACATGGCAATGATCACCAAGGCTCTTTTCCCTACTTCACCATAGAGCCCTGGTCCTGTAGCTCTACTCATCCAGCACTTTCGCCCCCAAAGCAACAAGACTAAAGGTGATATCGCATTGGTGGCTTGGTAACCCACCTTGCCTTTGCATTGAACGTTGTACTACCTGTCATGGAACCTGTTGACGGCTCCAAACTTATGAACGTCAAGTATTTGACTGCTTGTGGCTTCCTTGGTGTTTACCATGCTAACCCGAGGCTCCGAGCATATCAACTCGGTTATATTGATGATGTACAGGGTGAGCAGGTTCAGTTGCCCTGCCCTCAGGCCTTCTCAGTTGTGGACAAGAACGCTTGGATCCTCACCAAGGACCAAGTGACGGCGATCTTGGACAAGCACCAACCCGAGGAGGAGGAAGATGGAGGGCAGAAGGATGATGAGGACCAGGAGCAGGAGCAAGAGCAGGAGGAAGAGCAGGGACACAATCCTGCTTGGCAGGGACAGCAGCAACAGCAGGGAGGAGCATGGGACCCGTGGCCCAACTAGCCACAGCAGGGGTATAGCTACGTCCCCTACCAGGATTTGCAGCAGCTCAACTAGCGCGTTGGGGAGATCGACCACACTCTTAAGGATGTGAATGAAGATGTGAACACTTTGACTCACAACTTCAGTCACTTCATGACCCACTTTCCTAACTTCTACCAGCAGTATCCGCACCAGCCACCAAACATCGGCAACAACTAAGCCTAGCAATTGCCTAAGCTTGGGGGAGGTTTGAAAACCTCCAAACTTTGCATACATATTTTTATTTCTTCTTTTGATTTATTTTTATTATTTCAAATTTGCATGTTTACTTTCTTCTTTGCATGACTAAACCAAAAATACAAAAAAAAAATAGTTGTAATTTTATTTGCAAGTTCGTTTCTTTGTTTCTCTTGGAGATTGCTTAATTTCAGGTGACTTGACAATATGGAAATGTAGGAGAGGTTCGACTCAAATACGGGAACAAAGCAAGCAAGAGGAGGTATCACATTCCTTTCATCAAACTCTTTGCAACCTTAAATTGATCCTACAATTATTTACTCGCTTGCACTGGAGTCACTCCCCACTTAGCTTGGTATCCTATAAATTCTATACCTTTGCTAGTATCTCCTTTTTAGCTTCGAAACAATGAGCAATGGACTTGGTTAAAAATATTTCCGACATTTTTACAACAAGAAAAAGCATCTGAAAGATGACTTGAGTCCATGTTTAGCCCGAAGAATTTAATTTTTGAACCACTCCATCCCATTTGATATTAACACAAATAGACTTGATAGTACCCTTGATTGAAATTGTTTGATGAAACGGATGCTTCGAAGTAGTATAAATTATGCCACTACTTTTTCTGATAATTACCGTAAGATATTGCTTTACGCGTGTCATTACAACTCTGTCGTGCTCCATGGGGAACTATTAACTCCGCTGGCCAGCGAACGATCTAAATGTGGGAAACCACTTGATTTCGGCTGTTGAGTTATGTAAACGTCTGTAGCAGCGATGCTATGACGGGTAAATTTTTTAGTCTCCTCATGGTTTCATGTTCCAAGTGAAGTTGTAGTACTCCTCTGGCCCATTATTGCTCAACAATTATTTATTGGTATGGTCACGAGTGCACAACACATCCCCAATTAAACATGATAAAAATAGTGGCATGGTTTCTCTATGAAAGAGCTAAAGTTTTTGAAAGGCAAAAGAAAAGAGGTGCTTTGATAGTCTTGAGATTTTGACATGGGATAGATGAGTTGTTCTAAAATTATATACTTTGATGCCGACCTGGGTACTCTTAATTGGGTGAACAAATAAGAACAAAAAGTTTTCATCTCTCTATAAAGAGAGTGACCAAAAGAACTTGTCTCACTTTCCTAGCTAAACCGTCGACACTTGCTTCGTCATATGATTTATTTGCTAACAAGATATACGTGGTTAGGAAGTGGACTTAGTGCAATCTTGTGAATACTTGTATGATTATGAAGAAAAGAATTTGACACCAATTCAAACTTGTGAGTTCCTCTATTTTTAGTTTCGAATCTCTGCTATTCTTCTTTATTTCCTTGTCACTCGAGGGCGAGCAACATCTAAGCTTGGGGGAGTTGATAGCTGCGAGATTCGACACATTTTTTATGTATTTTATTGATGGTTTTCTCCTGGATTTGATCGTTTTCTGGTTTTACCTAACGCTAATACTTCGGTAGCAAAGAGAACTTGGTTTTTAATGTGTGTTTCAGGTTCTGAACGTCAACAGGAGGATTCAACTAGAGAAACAAATATTCTGGGGAAAACAAGCAAGTCTCATTTTGGAAGCACGCAAGAGGAGTCAACAGAAGCTTTAACGAGCAACTATATGGCAGGAATATTTTCTTTGGACGTATAGTTTCCACCGTATAGTTGTCGCCGCCTCTGTCTTGTCAAAAGGGACAACTTCCGTGAAGGGACATGGGACGAAAACACAACGCAGCAGTTGCCACACCATCCAGAAGGGAGAAAGAAGAGATCCGAGGAAGAAGGAGAAGATGTTCTTCATCTTGCTCCACGATCTTCGACCTCCTAGCCCGTACACCCCATAGCCACTACTTGTACTTGAGAGAGAGAGAGGGATCTCCACCTTGCAAGACTAGGGTTTGATATTGTTTCTTCCCATCTTGAATTGTGTTGGATATTTTTCGATTCTTATTGTGGATCTCCACGGTAATACAAAGACGAATTCCCTTTATTCAATTATATTGATGATATTTTCTTCTCTCATGTGTGAGTAATCTCCTTGGGCGTGGGAGATGTAGGGGATTGGTGATATGTGATGTTCCTTCAAATATTTTTTGTTAGTTTGTGATTGATTCTAATTACTATAATATGTGTGCTTGACTATCTATGGGATGCTTAATGCTTGTTATCCAATTAAGGGCCCAGACAACATGATACCTTGTTCTACACAAATAAGATCTTGTACACTAGTTGACTGGCGACCCTCGGGTGACACGGGGATATCAATGGAAAGCTAGTTGACTCGAGGATAACGAGTAACCACTGTGCTTATTGCATTAGTCCAATCCAAGGAGCTTAATCGCTAAGCGACCTGAAGGGTCTTAATCATCTAGTGTTTGACCATGGTTTTGGTAGGAGGCTAGTAGGATTATTGAAGTTGGGATGAAATCTACCAAGAGGAGTTCCGACTAATTATGGGTTGCTCGCCTACTTATATATCTATAAGATTATAATTATTACATTTACCACTCGTCCACCTGGCACAGTCACTATCACCATGAACTGAATCTCCCCGCGCCTTCTTTCATCATCTGTAGGAAACAACAAATAAGCAAATTCGTTCTTTATTTTTATGCTTTATATTTCTGAAGTTTATATTTTACTTTTATTTAAATCTATCGCATTTAATCAAAACCCATTATTATTTCAACACTTGAAGTCAATTCACTCGAAGACCTATGACAACTTCGGGTGTGACAAAGACTTCACCAATAAACACTTACCTTTGGGCTCCCTGTGGGATCGATATCTGAACTTTGAAACTAGCTACAAACGATCTATGCTCTTGTAGACATCACGCTTCTGCAAGAATATCTGTGAAGAAGTTGTAGGAATGCGATGAACATTTTATTCTTTAATTTATTTTATGTGATAGGTTAACTCCCATTAAGCATTTTATTAAGAATGACTGAATAATTCAACCCCTTCTCTGTTCTCAAATTCTTACCTTGGGTTTCCCCTTATCGAAGGCACTTACCACATGAACTCGTTTTGCCGGTGGAATATATCTTTCTCCTGCTTCCAGCTTCTTTGGAAAATACCGGATGATTTCAGCATCATAAACATTGAAGATTATTTTTTCCCTCAGCACAATCAACTGACGCTCCTACATTACTAAGGAAAGGTCTTCCAAGTATTATGGATAATTTTTCATTCTCTGGCATTTTAAGAATAATAAAATCAGTGGGAATAACATGCTCATCTATTCTAAGTAGAACATCCTCAATCATACCAATGGGTTGTTTAGTGGACTTGTCAGCCATCTATAAAGTGATAGTAGTAGGGGAATACTCCCCTAATCCTAACTTGTTATAGAGGGAATATGGCATTACAGTAACTCCTACACCTAAATCACACAAAGCATTATGAATATCTGTTTTGCCAATTGAGCATGAAATAGTTGGTATTCCGGGATCTCCTGATTTAGACAATAGCTTCCCATTAGCATGATAACTAGTCACCATGGCAACAGTTTCAGTTATTTATTTCTTTCTACTAAGAATATCATGGAGGAATTTAGAATAGGTAGGAACTTTTATTGCATCCGCAAATGGAATTTCTAGACGAAGATCATCAAGTTCCTTTTTAAAAGAATCATATATTACCCGATCCGGTGCTTTCTTTTTTCGATCTTGATAAGGAAGCTTTTTCTCACCTTTCTTATTCTTGTCTTTTACCTTTTGTGGAGGATCAAGCTCTTTTGTTGCTTCTTATCACTCTTCTTCTTTTCTACTACAACAACTTCATCTTCATTTCTTATCTATTTTTATTCTCTTGGATTAAGTGTCTCTGCATCAGAGTCATAACGGTCATCTTGTGCATCATTTTGCTCCTCCATGGTTTGATCTTGTGTTTCTTGGGTAGTTTCATCTTGAGGATCCACCAGTGTATCATCTTCTTGGCTTGCTTTGAGCAAGGCTTTTTCCTTTTGATCTTTTTCAGCTTCATATTCCGGTGGTCCTAATGGTCCTGTAACAACTACACCTCCCCTTGTAACAACATTAGTAGAAATAGGAAAATCTATATCATATTGAAGAAAAATTTGATAACCAGATGCTATTTGTTCACATTGGGTTTCAATCATACTGAGGTACTTGTGAAATAATTTTATTTCTTGGCCAATCTCATCATAATTTTCTGTGAGTTCTGCCAAAATATTTTTATGTCTTTGAAAATGCTTATGCAAGTTATTATGAGATTTTGCTTGTCGATGTTTTAATTTTTGAAAAACTTTTCTAGTTTCATCTTCTTTAGTAAAAACTTGTTAAAAGTGTACTTTGTTTTCCTTAACAAGTTCAGAAGGTATACCTTTTCCTTTCATTGTTTTGCGTACTTTGGGCATAAGATCAGGAGTTATACGAAGTATCCCTTTTCTAGCTTAAAACTGAAATCAGGATTATATATAGAATCATTCTTAGCCCTAGTAGGCATCAATTCCAAACATGCTTTAATAGTTAAAGTATTTATCGATCCTCCTGCTGAGAAGTCAAGCAAGTCTCTACATTGAGTATTAAGGCCATGGTAAAATAAATGGTAAATAGTTGATTTAGAATAGCCGTGATTAGGAATACTATTGATCATTCCAAAGAATCAATTCCAGGCTTGTGGGTAGTTTTCTCCCACGTTTTGACTAAAGTTGCCTATATTCTTTCTAATTTCAATTACCTTTTTACAAGGATTAAACCTATTTATGAATTTAACAATGCAGTTTTCTCAACATTTAATGTAATGACGAGGGAGAGAATATAACCAGTCTAGAGCCTTACCTTTAAGAGACCAACGAAATAATTTTAGACGAGAGAAGTCTCTTGGCAAAACTTTTGGTCCAAGTGATGTTATCCCATCGTTCTACTCTCTAAGATGTCTTCCTAGGTCTTCATCTTCCCTTCCACTGAAAGCTTTTTCCTACAAAATTTTAATAATTCTACCATCAAATCGATATTCTCTAACTCCAGGATTAGGAAATTCTATTGGTTGTTTAAGAAAATCAGAACTTGGAGCATTGTATTCTCTGAGAGTTTTCTCAGGTTTCTTCGGAGTTGTCCTGTAAATGGACACGATTTCCATAAAATCACTCAGGTTTTCAACTTCAACATTATTTGATCTTAAAAGTTTTTCAATAATTTCCTCACGCCTTTGAATAGGCATGCACTTAATATAATCTGGTAAATAGGTCCTACCAGAGCGTGTAGACCCTTTGTCTCCTAGGGCGACCATTTTGTAGTAGTAACACCAGAAATGTCAAGAGACAAACACTTAGCACTTAGCTCCCCGGCAACAACGCCAGAAAATAGCTTGATGTCTGCAAGTGCAAAAATCGTTTGTAGCTAGTTTCGAAGTATAGATATCGATCCCATAGGGAGCCCAAAGGTAAGTGTTTATGAATGAAGTCTCTATCATACCCAAAGTTGTCACAGGTCTTCGAGTGAATTGACTGCAAGTGTGGAAATAAGAATGAAATTTGGATTAAACTGTATGTATTTAAATAAAACTAAAATGTAAACTTCAGGAATAAAAAGCATAAAAGTAAAAGAACGATTCGATTGTTTGTTGTTTTCTGCAGATGACAAAGAAGGCGCGGGGAGATACAGTTCATGGTGATAGTGACTATGCCAGATAGACGAATGATAAGTGTAACAATTATAATCTTATAAGTATATGTGTAGGCGAGCAATCCATAGTTAGCTGGAACACCTCTTGGTAGATTTCATCCCAACTTCAATAAACTTAATGGTCTGTTACCAAAACCATGGTCAGTCACTAGACGATTAAGATCCTTTAGGTTGCTTAGCAATTAAGCTCCTTGGATCAGACTAATGCAATAAGCACAGTTGTTCTCATAATCCTCGAGTCAAACTAGTTTCCCATTGATATCCCCATGTCACTCGGGGGTCGCCGGTCTGCTAGCGAACAAGATCCTATCTATGTAGAACAAAGCATCATGTTGTCTGGGCCCTTAATTGGACAACAAGCATTAGGCATCCCACAGATAGTCAAGCACACATAATATAATAATTAAAATCAATCACAAACTAATGGAAAATATATGGAGGCACATCACATCTCACCAATCCCTTACATCTCCCATGCCCAAGGAACCTACTCACACATGAGAGAAGAAAGCATCATCGATATAATTAAATAAAGGGAGTTCTTCTTGATATTACCGTGGAGATCCACAATAAGAATAGAAAAGTAATCCAACACAATTTAAGATAGGAAGAAACAATCTCAAACCCTAATCTTGCAAAGTGAAGATCTCTGTCTCTAGTATAAGTAATGGCTATGAGGGTGTGATGGCTAGGAGGTCGAAGATCGTGGAGCGATATGAAGAACATCTTCCCCTTCTTCACTGGATCTCTTCTTTCTCCCTTCTGGATGGGATGGTGGCTGCTGTGTTCTGATTTTGCGTCCGACCTCTTCACGAAAGTTGTCCCTTTTGACAAGACGGAGGTGGCGACAACTATATGGCGTGAACTATACGGCTGGAAAAATATTCCCGCCGTATAGTTGCTCGTTGAAGCTTTTGTATGCCTCCCTTGATTGCTTCCAAAAAGAGACTTGCTTTTTTTCGCCCGAATATTGTGTTTCTCTTGTTAAAACCTTCTACTGATGTTCTTAACCTGAAACACACATTAAAAACCAAGTTTTCTTTGCTACCAAAGTATTAGCGTTAGGTAAAGCTAGAAAACGATCAAATCCAGAAGAAAACCATCAAAAATATGTCGAATCTCATAGCCATCAAAGCCCGATCTGGTTGATGCGTTGGATGTGGCTAAACGGATGGGGTTGCACCATCTCATGTCCCAATAGTGCTCCTATGACTCCACAGTGGTGAAGCAATTCTTCTCCACTCTTGTGATGTGTGGTGATGAACGATGGACTATGAAGTGGATGACTGGTAGCACCCTCATTCAAGCTTGTTATTCCTCCAATGGTCGTGATCATGCTTATGGACATCGCATCATTTCTCTCGCCAAGCCAAGTAAGGATACGTTGCTCTCTCCCTGCTGTGATCCCAATGGTGATGTGGGCCTGGTGTCTAGTCTCCTACCTATTTATGCTCAGCTGGTCAGTGTCTTTCGTGACGCCATCACGCTTAGTGGGGCGACAATGATAGCATTTGTGGCAACCTTGTTTAGCTGCTTGCTTTTGCCCATGAATGTGCCAATGTTGAAGATCAAAATGTGACTTACCGGCTGGATGTGATGGACTTTATATATCATGAGTTGATTGATGCTATGTTCAATAGGCTCTCCATCCCTTATGCTCCTTACATTATGATGCTAATTAAGCATTTGCTTCCTCTTGAGAACTTCAACTATGATTGTGAGCATAAGGTGAAGACGATTTACAACAAGGCAAGGAAGACCTCCCATCCCTCTTCAGCTCCAGCGAGTTTCATGAGAGATGCTCGTGCTAGTGGGTGTAGGCCCCCTGTACCGTCTGTTGCCCGTGAGGTGAAGCAACTCAATTGGTTCCAGTGGAACATTATGTGCATGGAGATAGACACGCACAAGGGGTAGTATGCGACCTATAGGTAGAACCATGATATGGCCCACCCTCAGCATGTCATTCTCCACCACGTCACAGGGGCATTAGGCCCTCCTCCTACTCATGCATCTCCCACACCGTATGCTCTGTGGAACACTTCCGGCACCGACTATGGAGAGCTTGAGCGTCACTTGTTTCCCACCTTTGAGAGGGAGCCTACTCCACTAGTTGCTAATGATGAGGAAGATGAGGAGGAGTATGATGATGAAGACGAGGAGTGATTTCATGGGGCGTTAGCATCGCTCTTCTTCTTTTTTGGTGTTTTGATGCCAAAGGGGGAGAAGTAGTTCTATTAGGACATCATGGATTTGCATGGATCGGGCGCAAGCATTTGCACTTTATCGTTTCGTTTTATTCTCGCCTGTGCCCATTTTAGTGTTGAATTTTAAATTTGCTATGTAGTTTGTATGAGACTATGTGGTTTGTGTGGTACTTTGGATTTATCCCGGTCATCACTGGAATTATTACTATGGATTTATCTATTGGGGAGTATGGATTCATATAGATGCTATGGAATTATGGTTTTATCTCTATGGATGCATCCAAATGTATTATGCTTCGAAGTCCCAAAGAGTGATGATTATATTGGCTAATCTATCTATATACTATTGGGAACTTCATCCTCTTCGATGGTATGATTTATTTCTTGTAACTCATCACTTGTTTGTAGATTTCAAGTCAATGAAAAGCCTTGTACCTACTTGTGTGCATTTGTATTCAAATGCAAACTTCTAATATGCACACATTTAGGGGGGGTCTTTTACATCCTTGAAATGATGAGGTTAGTAGGTCCTTTAGGCAAATCCTAGTATTGTCATCTAACACCAAAAAGGGGGAGATTGAAACTTAATCCCTATAGTTTTGTGTGTTAGATAACAATACCAAGGAAGATTTGATGTATGTTAAGTGTTGCAGATAAGTGCTCATATAAAAAGTAGCCAGAATTGGTTTTGGGGGGCGACTTATCCTCCCCTGTCAAGGGCCGGATAATCTGGCCTTGCTCAATCGACAAAGGTGGACAAGGCGCGTTGTGCGGTATGGGGACAGACTATCCTTCGGATTGTTTGGCCAGGGCCAGAGTTTTTGCCCGGGCCGGATAATCCGCCCCCCAGGATTTTTTACAAAGGCAGGCCAGGTGCGTCACACGGTATGGGGGCGGATTTCCCCCCCGGAAAATCCGTCTCTGGGGTGGAGTTTTTGCCTCAGCCGGATAATCTATCCCCCACTTGGGCCGGATAATACGGCCCCAAAAGTCTCCAACGGTTGAGTTTTGGCAGGGGGTATAAATACCCCAATTGATCCTCCTGTCAGAACTCTTGATTCATTCGAAAAAGTACTGTTCTATTCTTCAAGATCTCAACCGACATCTCTCCCTTCAACCACCTGAAGGCTCCAATCTTTGGGGAATCAAAAGAGGAGGATTCGAGCTATTACAATACCAATCAAGCGCATCACTTCCCCTCCATTCACTTGGAGGATCTTTGATCTAATATTTCTTACGAATACCTAGATCTTGTGTTTTGATTATTGATAATACTTGTTTTTGTGGCAGCTTGTTGCTATCACGAGATCCTCCAATTCAGTTGTGGATGTGTGCCCCGCTAGTTATGTAAAGGCATCGGCTTCCGCCTTGAAGGGTATCAATAGTGGAAAGGTGGATCAGGCCTTTGGTGGCGATATCCATCGGAGAACGGGGTGATGCCTATTATAGTGTAGTAGTCTTAGTACCGTCCACCCTCCAAGGCATATGTACTTCCCTTAACAAGAAATGAACTATAGTAAAACAAATCATGTGTCTCTGCGTGCTCCACTACGGTTTCTTCGCTCCTCACTTTCACTCGCACTAGTAGTTAGGTTTACATATAGGAAAATTCTCCGTAGTTGCATATCTAGAGAATTTACCGTTGTGTCAAGCCTAAAATTGAAAAAAATTAAAATTTAAAGTAGCACCTATTCACCCCCACTTTAGGTGCCCATATGATCCATTTCAGAGGAGCCGGAGCCGAAGCCGCCGAAGCCCCAGCTGATGACGAAGGAGAAGAAGATCGAGGCCGCCATCCTCTCCTTGCAGCTGGAGGAGGAGAGGAAGTGGGCGGCATGGGGTAGGCCCTGCACAACTCCTGGGTGGCCGCACAGGCCCAGATGCCACCGGTGGCGCCCGCCCTCTCATAGCCTCCTCCCGCTATGGCACCCAGCGGCGTGTGGCCACCGCCTCAGGTCTTCATTATCATCGACGGTGATGAGTAGGCGGCGCATAGACCAGCGCCGGCCGGCCAACAACACCGCCAGTTCCCCCACACTACCCATAATATACTGGAATTTTGTGTGTGGACATTTTATCTACCCGAGACCTTAATTATAATCCCGCAAAGGGACTGAATCGGACAGATTCCATGCCCGAAACGCAGGGGCCGTTGGAGATTGCCTTAGTCCAAATGACCTCCGCAATCTAGGGACGAACCAATTCCACCGCCTTTTTTCGTCTTCTCGTTGGCTCCGCTGCTCTACTCTTCTCTCCCGACGACAGCCACCGGCGCACGGCTGATGATCAGCTGCACGAAAAGACGATTCAAGGGCGGCACAACAATCCTACAGGGTTAGCTCTTGCGTTTACCGAACCAAAGTTCTTTTCCCCGTGTTTCCGTTCTGTTCGAGGTGGATTTATGTAGGGATTAGGGCTTGCAGTTGAGGCTCGATTTGGGGGTGGTTCTGTTGGATTAGGGCTGAACTATGATGTTTCGGTTAATGGTGGACTATTGTGTGGATTATGTGCTGAAACTGTTTACAGATTGTGTAGCTGTTCGGGTTTGAGAGAAAAAACATGTTTTTTTTTTACAAATTTCAGTAAATTCAGTTATGAATTTGTGTCTAAAAGTTGTTTTGTTTTGTGTACTTTCGTAGGATTTGTCAATGGATCCTCTTGATTACTTTTCCGCCTGATTCCATTATTGTGGAGCATTTGAATGTAGGTGAAGGGGTGGATATGGGTAAGGGGAAAGCATGGCATGTCCACTGTGGTCCATTCGAAGCTATCAGTTAAGCCATTTCCTGTCAAAAAAAAGATTTCCCTGGTGCTGGCAGTTACATGCATACTGTGCTCTACCAAATCAGATACTAGCTCGTCAACTTTGTCAATGGATGTTACAATCGCTTTTGAGTTTTTAGCCTGAAAGTCATTGTTGGTATGCTAGCATGGACACCTGCTAGGTCTTTGAAGGAAAATTACAAGGAACTGGATGAACATGTACATTATACGGCCTAAAATATTCACCCTGCAACTTCCTCGTGCAAATCGCCGGTGTTTTATTCTTCCAAAAAGGACAAATCGGTGGTGTTGAAGTTTACACCCAAGTCTTACATCTGTACATAAGAGGACAATCGAGCAGACCAAATTTCCCCTTCAATGTCACCGTACGCACATCACGGCAGTTCAATAAGGCCAGAAGATTCAACAATCTTTGCACCGAGAAAAGAGCTCGAGTACATATATATTTGGGTATCCTGAACCAAGACGAACACATCATTCATCGCCAAATCACCATGGGCACTCTTCAGCTGTCCTTCATCCAAATAGCCATAGCCTTGTTCTTGCTTACTCAAGCCAAGAGCACCACAGAGGAGATGCTTGTCCATCCGAACAATCCGAGAACGAGCTGTATTGCCGGTGAGAGGTCTGCCCTTGTCACCTTCAGGGCAGGTCTCTCAGACCCTGCAAGCTTCCTTTCATCATGGAAGGGTGATGAATGCTGCCGATGGAAGGGTGTCTTTTGCAGCAACAAAACCAGCCATGTTGTCAGGCTCGATCTCAGAACCCCTGACTGCAACATAATGCAGGGGCTAGGAGGCAACATAAGCTCGTCGTTGCTTGGTTTACAGCATCTACGGTACCTCGACCTCAGCTGTAACAGGTTTGAGAATTTGCAGATACCAGAGTTCTTAGGTTCTCTCCAAGATTTGAGATATATAGACTTATTCGGATCAAGCTTTGTTGGAAGGATACCGCCACAGCTTGGTAATCTCTCCAACCTGCGTTACATTAGTCTTGATTCCACTTTTGGTGACACATACTCCAATGATATCACCTGGTTATCACGTTTAGCTTCCCTTGAGTAGACATGACTTCGGTGAACCTCAGTTCAGTTACTAACTGGGTTCCAGTGGTGAACATGCTTCCATCTCTCAAAGTTCTTCGTCTTTCCAATTGCCAGCTTAGAAGTAGCCCAGATTCTCTTCAGATTTCAAATCTGACATCTCTTGAAACACTTGATCTTTCAGAAAACAGCTTCAATAAGCGTGGCTCACCCAACTGGTTCTGGGACCTTACTAGTCTGAAGTATCTTGATCTCTCATTCGATGGTTTCTATGGCCCGTTACCAGACGAGATCGGTAATACGACATCCATGGTGTACCTTGATTTATCGAGTACCGATCTGGTGGGCATGATACCATCAAACATGAAGAACCTATGTAACTTGGAACAGCTATTTTTCTATGATACCAACATCAATGGGAGCATAGCAGAATTCTTCGAACGCTTACCTAGCTGTTCATGGAATAAATTGCAAACGTTGTATCTACCGGACTGCAATTTGACAGGAAGCCTGCCAGATATGCTAGTGCCCTTAAGCAACCTGTCATGGCTTGATCTTAGCTCTAATCAGCTGACAGGTCCCGTGCCTTTGTGGATAGGAGAGCTCACAAAGCTAACTGTGTTAGATTTGAGCTCCAACTACCTGGATGGGGTCATGCATGAAGGTCATTTATCACGTCTAAACATGTTAGAAGAATTAACATTGGCAGACAACTCCATAGCCATCACAGTCAGTCCGGCTTGGGTTCCTCCCTTCAATTTAGG
Source organism: Avena eriantha (assembly GCA_910589775.1). Taxonomy (NCBI): domain Eukaryota; kingdom Viridiplantae; phylum Streptophyta; class Magnoliopsida; order Poales; family Poaceae; genus Avena; species Avena eriantha. Next base: position 154,808,983 of record OU342742.1, on the reverse strand, counting down.
AACGATTGAACTTCAACACTGCCAGCTAGGGCCCAAATTTCCAGCATGGCTTAGATGGCACACACATGTGGACACTCTTGATATATCAAACACGAGCATATCTGACATGGTGCCGGATTGGTTTTGGATATCAGCCTCCTCAGTAATTTCCCTCAGTATCCGACATAATCAGATCACAGGACTGCTCCCATCAACAATGGAATTTATGAGAGGACAAGTAATGGATTTCAGTTCTAACCATCTTAGTGGTCCAATACCTAAGCTACCCATAAACCTAACCAACCTAGATCTCAGTAGGAACAATTTAGTTGGGCCACTACCATTAGACTTTGGAGCGAGAGGACTTATAACACTTGTTCTGTTCGACAACCATATCTCTGGCACCATTCCATCTTTGTGCAAATTACAATCACTCCATCTGTTAGATATATCTGGAAATAATCTAACTGGGTCAGTTCCAGATTGCCAAGACAAGGAATCCACAACAAACATGAAAAGTCTGAGTATTCTCAACCTAAGCTTGAGAAATAACGACCTCTCTGGTGCTTTTCCTTCGTTTCTGCAAAACTGCAAGAAACTCATCTTTCTTGATCTTTCGTATAATAATTTCTCCGGTAGTTTACCAACATGGATTGGTCAGAAATTGTCATCTTTGGCATTCATGCGATTGCGGTCGAATTTGTTTTATGGGCATATTCCGGAGGAGCTTACGAAGATAGGTAATCTTCAGTATTTGGACCTTGCCTACAACAATATAACTGGAAGCATACCGAGATCCATTGGTAACTGGAAAGGGATGATACTAACGAGGGATTACCTTGAAGGTGCATTCAGCTATGGTGCAGAAGTTGGTGACATTGTATTCGCTGACTATAGTCAGAATTTCACGGTTCTCACAAAGGGTCAAGAGAGATTATATACAGGAGAAATCGTATATATGGTGAATCTCGATTTCTCCTGTAACAATCTTGTAGGAGACATTCCTGAAGAAATCGCAACTCTTATCGCGTTGAAGAGCCTGAATTTATCATGGAATACGTTCACTGGAAAAATTCCTGAGAAGATTGGCGCCTTGGTGCAAGTGGAATCACTCGATCTATCACACAATGAGTTGTCCGGTGAAATCCCTACAAGCTTGTCGGCTCTCACATCATTGAGTCGCTTGAACATGTCATACAACAATCTGACAGGAGTGGTACCCTCCGGAAATCAATTGCAAACACTCGAGGATCCATTATATATTTATATCGGCAACCCGGGCCTTTGCGGTCCTCCTCTCCTGCGTAACTGCTCACAGCTCAAGGCAATTCCAGCTACTAAAGAAGTCCATGAAGATGCAGGAGATGTGGTTTCATTTTTTATCGCCATGGGTTCTGGTTATGTAATCGCTCTCGGGGTAGTCTTCTGCGCCTTCCTGTTCAAGAGGAAATGGAGAGTCACTTGGTTCTCGCACTGTGACAGATTGTATGACCGGGTTTTTGTGCTAGTGGTTGTGACCTGGGCTTCCTCGACAAGAAGAAATGCGTAGAAGCAGAGATCGTCATCCCTGCAGCTGGTTCTTTGCTTGCTACTAACTCTGGGGATTTTACCATGCATGAATTTTGTTCAAGTATTGTATTAGCACTCACGTGTATGTATTTTGAGGAGTATGTTGTCGACTGAGGTTGGCACAGAGCATGTATAAGTTTCATGCGTAATGAATAATGCCAGGGACTGGAATGAGCACATTGTTCCTATTGTCCCAATGCCTGAATCATACGCTGCTGATTATTATTTTTCTTTTCTTGAGAAATGTGTTGAATGTTATATATGGAAGCTATTCAGTTGTCAATGGAGTAGAAGTAGGGTGGCCTCCCAGTATTATCCAATTATGATATGATGGGTAGGATGGAATAGTTTGAAAGGATCAGCCTACAGAATGTGTGTGTTGCTAAGTTTGCTCGCCGTTGCACCTGATGACTGCAGCGCTCCATGCGATCTGTTGCTGCCAAAAATTGTACTCCACACTGAATCACAATAGTTTATCTGCAATTGATAACCCAAATGCGTCAAGCTCAGAAAGAATTCTTTGCTATAGTCGAGAGAACACAATTCATACACTTGCCAGAGATTACTTACTAATTCCTCCTATGTGCGCTCATGTGCTGAAGGGGCGGTATTTCTTGGATTGTGATGTTTGGAACACCCTTTAACCTCGGCCTGCATATTTTACTTGGCGCAGTATATTCCATAGCAATACAACTTGTAATAAAGGGACTAGATGGAGTATTGGTGATGGAAAGAAAATCAATTTGTAGACTGATAATTGGATCCTAGTGTGGCACCTTGTTCGTTTCAGACTCTGAAGCCGATCCCGCACAGCGCAACTGTGGATTTTTTGGTGAATTTTTGGTGAATGAAAACCACAGTTTATGGGACATCGATGTTGTACATTCTCTTTTTTAGGAGGAGGAGGAGGTGGCGCCAACTCGGGTTCCAAACTGATGCCCAGCTTAGGAAGAAACTTTGGGCTAGAAAAGACTACCAAATGCCTATGTGTTGCAACGGGTGGGAAAAATCTGCATCATAAAGCGCAAAAAGTAAGTTCTCATTAGCATGATGAGGGCTGGGTTAGATCACGCTAAGTGGGATGATTAAGTGTGAATTTATTTTACTTTAATTCCGTGCTTTATCGTTCGTACGAGTGTTATTTAATATATATCACTATGACAGGAGATTTATTTTACTATATGTACCAATTAAGCACATAAACGTGTGTTCTTTATAACCAGCAGGTGTTCTTTATAATAAAAGCCAATACGTGTGTTCGTTCTGAGAAAAAATAGGTGTGGTCTAAAAGAAGTGATAGTTTTTTACTGTTAGCTAAACATCGCAAGGGAAGCTACGTCCATTAATACTTCAAAACAACAGTAAAATGCCTCTAGCTGTGGCACCATATGCGACTGGAGCATTGTAGGGGCTCTTTGATTCAAAAGAATATCATAGAAATTTTGTACGACTTTCATCCTTCGAAAAAAAATCCGTGTGCACCGTTTGATTCGTAATATTAGAATTTTTAGAAATGCATAGAGAATTTTTTTGAGGCACAAGGCGGTCGCCCAGTTTATAAGAAAAACCGGGTCAAAACCCATATACACTATACATCGCCGGTTTATGAGAAAAACCAGGTAAAAAAACTCACATGCGAGGAGACTCGTCGTCCACACAACAATGCAGCCACCAAACACAACAAACACACCAATGCAGCCATCAAACACAACAAACACACACCTCCAAATTCGGGACCGCCGCCTCGACTTACACCACTCGGCACCAAAGCCGCACACGAGCCGTGATGCCACACCACCCAGCCGTCTCGTAGTCCTCGCTACCCAGTCGGCCGCCCGCAGACCTCAAACATCACGCCAAATCCGGGTCCGCTGCCCCGGCGTAGCCAGATCAAACTTCGCATTACCCGAAGACGAACTAGTCGGGTCGGCGAAGTTGCTGGCCACACAGATCTCCAAGTCTCCACCCCATCCACATGCTAGGCCACGACCAAGTCGCATATGACCATCACTGCATGGGAGCCCGAGGCCACCGCATGGCCATGCCACCACCGTCTGGGGCCGCTACCCTCGACAACAGAACCATCTGCCTAACCACCGCGAACCCGTTGCACCGCGAGGGCCAATAACTGCAAGGCGACGCCTCCAACAAGGTAGTGACGCGTCCGTCACCGCCGCCCGCTCCCGATGGAGCTTAGGTTTTCACCCGGAGAACTTGAAACCACTCACGTCGGAAACCACTCACGTCGGAATCGACACTCCACGACGATGCAAACAAAAAAGGATACAACACCCGAAGGTGCCGCCGTTGTCGGCACCGACCGGAGTCGGTGCAGGACTTTCGCCCAGAGTTCGATCCGACTGCGAAGATTGGGGAGCAACGAGAAGGTAGCATGGCCATGTTGTCAACCACCAAGCTCCATCACATGCCGCTTCTCCCGCCGCACCTCCTACTGCGGCAAAAGCCATGACAATCCACGCCGAAGCCGCGGCCGCTGCCCCGACGTCCTCGCCCTCATCCGGAGCACACCAGCCGAAGGAGGAGGGCCTCCCCCAACCAGCAGCTCCCAGCCACGCTGCTCCGACCTCAGAAGCCGCATCGCGCCAATCTGACTTCATGCCAGGCCCAACTTCCTCGTCCCCGCATAGCCTGCCCCCGATCCACTGCAGAGACGCAGAGGACCAAGCCAGTGTTGTCGGCCCTTACAGCAATCGCCGCGCCGAGCAACGCCATCCCGCCTGCCCGCATCACGCCATGAGCATCCTAGCCTGCCTAGGCCGACAACTGCTCTCTGCTCCACCCGCCGCGCTCCGATCCTCCCGCGGTCGGCTCCCACTGCTTGCCCGCCACCGCGCTCCACCACGGCTGCGCCGCTCGCTCCAAGCTCTGCCCCGCCGCCGTGAAGAAACTTTGCCCGTAGCCGAGTAGCAAGACGAAACGCCCTGCCACCACCCTCCCAGGGGTGTGCGCGGGCTTTGCCGGCGTCCCCTCCGGCGGTGACGATGCGAGGGAGGTAGACGAGGCGCATCTAGCGGCGGCGGTGACGGGAGCTCCCCCGTGCCGCCAGGGGAGACAACGTGGGGGTCGTTTCGTTTGTTCTTTCCAGAGAATGCGTAGAAATTTTTCATATAGGTTTGCCTTACACTATGTTTTGGATGAAAATTTCTATCTCGTCAAATCCATTTACAGTTCTTTTATTTTTCCTATGAGTCAAACGCTCCTTGAAGAAATTCATGTAGGTTCGATTTTTCCAATTCTTGTGTTCCAGGGTTCCTATATATGAATCAAAGAGGCGCATCTCCTATCAGCCCCCGACACCCCAGGCTCGGTTTCGGCGAAATCCGATGAATTTTCCTGCTGACCACATTCTCAGTAGGCCAAAATTTGCCGGATTAGGCCCAAAATTCACCCGGCGAACTCAGACCGAACTCAGTACTCTAGGATTAGCCTAGGAGCTCCGGATGGAGAGGAATTGGCGGGAAGCAACGGAACTGCCAAGTGGGACCAAGCTGTCGGCGAGAGAGGCCGTTCGTCCTCATCGTCTCGGCTCCCGCGCGAATAAATGTGCCGCTGACGGTCAACCCTTCTCCATACACGGCACGACGATGTCCAATCGTCGTCCACACGACGCATGCACGATGAGCCACCACCTCAGCTTCTACACCCCTGCGCGGCTACACCCCTCCCGCCTTGCCGTCGCCGATAAATAGGCACCTCCTCTAGATGTGTCAAATTTTATAAACCTAAAACATCTTATATTTTAGAACGGATGGAGTACACATCAATTTTTTTTTAAAAAGTATGAGTGTATGAAATGTTTTAGTGTACAGATTTGGCAGATCTGGTTCGGACAGAGGGAGTACCGAGTAGTCTGGACCTAACTGCAAAAGTTGCATTCCCCTGCCAAATCTCGCGCGCACCACCGTCATCTCCGGCGACCACCCGCGATGCCGTCCTCCTACGCCGCCGCCGCTGCGTCCTCTTCGCGGAAACCAGTTCCCACCACCACTGCAGGTCCCACCGCCCGTATACCAGCTCCTCGACCCGCACCCGCGCCCTCGCCGCCCAACCCTACCCCCGTCTCCGACTCTGACCCCTCGTCCTACTCCTCCTCCGGGGAAGAGACCGATCTCTCCGCCTGCGACCCGGCTACTAAATCCATCCTCTCCACCTACCTCTCCGTCGCCGGAAATGGCGCCGACCTCTCCAAAGTCGGCATCTTCCTCAACTCCGCCGCGCGCCGCCGATCACCGCCGTGCCTGATCTGCTTGGACCCCATCCGCCCCTCCGACCCCGTCTGGTCCTGCTCCGCCTCATGCTTTGCGCTCCTCCACCTCCCTTGCATCCAGTCATGGGCGCACCAGTCAGCCACCGCCGCTCCTTCCCCCACCTGGGGCTGCCCCAAGTGCCGCGTCGCCTACTCCAAATCCCAGACCCCCACCTCCTACCACTGCTTCTGCTCCAAGACCCTGGACCCGCCCGCGGACCCGTGGATCCTCCCACACTCCTGCGGCGACGTCTGTGGCCGCCCCCTCAATTCAAATGCAGACTCCGGCTGCGAGCACACCTGCCTCCTGCTTTGCCACCCCGGGCCTTGTCCGCCGTGCCCGGCAGTTGTCCCGAATGCTGGGTGCTTTTGCGGAGCGCACCGTGAGCCCCGGCGCTGCGCTCATCAGCGTTATTCTTGTGCGAGTAAATGTAACAAACGCCTTAGCTGTGAACTCCACCGGTGTCCGGTGGATTGCCATGATGGGCCCTGCCCACCGTGTGCTGTGCGGGGGGATCACAAATGTGAGTGCGGAGAGACAATGGTAAAGAGGTTGTGCTCTGAAAGGGTCTTCCAATGCAAGAGGGAGTGTGGTGGGATGCTGGAGTGTGGGAAGCATAGGTGTGAGAGGGGATGCCATGGTGGAAAGTGTGGGGAGTGTCCGCTACGAGGACGGCGAACATGCCCTTGTGGCAAGAAGGATTATCCAAGGTTGGAGTGTGATGTGGAGGCTGCCACATGTGGATCGACTTGTGAGAAGGTGCTTGGGTGCGGACGGCACAAGTGCCCCGAGCGGTGCCACCGTGGCCCGTGTGACGTGACCTGCCGTCTTGTGATAAAGAAGTCCTGCCGATGTGGGGGTCTGAAGAAGGAGGTACGTATCCATACAGCATGATATGATGATAACCTTGCTAGTAGTAAGCAAAACAGATATTCGATCCCTAAATCTGAGAAGATAGATTGATTGATTCTAAAATGCAAAACTCAATTAGTACCTAATTGGCAGAATTTGTCTTCAAGTATTTGATTCCTGTATGCCAATTGTTGAAATCTACATTTTCCATTTGTCTTCAAGGCTTGTGTGCTTCAAATCGATTTTGGCTCCAAAGTTTACCCTTGTATGCTTACTAGTTAACACAGTAGTAACAGTGACTAGCAATTGGTGATTTTCTATCTCCTTACTCTGGTCTAGTAGTAATGCTATAGCTCGTTAGGTATACTTCTATGTTATTGCTTCTTAAGAAGCAAATGCTTAATTCCCAAATTCTTGTGATGCATTGTATCAGCTTCCTTGCCACCAAGACTTGACCTGTGAAAGGAAATGTCAGCGTTTACGTGCCTGTGGACGCCATGCTTGTAAGCGACGTTGTTGTGTTGGGGATTGCCCACCCTGCGCAGAGGTACTGCTTGTTCTTCTTCTTTTATGCATTATTTTGGGTCTGTTCAAGCACTAAAGGAGTCTATGTCTGTAGACTTGTGATCGGAGGCTCAGATGTGGCAACCATAAATGTCTCTCTCCATGCCACAGGTATTGCCCTAACCAAAGATGCATCTTTTGGCTTGTCATTTGCTACTGTTTAGTTCTACTTGTGTTGCTACATGCTTACGTGTATTTGCTCCCATGCTGGTTCAACCACACAATAGATTTCATATGTGGTGGTGTTTGGCTCTGAAATAGTCACATTTAGTTTTTGGATGGAAAACTCATGTCTCTACTGAATTTGCTATTTCTAGTAACATTTTGTTCGTTTTGTTTACCAGTGGTGCTTGTTCACCTTGTCCTTTGATGAAGACCATCTCATGCTTCTGTGGGAAAACATACTTTGAGGTTGAACTTGGTAGACTCTTAACTTTGTATTTCATTTTTTTATATGAGTTATATTTGATCCTACTACTTCCTTACAAAAGATGTTTAGGACTTAGGAGAAATAATTAGCATAAAACAGCTGTATTCCAATCATTTTTATGTGATCTGGTGCACTTGCTTCATTGTGATTTCTTGCTCAGGTTTGATTATACAGTACATTTAAATCCTCCTCAGTGTCTCTCCCGAATCACTCAACTCCTTTAAATTGCTATTGTGTTAAATATTTATGCCATACTTGCCAAGTCTCACTTTGTAGATTAAAATGCATAATTCTATTGTAGGTTCCTTGTGGGACCGAGAAGAACCAGAAACCTCCCAAATGCTCAAAAAGATGCAATATAGATTGCCTTTGCAGACACAAGCTTGACTGCCGGGTAAACTTTCCCGCTTCTTTTTTTCACGTTGTCATTACTCACTAATGATAAATCTCTTGGTAATTTTCATTGATGATTGCCATTACAAATGTGTTTGCCACGTTATTGCTCAGAATTTATTTTGGTGAATTTGGTTGCATGTCATTTCTGGGTACTCCCTCCAGCCTGGTTTATAAGTCTTTCGTGTATTTGTAGGTCGTCAATTTGACCTACATAATATAAACTACTCCCTCCGTCCCAAAATAACTGACTTGACTTTGTCTATATTTGAATGTATCTAGACACGTTTTAGTATTTAGGTAAATGTGAATCTAGACAAATCCAAGTCATTAGGACGGAGGGAGTACATAACACAAAAATTATACCATTAGAAAATGTAAATCCGACGTTTCTAATGATATATTTTTCTAATATATACCTCATATTAAGTTTGTCAAATTCATGACCTAGGGATACGCGCAGGACTAATAAACCGGGACGGAGGGAGTACTTTAATTACTTCTGCTATTATAAATTTTTCCTCAGAATTTACTTGACATTTAATTTCCTTCCTTTAGCCCCATAAATGCCACTATGGAGCCTGTCCACCTTGCAAACTGATCTGCGGGGAGGAATTTTCTTGTGGCCACAAGTGTAAAGAAAGGTTCCATGTTTACTTATGCCGAGTGTCTCATTGCAGCAGTTTACCAAGAACTATAACTTCCTCTGATGTCTAACAGTTTACTCTACTCAGGTGTCATGGCTCTATTCCTCCACCAAATCCCGAGTACACACTTAAACCAACGAGAAAGAAAATGGAAAAGCATATAGAATGTACACCTGGAACACCATGCCCACCATGCAAGGAAATTGTTTTGGTGCCATGTTTTGGGCAGCATCTAAGCCAAGAACGTGCAGTAAGTTTTCAATGACATGGCCTTTGGTCAATCATGCCTCCCTCTACTTGAGCATGCACACATGCACTTGCAGTTGCTTGTACACCAGATTATATGAACTATACATTTTTTTCTTATTTGTTACAGATGCCTTGCTCCAGAAGCAGGCAGTTTCCCTGTCAGAATTTATGTGGAAATCTTCTCCACTGTGGCAACCATTATTGCACAAAGACTTGCCATGTGTTAGAGGTCCCATCAAATCAGCCTAAAGCTGATAGCATATTATCTCTCAGTAAGGAGAACACACTTGCTGAACCTTGTGAAAGATGTGATCTTCGTTGTCAATGGGTCAGTTCTTTCTTTCCCTCTGCAATGCCTTCATTTTGTCTGTTCTGTTTATAAATTTTAATGTGAAACGGCTAGTTGGCCTCCACATCTTTTTGTTAAGCTTGGTGCATGATGTTTAATCTTAATGCTTCTGCCAGGTCAGGGATCCTCCTTGCTCACATCCTTGCCCTTTGCCGTGCCATCTGAGCGATTGTCCACCTTGCAAAGTCCTTGTTAAAAGGCCATGCCATTGTGGTGCTATGGTACATGCTTTCGAGTGTGTGCACTATAACAACCTAAATGCCAAGGAACAGCTTAAAGCAAGGTCCTGTGGTGGCCCCTGTCATAGGTCAGTTACCAATTCTCGGTTCCTAATTGTTTCTGTCATGGCTATTAGAATAAAAGATGTTGCACAATTGTCACCCAAGCTTCCATTATTTGATCCATAACTTTATATTTTTTTACTGAGTTCTTGTACCTGTTATTTATGACACTGCAGGAAATTGTCAAATTGCCCCCATCTGTGCTCAGAAATATGTCACCCTGGTCAATGCCCGTCAGTTGATCACTGCATGAAAAAGGTTTGACCTCAGCTTATATTTAGCTTGAAATAACTTGTAACCTGGTAACCAGCAAGTGATCCGTTTAGCTGATTAAGCTTAAGATGAGAAGTTTTTTAATATACTGCTTCGTTGAAAGTTTAATTCCAAGCTATATTTTTTTGTTTTTATTCCTCTACCTATTTGATATCTATGCAGGTCAATGTACGTTGTGCATGTAACACCCTGAAAAAGGAGTGGGTATGTCAAGATGTTCTCAAGGAGTACCGTAGGTCTGGTCGTGATCCAAAAGAAGTACCTAAAGGTCAGTTTGGAGTTGGCCTGCTTGCATGTGGCGTAGATTGCGCAAAAAAGGTCAAAGTTTCAGACGCAGAATTACATCTCCGGAAAGTTCAGGAGGTTAAGGTACCAGAGCCTACCCTCGTAACAAAATTTTGTAACCAACGCACTGCTATTACCTGTGAAGGTTTTTACCATTGGGCGATTGGATTTTGTGGTCACTTACTAAATGTGTGCTTTATTTCCTGTAATTTCCACGTAGAACCCTGCTGCAGAAGTTGCAAACGTGCCCAAACGCAGGAAGAAGCGTGACCGCGGAGTACAGGAACCTGTTCCGGTTTCCACATGGCAGGTGTGTAAACAAACAGACGGGCTGCTATGATGCTTAGGGTAGTGGGTTTGCTTTATTATCCGCTCCTTACGGTGCGCTTACATTTTGCAGAAAATCAAGAAGTATCTCCTGTTATTATTGCTAGCGATGGTTGCTCTAGCTGTACTGTTCGTGTTGGGAAAAGTTGTTTACCAGGTTTCAGATTGGATGAACGAAATGGAAGAGCAGAAGGCGAGGCAAAGGCTTCAAAGGGCTGGAAGGCTGTAGAAGTAAAGAATATAGATGGAATTTTAATCAATTTTGAGATGAAGATTAATAAAGTGATGTTTACCGACACTGTCCAGTTTTGGGAATGTGTGAGACTGTGATTGAAGGATGTCATTGTTTCCGCCCCTTCCCTGTATGTATCAAAGGAAACCGGCTTGGTATTGCTTGAATCATATGCTGTTGTCGAGTTACTGTAAATGAACAAATAATGCCAGTAATATATCGATGGTTCAGAACACTTGTATGAGTTACGGAACTTGTCATCTACTACTACCGAACTGATGTTATTTCTATACGGTTCGGCAGCTGTGGTGGTGTCGTGTAGGTTGTTTGCAAGATGTCCAATGTCTAAGCAACATGCCTATTGCCCAGTTTGGAATAAAACAGAAAACATATTCAGCTTGACTGCATGTCTGCAATTTGTCTTTTTGTGCAAGAAGTTGTGCACGTTTTGCATTATGGTGTACAAATACGGTTTTGTCGAGAACTTTTTGAATTGCTTGAACACCATGTACGTTTGTATTGCCTCGATTCATATATACGCAGAAGACAAAAAAAATCCTAAACAATAGGAAGCCGCAGGTGAAGAGCTGTAAGTCGTCTTGTGTTTGCTTCAGGTCGAGTTCTGCGACAACCTGAATTTCACCACATCCTTTGCCCGCCTCATGTTTGCCCTGAAACCTGGGCGCACATATTCCAGTGTGACTCCTACTCGAGAAAAGGCAGATTCTTCCGGGCGTAGCACAAACTCCATCCACTGGAATCAGATGCCGTACAAGCTGGAGGAAAGGAAAGATGTGCTCATCATCCTTTCTCCCCCGCGTTTGTCCTAATATATGCTGACATTATCTTGTCGACAGCTCTCGCATGCCGTCCAACGCACAGGACTAGTCACAAAAGTCATCTCGAAAAGCTCAAATTCCATCTTCCCTACTTTATCATGAAATGCCTCAGCTCAGTTCTCACCCGAGCTTCTTCCCTACATATATGCCATGATCAGTCTGAACTGTTGGTGGTACACTCCAGGACAAAGTTCAGAGAAACAAACCGACCATGGGAGCGGCACCGTCACGACAGGAGGCGTCCACCGCCTCGTCGCCCACCGTGGACGGCCGTGCCGCGCCGATGATGGCACCCAGCGCCTCTACCACCTCCGACACCGCCAACCAGGCACAGTCCAAGAGAGCGCCGGCGCCCCACATGTTCCGGGAGATCGTCGCCGGGGAGAAGGTCACCGACGTGGCTGCCCTGGAAGACCAGGTCTCCACCGGGATCCTCTTGGCCGGGAAGACAAAGGTCCGTCTACCTCTCAACATGAACTGCCATGATGATATATGGGATAGCACAAGCTTTGATTTTTACTGAACATGGTTTGTGGTTCACTATATGATGCAGAAGTACTGGGTGGACGAGAGGAGCAGGCACAACTGCTTCACGCTGCTCCCGAGAGGCCTGCACATCACCTGGAGCGAGGACCCGCAGTACTGGACCTGGCAACCCCTGAAAGACGGCGAAGCCGCCGAGACCACCGAGGCGGCAGCGCTGCAGAACGTGTGCTGGCTGGAGATCAACGGGAAGCAGGAGCTGTCCCACCTCACACCGGGAGTCCCCTACGAGGTACTCCTCGAGGCGATGCTCACCGACCCGGCCTACGGATGGTCGACGCCGGTGAACCTCCGGCTGAAGCTCCCCGACGGGACGGTGCAGGAGCACAAGGAGAGCCTGGAGGCGAAGCCCCGGGGGCAGTGGCTACAGCTCAAGGTTGGGGAGGTGAAACCGCATAAGGGGCAGAATGGAGAGGCTGAGGTCTCCATGTTTGAGTACGAAGGCGGGCAGTGGAAGAGGGGGCTCCTCATCAAGGGCATCAACATCGTCCCGAAAGAATGAGTGATCTGGTTGTGTTTTGTTATTGAAGGTCGGTAGCTGTCGTTTATCGACCATGTATATGCTAAGAACTGTGATATGCATGGAATAATGTTTGGGATGTTATGAAGTTCAAGGCTTGTGAATATATATCCAAAAAGTCTTGAAAGGATCTAAGATTACTTGGTTGCTCTCAACGTTTGAGCATCATTTGAATCTGTTCTTTCCTGTAACATATGGGCAGAATTAAGACGGTCAGGGAGGGCAGGACAGGAGAGGAAACATGATACAGAATGGTACTACTGACATGATATGGAACATGTTCATAGGGTTGTGTTAAAACTAAATATGTGAACAGCTACAAAAACTATGTGATATCTTGCATGAAAACCAAAAGCTCACCTTAAAGGGAATGCAATTCCGATTTCTGAAAGTACAAAAATGGAAATGAGGACGAAACATGGACTTATCTTGCATGAAATGCTCAACAAAATTCAAGGCCTACCTTGGATGGTCTGCAGCCAGTCCAGGCATACGGTATTCAAGTGTCAATGGCACCAAAAGCTTTCTTCAGTTCTGGAAGATTAAAATACCAATACATAATGTACTGTACTGTACTGTACTAGCTTACCTATCAACAAAACCACCTGATGATGTCAATGAAGAATTCAGGATTTGGATGGACCAAAGCAGCAGAACAGATGCAACTGATGATTTCCAAAAGATGTTGGATGTGAATACATAGCACTCAAGTAATCTCCACTCACTGGACATCCCCTCTGCTCGTAGCCACTAATAGTAGTCCAAGTTATCGGTATTTACAACGGCGCGGATGACAGCCAAAACAATACGGCACGATCACAGCAGAGCCAGTCACACATCAGTGACCGTCAAACAAATAGTAGTCCAAGCAACTGCCTACAAGCTACAAGTCGTAGTACTTCTGATCGTCCAGGCAGACCACTTCATCACGTGCACCCCTGGACGACGCCGACTCGGGGGAGGACTCTATCACCGTCAGCTTCTCATCAAGCTCGTGTATCTGCTTCTTCAGCTTGTCCCCACGGTCGGGCAGCCTCGACACCAGCGTCTGCAGCAGCAAATCATTCTTCTCATCTTACTACAGATAGATATATAGGCAAGAAAACAGTGTTGCTGCTCATGTTTGCAGGGGATTTATACCGTGTTGGCAAGGGTCTGCGACAACCGGTTGATTTTCGCCTTGATCTCCTCGGGGCTCTCTGAGTTTTTGCTGCTCGCGGCGGAGTATGCTCTTGGAGTGAAGTCCTTTGGCTTGAAAGCATGGGCAGCCCTGCATGATAAATACAGTCAGGGTAAAGTCACCCGTTACACTCACTCGCTACTAGAAAGATTGGCACGGCAAGGCTTACCCGTTGGCAACATAGTCAGATGAGGATGGCTTGTTGTACTGCCGGCCCATCATGGGCATGCTTGGGGGCTTGCTGCACGCAAAGAACAGCAACTATTAGATATAAGCCATGATTAAAAAAAACTGCAGGCAAAAAGAACATGATGTGTGAGTGCGTGTTGAATACAGCAGTGCTAACCTGTCCAGAGCATCCTGCTCACTCAACGCTGGCAAGACTGCTGTCTTGGAAAACAGGAGGCTGTGATGGCTCACGCCCGCTATTCCTTGTTGCTCCAGAAACTCGATGTGCTGCGTCAACAACTCATCCCTGCAATGCGCAGTACAGGTGGACAAACTTTACAAAGAAAATCATGGAATTATCACGAACTACTGCTACTAGGGATCAAAAAGCCCCAAGTCCAAGAAAATTAATTAAAAGCAAGGTGTCAACTTTCTCTCTGGTACCCCATATCAGCATATCCTAAAGTACTAAAGTAAATCAAAATATTCACATACAGGAACCTCGAGACTTTTGTGTGCATGTTCTGCTACATTAACACCAGGTAAAAATCAAAATCAGTTTCATTTCAAATTTATGGTCAAATGTACAGAACCTCAGCTACTCAAATAGTGTCAAGATCAATTATCTACAACACACATTTAAGGGGTAGTAGATAACAAATTTTTCACGGTATCACTAAGTCAACTCATTATGATCAAAGTAGCTCTGCACATAATTAATAGAAAAAATAATAATGTCTTACATGACAAGTTGCTGTCCATGCTCTTCTTGCATTTGCTTTTGTGTAAGGGAAACATCAAAACCTTGTTCTGGTAAACTAAAGAGCTCTTGAATGTCCTGAAGATACACAAAAGAATTAGTCATAGTATCCAGTAGGGCATACCCCAAGCATTAAAATGGAAACATATTTCGTTAGATATGACAAGCAAGGTATCGGGATCATTACCCTCTTGCTGAAGTAACGTGTTTGTTCTTTCTGCTCTGTGGCACTCCTAAACAAAGCCCCCTTGAAGACCTGGAAAAACATTATGTGATTCAAGCTAGAGGTGTCATATTAAAAGCATTGGAGCAAGAATTTCTAGATCACGTTTGAACCTGCAATTTATATATCTTTTCCTCAATAGTTCCAGATGTCATCAAGCGGTATACAATCACATCTTTTTTCTGCCCAATTCGATAAGCACGATCCACACTTTGATTGTCCGTACTATAAAAAGAAGATTGTATAAAGCGACAAAAAAATAGATGTACAAGGAATTATATGAAAACAAAAGGAAAAACACTTGGTTTTCTCAAAAAAAAAAGGAAAAACACTTGATCAGAAGTGCCACTGTACCTTGGATTCCAAGCAGGATCAACTACTATGACACGATCTGCCTTGGTGAGTGTAAGTCCAAGCCCACCAACTTGTGTGGTCAGCAAAAATATTTGCGCTCCAGGGCCCTCTTGGAAATCCTGGAGATACAAATGCATAAGACGTAAGCAACATAACAGATATAGTTGAGTCCATGGTACAACACAGCAGAAGGAACGTGAATGCGTGAACAGGAACCTTCACAATCCTTTCCCTCTCAGAAACCTTGGTAGTACCATCAATGCGTAAAAAATTGTAGCCCTCCAACAATATAGCTTCCTGTTGCAATAGTTGAATGTTTCAAATAAATAGGCCAAAGTAGATAAGATAGTTAAGTTTTTAATAAAACAGGTAAGATAGGCCAAAAACTTGTAGCCTTCCAGTAATATAGCTTCCACAATTTCAAATAAGATGACATACTAACAGCAGTTTCGTGTAAATAGGCCAAAGAACATCTGCTGTTAGATGCACTTTGACATCAGCAGTAGATACATTATGCGAAAAGCCACTTATTAAATAGTTCTACATCCTCTGATCCATAATAAGTGTCGGGGCTTTAGTTCAAATTTGGAAAAAAAATCGCGAAAACACAAAAGCTTTGCGTTTTGATGCATTGATAGAAAAAGGAGTATACACAATGTACAAGCTCAAAGAAGAGCCAAAACTTATTATGGATCGGAGGGAGTACTATTTGGATAAAAATGAACTAAACCCCCGAAACTTATTATGGATAGGAGGGAGTACTATTATTGAAGAGCTGAATGCTCTGGATCTTCTGGTGTACACAAATATCTAAGAATGGGTGACAACAATGTGAATGTGCATATTTCACTTTCGTTATATGTGTAGAAAAAACTTGGTTATTTACTCTACTGACAGACTTTGTCATGTATGGCAGTTTATATGGAGATAAAAAGGAACAAAGGAAGCAAAGCAATAGCTATGTTTTGAATACTATATATATCACAAGAAAACAGCGCACACAGCAACGCAGCAAGGACATACCTGAATAAGGTTTAGCATTTTACGGGTCTGGGAAAAGATTAGAACATGGTGTCCCTCTTCAAGAAGTTTCCGCTGCAACATTAGATATTAACCACTTGAGTTACAGAAACAAATACTCCATATGATTTACAACATTAGATATTGCTACCAACGTACAGGCATGCATCAAAGAACACTTACCAACAAGGACTTGATAAATGATAACTTGCAAGAGATTTCCTCTTCGACTTGCAGTACTTCATCATCATAAGCCATATCTGCAAGGTTCATGGCCATTTTTTCTACCATACCCATATCCTGATTATTTAGCATTCCATCCATGCCTTCCATGCCTTCCAAGATGCCCTCAGCGCCTTTCTTAGTCAAGATCATTGGGTGGTCACATATTTTCTTCAATATCTGTTGAAGATAGAAATACATGAAACGGGCACCCCATTGCACCAAATAACATGCACATAGTAAAACAAGTAAATTAAATCATGCAATTAGCAAATGCACCCCTCCATAAAAAATATACTACCTCAATATCATTTCTGTTAGGTATATTTTGGTCTAGCACAGGGATTAAGGAAACTAGTAATAGCAAGGGAAATGACAATGATAGGGTAGCCATGGATTTATTGTCTTGGAATAAGAGAGAATCCTTACTTGGTATGAGCGTTTAACAATAAATGAGGAGGAGAAATACGATTACATAAGGGCAAAAGAGTGAAAAAGTAAACCAAACCCATATGCACACCATATACTTTCGTAGAGGATTGCAAAAGCTAGAGCCATAATTTGAATCGGAGTGAGCATATATTGCGAGCATAACATGAACGGAACTGAAGGAGTGCATGATAGTAGTGAGAAAAAATAAAGGTAGACACAATTGGTGCAAAGAAAAGGTTTTGATGCTTACCGTGATTGCAGCCAACGGTGATCCTTGCATCGAGGAATGAACCATATCACTGTTCAGAAAAGCTTCATATAGTTTTCTCTGCATCCAAAAGAAAGACAGATCACAAGATCATCATTGGCCAATTACTCCATCAGTTTTAGTTTTTTACATCCAATGACACCAGAATTTGTACCTGGCAAGCAGTTAATTTCAGCCAGACAATTAGTTCATTCTTCTTTGAAAGTTTCTTATCATCTGCCGAACCAGTATCAACAAACACTTCACTTTTCATGCGACGCAAGAAGTATGGTTTTATCCGCTCTCTTAATTTCTGCGAAGAATATTCAAGTAGCAAACGAGAGAAAAAAAATATTACAACAGATTTAGTATGGCATACTTCAAGTAATAATCTGGAAGGATCAATAACATTTAAACAACAAAATGCGGTGATCTAAATGGCTTGCCCTCTAATATCTTCAACTACAAGTTAGGCTGGAACAAGAATGCAGTTTATACCACATGTTAAATCAGACATTAATGAATTACTTTGCTAATATATGGATACAGTATGTGTAATATAATATCAGTTGTTCTCCAACTTGTATTTTTTAAAGAATTGGTATTAAAAAAATGAGACAAACCAGGACTAGCACTTGGTGGCATATTTTGATAGAAGAAACAACCTGAGCACCTGCGGAGTCTGGGACTCGAACACAGGCAGGCTGGATGCACACTCGCTCTCCTTGCCAACAGATTGACACTCAGTTCTCAACAAATTGGTAATATAAAGGCATAAAGCAATGCAATTGCAGACATTGGAATTTATCAAACACCATAATGCTTGACAGTACCAAAAGCTAACATAGAATCCAAATAGTAATAAATAGACAAAATTCAAAAACACTATTGTTGCCAGGGCTTAGTTGTCATCTATATCTTGAATACAAACAGAGGAAATTATTGTTACCGTCGCTACAGTTGAGCCTGTGTGCTTCTCTCGATTGGTGGCATTCTTGTCATTTCCTCGGATGATAGCCGATTCATATCTTGTTTTGAACCTGCCATGCTCTCAAGATATAAATAACAGTAGATGGTGCAAAATAACGGAACAATGTTTATCAAGAAAAACAAGAGAGCAAGTCAATTACTCGTCCTTATCACCCAAGACTTCTGGGCAACAGAAATAGAACAACGCCCATATTTCCTGTAAGAATATACATGTTTACTTGCATTGGTCATAAGAGGACAAAGCATGTAGGAGCATCTACAGTACGGGGTATTAAGAATTTCAGATGGATAGTACCTTCAAATTATTTTGTATAGGTGTTCCACTTATGACGATGCGGTGGACACAAGGTATTTCAAGTAAACTCTTGGCCCTTTGTGTACTTGGGTTCTTGATAATATGTCCCTCATCAAGAATAACATAGTCCCATAACTTTCCGTCCTCATCTTCATCAGCATCGTCATAAAAGTCTCCTCTTATCAGCTTGGAATACTTCCCTTCCATGTTACCCTTGTAGAAGTCCCCCCTTATCAGCTTGTAATTGTTCCGGACAATGTCATACGTAGTCAATAGGATACCACCCTCCTGTAGAAGATGATAAGGAGTTTAAACAGCTGCCAAGGCTCGTTGAAATACTCTGAACAACAAGATTTTTTTTAAATAGCTCATGGGGAAATGAATATCGGCCGACACCCAGGTATTGGAAATTTCAAACCCAGAAGAAGCCAACATAAGAATGATTATGTTAAGAATAGGAAACCAGACCTTGAATGCGTACTGAAGTTCACAGTCACGAACTTTTACACTGGTACCAGAGTAGCTGTGAAAATGAGAAGGGGAAAA
This sequence comes from Avena eriantha, assembly GCA_910589775.1. NCBI lineage: Eukaryota > Viridiplantae > Streptophyta > Magnoliopsida > Poales > Poaceae > Avena > Avena eriantha. Next base: position 154,789,946 of record OU342742.1, on the reverse strand, counting down.
TTAGTGCTGATTATAGGAGTTGGCCTCTATCAGTTTGAGGAAAAAATATATTAATAGCAGATCATACTCTCTAATCTTATGTTTGAGGCCGACAACTGAAAGTTCCTTGGACCAATGAGTGAGAAGTGTCTTTGGCGCAACCACTAGCACTCTCTTGATTAAACGAGAATGAAACAATCCAGCCAGGAAGGCAGAAATCTGCAAGATAAAAATAAAGATGCAAGAACTCGTCACCAAATTGCGCCACTTCATATTCATAATATACTGTGGCTGGATGAAACAAGTGTGGATGAACTTTGCAGCATGGATCTAGCTAGGAAAGAACTACATTCAAACACACGGTAGAAAAACAAGAAGAAATTCTGCTGGTAGATGATATTTTTTTCAGTTATGCAGATGCAGAAGAAACTAAAAACGCAGGTGTTCAAACAAACCATGTACCCCCTACTACAAAAACATGAAGGCATTCTCGCCTTCAAACGAGACTTGATCTGATATGAATAATTAAAAATCAGAAGCAGAATGAGATGGACCTGCATGGTCTTGCCGAGCCCCATGTCATCCCCAAGGATCCCTCCGGTCCCCCTGCAATGCAGAACCCAGAGCCACTTGAGCCCTTCGCGCTGGTGTGGGTAAAGCGTCTTGAAGATGCTCCCCGGGAGCTTGTAGGGCTTGACCATGACGCCGCACCCGGTGGGCTCCATCTTGAAGTCCTCCGTCTTCTCCCAGCCAACGTCCTCCTTCTCACGGTTCTCCTTCTCCTCCTGGCCGGCAGCAAAGGCAGATGCGAATGCTGGAGCTGGGACCTGTGGTTTCTCCACCTTGACTTCCCTTCGGACCACCGGTGTGGCGGCCTTCTCACGGTTCACCTTCTGGCTGGCGCGGTTGCTGTCACCTTCGTCTTCCCAGTCCAGGAAGGGTGAGGGCTTTGACACCATCTTGCTGAACTTGTTGTCACCGGCACTATAAGCTCCTGCTGCAGTTTTCTTCCCCTTGTCGGTCTCATCCCCCTCCTGGCTGCCACGATCAGTGAACAGTGGAACTGGGACCTGCGGCCTCTCCACCTTGACCTCCCTTTTGACAACCGCTGTGGCAGCCTCGTCATCGGAGCTGGAGACGTCGACCACGTCATCCTCGTCCGATTTGGGAGGCCGCGGAGGGGAGAGGGAGGAGGAGGAGGAGGCCCGATTACCCTCGTCCGATTTGGGATGTGGCTGAGGTGAGTCGGAGGAGGTGGCCCGATGACCCTCCGATTTGGGATGCGGCGGAGGGGAGTCGGAGGAGTCGGCGGCGTCGTAGTAGGGGTCGGCGTCCTCCGGGCCGCCGTCGTCGTCGGCGAGGGCGCAGGGCAGTGGGGCGTGCTGCCGCGGCTGCGGCCTGGGGTTGTGGACGGACATGGAGTCGAGGCGGGCGGAGAGGTCGTCGAGGATGTCGCGGATGTTGTCGCCGTCGTCGTCGGCGGCGTCCGGGGAGTGGGGCGAGGAGGAGACCTTGCAGAGGCGGCGGCGGCCGGCCAGCTTGACCTTCCTGTCCTCTCCTTGCGTGGGGGGGAGGGGATTGGGGGGATCGGGGCTAGGGTTTTGCGGTGGCGGCGGGCGGTGGCGGCTCTGGGTGAAGCGGAGCAGGCGGTCGTTGAGGCCGTTGGGGGTCGGGGCCGCGGCGGCGTGGGGGTGCGGGGGGTTGGGGTTAGGGTTTAGCCGGTCGGCGGTGGAGGGGCCCTCGTCGTCGTCGTCGGAGAAGCTGAAGGACGGGGGCGACGCCATGGACTTGGGTTGGGTTGGATTGGATTCGTTTGGGGAATGGAGGAAGGCAGGGGGGGATTCGATCGGAATGCGGGTGGGGTGGGATGGCGTGTGAAGCGAGGTGAGGGGATGAAGATGAAGAAGGAGAAGGGAGGCGGCGGATGTTAAATGGGGAAGGGGAGAGAGAGGGGGGGAGGCGGATTTTCAAATTTCGAATTCCTCCTCCTTCCCCTTGCCAAAATCCTTCTCCAACGGGGGAGGGGGGAGGGGAACGTTGCCAGCCTGCCTCGGGCGTAGCGTGTTCGAGTACTGCCGCATTTGGTCGTTGAGCAGAACGACTCCGTCCACACTGATGACGAGGAAGGAAACGAACAGGCTCGCTTAACACACCACGGAATTGTTTTTTTTTTTCATCCGCAGCGAGTTTCGACCAGATCACGTCAAAAGCTCATTATTAGAGGATGTTTTCCCGTGCAACGCAATGGAATCCCTAGAATAACAAGTGTGTAGTACAACTACTCCATTATGTACCGTCCTACAAATCTGAGAAAAATGAAAAAAAAAAACACAATTCACGGCTTTGGATTAAAAAATACCAGTTTTCAAAATTTTCGCAAATCGCCGCCTGTTTTGACAGACACCATGATAAAAACACTGCAAGGCTTGGTTTATCGTTCTAACTAGGATTATGACAAGGGGGCCCACTATCAGGCATGTTGTGGCGCCAGTTGACGGGCCATAATAGCCTTATGTTGGTCTGGTTAGGTTCAAACAAACTGTTCGGTCGGAGCACCTCAACTCAGTCTCTCCCCTAAAATTGTCTCCTCGCACTATGGCAGGCGACCTCACCGGCTACCACATAGCCCCGATGTCGCTCCCGCCATCCCTTCGTGGAAACACGGCGACCAACAACAGCAGTGGCAGCCTCCTCTCAGAATTCACGGACCGGCCAGTAAGTTTCCCTTCTCGTTGCCCTCCTCGACTAGGTTAGGGTTACATATTTAGGGTTTCGTCGAGTGGAGCTTGATTTATGTCCATTAGAGCTGGATTACAATTGATTGGAGCTAGTTTTCAACGACCGACGTTGGCTTACGACGAGGATTTAGGGGAATGGAAGATGAACAATACCCAAGCAAAGTGTTTTGTGACCATAGAAAATATGTTTGTGTTGAAGGAAATAACAGAAGGTTCCTAGGGTGTACAAACAAGGTATAGAATAATTTTGCTTGTAGTGTTATTACTAATTAGTTGAAGTGTTCTTTATTTGTTCAAATTTATAGTTAACAACACCTTTTTGTGTATGAAGATGTATGAATTAAACATCAGGGGAGCTCTCTTGACAACGGCGTGCCATTACATCATTTTTTGGTCCCTATGAATGGCCACACCTCAAATCTATGTCATGCATGCATTAGATGTTGAATCTCCTCGGCGAGAAAAGTCAGGGGAGATCTGTTCAGCTCCATGGTATTCAACATGCTCACCGTTTAGACACTATCGAGTTCTACGACATAGGCAGGATCAAACCATTCTTGGACTAATGCGAATTACGACACAGGCAAGATCAAACCTTTCTCGAACTAAGGCGAATTGGCGACTCCTTCTTAGCATGCTTGTAGCTCAACTTCAAGGGAACTAGCATGATGGTAGGAACCGGCTTGTAGTAAAGATTACCGTACTAATGTCATCCCACGGGACCATCTCCCCCCTCCCCATATATCATCCACCTCTCCGTAGGATCCATCGATATTGAGCTTTACTAGCCCACAATATGGCTGAATGGAATATGTCCGAGAGGCAATAATAAAGTGGTTATTATCTTATTCCATGTTTATGATAAAATTTTATTTCTCATGCTATAACAAGATGATCAAGGTTTTCTAGTCATGCCTCTCATATAAACTAGCTCGTTGATTAACAAGATGATCAAGGTTTCCTGATCATGGACATTGGACGTTGTTAATAACGAGGTCACAACATTGGTGGAATGATATTATGAACATCCATCCGAAGTATAGTAATACGATCAAAGTCATTATGTTTACATTGCTATAAATCATGCAAAGTAACTTTAGTCCTTAGACCATGAGATCATGCCAATCACTAACACCGGAAGAGTAACTTGATAACATCAAACGTCACACCATAACAGGGTGACAATAAAGGTGGGTTCAGATACTCCGAAAGTATTATGTAGAGGCTCATGGATCAAGAGTGGGATTTGTCCATCCCGATGATTGAGAGATATACTCTGGGCCCTCTCAGTGATATCACATTGATATAGCTTGCAAGCAAGTGATAAGATCACTAGAATATTATACCACGGGAACGAGAAAATAGTACTTGTCGGTAACGAGATCAAACTAGGTATGGGGATACTGATGATCGAAACTCGGACATGTAATATATCGCAAGATAAAGGGATTTAGTTATGATATAAAGATTCACACGATCACTAGAGTCATTGTTGAATGTGTGGGAGTCAGTACGGATCTCCAGGTCCTGCTACTGATTATTGATCGGGGAGGGATCTCGATCATGTCTGCATTATTCGTGAACCATAGGGTGACACACTTAAGGGATACCGACACTATTTGGAGCAAATGAGATATCAGAGAAAGATTATGAAAGCGCTGGAATTATTTTGATGGACATCAGAATTGTTTCGGGTCAATTGCTGAAATTGGTTTTGCGTGTGCTATCGAAATGTTGCAAGGGTTTTATGTGAATGTTTGTCAATTAAAAAAATTAACAAAATTCTTAATAAAAGAATTTTATTAAATGAGAGATGTATTAATTTTGGTGAAAAATTAATGCAACTTTGAGTGGAGTTGGAATTAATGGTAATGGGCTTAGTAGAAGCTCCGCTCACCATTATGGAGGGAGAGGTGGGGGCATCTCCATGGCCGGCGGCCATGCCCCTTGGGGCAGCCCCTCCTCTATAAAAGGAGGCCTTCTCCTCCTCTCCACTTACACCTCCTCGTGAAGGACCTCTCTCCCTTATAGGCCAATCGAATTCTTTCACCTATAGGCCAATCATCGGTGGCGGAAGAACTATATTGCCCACCTCAAGGTTGAGGGGGTGTTGGTGGCCGATCAACAAAGTAAGACCGAGGATGTGGACTCCTTCTATGAGCAGCTTCTGGGGTCGTGCCCCAAGCGTGAGTCGGCCTTGGACTTGGACTTTCTGGGGCTATTGCAGCACGACATCTTTGAGCTTGAACTCCCGTTCTCGGAGGAGGAAGCGTGGGGTGTGATTCGGTCCTAGGAATTGGATAAGGCGCCTGGACCCGACGGTTTAGGCAGGTTCTATACTTCATGTTGGCAGATTATTAAGGCTAATGTGCTGGCAGCCTTCCAATCATTGTGGGAGGGGGACCCTTGGGGGTTCCACGCGACGAACCGAGCACTGATCACGTTGCTCCCGAAACATGCGGATACGGTGAAGGTCAAGGATTTTGCCCCATCAGCCTAATCCATAGTGTGGCGAAGCTGGTGGTGAAGGTGCTATCGGTTCGCTTGGTACCTAAAATTCCACATCTGTTGGGTCCCCATCAGAGCGCTTTTATCAGGAGGAGATGCATCCACGACAACTTCCAGCTCGTGCAAGGCCCAACCAAGAAACTTCAGAGGCTCAAAATAGCGGCGATCATGTTGGAGCTTGACATCACCAAGGCGTTTGACACCGTGGATTGGGCTTTACTGCTCGAGGTCCTGGCCAAGCTTGGCTTTGGGGAGAGGTGGATTGCTCAGCTCGGCTTCGACATGGGTCCTAGTGAACGGCTCCCCAAGAGTGGTGATCTACAACCAAGGGGGGCTGAGGCAGGGGGATCCCCTCTCCCCACTTCTCTTCGACACGGTAATGGATGTGCTGCATAGGCTCTTTGAACGGGAGGCGACCGAGGGCCTCCTGTCGGAGTTGGCGATCAGTAGGGTGCGTCACCGCACCTCCATGTATGTGGATGATGTCATTACCTTCATCTGCCCCAAGCCCCTGGATCTTCACACTTGTGCGGCGATTGTGTCGGACTTTGGAGGGGCCTCTAGCCTACGCACCAATCTGGCAAAATGTTCTATTCACCCGATACGGTGCTCACCTAGGTAGATTGAGCTGGCTCGAGGCATCCTGGGTTGCGAGGTCGACAGCTTCCCATGCAAGTACCTGGGCCTACCTTTGGGCCTCCACAAGCCGGTGGAGGCACATTTGCAGTTTGTGGTGGACAATGCGGATAACTGGCTCCAATCGTGGTGTGCAGGTTGATGGCTCTGAAATATAGCCATCTACGTCCATATTTAAACTGGATATTACTCATATTCTTGATGAAATATCTCTCTAAACCCTGTCACTAATGCTAATATTCAAAGGGGTATGCAATCCTTTCTTTTATATTTTTCCTGCTCAGATAATGTTGTTTAAAGGAGGGAATCACTACATTAAAGTCAAAGATACGAGATTTCTAACAACCAGAAGAAACCAGGAGCCATACAACAGAGGCGGACGCTTTAATGACCAACTATAGGACGGGAGCGAAAATTCCGGATGTATAACTCTGGTCGTATAGTTGGCGCTACCACCGTTAGGTCAAACAGAACAACTTTCATGAAGGACCCCTATATAAAGAAGCCTCGGGCGACGAGAAAACAAGCCAGGCCTTGCCAAAAAGTCTCTACCACAGATAACCAGCCGCCTCTAGATCTCCAAACCCTTCTCCATCTCCATAGCCATATTCCACCATTTGTAATAGTAGATCTCTTCTCCGATTAGCGACATTGTAAGACTATTGCTATCAATCTTATGATTTTCATTACAATGTTTGTGATTGTTGATCTCATCTCTATGTGTGAGTAATTCTCCTTGGGCTAAGGGCTTCGGCCTAGCCATGTAGCAATTGTGCATGTTATTTATCATAGATGAGATCGTGTATTAGTTTGTATGATATGATGATTATTGTATCCTCTCTTTCCTCAATCCAAGGACTTGTCAGGTACCCAAGACCCCGAGGGTTGAGCAAGGTATAGGGAGCATGAGTGATGACTAATCTGCAGGTTGGGAACCCCAGTGACAGAAGGGGTAGTACGGTTGTATGTGAGGGATTTGCTTGGGATTAACGGTGACATCACTATGCATATCATTAGTTCTCTTTCTTCTATGGATGAGACTAGTAGGTTATTGCTATAAGCGGTTGCGGAGGCAATATCAATTATGGATGCACTGCCCACATATAATTTATCTTGCTCTAATAAGTACATGCATACTTTATTTCTATCATTTATTCCCATCAGATGTTTTGCACAGCTACAGGTGAAACCGAACGCCCTAGGCCCTCTCTCTCCATCATCGACAACAACAAAAAGACGCAAGCTATTGGTCCGGTAAAAACACAAAAGGAATTCTAAAACTCCCGAAGGTCCGTTAAAGTAACTTCACTACACATTCGCTTCCCGAGGATTCGATAACCTAGGTCTACTAGGGAAAAGAAGCTATACTACATCCGTAATCCGGATCAAAGGTATCAACCCTCTTTCTGGCGCCGTTGTTGGGGAAGCAATAGCTACCCTAGTGAGGTTATTAGGAACCTTGCTAGTTTTAATTCTTATTTTAAATTTTGTTAGTTTGCTTTTAGTCTTTATTTGATAAACCAAAAATATTAGTTAGCCTTTAAATTCTTGTTTTTACTATTATAATTCTTTGTTTAAGTAAACCCAAAAACATAGGAAATATGGCTGAAAAGAAGCTTGGGGAGTTTGTTACTCCCAACAATGATTATTTGCGTACTCCTATTACTCAGCCAGCAATTGCTGTTGATGACTATGAAATTAAGCCCCATTACTTAATTTTAGTTCAACAGAATCAATTTGGAGGCTCTGCTATTGAAGACGCAGGTATGCACTTAAATACTTTCACGGAAATATGTGATATGATGCGTATAAAAGACGTTGACCCCGATGCGGTCAAATTACGTTTATTTCCTTTCTCTCTAAGAGGGAGAGCAAAAGAATGGTTTCTATCTTTGCCTAGAAATAATATTACATCATGGGTGGGATGCACTTCTCTATTTATGACTAAATTTGTCTCACATGCAAAGACTATGCAACTCAGATCTAATATTACTGATTTTAGACAGGAAGAGCGTGAGCCACTAGCGCTTACATGGGAGAGGATGAAAGAATGCTTAAGAAACTGTCCTAGTCATGGGATAGAAGATTGGTTAATCCTCCATTTATTTTATAATGCTCTTAATCATGTGTCTAAGTCTATGCTTGATACTGCAGCTGGAGGAACGTTTATGTGTAAACATATTACTGAAGCAAAGCAGCTATTAGACAATATGCAAGACAACCATGTCCAATGGGACGTGGAAAGATCAAACACGAAGAAGGTGAAGTCTATTTCACCACAAGAAAATGAGGAACTGAATGCCAAGTTGGATGAGCTCATACTAGCCGTAAAAGGTAAGGAAACTCAAGTAAGATCCACTCTTGAAACTAATGAGATAGCTGCACTTTGTGATCTAGGTGCAAGCGTTTGAACAATTCCAAAGAGTCTTTTTAACAAGTAAAATGTTGGCTCCTTTGAAATTACTGAATTAAAATTACATCTAATAGATTCTACCTACAAAAAAGTTGTAGGAATTAAGGAGAACACTTTAGTATATATTATAGGATGTCCTGCTCTCATTGATTTTGTTATCATTGACATGCCTGAAGATGCTACTACTCCTATTATATTAGGTTGTCCTTTCTTAAGAACTATTCAGGCTTTGATTAATCTGCATGAAGGGAACATGAAGCTGCAATTGCCTTCGCGGGATCCTTTTGTTATTCATTTTCCCAGGAAGAAGAAAGCCAAGCATGATGAAAAGGAGGCCATCACCTTGAAGGCCAACTACTTTGAAGTGGGTGTTCCACTCATCTGGCCCAAATGAGTATCGTCAAGGTCAAGCTATTGACCATAAAAGAGCGCTCCATGGGAGGCAACCCATGTTAAATTAAAGTTTGATTAAAGTTTTTAAGTTTTAGTTTAAGTTTATGTTTAATAAAGAGTGCTAGAAAACTCCATTTGAGGAGAAGAAGTTCGGTAGTACTTGAAATTCTGCTTTATTCATGCTATTGTTGGTCAACAATATTTACTGTCAATTTTCTGTCAAAAACAAGCTATATCACTAAGTTGCAGGAAAAGAAATAGTTTTCAAAGAAACAGATTTTTTTGATACACACAGAGAGTTTAACGACCAACTATACGGCGGGAATAAAAATTCCAGCCATATAGTTCCGGCCGTATAGATATATTTTCCATCGACAGTTTTCTTTTCATATGCACAGAGAGTTTAACGACCAACTATACGACGGGAATAAAAAATCCAGCCGTATAGTTCCGGTCGTATAGATATCTTTGCCATCGAAATTTTTCTGCAATATGTACTGAGAGTTTAACGACCAACTATATGGCGGGAATAAAAAATCCAGCCATATAGATATCAGTGCATCCGTACAATTTCTTTTCTAATGTACTGAGAGTTTAACGACCAACTATACGGCGAAAATAAAAATTTCAGCTGTATAGTTCCGGTCGTATAGATATCAATGCCTTTGTATATTTTCTTTCACAGGGACAGACAGTTTAACGACCAACTATACGGCAGGAACATTTTGTTCTGGCTGTATAGTTGTGTCCATATAGCCGCGCCTCTAGGAGGAAAGCCTAAAATTTTGATAGAAGGCCAACTATACGACCGGAACACATTGTTCCGACCGTATAGTTGCGTCCGACCATAAAATCGCACGGGAAGGTACCTCCAACTCCAAAACTTCAATCCTTTTTCTTTCTTCTACCTCCAAACTCTCTCAAAACCTCAAGAGATCTTCATCTCTACTCAATTTCATTCGATTTCCTCGCACACGAGTGATCTACGGTATGTTTCTCCTCTAATCCTCCAATTACTTTTTTTTTGCAAATTCATCTTCGATCTATTGTCATTATCAATCTAGGGTGGGACCTACTATGAACCAAATATCATGATTTTCTTGCCTAGATTACTAGTTTGAGGAGAATTCTTTAGTGTGCTATGATGAGGAATATGATGCACTTACTGTTGTTGGATCAAAAAGTTTTATTTTTGCCTTTCTTCAATGTTTTAGATGATGAACACAAGGAGCCAAACTCGTGCTCGTGCCACCACTAGCGCTTCTCGGGCTGCTGCTCAGGAATGCATGGGGATATGGTTCAGGGATGAGGCCCATCGTGATCGCTTCAACAAGATCAAGGATCGCGAAGTGAAGGCCACCAAGTGGGCTTGCCCCATTATATTGAACCAACTCGGTATTTCTAATGACTTCAGTTTACTTTGCAATAGAGCTGGCCTGCAAAACTTTATGTACAATGATGTGCCTACTTATCGCCACTTAACCATTGAATTCCTAAGTTTGTTGCAAAGCACCATTAAATAATGGCAAGGAGAGGACACTATTTCTTTCTGTCTGATGAACAACAACTACACCTTAATATTAGATGAATGGTGCGCATGTTTTAATATGCCAAACAATGATATTCATGCCTTACGCGCATCCTTTACTGGCTTAGAGCCTACCCCTGAACAATACTATAATGGAATGAGTTTCACTAGTAGAGTGAACAAGAGGAAGAATATTCAACATCCTACAATTCGCTATTTGTTCTATGTTATTGCTAACACCTCGCAGTCACGCAGTGAGTTCATGAGACTTAACGAGGAGGAGATCCTAGTCCTCGCAAAGGCTGCTTACATCAACTATGGCTTGTCACTCAACTTGGGCGCCATCCTTGTGCGCTACTTGGAGCACCAAGCCTCCCAAAGCCAAGGACCAATCATAGGTGGAGGCATTATCACCGTGCTTGCCACTGCCCTAGCATCAACCTAGGTGAGTTGCAACCCGTGCTAGGTGAGACACGTGTTGGTTTCTCCACTTTGAGAGCCTGTGGAATGCTGATACGTCCAAAACGTATCTACTTTCCCGAACACTTTTGCTACTGTTTCTTCTCTAATTTGTGTGATTTGGATACAACTAATGCGGACTAACGCTATTTTTAGTAGAATTGCTTTGGTGTCTTTTTTGTGTGCAAGAAATCAACTTTCAGGAAAAATCCCAGAAAATATCGCAAAATCCCTATTTTACCAGAAGACTCACGAAGCTAGAAGACGAGACGGAGTGGGGCCACGAGGGGCCCACACCACCTGGCCGCGCGGGCTAGGCTAGGCTGCGCTAGGGGGTGGTGTGGCCGCCTCGACCTCTCCTTTCGCCTATATAAGCCCTCTGACCTAAAAATAGAGGGGGTTTGATGTTTTTCCAGATAGAGTTCCACTGCGCCGCCACCACCATATACCATGATTTGGAACTAGAAACTCTGTTCTGGCAACCTACCAGGACGGGGAATTGGAGGAGATCATCACCATCGCTTCTCCATCAACCATCCATGATTCCCCCATCCATGAGTGAGTAATCCCCCGCAGTAGGCTATGGGGATGGTAGGGATTGGATGAGATCATTCATGTAATGGCATCAGGGTGTTAGGGTATGGTGCCTAGTATCTATTGTTAGTGCTTTTTTGACATTGTTGCAACTTGTTATGCTTAATGCTTGTCACTAGGGCCCGAGTGCCATGATTTCAGATCTGAACTTGTTATTGATTCATGATGATAGTATTGTTTATGATCTTACCTACAAGTTGTATACACACATTATTGTCCGGAACCCGTGGCCTCGAAGTGGCAGAAATCGGGATAACTGGAGGGGATGGCTGTGATGTGAGGATCACGTGTGTTCACGGAGTGTTAATGCTTTGCTTCGGTGCTCTATTAAAAGGATCACCTTAATTGCCAGTAGATTCCCTTGAGGCCCCGCTGCAACGGGCTGGCAGGACAAAAGATGTTGTGCAAGTTCTCATTGCGAGCACGTATGACTATATATGGAACACATGCCTATGATTATTTAGTACTTGGATGCTTTATCTTATTTATCTGCAAATGCCCTATATCTTGATTGTTATATGAATTTTCTTGTCCATGCAACGCCCGTCCATCCATCCCTATACCTACCGCGCGTTAATCCTACTGTTTACTACAATTGTTACTACTGTCTTTACTTTGCTACTGCTATTACTTTGCTATTGCTATTACAAAACTATTGCTACTGATAAACTACTGTGAGCAAGATTGTTTCCAGGTGCAGCTGAATTGACAACTCAGTTGTTAAGGCTTATAAATATTCTTTGGCTCCCCTTGTGTCGAATCAATAAATTGGGTTTTACTTCCCTCGAAGACTGTTGCGATCCCCTATGCTTGAGGGTCATCTATTTTCTAGCGCCGTTGGCGGGGAGCATGGCTCTATTTATCAAGTTCACTTGGAATCATTATTGTTCGCTGCTATCCATTCATCATGGGTAAAACTCGTGATGGAAAAGTTCCTATATTACCATCCACTACAAGGAGAGGTACAGTTCTGAACACCTTTGTTGCTCTTGATTCACCATATGTGATGAGTAAGCTCCTTACAGCACCACCACATACACATGCTACACATACTGCTACTTCTGCTAAATTTGAAATTGCTTCTGATACTTATGATGCTACTTCTACTGTGCTTGATAAGAGTGGTTCATTAGGTCCTTTCCTAGATGCTACGATTGCTAGAACTATAGCTAGAAATACTGAAACTCCTAATGAAGATACTACTACACCTGTTAGTTCACCTGAGCCTAGAGAGAGCTATAATCTTGATGACGGTTATATTGAAATGACTGATGAATTTATTAAAGAATGTCGAAACACTCATGATGTAGGTGCTATTAAGAGTCTTCTTGAGATACATACTTTTAGACCTAAATTATCTCATAATGCTAAGTTTGCTACATCTCCCATAAATATTAAAGATAAGGATTATGATTTCTCTCTTGATTTATCCTACATAACCATTGTTGAGAAAGAACCTTTTTGTGGAACTGAAAATGAAAGTGTTGTAGCACATATGACTGAGCTTTCTACCATGAGTGGCTTATTTTCTGATGATATTAAGATGCACACCTACTTTGTTGCTAAAATTTTACCTTTTTCACTGAAAGGAGAAGCTAAAACTTGGTTTAATAACTTACCTCCTGGCTCTATTGATAGCCCTGATTGCTTGATTGATACTTTCTTTCAGAAATATTTTCCTCCTAGTGCTCGACATGCCATTTTGCAGGAACTTTTTGACTTTAAACAGGAGGAAGAGGAGAAATTGCCTGAATCATGGGCAAGGTTTTGTGCTTTGATTCATGCACATCGTGGATGTACATTACCTAAAATGAGCTTCTTGACATATATTATAATGGACTTACTAATGAATCTAGGACATACCTAGATAGTTGTGCTGATTGTGTTTTCAGGAAGAGAACTCCCGAAGAAGCTGTGGAATTAATGGCTAAAGTAAGCAAGAATTATGATGACTGGACTTCACCTGAGTCAACTACACCTGAGCCAACTGTGCCTGAGCCAACGCCAACACCAAATAAGAGGGGAGTGATTGAACTAAATGATGAAGTGATGAAGGAAGCTAAGAAATGTCTCAAAGAGAAGGGTATTAAATCTACAAATGTGAAGAATCTACCTCCTATAGAAGATTATGTAAGCCAATCTCCCACTCATCCACTATTGAGGTACACTCTCTCCAACATTTTGATGAAGGTGATATTCCTTATTCTAAACCTCCTGATCAATGCTTAGAAGAATTTGATATCTTTGTCGTTAAGCAAGATAATTTTAATAAGAGAGTGCAGAATAATTTAATGGAAAACTCTAGAGCTATTAATGAGTTGAGAGATATTGTGGAAAGAACCTCCAATGATGTTAAAATGCTTGTTAAACATTTCCAAATGGTTCAAACTCAAATTGATCAGCTTACTAAAGTACAAAAAGATTTGCTAGTTAATGCTTCTAAAGAAAAACATGCTTATGAAATTAGAACTAGGAGTGGAGCTCTCACTTAGGATCCTTTATATCCTAAAGGACATCCTAAAAGAATTGAGCATGATTCTCAACAAACTAAAAATAGAGGTACTTCTTCTAAGAGAAAGAAAAATAAACATAAAATGATTGTAGAATCTTCTAAACCTACTAAAGATCCTAATAGTATATCTTCCTCTGATGCTGAAACTGAGAGTGGTAATGAGAAAAATTATGCTCCTGATAAAGAAGAAATTGAAAAAGAACCTGAAAGGCACACTAAGAATACTAAGTACACTAAGGAAGATTTTGTTGCTAATAAACATGGTAGTGAAAGAGAGCCCTGGGTTCAAAAACCAATGCCTTTTCCTGATAAGAAACACAAGTCAAAGGAAGACAAACACTATAATAAGTTTTGTGAGTGGATGAAACCTTTATTTTTGCAAATTCCTTTGACTGATGTTACTAAATTTCCTCCTTATTCAAAGTATATGAAGGATATTGTCTCTAATAAACGAGGAAATTTCTACTTTGCTTGCTAATTATTCCTTTAATGGTAAGGTTCCAAAGAAACTTGGAGACCCAGGGATCCCAACTATTCCATGTTCTATTAAAAATAATTATGTTAGAACTGCTTTGTGTGATTTGGGAGCAGGAGTTAGTGTTATGCCTTTTTCTCTCTACAAGAGACTTCAATTGGAAAAATTGATACCAACTGATATATATTTGCAAATGGCTGATAAATCTACTACTATTCCTGTTGGTATATGTGAGGACGTTCCTGTTCAAGTGGCTCATAATTGCTTGATATTAACTGACTTTGTTGTGCTTGAAATGCTTGGAGATGACAATATGTGTATTATTCTTGGGAGACCTTTTCTTAATACTGCAGGAGCTATCGTTAATTGTAATCAAGGAAAGGTAACTTTTAATGTTAATGACAAGGAGCATACTTTCTATTTCCCCAAGAAGATTGATAATACTTATGGCCTAAATTCAATTGAAAATATTGAAGGCATCCAAGTTGGAGAAATATATTGTCCCATACCACGAGAAAACTATGAAATTATTATGATTGGGACCATTGCTATCAAGGTTGAGGTAACATAATCATTTAGTGGAATACAAAGTTTTATTTTATATAAAATTGTTTTGCTAACAAGACCTGATCAACCTTGTTAACAAATGGATTTTAATGAATAAAACAATGTTCTCACCATGATTATCTTTGCTTACTTTTATTCTATCCATTTTAATTTTTGTTTTCACTTAGTTTACTTTTCTATTGCTAGCTGCTTGCATATTAGAGTGTCTTAGAACTTCTAAAGTTTTAGTTTTGTTTTGTTATTGCATCATTCCAAAATCATCTTTCTGCTAGAAAATCATTCATCAATACCTGAAAATTGCTCAAAAATAAAGTTTCTCAAAAAATTCCAGAAAATTCATATTAAATTTTTACGTCAAAAGAGGGGCAGAGAAGTACCCGGAGTTACCCAGGGAGGCCACCAGTCAGGCACACCACCTAGTGGCGTGGCCACACCAGGGGCACGCCTGGCCATGGTGTGGGCCACCCCTGGCCCTCCACTTATTCAGCTACCTGCCACTTCTCTCTCTCTCCCCCGAGGAAATACCAGTTCATTGCTCAAACTCATGTTCCTGCTGTTCTTGCTCGCGATTTTTTCAATCCCCTTGCTCAGCCCACATTTGCTGCTGAAATTTGGAGCATTTGTTCTCCGGTATGTGACTCCTCCGCTTGTCCAAGTAGATTTGTGATTAGTCGGGTTATATCTTGAGTATTTTGCTACTATAGGTGATAGGTTATGTGAGCTTGCTGATGACCCACAAGTATAGGGGGTGTATCGCAGTATTTTGGATAAGTAAGAGTGTCAAACCCAACGAGGAGTAGAAGGTGCTGGCTAGTGGTATGGATCAGGGATTCTCTGCAAATACTTAGCAAACGGATTTGTAGGGGTTTTTGATAAAGCAAGTAAATAAAGTACGAGTAAATAAAAGACAATAAGAACAAATGCAGCAAGTGGCCCAATCCTTTATGCAGCAAAGGACAACCTGGTTGTATTACTTAAGATGACCAAACGTTCTTGAGGACACATGGGAAGACTGTCAAGTGCTTTCGCTTCATATAGTTGATTAATCTTCTTTAGCTTGTTAAGTGTTGTGTGGGTGAACCTATGCTAATGTACCGACCTTCCTAGGACTAATACATACTTGTGATTATACCCCTTGCAAACATCTGTAAGTACAATAAAGTAATTAAGGTAGAAACCTAACCACAACTTTAAACTCTAAGACCCTTATGTCCCTTGTGCAATGGTTTCCTAACGGGGGTTCAGGTTTCTGTCACTCCGGCAACCCCTACGATTAGTAGCCAAATACACAATGCATTCCCCTAGGCCCATATAGGTGAAGTGTCATGTAGTCGACATTCACATGACACCACTAGAAGAAGTACAGCACAACTTAAATATCAAACCATTGAATCTTTCTCAACACAATTCCCCTACTAACAACATGACTTCTCCCATGTCCTCAAGAACAAAACGAACTACTCACAAGACATCATATGGATCATGATCAGAGATGGAATAATGATGTATAACAATCTGAACATAAACAATAATTCAACGGTTCACTCAATGACATCAACTACAAAGAGTAATCAACACCGGGAAAGTTTCCCCTAAGAACTAATGCAATATTCAACCCAATTGTTACAGCAATATGGAGATGGTGATGAGGGTGCTGATGGTGATGATGGTGGTGATGATGATAATCCCGATGAAGTCTAGCTTGATGGTGGTGTTAATGGCGATGATCTCCCCTCTTCAGGAAGGAATTCCCCTGGCAGAAATCTATCTGCCGGAGAGATCTTTCTCTCTCGGTGTTTTCCGCCCCGCAGAGGCGGCGGAATCTTTCTGTGGTCGCTCCCCGAGTCTTAGGGTTTCGGGAGGATAATATACGCCAGAGGGGAGAGCCAGGGGTGGACCAGGGCAGCCAGACCACCTGGTGGCACGGCCTAGGCTGGCCCGCGCCAGGGGGTGGTGTGGGCCCCCTGTGGCCCATCTCCAGCCCCCCTTCTGGCATCCTTCGTCTTCTGGAAAAATAGGATTTTCCATGTATTTTCCCGGATTTTCTGATCTTCGCGAATTTTGCCTCCAAACAACACCTTTTCCATCAGAATCGTGACGGCAGTGGTCCATGCTCGAAAAGTCATCAACTATGCAAAAACAAATGAAATAACATAAGTATCACCTCTCAATACGAAATATATCAATGAATAACAGTGAATTATGACATAGAATAGTGATGCAAAATGGACGTATCAACTCCCCCCAAGCTTATACTTCACTTGTCCCCAAGCGAAACTGAGCTCAATAAACATGACCTCGGGTTTATGGAGTGAAGAGTCGATAAAAGAATACGGATAGGAAGCATCACATTCATTAATACATAGGTCATAATAGAAGACAACTCACTATTATATAACTCAACTTGCAATGAGTAAAGGAAACACAATAAAGATACATAAAGTGAATCATAATTGGTAATGGCAAACTTAGCTCTTGATCGAAGAATAGTTGATAATTTGCTGGAGTTCACAAGTAACTGGTTTTCAACGATAGCTTTCAAAGTAGTAATCACCAAGATAAAAGCAATGTGCAAAACAAGGAACATAAGAAACATGATTGAATAAATCATCATATGAATGAATTAAACACAACAACTCAAAATACTTGTTGAGATAGAAGGGAATAGGTTTACTGACTCAACTTCAAAGTAAAAGAAAGGCCCTTCGCAGAGGGAAGCAGGGATTGCAAGTCTCATAAAGAGCTCCAAAAATTATGACACTTACTAGCATTCAGCTCTCATTGCCCCTATCATAGGCATCTTTAGGTGATTAAGGTTAAAGTGATCAAATATAAGGATATGCACTGACAAGTTGTAAATTGAGAATCTCATGTCCCTTGAATACGAGGGCCGCTCCTCATGCTACTCAAGTTTAGTCACTTGTAAGTTCTTGTCATCGTAAGCATATGTGTATCATAGAGAACCGCCAACGCGATACCCCTTGCCCGATGATACAGAAGAATCCCCATATCAAAATGACAAGGCAAGCAGACAACAAGCATCTCAACAATCTTCTTATTTACCATGGGAATATGGTGCTTTTTCCTCTCTTTGCTCTTTTCATAATCTCTTTTTTTATTTTTCTCTTTTTTTCTCAATATCAGACTCTTTTTTTATAAGAAGAATGCTTCATAGACAGCTCATTATGGTTACGCTGCAGGTTTCCACCATGTCAGCATGGATTAGACCAGCGGCCCAGGCGTTTCTCTAACACACATGCATAACTCCATGGACTTACAAGCTCCCCTTTCATTTCACACCGACAACAACCATAGACAAAAGAACATGATATCAACTAGGTATAAAGTACCAGTGCAATGTTGAAAGCGTTCCCCATGATAGCATGGTTCTGCTAATTCACAACTTACAAAGCGCAAGCATATACGCAACATAGGTGAGCACAATGGTTCAAGTTTATTAAGTGCAAGAAAATAAAGTGTGCCATCAAGTTCGTGAGAGCTTTAATCACTAATTTTCACATAACAAGTTTAATTTGGGAGGTAGATAAAACAAGAATTTACTTGGAATAGCAATAATGCTAATAGGTAGGTATGGTGGACACAAATGGCATGGGTCTTGGTTTAGGGAAGTGGATGCACGAGAAGTATTCCCTCTCAGTACAGGTTTTTGGCTAGCAAGGCTGGGTAGCAAGTATAAGAGTTGAAGGAAATGAATAAACATACAAGTGATAAAAACAAACATGCAATCTTCCTTGGAAGCACAAAAGATCTTAACTAGAGAATACTAGACTTATGAGCAAATAAAGAAAGAAAGATGATGAAATTATATTTCTTTAGAGTACTTTTATCTTTTTCATTCAACTCTCAAAAATAATGTTGCTACTGACCGAGCCAGGTTTACCAAAACCAACTATATTAACTCAATGATCCCAAAGTGCTACCAATACTAACAACAAGATCAATCATATAACCACGAATTGAAAACTAATATAAGCTATGAAAAAGAGTAAATGATAGAACTTCTCATTAATATTCCATAATGGCAACTCACACCAAGGCATACATATCTAATGAGAGAGGGGACACTTCCATAATGCAAACCATCCTACATGATAACTTCTCTATTCATGATATGACTCTACTAAAAAGGTAAAACGATAGAAGATAGTGATGTGATACCGCGGCACTCCCCCAAGCTTGGAACAAACCAAGGGGATGCTAAACCTGATGACGAATTACTCCTTCGGTGGTGGTGGTATTCTCTCATCATCGTCCAACTTCCAGGGTAAGGGTTTCCCATCAACAAAGGACATCGTGGTTTCCAGCATCCTGAAACTTGCATCAGCACTTATGCGTTAAAACCTAACCTCATACTCACAGTTTTGATTTTGAATGTCGTAGAGCTGTGCTTGCAGTTCATTGGTTGTTTGGCGGAGTGAGAGGACTTCATCCTTGAGTTCAGCAGTCTCCTTTTGGTGCCCGGCGATGAGTTCGGAACAAATCTTATGGATGATATCCACTTCGCGTTCCACCATCTTCTTGTACCTAAAGACTTCTTGCTCTAGGGCTTCCATCCTGTCCTCCAGACTTCCTTCACCTTTAGGTCCTCGAACCTCTTTTATCCGGAGCTCCCTGTCTTCAAACAATAACTCCTTGGGATGAATCTTCAACTCCCTCATGTATGGGTTGATGATATCCTCTAAGAGATCCTTCTTGGTTGATCTAGAGGAAGACACTGTGGCTCCAAATCTGGGACTCTACCTGTCAGAAACAGATCAAAACGAAAACACGATGAAAACATGATATATGAACCTTAGGGAATCCGGGGGGTTATATATTATGGAGTTTCATATCAAAAGGAAGGTACTGGGAGAAAACGGGTTGGAGACAGAGTCCGGGGTGGCCACACCACCTGGTGGCGCGGCCAGGGGTGGGCCCGTGGCACAGGGTGGTGTGAGCCACCCTGGCTCCGTTTCTGTCCCTCTTTCGCTTCGTAGCTTATGAATGAAAACTGCAAAAATATAGTTGGATAGTATTTTCGCGGAACTTTTCTTACCAAAACTGTTACCTATTTTAAAACGAACTCTATAGGTCTCTGAATTTGGTATCTAGTAGATTCTTCCGGAGTCACCACTTGAATAACATCAATATCTTCATCTTCATACACTTATTACTTGAGTCATAAAACCTTTCACTTTCTCATTACACCATTATCTCCACTACCTAGAAATTTCTTTCACACAAAACTTCACACAGTTCTCATTAGCAACATTAGTATAAGTGAAGTGATAAAACCTTTTGTGTTCAAATTCAACTGAAAACCATCAAAGCATAAGCTACTAGAGCAACTCCTTCCGAAAACCCAAAAAGAATTCAAAAAGGAAAACGAATAAAGGAGCAAATGCAAGAGTGGCAAAATCTTTCAAAAAAGACCAGCAGGTAAAGATCAATTTTTTCGAAAATATTATGTTGCTCAAATAAAAAAGTGCAAAACTAACGAAATTTAAATAACAACCTAGGGCAGAAGCACAAAAATTACAGCTCAATCCGACATACAGAGATCTCTCACGATTTTTTTACGGTGAAGCACAAAAATCTGTTTCGGGATAGCAACTTCCCCAAATCTTACTTCTCTCTCATTAGAGGTTGATCTTGACACAAAAACCAAACAAAAAGGATAAGGAGAGGTTATTACCGAGGTAATAACTTCCAAGACTCAAAGAAACAGAAACAAACCGAAAGCAAAAATAAATTGGGTTGTCTCCCAAAAAGCTCTTTCTTTATAGTCGTTAAGATGGGCATGATAATTTTGAAGATGCTCACATAGGAATATGAATTGAAGTGAATGAGAGCATTAAGAAGCAAAAATACACACGTTTAAGTCTAACCCACTTCCTATGCAAGGGAATTTTGTAAACAAACAAGTTGTTGAAACCAGAAGCTACTAGCATAGGAAGGCAAAACAACTGCAACATAAAAACTTTCAGCATAAAACGAGGAAACTTGATATTATTGAGATACATACGAACACTTTTTCCTCTTTCATAGTAACTTTCAGTATCATGCATAAACTTAACAATATAACTATCACAAGGACCATCGTAACAATGATCACTTATCCTAACAGAAAACACAGGAATACTAGCTCTCATAACACCGCTTTGTGAAACAATATTAGAGGTATCCTTTCAAAGGATAGGGTGTCCCTCTTCTACATATTTAGTAACAAAGTCTTTCACATTTGCTATAATAGGTTCATCGACCATTTGTTTATCAGGTTCAACAGCTTTATTTGTACTTTCATTAAACATACTAGCTATCATAGAATGTTCCTTTATCTTAATTGGGAAAGGCATTTTCTCAATGTAAGGTTCAGGTAAAACATGATTAGCAATATAAACTTCAGTATTTCTTGCAGGAACACTCTTAGCAACATCTTTATAAGGTTCATGATACTTATTCCACTTCTTTTTAGGCACTTCAATGTAGGAAGCAAAAGCCTTAAAATAAGAAGCAATAGCTTGAGAGTCTAGACCATAAGCATTTTTAATGTTTTGAAAGTCATCAGTTCCCATAAAAGATTCAATGCATTCATAATCATAATTTATACCTGACTTTCTACCTTTGTCATTCTCCCAAGCTTCAGCATTATCTTGAATACGGTCTAGAATATCCCATTTAGCTTCTTCTTCCATGCAAGTGAATGATCCAGCACAAGAAGCATCCAATAAATCCTTGTCATGTAGAGGGAGCCTTGCATAAAAATTATTGATAATGATATTATTGGGGAGCTCATGAATGGGACATTTGAGCATTAGTAACTCCAATCTCCCCCAAGCTTGAGCTGTACTCTCTCCATCAAGAGGCCAAAAGTTGTATATTTGATTCCGATCTTTATGAATCTCACTAGGAGGATAAAATTTTGAATAAAAGAGAGGCACTATTTCCTCCCATTCAAGAGCTTGACCATTCTTCAGTAGCTTATACCATTCATCAGCTCTTCCTTTCAGTGATAATGAGAATAACTTCTTCTTAACTTGATCTGTAGTAATACCTGCACACTTGAACAACCCGCATAACTCGTGTATAAAGAGCAAATGATCACCGGGATGGACAGTCCATCCCCAATATAGTAGTTATCCATAACACGATCAATAATTCTTGTAGGTATTTTGAAAGCATCATTCTCAGCAGGTGGTGGTTCATCCACTACCTTAGCAGTGGTAGTAGCATTAGTAACTTCAATCTACTCAGCGAATTATCCATAACAAAAATAAAGCAACTAACAGAAGTAAATAGTACTCACAGTAGAAGTTTCCTTTACCAGTTCCACTCTCCAATAGCGCTTCACTCCCCGGCAACGGCGTCAGAAAATAGTCTTGATGACCCACAAGTATAGGGTGTATCGCAGTATTTTCGATAAGTAAGAGTGTCGAACCCAACGAGGAGCAGAAGGTGCTGGCTAGTGGTATGGCTGAGGAATTCTCTGAAAATACTTAGCAAACGGATTTTTAGGGGTTTTTGATAAAGCAAGTAAATAAAGTACGAGTAAATAAAAGACAATAAGTACAAATGCAGCAAGTGGCCCAATCCTTTATGCAGCAAAGGACAAGCCGGTTGTATTACTTAATATGACCAAACGTTCTTGAGGACACATGGGAAGACTGTCAAGTGCTTTCGCTTCATATAGTTGATTAATCTTCTTTAGCTTGTTAAGTGTTGTGTGGGTGAACATGTGCTAATGTACCGACCTTCCTAGGACTAATACATACTTGTGATTATACCCCTTGCAAACATCCGTAAGTACAAGAAAGTAATTAAGGTAGAAACCTAACTACAACTTTAAACTCTAAGACCCTTACATCCCTTGTGCAATGGTTTCCTAACGAGGGTTCAGGTTTCTGTCACTCCGGCAACCCCTACGATTAGTAGCCAAATACACAATGCATTCCCCTAGGCCCATATATGTGAAGTGTCATGTAGTCAATGTTCACATGACACCACTAGAAGAAGTACACCACAACTTAAATATCAAACCATTGAATCTTTCTCAACACAATTCCACTACTAACAACATGACTTCTCCCATGTCCTCAAGAACAAAACGAACTACTCACAAGACATCATATGGATCATGATCAGAGATGGAATAATGATGTATAACAATCTGAACAGAAACAATAATTCAACGGTTCACTCAATAGCATCAACTACAAAGAGTAATCAACACCGGGAAAGTTTCCGCTAAGAACTAATGCAAGATTCAACCCAACTGTTACAGCAATATGGAGATGGTGATGAGGGTGCTGATGGTGATGAGGGTGCTGATGGTGATGATTCCGATGAAGTCCAGCTTGATGGTGGTGTTG
Organism: Avena eriantha; assembly: GCA_910589775.1. Taxonomy (NCBI): domain Eukaryota; kingdom Viridiplantae; phylum Streptophyta; class Magnoliopsida; order Poales; family Poaceae; genus Avena; species Avena eriantha. The sequence goes on along the minus strand of OU342742.1, from coordinate 154,766,775 downwards.
ATGGTGACGATCTCCCCTCTCCGGGAAGGAATTCCCCCGGCAGAAATCTGTCTACCGGAGAGATCTTTCTCTCTCGGTGTTTTCCGCCCCGCAGAGGCGGCAGAATCTTTCTGTGGTTGCTCCCCGAGTCTTAGGGTTTCGGGAGGATAATATACGCCAGAGGGGAGAGCCAGGGGTGGATGATGCGCTCGACTTTCGCCGTAGAGCTCGTTGGGAACCCCAAGAGGAAGGTACGATGAATATAGCAGCAAGTTTTCCCTCAGTTATGAAACCAAGGTTTAATCGAACCAGTAGGAGCAAGGAAACACCCCAAAGGTGTTACTACCTGAGCTTTGGCAGGGCGCACTACCGGTGCTAGTAGCAACGTGGAGACCTGCACAACACAACCACAGAACTTTGTCCCCAACTTGCGATGAGGTTGTCAATCTCACCGTGTTTTGCGGAAAACAAAAGATTAAACGTATCGAATGGAAAGAAGTAATAGTTTGCAGAAAGTAAACACAAAGCAGTAAAAGATTGTAGATTGTATGTAAAGTAAAAGGACCGAGATCCATACTTCACTAGAGGTGGCTCTCCTTAGATAGATAACATGCTGGGTGAACAAATTACAGCGGGGCAATTGACAAACACCGAGAAAGCAATACATGCATATACTAATCATCTTGACTCCTCTGAGACTTGATTGGGCATTACAACATAATACATAGACCCCCATCCAACTGCATCTATGACTAATAATCCACCTTCAGGTTATCATCCGAACCCCCTCCAGTATTAAGTTGCAAGCAACAGATTATTGCTTTACGAACTGCGTGTAAAGTAAACAATACGATTGTTCTATGAACAAAGGATTGTTGTTTTCTCCCTAGTAGCAACAGCACATCTAGTACCTTAGAGATTTCTATCACTTCCCCAGATTACCAAAGGCATGAACCCACTATCAAGCATAAATACTAACTCTTGGAGTTACTAGCATCTACTTGGCCAAGATAGCTACTAACAACGGAAAGCATGCAAGATCTCAAATAACAAAGACATGATAGAATCAATAATCAATCTAAAATAGCATCTCAATATCCATCGGATCCCTGCAAACACAACATGTATGGATTACAAATAGATGATCTTGATCATGAACGGAGCTCACAAGATCTAAACATGAAAGCACAAAGGAGGAGAAACCAGCCATCTAGCTACTACATGGATCCGTAGTCCAAGGATGAACTACTCACGCATCACACTGGAGGCTTGCATGGTGATGAAGAAGGCGTCCATGGTGAATTCCCATGTCCGACAGGGTGCCGGGAAGAGCTTCAGATCCCTCCCGATCTAGGGATGGAGATGACAACGGCTACAGACTCTTTCGTGGATTTTTTGATCGGGCCCTTAGGTTTTTCGTCCCGAGGGCAACTTTCAGGTGGAAGGAGAGGCCGAGGGAGTGCCGGGAGCCATCACACCACCCCCTGGCGCGGGCCAGGCCTGGCCGCGCGGCCAGGTGGTGTGGCCGGCCCCTGGCCCCTCTCCATCTCGTATTCTGGCACTTGATACCTTCTAGAAAAATAGGCACTTTGGCTTTTGTCCCATCCAATTCCGAGAATATTCATTTTCTGACATTCCTGGAACCAAAAACAGCAGAAAACAGGCAGCTGGCACTGTGGCTCTTGTTAATAGGTTAGTCCAAGAAATCATATGAAAATTACTCCAAAGTTGGCACAAAACACAAGAAAGTGGATAAAACCAAGCATGGAACATCAAAAATTATAGATACATTTGCAATGTATCAACATCCCCAAGCTTAACTCCTGCTCGTCCTCGAGTAGGTAAGTGATAAAAAGAAATAATTTTTGAGGTGACATGCACCATCAAAGACTTGATCAAAGTATTTGCAAAACACTCAAAGTTGGGATCATAGTACTTAAATCAGAACATGAAAGACAAAGTTCTAGCAATAAGCAAAGAAACTATGACGCAACATGAAAAGGCACAAACAAAAGATTCATGAATAACATGCTTTGCAAGACGTTTGTTTGTTTCACATAAAGAAAACATAGCATAAAAGTATTCAGCATGTCCCTCAATCGAGTAGCAAATATAAATGCATAGGACACCTTCAAAGTTCATATGAGTGACTAGATACAATAGTTTCAAACAAGCAATAACAAGTTATGCATCAATCAACTAGTCTTGGGACAATGCACATAGAACTAAGAATGGCCACTATGCTCTCAAAGTAGGTGCATAAAGATAGAAGGTGGAGACTCAATACAATGGTGGAAGAAAGGCCTTTTGTAAAAGGAAGTAGGGATTCAAGTCTCATAAAGAGCTTCCAAAAATTATGGTACTTGTAGTTTTCATCTCTCATTGCCCCTATCATAATCATCTTGAAGGTGATTAAGGTTAAAGTGACACAACTAAGAGGATATGCTTGACAAGTTATAAACCGAAATCTCATGCCCCTTACTTACGAAGACCGATCCTCATGCTACTCAACTTCAGTCACGAGTAAGCTCTTGTCATTGTAAGTATATGTGTATCATTAAGAACCGCCAATGGGGTACCCCTTGCACATGATACAAGAGCTTTCCCATAATCAAAATGACAAGGCAAGCAGACAATGAGCATCTCAACGATCTTTTTATTTGCCATTTGCATAGGTTTTTATTGAGGATGCTTCATAGAGTGCTCATTATGGTGATGCTGCAAGTTTCCACCATGATTAGGCATGGCTTAGGCTAGCGGCCCAGGCGTTTCTCTAACACACATACAAACTCCATGATCTTACAAGTTTCACTTTTATTTCACACCGCCGGGATCCGTAAGCAAAAGAACATGATATCAACGGGGTACAAAGTACAAGTGCAATGTTGAAAGCGTTCCCCATGAAACATGGTTCTGCTAATTTCAAGTTATAAAGCACAAGCATATACGCAACAAAGAAGGACCCAATGGTTCAAGTTTATTAGAGGCAATAAAGTAAAGTGTGCCATCAAGTTCGTGAGAGCTTTAATCACTAATTTTCTCATAACAAGTGGAAGGTAAACAAAAGCATGAATATACTTGGAATAGCATAAGCTAGTGGGTAGGTATGGTGGAATCTTTGGAAAAACTTGGTTTAGGGAGTTGGATGCATGAGTGGAACTCATACTTTGTTGTGGGGGCTAGCAAAAGACTGGGAGCGACAAACCAAGAGAGCAATAATGGCCATAATCATGTAGAGCGACAAAACATCATTGATCAAAGCATAAAGTGATACTACAAGTTGAAATCTAAAGGATCAAAATGCTATGGTGACTTGTGACAGTCATAACATGGTGTGAGCATGTGCCAAGTCAACCCAAATAAAGCATCAAAGGAGAATACCACTATACTATGCTTTAATATGCTAAAACAACGCATGATTCATCCAAGGCACATTAAGCAATCTCAATTGTTTATAAGAAGTCATGCTACAGCAAAGAATACTAAGCATAAAGCCAAAACAATATCAAGCATGGCATGACAAAGCATAGGCCACAGTAAAAAACGAGCTCTTTTTACCACATAAATATGAACTTTCCTACTCTTTTCCAAACCAAACCAAACTATTCGCAAACCAAAGTGTGAAAGAGGGGTTCCAACCAATTTATTCATAAAACTAAGCAAACCAAGCAAAATAAAAACCAAAACAAAAATGAAAAAGAAGACGCTCCAAGAAAAACACAACTGTGCATGAAACAATAAAAATAAAGTGTTTGGAAGAAACCTGGGATTTTTATTGATGAAGAAGGGGATGCCTTGGTCATCCCCAAGCTTTGAAGCTTGTACTTCTTGGATATTTCTTAGGGTGACATGCGTGGCATCCCCAAGCTTGAGCTTTAGTCCATCCTTCATCTCATTACTCATTCCTTCCATACACCTGAAATTTTTCCTTCATACAAAACTTCACACAATCTCATTAGCAACATTAGTGCACTTAAGATAAATAAGTCTTAAGGTTCAGTTCTAACACCAAATAAACTTCCATTAGAACACTAGCTACTGTAGCACTTCCCTCAAAAAGCTCAATTCCCCAAAGGAACTCAAGAAGGAACTAACAAGAAGCAAATGCAGAAAATGGCAGAAATCTGTCAAAACAGACCAGCAGGTAAAGACGAATTGTTTCGAAAACCTTCTGTTGCTCAATTCACAAAGTGTTGAACTAACTAAAGTTATATAACAATCTGGGTCATAAGCACAAAATATTACAGCTCAATCCGACGTACAGATCTCTCTCAGGAATTTTTACGGTGAAGCACAGAAATCTGTTTCGGGACAACAACTTTCCCAATCATTACTTCACTCTCATTAGAGGTTACTCTTGGCACAAAAAGCAAATAAAAAGAATAAGTAGAGGTTATTACAGAGGTAATAACTTCCAAGACTCATCTAAAACTCTTGGGTTATCTCCCAACAAGTACTTTTCTTTAACGCCTTTAAGTTAGGCATAAGAAGCAAAGAAAGAATCAAGTGTTCTCAAATGAAGAAGCATTGAGACCAAATTTTGTTTTCATAGGAGAAGCAAAAGAAATATTTTCTCTCTTTTTAGGGAAGTGTTCTATATCTTTCTTGAGTGGGAGTTTATATTTAATGGTGCCTTCTTTCATATGAATGATGGCACCAACAGTTCTAAGAAAAGGTCTTCCCAAGGTAATAGGACAAGAAGCATTGTATTCAACATCGAAAACATAGAAATCAACGGGGACATAGGAATCGTTAACCATAATAAGAACATCATTAAGGCTCCCCATGAGTTTCTTTTTAGCATTAGCATCAAGTGGGACATTCAAATAACAATCTTCAAGAGGAGGCAAATCAAGCATATCATAAATCCTTCTAGGCATAATAGAAACACTACTATCAAGATCACACAAACTTTGGAATCAAAGTCATTCACTTTCATATTAATGATGGGTTCCCAACCATCCTCTTGTTTTATAGGAATAGAAGCTTTATGTTTCATCTTTTCTTCCTTAATCTTTATGAGAGCATCAGTAATGTGTTTTGTAAAAGCCATGTTCATAGCACTAGCATTAGGACTTTTAGCAAGCTTTTGTAGGAACTTAATAACTTCAGAGATATTGCAACCATCAAGATCAAAATCAACTTTATCATCTAAAGTAGTAGAACTATTACTAGCCTCAACACTAGTGGTGGTGATAGTAGAAACACTAATGTTTCTAGCAATTTCATCTTCTCTTTCCCACTTAGCATGTAATTCAGCTAATAGTCTAACATTTTCATCAATTCTTACTTGTATAGCATTAGTAGATGCAAAGGGATTCTCATTAGTTTCGGGTTTAGCAGCCATTTTATTCAAAGTTGATTGAGCTTCAGCCAAAGATGCTATGTTTCTTTCAGCATTAGAGAGTTTTTCCTCAATAGTTTTATTAAAAGCAGTTTGTTTACTAATAAACTCTTTAAGCATAACTTCAAGTTCAAAGGGAGCACTCTTATTATTGTTGTAAGAATTTCCATAAGCATTACCATTGTTGGGAGGATATGTCTTATAATTGTTGTTACCAAAATTGTTCCTATAAGCATTATTACCATAAGCATTGTTGCCAAAATTATTATTTCTTATGAAGTTCACATCAACTTGCTCTTCTTGAGCAACCAAAGAGGCTAAAGGAACATTATTTGGATCAATATGGGCTTTCCCATTAACAAGCATAGACATAATAATATCAATCTTATCATTCAAGGAGGAGGTTTCCTCAACAGAATTTACCTTCTTACCTTGTGGAGCTCTCTCAGTATGCCATTAAGAATAATTAACCATCATATTATCCAATAGTTTTGTTGCAGCACCCAAATTGATGGTCATAAAGGTACCTCCAGCAGCTGAATCCAATAGGTTCCTTGAAGAATAGTTCAATCCTGCATAAAAAGTTTGGGTGATCATCCAAGCAGTCAGTCCATGAGTGGGACAATTCTTTACCAAAGATTTCATTCTTTCCCAATCTTGAGCAACATGCTCATTATCAAGTTGTTTAAACTTCATTATTTCACTTCTCATGGATATAATCTTAGCAGGAGGATAGTATTTTCCAATAAAAGAATTTTTGCATTTAGTCCAAGAATCAATACTATTCGTAGTTAAGGAATTCAACCATTCTTTAGCTTTTCCTCTCAAAGGGAAAGGAAAAAATTTCAGCTTAATAATATCACCATCTATATCCCTATGATTTTGCATCTCACAAAGTTCAACAAAGTTATTTAGATGGGAAGCAGCATCTTCATTACCAATACCACAAAATTGTTCTCTCATAACAAGATTGAGCAAAGCAGGTTTTATCTCAAAGAAAGTATTTTCAGCCACAGGTGGAGCAATATGTGTGCTCATAAAATCATTGTTGTTGGTGCTAGTGAAGTCACACAACTTAGTGTTTTCAAGAGTAGTCATTTTTTTGGGTTTTCAAATAAGAAAGCAAACTAGTAAAACTATTTTTTTTTTGGATTTTTGAAGAATAAAACGAGCAAACAAAGCAAAAAGAAACTAAGCAAAACAAAAACAACAAAGTAAAGAGATTGGTTATGAGGGATTCCCCTTGTGAAGATGTCCTTGACTCCCCGGCAACGGCGCCAGAAAAATCTTGATGCGCTCGACTTTCGACATAGAGCTCGTTGGGAACCCCAAGAGGAAGATACGATGAATATAGCAGCAAGTTTTCCCTCAGTTATGAAACCAAGGTTTAATCTAACCAGTAGGAGCAAGGAAACACCCCAAAGGTGTTACTACCTGAGCTTTGGCAGGGCACACTACCGGTGCTAGTAGCAACGTGGAGACCTGCACAACACAACCACATAACTTTGTCCCCACCTTGCGATGAGGTTGTAAATATCACCGTGTTTTGCTAAAACAAAGGATTAAATGTATCGAATGGAAAGAAGTAATAGTTTGCAGAAAGTAAACACAAAGCAGTAAAAGATTGTAGATTGTATGTAAAGTAAAAGGACCGGGATCCATAGTTCACTAGAGGTGGCTCTCCTTAGATAGATAACATGCTGGGTGGACAAATTACAGCGGGGCAATTGACAAACACCGAGAAAGCAATACATGCATATACTAATCATCTTGACTCCTCTGAGACTTGATTGGGCATTACAACATAATACATAGACCTCCATCCAACTGCATCTATGACTAATAATCCACCTTCAGGTTATCATCCGAACCCCCTCCAGTATTAAGTTGCAAGCAACAGATTATTGCTTTACGAACTGCGTGTAAAGTAAACAATACGATTGTTCTATGAACAAAGGATTGTTGTTTTCTCCCTAGTAGCAACAGCACATCTAGTACCTTAGAGATTTCTATCACTTCCCTAGATTACCAGAGGCATGAACCCACTATCGAGCATAAATACTAACTCTTGGAGTTGCTAGCATCTACTTGGCCAAGATAGCTACTAACAACGGAAATCATGCAAGATCTCAAATAACAAAGACATGATAGAATCAATAATCAATCTAAAATAGCATCTCAATATCCATCGGATCCCCGCAAACACAACATGTATGGATTACAAATAGATGATCTTGATCATGAACGGAGCTCACAAGATCTAAACATGAAAGCACAAAGGAGGAGAAACCAGCCATCTAGCTACTACATGGATCCGTAGTCCAAGGATGAACTACTCACGCATCACACCGGAGGCTTGCATGGTGATGATGAAGGCCTCCAGGGTGAATTCCCCACTCCGGCAGGGTGCCGGGAAGAGCTTCAGATCCCTCCCGATCTAGGGATGGAGATGACGGCAGCTACAGACTCTTTCGTGGATTTTTTTGATCGGGCCCTTAGGGTTTTCGTCCTGAGGGCAAGTTATAGGTGGAAGGAGAGGCCGAGGGGGTGTCGGGAGCCACCACACCACCCCCTGGCGCGGGCTAGGACTGGCCACATGGCCAGGTGGTGTGGCCGGCCCCTGGCCCCTCTCCGTCTCGTATTCTGGCACTTGATCCCTTCTAGAAAAATAGGCACTTTGGCTTTTGTCCTGTCCAATTCCGAGAATATTCATTTTCTGACTTTCCTGAAACAAAAAACAGCAGAAAGCAGGCAGCTGGCACTGTGGCTCTTGTTAATAGGTTAGTCCAAGAAATCATATGAAAAATACTCCAAAGTTGGCACAAAACACAAGAAAGTGGATAAAACCAAGCATGGAACATCAAAGATTATAGATACATTTGCAATGTATCAATGGACCAGGGCGGCCACACCACCTAGTGGCGCGACCTAGGCTGGCCCACGCCAGGGGGTGGTGTGGGCCCCCTGTGGCCCATCTCCAGCCCCCTTTTGGCTTCCTTCGTCTTCTGGAAAAAAGGATTTTCCATGTATTTTCCCAGATTTTCTGATCTTCGTGAATTTTGCCTCCAAACAGCACCTTTTCCATCTGAATCCTGACTGCAGCGGTCCATGCTCCAAAATTCATCAACCATGCAAAAACAGATGAAATAACATAAGTATCACCTCTCAATATGAAATATATCAATGAATAACAGTGAATTATGACATAGAATAGTGATGTAAAATGGATGTATCACTTGCATGCTTGTTCTATACTTTGAGAAATTGTTTTGATGCATGTTTAGCCCTCTTGCAAGTCCCTATAAATAGTTCCTTTCATTATATAATCACTTTGCAATTGTTTTTTGTGATGGTGGTCTAAATTTCAGAAAAAGGGGAGATGGACAACCATACTTTTGGAGAAGTATTTGAAAGAGACACACCCAGGAGGGCAAGGCCTTCGAGATCAGCTTCTCAATTTAGGCCATCATATAATGAAGATCTTATTGCGCCGCACTTTGGCAATGAGGGAGATGAGGGAGATGCTCACCCATCTACTTTCCCTTGTTTTGCCTTTTTGCAAGCTGCGGGGATCCTTGATGATTTCCTACTTCTTGTTCAAAAGGTTGGTCTAACCACTTACATGTAGGATGAGAGTGAGAAATATGCCGTGCTCACCAAAACTTTCGTTGAAAGTTTCACTTTCACTAACACCCCTTATCGGTCAACTGTTTCGTTCAAAATTTATAATGTGTCTTTTACCATGTCATTAGAAAGATTTTGTAGCATTATAGGCATAGGCATGACTAGGACAGTGAATAAGATCCAAGGTCGACCCGCTGATTTGTTGGAAATCTATCGAAGTGTGACAAATGACGATGGCCGCACGGCTCAGCGTGGGAAGATAAGGAACATTCAACTCCCAACTCTTAGATATTTTGCTTATTATCTTGCCACTAGCATTCTTGGTAGGGAGAACACTAGCAATATTTCTAATTACCATTTAGCTTTTCTTGCTGCTGCACTTAATAATACAACCAAGTATAATCTTGGTTCTCTCGTTGCTCGTCGTCTATCTGCTAGAGGACCCATTTATGGGGGCATCATTGCTGCATGCATGGTTGTTGCTTTAGAACTTTCCGTTGATCCTAATGACACTGTGCTGACTCCACAAAGGCTTGATCTCGCTGCTATGAAAACACATCACTTTGTTACTGCTGACTCTAGTATAGAGAGTCTAGTTTACAGGATGTTGTTTACTAACGGAGACGAGAGGGAAATTCCCTTGCCACAATCCACTTTGTTCAGTATTTGTAGGATGCCATGGTCGTGCTCCAAGGAGGAGGTGGACGAGTAGCTCCTCTTGCTTGGTTTCCACGGGCAACACCAGGGGGATGTGCCCTCTTACGACTACTCTGCGCACTACGCTTGGGCGTCCTCGAGTTCGTACCAGGATGAAGGCACTTCTTCATCGTATTATGGAGGCGCTCATTCTTGGCCAGCTTGGGATGGATCCCCACTTAGGCAAAACGCCTAAGCTTGGGGGGAGGTATGCCGACATCACACTCATCTACATATCATGTTTTGTTGGTACTTTGCATATCCATGTTTCGTTTTCTTCTTAGTTTTTGTTCTCGCTTTATTTCTGCTTTCCAAAACACAAAAGGACCAAAAATAATTTCATTATTTCTCTTTGTTTGCTTCTTTATATTTTAGCCTTGGTTTGCTTAATCCTTTTTAGCTTTGATTTGATTAATCGAAAACCCCAAAAAGATTTTGCCTTGATTGCTCTTTCCTTCAGTTCTTGTCTTTAAAAATCGAAAACCCAAAAATATTTGTTGTTCTTCTATGGTTTTGTAAAGTTCATTGCAGGGTTTAGCGGTCCTCAGTGACTCCGTGGAGTTTGGTTTTATCTTATTATTCAAGTCACACAAGTGAAAGGCAATAATAATTTATGACAACTCGAGGTGTGGTAAGAGGCTGGTATGAACTCTATTTGTTTTCATTTTTGTACATATACTCATCATTGTGGGCATGCTTAGTATGTTCATGTAAGGCGTATGTTATTTAATGGATTCTTAGTAGTTCTTGCTCTCTTATGATCAGTTCCAATCCACTAATAGTTTGTAGCATGTCATATAAATGTTTGCTTGAATTGTTCTATTCATAATTTGGTGTGACATTGTGGTATCCTCCTCTGAATGTTTAATTTGAATTGACTTGGCACATGCTCACGCATGCATATGACTAAACAAAAGGTCAGTTATGCCTCGATGATTTATTTTTCCTCAGAGTTCTTGTGTCACTTTTATGCCACTATTAATTTTGTTTTTCCGCAAGCATGATTATGACAGTTACTGCTCTCTCGATTGCCGCTCCCTTTCTATTGCTAGCCTTCACTTGCGCTGATTATACATTTTACTTGTGCATCCAACTCCCCAAAACCAAAATTGTCAAAAAGAGTCCACCATATCTACCTATTAGCATCTTTGCTATTCCTTGCATATTTATTATGCTTTGTTTTCTTCCAATAAAAGTGTTTGCTTGTCATGTGAAAATTAGTTAGTAAAGCTCTCACAAACTTGATGGCATTGTGTGAAGCATTGCGTACTTAATAAACTTGAACCATTGCGTCCATCTATGTTGCGCATATGCTTGCACTTTATAAGTTGAGAATTAGCAGAACCATGTTGTCATGGTGAAAGCTTTCAACATTGCACTTATTATTCATTTGATATCATGTTCTTTTGTTTATGGATCCCGGTGGTGTGAAATAAAAGGGGAACTTGTAAGCTCATGGAGTTTGTATGTGTTAGAGAAATGCCTGGGCGGCTAGCCTAAGCCATGCCTAATCATGGTGGAAACTTGCAGCATAACCATAGTGAGCATTATGTGAAGCATCCTCAATAAAAACCTATGCAAATAGAAAATAAAAAGATCGCTGAGATGCTCATTGTCTGTTGCCTTGTCATTTTGATAGGGGATAGTTCCTGTATCATGGGACAAGGGGTACCCCATTGGTGGTTCTCCATGATACACATGTACTTACAATGACAATAACTTGCTTGTGACTAAAGTTGAGTAGCATAAGGTCCGAGACTCGTAGGCAAGGGGCATGGGATTTTCAACTTATATCTTGTCAAGCATATCCTCATATTTGTTCACTTTAACCTTAATCACCTAAAGATGCTTATGATAGGGGTAATGAGAGCTCAAAGCTAATGAGTACCATACTTTTAACATTTGGAAGCCTTTCAAACTTTTCAAATATTTTCTTTTACTTTTATGTTGAGTCACCATTTATTCTTTGAGCGCCTTCCCGAGAGCATAGCTATCATTCTTAGTGTAATGTGCTTGTCCTGAAACACGGTTAGTTGTGACATAACTTTGACGCTTGTATCTTTGATATTTTTACTTCTAGTCTTCACTTAAACTTCAGAGGTGCCTTGGCATTTATGTTTTGCTCCAAAAAGAAAGGCAAGCGAGATACAACTTATCACATGTCTTATGAGCATCACAATCCTGCATATGCTTATGTGCCATGTTGTTTATTATTATTGGTTTGGAATCTCTTCATAAGCTTGCATGACTACTGGGTAAATTTATTTGCATACTCTTTATTATGAATTGCCTAAGTATTTGATCATATGTTGAGAATATATACATCTTATGAAGCAAATGTGTTCGTGAAAGTTTCTTTTATCGCACTCAGTTTTCAATTGAATTGCTTGAGGACAAGCAATAAGCTAAGCTTGGGGGAGTTGATACGTCCAAAATGTATCTACTTTCCCGAACACTTTTGCTATTATTTCTTCTCTAATTTGGGTGATTTGGATACAACTAATGCGGACTAACGTTGTTTTTAGCAGAATTGCTTTGGTGTCTCGTTTTTGTGCAGGAAATCAACTTTCAGGAAAAATCCCAGAAAATATCGCAAAATCCCTATTTTAACAGAAGACTCACGAAGCCAGAAGACGAGACGGAGTGGGGCCACGAGGGGCCCACACCACCTGGCCGCGCTAGGGGGTGGTGTGGCCGCCTCGGCCTCCGCCTTGACCTCTCCTTTCGCCTATATAAGCCCTCTGACCTAAAAATAGAGGGGGGTTCGACGTTTTTCCAGATAGAGTTCCGCTGCGCCACCACCACTAGATACCACGATTCGGAACCAGAAACTCTGTTCTAGCACCCTCCCGGTACGGGGAATTGGAGGAGATCATCGCCATCATCATCACCATCGCTTCTCCATCAACTATCCATGATTCCCCCATCCATGAGTGAGTAATCCCCCATAGTAGGCTATGGAGATGGTAGGGATTGGATGAGATCGTTCATGTAATGACATCAGATTGTTAGGGCATAGTGCCTAGTATCTATTGTTAGTGCTTTTTGACATTGTTGCAACTTTTTATGCTTAATGCTTGTCACTTGGGCCCGAGTGCCATGATTTCAGATCTGAACTTGTTATTGATTCATGATGATAGTATTTTTTATGATCTTACCTACAAGTTGTATACACACATTATTGTCCGGAACCCGAGGCCCCGAAGTGATAGAAATCGGGATAACTGGAGGGGGTGGTTGTGATGTGAGGATCACGTGTGTTCACAGAGTGTCAATGCTTTACTCCGGTGCTCTATTAAAAGGAGCACCTTAATTGCCACTAGATTCCCTTGAGGCCTCGCTACAACGGGCTGGTAGGATAAAAGATGTTGTACAAGTTCTCATTGCGAGCACGTATGACTATATATGGAACACATGCCTATGATTATTTAGTACTTGGATGCTTTATCTTATTTATCTGCAAATGCCCTATATCTTGATTGTTATATGAATTGTCTTGTCCATGCAACGTCTGTCCATCCATCCCTATGCCTACCGCGCTTTAATCCTACTGTTTACTGCAATTTTTACTACTGTCTTTACTTTTTACTACTGCTATTACTTTGTTATTTCTATTACAAAACTATTGCTACTGATAAACTACTGTGAGCAAGATTGTTTCCAGGTGTAGCTGAATTGACAACTCAGTTGTTAAGGCCTATAAATATTCTTTGGCTGCCCTTTTGTCGAATCAATAAATTGGGTTTTACTTCCCTCGAAGATTGTTGTGATCCCCTATACTTGTGGGTCATCAAATGCTCACTAGGAGAGGTGGTGTTTATTATCTGCATATTGTTGGAGCTGGGCGTCTCTACCCCGCTCCTATGCCTAATGGTATTTTCTCTATCGAGGAAGGACGTTTGCTATATGATTCGCAGGTTGAGCAACACCAACCCGAGGAGGAGATTCCAGAGGAGGATGAGGACTAAGAGGAGGAGCAAGAAGTTCCTTATCAAGAGGAGCAGCCACAAACCCGGTTCACCACATACCAAGATTTCCAAGGACTTGGAGGGACTATGGAGAGGATGCATAACCTCTCTTTGAACCTCCAAGAATCAACAAGTAACCTCTCAACTCAATTTGCAAACTGGAGTAATGACTTTTTCCCGCCACCACAATTATTTGAAGGGCTTGCAAAAGCCTAAGCTTGGGGAAGTTTCCTCATGTATCTTTATTTGGCATTTATTTCCTTTTATTTAGAGGTTGTGTTTTTATTTGAGTTTATTAGCACTCGTGTTGGTTTCCCCAACACCTTATTTTTAGTTCTTTCTATTTGCTTTCGAAATTTTCTAGCCGAACTTTGCCGCCAATTTTGTATTCTTTAAAATTCCTCTCTTAAAATCCACAAAAAGATTTCTCCATTTTTCCTTATTTTCCCTCTTTCTTTTCTTTCCGCCTCGAGGTCTTCATTTATTTGCAGGAGAGTGATCAACTTCGAGTTTCCAAGAAACAAATAAAAAAGGAAGAGAAAAGTGGAACCAAACATGAGAGGTATGCCTTATGACTCCCCACTTTTGAAGTTTGAGAAATCCATGATAGTTAGTAGTAAATGATGAGATATTATATTGGTGGAGTGAGTCCTTGTATTTTAGTAAGATTTTCGTTTGCATGGGTATTTAATTGGGTACATTTTGTTACAACTCTTGTAATTAACCAAGTCTAGCCTAAAAATTGCTAAACAATTGTAAAAAGAAAAGTCTCACAATTGAAGGCTTGTGTGTTGTAGTGCTTAGTCTTGAAGGCTTATTTCTAGAGACACTCAACACCACTAAAAATGTTGATTGACTTAATAGCTCTCTTTGAAAGGATTTGTTCGATTGAATTAATGTTTAGCGGTTTGTGAGCATGCCAAAGTTTGACTTATTAATCATAAGAATGATATAGCTTTACGCGTGTCAAACTTCATGGGATGCCAACAACTCCGCTGGCCTACGAATGATCTTCATGGAGGAAACTCCTAGATTTCGGCTATGAGTTGATTAAACAATTATAGCAGCAATGCTATAGTGGGTAAGATTCTTGGCACTCCCGGGTAGATGTAATCATGATGGAATCACTCCTCTGGCTATTATGAGAAATCATTATGCAAAAGGAACAAAACCTTAGTGATGCCACGAGTGTCCATCACAGCCCGATAAACTAATAAATGTTTTTTGGCATGCTCTCAATTACTTAAAAACTGAAATTCTTGAAGGACAATCAATAGAAAAGTAGTGCTCGAAAAGTCTTGATTTATTGATGTGGGAGAATTGAGATACTCTAGTGTATATGCTTTTCATGACAACTCTCACACTCTTAACTTACATGATTATACTTTATCGTTCAAAGGCAAGCCTATGAGTTGATTACTTGACATGGAATAAAGTTTACTCATTTGAATCATCCATGTTGACAATAATTTTGCTACACTATAAGGATGCATGAAACCCGTATGATATGCTTGCCATTACTCTATCTATGCTGAAGTTTTTCAGATTTATGAAGTGGAGGAAACATGAGACTACTAATCATGAGTAAGATCACCATCTCATTATTTCAGTTTAAATGCTGAGTTCCTTTTTGATTTTGGTTTTCTTGCTTAGGGACGATCAAGTTTAAGCTTGTGGAGGTTGATGGCTATGAAATATAGCCATCTACGTCCATATTTAAACTAGATATTACTTATATTCTTGATGAAATATCTCTCTAAACCCTGCCACTAATGCTAATATTCAGAGGGGTATGCAATCCTTTCTTATATATTTTTCCTGCGCAGATAATATCATTTAAAGGAGGTAATCACTATATTAAAGTCAAAGATACAAGATTTCCAACAACCAGAAGAAATCAGAAACCGTACAACGGAGGCAGACGCTTTAACGACCAACTATACGACCGGAGCAACAATTTCGGCCATATAGCTCCGGTCGTATAGTTGGTGCTGCCACCGTTAGGTCAAACAGAACAACTTTCGTGAAGGGACCCCTATATAAAGAAGCCTCCGGCAACGAGAAAACAAGCCAGACCTCGCCAAAAAGTCTCTGCCACAGATCACCAGCCGCCTCCAGATCTCCAAACACTTCACCATCTCCGTAGCCATATTCCACCACTTGTAATAGTAGATCTCTTCTCCGATTGGCGACATTGTAAGACTATTGCTATCAATCTTATGATTTTCATTACAATGTTTGTGATTGTTGATCTCATCTCTATGTGTGAGTAATTCTCCTTGGGCTAAGGGCTTCGGCCTAGCCATGTAGCAATTGTGCATGTTATTTATCATAGATGAGATCGTGTATTAGTTTGTATGACATGATGATTATTGTATCCTCTCTTGCCTCAATCCAAGCACTTGTCAGGTACCCAAGACCCTGAGGGTTGAGCCAGGTTTAGGGAGTATGAGTGATGACTGATCTACAGGTTGGGAACCCCAGTGACAGAAGGGGTAGTATGGCTGTATGTGAGGGATTTTCTTGGGATTAATGGTGACATCACTATGCATATCATTAGTTCTCTTTTTTCTATGGATGAGACTAGTAGGTTATTGCTATAAGCGGTTGCGGAGGCAATAGCAATTATGGATGCACCACCCACATATAATTTAGCTTGCTCTAACAAGTACACGCATACTTTATTTCTATCTTTTCTTCCCATCAGATGTTTTGCATAGCTACAGGTGAAACCGAACGCCCTAGGCCCTCTCTCTCTCTCTCCATCATCGACAACAACAAAAATATGCAAGAAATTGGTCCGGTAAAAACACAAAAGGAATTCTAAAACTCCCGAAGGTACGTCAATGTAACTTCATGATGTCTACGCACGCTTCTATTCTTGTAGACAGTGTTGTGCCTCCAAGTGTAGAGGTTTGTAGAACAACAACAAGTTTCCCTTAAGTGGATCACCCAAGGTTTATCGAACTCAGGGAGGAAGTGGTCAAAGGTAACCCTCTCAAGCAACCCTGCAATCAAGATACAAGAAGTCTCTTGTGTCCCCAACACACCTAATACACTTGTCAGGTATATAGGTGCACTAGTTCGGCAAAGATATAGTGAAATACAAGTAATATGGATGATTATAAGTGGTAATTGCAATCTGAAATAAGAGTGGCAGCAAGCAAACATGTAACATGATTGATTGTAAACGGTGTTCCAATACTTAGAAACAAGGCCTAGGGATCATACTTTCACTAGTGGACACTCCCATATAATTATCTTTTCTTCATCATGCTACCCTGAACTACTCTTCGATTGGACGATGTAGGGCTATAATAGCACACCTTAAAATTCACATTCCTCATCTACATAACCCCTCACTATCACCTTGAGTGCTAGATGGTTCCAACAAACACCATAATCTCATAGAGACATCCAACTCAAATTATACTCATGATAAGTATTTCTGTAACCTTAGCCTAAGTGCCACACGGTGTGCACACTGTCAACTTCACACACGTGGGGATAAGCAGAGATTAATTAAAGCACTTGAGTAGCAGAATAGATCTACTTATTCAACTAGATTACAAAGCTCATGATCTCAATAAGATCACGCATATATAGAGAGAGATGAACACATAGCTACCGGTAGAGCCCTTAGCCTCGAGAGATAACTACTCCCTCCTCATCATGAGAATCAGCAACGGCAATGGAGATGGCGGTGGAGTCGATGGAGATGGCTTCGGGGCACTTCCCCGTCCCGGCAGGGTGCCGGAATAGAGACTTATGTCTCCTGAAACTCCTCTTTGGTGGCGGTGGCGCTGCGGAACTTTTCGTGGAATTCTGATCCTCCCACTTAGGGTTTTCGTCTCGGGGGGGGGGGGGTATATAGGCGAAGAGGCGAGGTCGGTGGCTGCCCGAGAGGCCCACACCAAGGCCAGGTACGCCCAAGGGGGCGTGCCACCCTATGGTGTGGTCGCCTCGTGGCTCTCCTCCGTCTCTACTTTGGACTTCTGTGTCGTGTCGGGAAAAATAGGATATTCGGCTTTTGTTTCGTCCAATTCCAAGAATATTTCTTTACTAGCTTTTCTGAAACCAAAAACAGCAGAAAATAGGCAACTGGCACTGTGGCATCTTGTCAACAGGTTAGTTCTAGAAAATGTATAAAAATGCGTCAAAGTGTAGACAAAACATAAGATAGTTGATACAAAACAAGCATGGAGCATCAAAAATTAAAGATACGTTTACGACGTATCAAGCATCCCCAAGCTTAACTCCTGCTCGTCCTCGAGTAGGTAAGTGATAAAAAGAATAATTTTTGAGGTGACATGCACCATAACAATCTTGATCAAGGTATTTGTAAAGCATTGATAGCTGGATCAAATTACTCTAAACATAAGCATGAAAGATAGAGTTCTAACAATAAGACAAAACAACTATGTTGTAACATGAAAAGGTACAAACAAAAGATCATGAATAACAATGAATTGAAAGACATTTGTTTGTTTCACATATAGAAAACATAATAAGTGGTATTCAGCTTGTCCCTCATGGTATACCAAAACATAGATGCATAGGACACCTTCAAAGTTCATAAGGGTGACTAGATACAAATAATTTAAGAACAAGCAATATCAAAGTTATGAATCAATCAACAAGTTTTGGGATAATGAACATTAAACTAAGAATGACCACTATGTTCTCTCAATTGGTGCATAAAGATGGAGACTCAACATAAAAGTAAAAAGGAAGGCCCTTCACAAAGGGAAGCAGAGATTTCAAGTTTCATAAAGAGCTTCCAAAAATTATGGTACTTATTAGCTTTCAGCTCTCATTTCCCCTATCATAAGCATCTTGAGGTGATTAAGGTTAAAGTGACACAAATATGAGGATATGCTTGACAAGTTATAAGTTGAAAATCTCATGCCCCTTGCTTACGAGTACCGAACCTCATGCTACTCAACTTTTGTCACAAGTAAGTTCTTGTCATTGTAAGTACATATGTATCATGGAGAACCTCCAACGGGGCACCCCTTTCCCCATGACACAAGAGCTTTCCCATATCAAAATGATAAGGCAACAGACAATGAGCATCTTAGCGATCTTTTTATTTGCTATTTGCATAGGTTTTTATTGAGGATGCTTCACAGAATGCTCACTATGGTTATGCTGCAAGTTTCCACCATGATTAGATATGGCTTAGGCTAGCCGCCCAGGCTTTTCTCTAACACACATACAAACTCCATGAACTTACAAGCTCCCCTTTTATTTCACACCGCCGGGATCCATAAACAAAAGAACATGATATCAACTGAATAATAAGTGCAATGTTGAAAGCGTTCCCCATGGTATCATGGTTCTGCTAATTCACAACTTATAAAGTGCAAGCATATAGGCAACATAGATGGACATAGTGGTTCAAGTTTATTAAGTGCAAGAAAATAAAGTGTTCCATCAAGTTTGTGAGAGCTTTAATCACTAATTTTCACATAACAAAAGTTTAATTTGGAAGGTAGATAAAACCATGAATATACTTGGAATGGTGTAACACTCCATGCATAGGAATTTATAGTGGGCTCTTTGGAATAACTTGGTTTCTTGGGAGTTGGATGCATGAGTAGAACTCATACCCAGTATAGGTGGAGGCTAGCAAAAGACTGGGAGCGACCAACTAAGAGAGCAATAATGGCCATAGTCATGCAAAGCGACAAAACATTATTAATTAAAGCATAAAGTGATATTGCAAGTCAAAAACTAAATGATCATAGATGCTATGTTGACTGGTTCATAGTCTTAACATGGTGTAGGCATGTTCCAAGTCAACCCAAATAAAGCATCAAAGGAGAATACCACAATATTATGCTTTTGTATGCTAAAACAACGCATGATTCTTTCAAGGCACATTAAGAATCTCAATTGTTTGAAACAAGTCATGCTACAACAATAATCACTAAGCATATGGTCAAAGCAATATCTACCATGACATGATAAAGTCTAAGTCATAGTCAAAACAAGTTTCCTTTTGTACCACTATAAGCATGGAACTTCCTACTCTTTTCCAACACCAATCGACTTATTTGAACAACTCTCAAAGATAATAATCAATAAAGTTCAGAGATCATGTTTCACCCATCTACAAAGAAGAACTAAAAAGTTCTAAGCCAAAAGAATAATAAAACTAAAGCGAAACACAATGCTATCAAAGGAGAACACTCACAGAACAATAAGAGTGAAAACTAGAGTGTTCTAAGCAGTAAATAACAGGGTGTGTCTCTTTCCAAAAGAAGTGTGTTGGGATCCAACCAACTTATTGCTGCAAAGAAAGAAAAAGAAAACTAAAAACAAAGGCACTCCAAGAACAACACATAGTGCATAAGGTAATAAAAATAAAGTGTTTTGAAAGAAGACCTAAGATTATTGATGAAGAAGGGGATGCCTTGGGCATCCCCAAGCTTTGACGCTTGTACTTCTTGAATATTTCTTGGGGTGACACGGGTGGCATCCCCAAGCTTGAGCTTTTGTCCATACTTCATCTCATCACATCATTCTCTCCCTACACTTGAAAACTTCCTTCATACAAAACTTCACACAATCTTCATTAGCAACATAAGTGTATTGATGTCTACGCATGCTTCTATTCTTGTAGACAGTGTTGGGCCTCCAAGTGCAGAGATTTGTAGAACAGCAGCAAGTTTCCTTTAAGTGGATCACCCAAGGTTTATCGAACTCAGTGAGGAAGTGGTCAAAGGTATCCCTCTCAAGCAACTCTGCAATCAAGATACAAGAAGTCTCTTGTGTCCCCAACACACCCAATACACTTGTCAGGTGTATAGGTGTACTAGTTCGGCGAAGAGATAGTGAAATACAAATAATATGGATGATTATAAGTGGTAATTGCAATCTGAAATAAGAGTGGCGGCAAGCAAACATGTAGCAAGACTGATTGTAAATGGTGCTTCAATGCTTAGAAACAAGGCCTAGGGATCATACTTTCACTAGTGGACACTCTCATATAAATAACTTCTCTTCATTATTCTATCCTGAACTACTCTTCGGCTGGACGATGTAGGGCTATAACAACACACCTTAAAGTTTGCATTCCCCATCGAGATAACCCCTCACTATCACCTTGAGCGCTAGATGGTTCCAACAAACACCACAATATCATAGAGACATCCAACTGAAATTATACTCATGATAAGTATTTCTGTAACCTTAGCCAAAGTGCCACACAGTGTGCACACTTTCAACTTCACACACATGGGGATAAGCAGAGATTAACTAAAGCACTTGAGTAGCAGAATAGATCTATAGATTACAAATCTCATGATCTCAATAAGATCACGCATAGAGAGAGATGAACACATAGCTACCGGTAGAGCCCTTAGCCTCATGAGAGAACTACTCCCCCCTCATCATGGGAATCAGAGATGGCGGTGGAGTTTATGGAGATGGCTCCAGGGGCATTTCCCCGTCCCGGCAGGGTGCCGGAACAGAGACTTCTATGCCCCGAATCTCCTCTTCGGTGGCGGCGGCGCTGCAGAACTTTTCGTGGAATTCTGATCAGGTACTTAGGGTTTCCATCCCGGGGGAATATATAGGTGAAGAGGCGATATCAGAGGTGGGCCAGGGTGGCCACACCACCTGGTGGCATGGCCATGGGGGACCCACGCCACCCTAGGGTGTGCCTGCCTCCTGGATCCCCTCCATCTCCCCTTTGGACTCTGTGTCGTGTTGGGAAAAATAGGAACTTCGGCTTTTGTTTCGTCCAATTCCGAGAATATTTCCTTTCTAGCTTTTCTGAAACCAAAAGCAGCAGAAAACAGGCAACTGGCACTGCGGCATCTTGTTAATAGGTTAGTTCCAGAAAATGTATAAAAATACCTCAAAGTGTAAACAAAACATAAGAAAGTTGATATAAAACAAGCACGGAGTATCAAAAATTATAGATACATTTACGACGTATCAAGCATCCCAAAGCTTAACTCCTACTTGTCCTCGAGTAGGTAAGTGATAAAAATAATAATTTTTTGAGGTGACATGCACTATCATAATCTTGATCAATATATTTGTAAAGCATTGATAGATGGGATGAAAGTACTCTAAACATAAGCATGAAAGATAGAGTTCTAACAATAAGACATAGCAACTATGTTGTAACATGAAAAGGTACAAACAAAAGATCATGAATAACAATGCTTTGAAAGACGTTTGTTTGTTTCACATACAGAACACATAATAAGAGTGGCATTCAGCTTGTCCCTTGATACATTGCAAATGTATCTATAATTTTTGATGCTCCATGCTTGGTTTTGTCCACTTTCTTGTGTTTTGTCCACACTTTGGAGTACTTTTCATATGATTTCTTGGACTAACCTATTAACAAGAGCCACAGTGCCAGCTGCCTGTTTTCTACTATTTTTGGTTCCAGGAAAGTCAGAAAATGAATATTCTCGGAATTGGACGGGACAAAAGCCAAAGTGCCTATTTTTCCAGAAGACTCACGGAGCCAGAATACGAGACGGAGGAGGGCCAGGGCCTGGCCACACCACCCCCAGGCACGGGTTGGGCCTGGCCGCGCCAGGGCATGGTGTGGTGGCCCTAGGCACCCCCGGTCTCCCTCTTCGCCTATAAGAAGCCTTCTGACCTAAAAGCTTCGGGGGGTTCGACGTTTTTCAAGAAGAAGTTCCGGAGCGCCGCCACCACCGAAGGGGAGATTCGGGGGATAGAAAGTCTCTGTTCCGGCACCCTGCCAGGACGGGGAAGTGCCCCCAGAGCCATCTCCATCGATCTCCACCATCATCTCCATCGACCATCCATGTTTCTCCCATCTATGAGTGAGTAATCCCCTGCTATAGGCTATGGGGATGGTAGGGATTGGATGAGATCGTTCATGTAATGGCATCAGATTGTTAGGGCATGGTGCCTAGTATCTTCTATTAGTACTTTATGACTTTGTTGTGACTTGTTGTGCTTAATGCTTGTCACTAGGGCCCGCGTGCCATGATCTCAGATCTGAACATGTTATTGATTCATTATGATAGTATTGTTTTTGGTCTTATCTGCAAGTTGTATACACACGTTGTTGTCCGGAACCTATGGCCCCGAAGTGACAGAAATCGGGATAACCGGAAGGGAATGGCTTTGATGTGAGGATCACATGTGTTCACGGAGTGTTAATGCTTTGCTCCGGTGCTCTATTAGAAGGAGCACCTTAATTGCCAGTAGTTCCCTAGAGGCCCCGCTGCAAACGGGCTGACAAAAGATGTTGTGCAAGTTCTCATTGCGAGCACGTATGACTATATATGGAACACATGCCTAGGATTGTCTAGTACTTGGATGCTTTATCTTATTTATCTACAATTGCCCTATGTTCTGATTGCTATGTGAATTGTCTTGTCCATGAAACGCCCGTCCATCCATCCCTATGCCTACCGCACTCGAATCCCACTGTTTACTGCTTTTGTTACTACTGTCCTTGCTTTACTACTGCTGCTACTCTGCTATTCCTACTACAAAACTGTTGCTACTGATAAACTGCTGTGAGCAAGATTGTTTCCAGGTGCAGCTGAATTGACAACTCAGTTGTTAAGGCTTATAAATATTCTTTGGCTCCCCTTGTGTCGAATCAATAAATTGGGTTTCACTTCCCTCAAAAATACTGCGATACACCCCCTATACTTGTGGGTCATCAAGACTATTTTCTGGCGCCGTTGCCGAGGAGCATAGCTTTATTTATCAAGTTCACTTGGAATCACTATTGTTCAAGCTAAGTTTATTCTCGCCTTGTTTTCTTGTTTCTTTATCAAAAATACAAAAAAAATTAGTTCCTACTCTAGTTGTTATTTTCGTTGGTCTGTTATTGTCTTGCTTTATCATGCTTGTTGGTAATGGTTGGTTTCTTTGAAACTGAAGCTTATTGGCAAGGTGGGTTCACGGAAGATCGAAAATATTATTATAAGGAACACCGCTTGTCACAAAAAGGGAAACACTTATGGGAACAAATTGATAGATTGTATACCATTGCTAGGAACGTGTGCTCTACTTATAATGTTACTTATTGTTGTGATGAGTCTTGTTGCAGAAAGAGGTATAAACACCTCCCTTTTCAATGTGAGTATAGTGATAATGATACCATATCTTCCTATGCTAAAGGAATTTATGACTTTTATGATGCGGAACAAATTGAAGAATTTATTGCTTGGAAGGGTGCTTTTGAACTTGCTAGTTTGCTTGAAAATATTGATGATTCACCTTACAAATGTGAGGTGTATGGTATACTTAAATTTTTCTTTGATAATTACAAGGATGAAAATGGCTATATTCTTGAATATTTTAATAGATGCTTTCCACAAATGGAAGAGACTAATGCCTTGCAGGATCCTATGGAAGAAGAAATTGATGAACCTGAAATCTCATTAGATGAAAAAGAGGAGAGTGATGAACAAAAGAAGGAAGAATGGATTAGCTACCCGTTCCTACCTTCTAATGAGAGTAACTCTTTATCCCTTACATTATTTGATTTTCCCCCTTGCTTACTAAAGGAGAATGAACGTTATGTTCCTGAGGTTTCTCTTGAAAATGTTTATAATAAAGCTCTAGTGCTTGTAGATCATGAAGAGCATGCTTTATGTGATAGTTATATTGTTGAGTTTCTTCATGAGGCTACTGAAAATTATTATGAGAGAGTAAAATATGGTTGTGGAAGTTTTCATGGTATTGAAACACCTCTCTATGTGCTGAAAGTTTTGAAATTACTCTTGTTTTATCTTCCTATGCTTGTCACTTTGTTCTTTGTGAATTTATTTGCATACACGATTCCTATGCATAGGAAGTGGGTTATACTTAAATGTGTTTTGAATTTGCTTATTGATGCTCTCTTTTACTTCAACTCATATTTCTTATGTGAGCATCCTCTTAAACTATTATGCTTGAAGATGATAATATGTCTATTATTCTTGGGAGACCTTTTCTTAAATACTGCAGGAGTTGTTATTAATTGTAATCAAGGGAAGGTGACCTTCAATGTTAATGACAAGGAACATACTGTCTATTTCCCCAAGAAGATTGAAAGGACTTATGGTTTGAATTCAATTGAACATGTTGAGGGCATTCAAGTTGGAGAAATATATTGTTCCATACCAAGAGAAAATTTTGAAACTATTATGATTGGGACCATTGCTATCAAGGTTGAGGTAACATAATCATTAGTGGAATATGAAGTTTTGTCTCATATGAAATTGTTTTGGTAGCAAGAACTGATCAACCTTGTTACAAAAGGATTTCATTGAACAAAACAATGTTTTCACCATGATTATCTCCGCTTACTTCTATTCTATCCATTTTAGTTTTTGCTTATGCCTAACTTAAAGGCGTTAAAGAAAAGTACTTATTGGGAGATAACCCAAAAGTTTTAGATGAGTCTTGGAAGTTATTACCTCTGTAATAACCGCTCCTTATCCTTTTTATTTGCTTTTTGTGCCAAGAGTAACCTCTATTGAGAGAGAAGTAATGATTGGGAAAGTTGCTGTCCCGAAACAGATTTCTGTGCTTCACCGTAAAAATTCATGTAAAATCTCTGTACGTCTTTTTGAGGCGTGAATTTTTGTGCTTCTACCCCAGGTTGTTATCTAACTTCGTTAGTTCAACACTTTTTAATTTGAGCAATAGAAGGTCTTCAAAAAAATCGTCTTTACCTGCTGGTCTGTTTTGACAGATTTCTGCCATTTTCTGCATTTGCTTCTTGTTGGTTCCTTTTTGAGTTCTTTTGGGGAATTGAGCTTTTTGAGGGAAGTGCAACAGTAGCTAGTGTTCTAATGGAAGTTTATTGGTGTTAGAACTGAACCTTAAGACTTATTTATCTTGAGTGCACTAATGTTGCTAATAAAGATTGTGTGAAGTTTTGTATGAAGGAAAAAAATTCAGGTGTATGGAAGGAATGAGTAATCAGATGAAGGATGGACTAAAGCTCAAGCTTGGGGATGCCACGCGTATCACCCCAAGAAATATCCAAGAAGTACAAGCGTCAAAGCTTGGGGATGCCCAAGGCATCCCCTTCTTCATCAATCAAAATCTCAGGTTTCTTTCAACCACTTCATTTTTATTGTTCCATGCACAGTTGTGTTGTTCTTGGAGCATCTTCTTTTTCGTTTTGGTTTTGGTTTTTAGTTTGCGTGATTTTCTTAGTTTGCTGAATAAATTGGTTGGACCTCCTCTTTCATATATTGGTGTTCAAATAGTTTGGTTTGGTTTGGAAAAGAGTAGGAAAGCTCGTGCTTAAGTGGTAAAGAGAGCTTGTTTTTGACTGTGGCCTATGCTTTGTCATGCCATGCTTGATACTGTTTTGGCTTTATGCTTAGTATTCTTTGCTGTAGCATGACTTGTTATAAACAATTGAGATTGCTTAATGTGCCTTGGATGAATCATGCGTTGTTTTAGCATATTAAAGCATAGTATAGTGGTATTCTCCTTTGATGCTTTATTTGGGTTGACTTGGCACATGCTCACACCATGTTATGACTATCCCAAGTCACCATAAGCCTTTATGATCCTTTAGTTTTCAACTTGTAGTATCACTTTATGCTTTGATCAATGATGTTTTGTCGCTCTGCATGATTATGGCCATTATTGCTCTCTTGTTTGTCGCTCCCTTACTATTGCTAGCCTTCACTTTCACTGAGTATTTTACTCATGTTTCCAACTCCCTAAACCAAATATTGCCAAAGTGTCCACCATACCTACCTATTAGCATCATTTTCTACTTCCGTGCATATTCAATATGCCTTGTTTTCTTCCAAATAAAATGTTTGCTTGTTATGAGAAAGTTAGTTAGTAAAGCTCTCACGAACTTGATGGCACACTTTATTTCCTGCACTTAATAAACCTAAACCATTGTGAACTCTCCATGAAAGTTATATGCTTGCTAATTATAGGCTGGGGATTAGCAGAACCATGCTGTCACGGGGAACGCTTTCAACACTTGTAAATATATACCCAATTGATACCTTGCTCTTTTGTTTGCGGATGTCGTCGGTGTGAAATAAAAGGGGAGCTTGTAAGTCCATGGAGTTATGTATGTGTGTTAGAGAAACGCCTAGGCCGCTGGTCTAATCCATGCTGACATGGTGGAAACCTGCAGCGTAACCATAATGATATCTATGATGCATTCTTCTTATAAAAAAAGAGAGAAAGATAGCTATTGAGAAAAAGAAAAAAAAGAGAGATTTATGAAAAGAGGAAAGAGAGAAAAAAAAGCACCATTTTCCCATGGTAAATAAGAAGATTCCTGAGATACTCATTGTCTGCTTGCCTTGTCATTTTGATATGGGGATTCTTCTGTATCATCGGGCAAGGGGTACCCCGTTGGCGGTTCTCAATGATACACACATACTTACGATGACAAGAACTTACCGGTAACTAAAGTTGAGTAGCATGAGGAGCGGCCCTCGTACTCAAGGGACTTGGGATTTTCAGTTTATAGTCTGTTAAGCATATAACTCAGATTGGACCTCACTTTCACCTTAACCACATTAAAGATGCTTATGATAGGGGCAATGAGAGCTCAAAGGTAATGAGTACCATACTTTCAGCATTTGGAAGCCTTTCAAACTATTTAAAACCTTTTCATTTCCTTGTTGAGTCTCCACACATTCTATGAGCACTTTCTTGAGAGCATAGTGGCCATTCTTAGTTCTTTGTGCATTGTCCCAAGACTTGTTGATTGATGCATACCTTGATATTGCTTGTTTTAAACTATTTGTATCTAGTCACTCTTGTGAACTTTGAAGGTGTCCTATGCATTTATGTTTGCTACTCTTTGAGGGACAAGCTGAATGCCACTATGCTATGTTTTCTTTATGTGAAACAAACAAACGTCTTGCAAAGCATTGTTATTCATGAATCTTTTGTTTGTGCTTTTTCATGTTGCATCATAGTTTCTTTGTCTTATTGCTAGAACTTTGTCTTTCATGTTATGATTGAAGTACTATGATCCCAACTTTGAATGTTTACAAATACTTTGGTCAAGTCTTTGATGGTGCATGTCACCTCAAAAATTATTCTTTCTTTTTATCACTTACCTACTCAAGGATGAGCATGAGTTAAGCTTGGGGATGTTGATACATTGCAAATGTATCTATAATTTTTGATGCTCCATGCTTGGTTTTGTCCACATTCTTGTGTTTTGTCCACACT
The DNA here is from genome assembly GCA_910589775.1 of Avena eriantha. Taxonomy (NCBI): domain Eukaryota; kingdom Viridiplantae; phylum Streptophyta; class Magnoliopsida; order Poales; family Poaceae; genus Avena; species Avena eriantha. Next base: position 154,738,989 of record OU342742.1, on the reverse strand, counting down.
TTGGAGTACTTTTCATATGATTTCTTGGACAAACATATTAACAAGAGCCACAGTGCCAGATGCCTGTTTTCTACTGTTTTTGGTTCCAGGAAAGTCAGAAAATGAATATTCTCGGAATTGGACGGGACAAAAGCCAAAGTGCCTATTTTTCCAGAAGACTCACGGAGCCAGAATACGAGACGGAGGAGGGCCAGGGCCTGGCCACACCACCCCCAGGCGCGGGTTGGGCCTGGCCGCGCCAGGGCATGGTGTGGTGGCCCTAGGCACCCCCCGGTCTCCCTCTTCGCCTATAAGAAGCCTTCTGACCTAAAAGCTTCGGCGGGTTCGACGTTTTTCTAGAAGAAGTTCCGCAGCGCCGCCACCATCGAAGGGGAGATTTGGAGGATAGAAAGTCTCTGTTCCGGCACCCTGCCATTACGGGGAAGTGCCCCCGAAGCCATCTCCATCGATCTCCACCATCATCTCCATCGAACATCCATGTTTCTCCCATCTATGAGTGAGTAATCCCCTGCTGTAGGCTATGGGGATGGTAGGGATTGGATGAGATCGTTCATGTAATGGCATCAGATTGTTAGGGCATGGTGCCTAGTATCTTCTATTAGTACTTTATGACTTTGTTGCGACTTGTTGTGCTTAATGCTTGTCACTAGGGCCCAAGTGCCATGATCTCAGATCTGAACATGTTATTGATTCATTATGATAGTATTATTTTTGGTCTTATCTGCAAGTTGTATACACACGTTGTTTTCCGGAACCTATGGCCCCGAAGTGACAGAAATCGGGATAACCGGAAGGGGATGGCTTTGATGTGAGGATCACATGTGTTCACGGAGTGTTAATGCTTTGCTCCGGTGCTCTATTAAAAGGAGCACCTTAATTGCCAGTAGTTCCCTAGAGGCCCCGCTGCAAACGGGCTGGTAGGACAAAAGATGTTGTGCAAGTTCTCATTGCGAGCACGTATGACTATATATGGAACACATGCCTAGGATTGTCTAGTACTTGGATGCTTTATCTTATTTATCTGCAATTGCCCTATGTTCTAATTGCTATGTGAATTGTCTTGTCCATGCAACGCCCGTCCATCCATCCCTATTCCTACCGCACTCGAATCCCACTATTTACTGCTTTTGTTACTACTGTCCTTGCTTTACTACTACTGCTACTCTGCTATTCCTACTACAAAACTGTTGCTACTGATAAACTGCCGTGAGCAAGATTGTTTCCAGGTGCAGCTGAATTGACAACTCAGTTGTTAAGGCTTATAAATATTCTTTGGCTCCCCTTGTGTCGAATCAATAAATTGGGTTCCACTTCCCTCAAAAATACTGCGATACACCCCCTATACTTGTGGGTCATCATCCCTCATGGTATAGCAAAACATATATGCATAGGACACCTTCAAAGTTCATAAGGGTGACTAGATACAAATAATTTAAGAACAAGCAATATCAAAGTTATGAATCAATCAACAAGTTTTGGGACAATGCACATTAAACTAAGAATGACCACTATGCTCTCTCAATAGGTGCATAAAGATAGAAGATGGAGACTCAACATAAATGTAAAAAGAAAGGCCCTTCACAAAGGGAAGCAGAGATTCAAGTTTCATAAAGAGCTTCCAAAAATTATGGTAGTTATTAGCTTTCAGCTCTCATTGCCCCTATCATAAGCATCTTGAGGTGATTAAGGTTAAGGTGACACAAATATGAGGATATGCTTGACAAGTTATAAGTTGAAAATCTCATACCCCGTTCTTACGAGTACCGAACCTCATGCTACTCAACTTTAGTCACGAGTAAGTTCTTGTCATTATAAGTACATGTGTATCATAGAGAACCGCCAACGAGGTACCCCTTGCCCCATGATATAGGAGCTATCCCATATCAAAATGACAAGGCAACGGACAATGAGCATCTCAGCAATCTTTTTATTTGCTATTTGCATAGGTTTTTATTGAGGATGCTTCATAGAATGCTCACTGTGGTTATACTGCAAGTTTCCACCATGATTAGGCATGGCTTAGGCTAGCCGCCCATGCGTTTCTCTAACACACATACAAACTCCATGATCTTACAAGCTCCACTTTTATTTCACACCACCAGGATCCATAAGCAAAAGATCATGATATCAACTGAATAATAAGTGCAATGTTGAAAGCGTTCCCCATGACAACATTGTTCTGCTAATTCACAACTTATAAAGCGCAAGCATATACGCAACATAGATGGACACAATGGTTCAAGTTTATTAAGTACAAGAAAGTAAAGTGTGCCATCAAGTTCGTGAGAGCTTTAATTACTAATTTTCTCATAACAAGTTTAATTTGGAAGGTACATAAAAGCATGAATATACTTGGAATGGTGTAACACACCATGCATAGGAATTTATGGTGGACTCTTTGGAATAACTTAGTTTTCGTGGGAGTTGGATGCATGAGTGGAACTCATACTTGGTACATGTGGAGGCTAGCAAATGACGGGGAGCGACCAACTAAGAGAGCAATAATGGTCATAATCATGCAAAGCGACAAAACATTATTAATTAAAGCATAAAGTCATATTACAAGTCATAAACTAAATGATCATAGAGGCTAAGGTGACTTGTTCATAGTCTTAACATGGTATAAGCATGTGCCAAGTCAACCCAAATAAAGCGTCAAAGGAGAATACCACAATATTATGCTTTTGTATGCTAAAACAACGCATGATTCTTTCAAGGCACATAAAGCAATCTCAATTGTTTGAAACAAGTCATGCTACACCAATAATCACTAAGCATATGGTCAAAGCAACATCTAGCATGACATGATAAAGTCTAAGTCATAGCCAAAACAAGCTTCATTTTATACCACTATAAGCATGAAACTTCCTACTATTTTCCAACACCAATTAAGAAAACTAAAGCTAAACACAGTGCTAGCAAAGGAGAACACTCACAAAACAATAAGAGTGAAAACTAGAGTGTTCTAGGCAATGAATAACGGGGTGTGTCTCTCTCCAAAAGAAGTGTGTTGTGATGCTACCAACTTACTATGGCAAAGAAATCAAAAGAACACTAAAACCAAAGATGCTCCAAGAACAACACATAGTGCATAAGGTAATAAAAATAAAGTGTCTTGAAAGAAGACCTTAGATTATTGATGAAGAAGTGGATGCCTTGGGCATCCCCAAGCTTTGACGCTTGTACTTCTTGAATATTTCTTGGGGTGACACGGGTGGCATCCCCAAGCTTGAGATTTTGTCCATACTTCATCTCATCACATCATTCTCTCCCTACATTTGAAAACTTCCTTCATACAAAACTTCACACAATCTTCATTAGCAACATTAGTGTATTGAAAATAATAATCCTTTGGGTTCAGTTTCAAGACAAGTAAAACTTCCATTAAAACACAACATACTATAGAAATTCCTTCTAAAATCTCAAGTGATCAAAGAGAACTCAAAGAGAAAGAGATTAAGAGGCAAATGTAAATAATGGCAGAAATCTGTCAAAACAGACCAACAGGTAAAGACCAATTTTTTTTCGAAAATCTTCTGTTGCTCAAATAGGAAAGTGCAAAAGTAATGAAAGTTGGGTAATAACCTAGGGCATAAGCACAAAAAGTTATAGCTCAATCTGACGTACTGAGATTTTTCATTTTACAGTGACGCACAGAAATCTGTTTCAGGACAGCAATTTCCCCATATCTTACTTCCCTCTCATTAGAGGTTATTCTTGGCACAACAACCAAACAAAAAGTATAAGGAGAGGTTATTACAGAGGCAATAACTTCCAAGACTCAACAAAACAAAAATAAACTGAAAGTAAAAATATAATGGGTTGTCTCCCAAAATCTCTTTCTTTATAGCCATTAATATAGGCATGATAATTTCGATGATGCTCACATAAGAAATATGAATTGAAGTAAAAGAGAGCATCAAGAAGAAAATATGGAACAAATTTAAGACTAACCCACTTCCTATGAAAAATAATATTGCATAGAAACAAGTCATGAAAGCACAAAGCAACAAGCATAGGAAAGCAAAACAAGTGCAACTTCAAAATTTTCAACATAAAGAGGGGAAACTTAATATTGTTGAGATACATAAAACCATGTTTCCCTCTCTCATAATAACTTTCAGTAGCATCATGAATAAAATTAACAATATAACTATCACATAAAACATTCTTATCATGAGCCACTGCTGGCACGTGGTTGACGTGGTGCTTGTTCCTTCAATCCACGGCGCCAGAAAGATGCTTGTTGGCTCAAGATATGATGAGCTCGTTGGGAACCCCAAGAGGAAGGTATGATGAGCACAACAGCAAATTTTCCCTTAGTTGTGAAACCAAGGTTATCGAACCAGTAGGAGCAAGGAAACACCTCCAAGGTGTTGTTTCCAACATGGAATCCTGCACAACACAACCACAGAACTTCGTCCCCAACTTACAGTGAGGTTGTCAATCTCACCGGTTTTGCTGAAAACAAATGATTAAACGTGTTGTGTGGAAGAAAGTAATAGCTTGCAGAAAGTAAACAGAAAACAGTAAATAGTTGTAGATTGATGGTAAAAGAAAGGACCAGGGTCCATAGTTCACTAGTTGTGATTCTCCTTAAGATAGCTGACATGTTTGGTGAACAAATTAAAACGGGGCAATTGACAAACATCGAGAAAGCATACATGCATATACTAATCATCTTGACTCCTATGAGATTTGGTTGGGCATTACAACATTATACATAGACCGTAATCCAACTGCATCTATGACTAACAATCCACCTTCAGGTTATCATCCGAACCCCCTCCAGTATTAAGTTGCAAGCAATAGATAATTGCATTAAGCAAAGTGTGTAAAGTAAACAATATGATTGTTCTATGAAGAAAGGATTGCTTTTTTCTCCCTAGTAGCAACATCACATCTAGTACCTTAGAGATTTCTATCACTTCCCTAGATTACTAGAGGCATGAACCCACTATCAAGCATAAATACTCCCTCTTGGAGTTGCTAGCATCTACTTGGCCAAGATAGCTACTAACAACAGAAAGCATGCGAGATCACAAATAACATAGACATGATAGAATCAATAATCAATCTGAAATAGCATCTCAATATCCATCGGATCCCTGCAAACACGGCATGTATTATTACAAATAGATGATCTTGATCATGAATGGAGCTCACAAGATCTAAACATGATAGCACAAAGGAGGAGAACCAACCATCTAGCTACTACATGGACCCATAGTCCAAGGATGAACTACTCCCGCATCACACCGGAGGCTTGCATGGTGATGAAGAAGGCCTCTAGGGTGAATTCTCCCCTCCGGCAGGGTGCCAGGAAGAGCTTCAGATCCCTCCCGATCTAGGGATGGAGATGACGGCGGCTACAGACTCTTCTGTGGAATTTTGATCGGGTCCTTAGGGTTTCTGTATCGAAGGCAATATATAGGCGAAAGGGGAGGCCGAGGGGGTGCCCTAGGCGGCCACACCACCCCTGGCGCGGGCCAGGCCTGGCCGCACGACCAGGTGGTGTGGCCGGCCTCTGGCCCCTCTCCATCTCGTCTTCTGGCTCCTTGTCCCCCTCGGTGAAATATTGACTTTGGCTTTTGTCCCGTCCAATTCCGAGAATATTCATTTTCTGACTTTCCTAGAACCAAAAATAGCAGAAAACAAGCAGCTGGCACTGTGGCATCTTGTTAATAGGTTAGTCCAAGAAAGTGTATAAAAAGTACTCTAAAGTGTGGACAAAACATAAGAAAGTAGATATAAACCAAGCATGGAACATCAAAAATTATAGATACGTTAGCAGCGTATCAGCCACATGCATATAATCATTATTACTCTCCACATATGCATAGCTATTCTTATTAATTGTAGTGGGAGCAAATTCAATATAATAGCTATCATTATTATTCTGATCACCATAATCATCAATTATAGGAGGCATATTGTAATCATCATAAGCAATAGAATAGCTATCTTCCAAAGTGTGTTCATTATTGGGAGGAACATGGATAGCACTAATAGTACAACAATTATTAATATCATCATTTTCAGAATTGGTACCAAAGAGAATTTCAATATCAAAAGTAGTGTGCTTTTCCCAATCATGATCACTACTATAGGTGACAAGCATAAGAACATCATCGAGTTTAGACTCATCAAATACTATAATAGGAGCAACGTGCTTAGGGGAAAATACCATTTCCTCCCTCCTTTTACTCCTCCTCTTCTTCTTTTTCTTCTTCTCTTTTGGAGGGAGAGGCTTGAAAGGAAGCTTCTCCATATACCCTGGTTTATTGTTAGAGACAATAGAAGAAACTTTGGAGGATTCCTCCTTTTCATTAATAAGAAGAAAACACATATTAGTCCTGTCATATTTTGGTAAAATCTCATCTTTTATAATATTTTGTATGTAAGTATTTGTGTGGAAATTATCAACACAATAAAGATGGCAACCATGCAAGACGGTATTCATATCAAAATCACTCATATCTAGCAAAGAGGTTTTTCTTGATAACTCTTCACACCCCAAAAATAATGTAAGTTCATCATGCTGATTAGGAGTGATCATGTCATCACAATACAAACTTGCAGTACTCATTGGATTAGAAGGGATATTATTAAGGCCCGAGCATTGAAAATTGAAATGACCCACTAAAAAAGCAAAGTTCACAAATAAAAGGATAGAGGGCACAAACGTTTTTACCAAGATAATTTTAAGCCCTATACCACGTTCTAGTTTTTCATTCCTGTGGGTGATACAATATTCTTATTCAATTTGATTCTTTTCGCAAGGTCTATGTACTCCACAAAAATTAACATGCTTATAAGAAATGGTACTTTTAGAGGTTTGAGCATGTTTATTGCTATCATTGATAACAATTTCATTTTCCATTCAAGTGTCTTTAAAAGGCTCATGATACATGTCCCATTTTTCTTTAGGAGCATTAATACGAGAAGCGAAGGCTCTACAACAATCAACAAGAATTTGAGGATCAAGACCATATTTAGCACTAAGCTCTTGAAAATCAGCAGTTTCAGCGAAAGACTTAATGCAATCATACTCATAGTTTATACCTGGTTCTTTACCTTTGTCATTATCCCAATCTTCGGTATTGCTTTGAATTGTTTCAAGAAGATCCCACTTAGCTTTGACCTCCTTACTTGTGAAGGATCCCTCTAAACAGGTATCTAGATAGTCCTTGTAATGTCCTGAAAGCCTTGCATAAAAATTACTAATAACAATATTACCGGGGAGCTCATGAATGGGACATTTGAGCATTAATGACTTCAATCTCCCCCATGCTTGGGCAATACTTTCTCCATCACGAGGATGAAAATTATAAATATAACTACTATCTTTATGAATCTCACGAGGAGGATAAAATTTAGAGTAAAAGAGAGATTCAAGTTCCTTCCACTCCAAATGATGAGGATCGTTTAGTAGCTCATACCACTCCCTTGCTTTGCCCTTAAGTGATAAAGAGAATAGCTTCCTCTTAACTTGGTTCATTGAAATACCTGCACACTTGAACAACTCACATAATTCATGTATAAAGAGTAAATGATCACCATGATGGACAGTTCCATCTCCAAAATAACAGTTATTCATAACACGTTCAACAATTTCCATATGTATATTAAAAGGGACGCTTTCAGTATGTGTATTTAAATTATCACAGGTATCATTAGAATTACCACATATGGGAGATAAAATATCATCAGAGCAAATTTTCTCCTCTAAAGCTAGGGAACTAAAAAGATCATTTTCATAAAAACTAGCTTCCCCAAGCTTAGCCGTTTCCATAGCATTAGTAACAAAGGTGTTCAAAAAATTCATACTAATAACATTGCTATTAGCATGCAAAGAAAGTTCAATGGGTTTTTTAATTTTCTTTTCAAACCATTTATGTTCTACCTTAGGAAAAATACTAAAATGCTCTCTAATTTTGTTGTTGTTTTCCATTAAGCCTAACTAGTGAAAATAAAAACAAGAAACAAAAAGATATAATTGCAGAATCTAAAGGAAATAACTTTGAGCACTCACACACCAGCAACAGTACTAGAAAATAGCTTAGTAGCCAGAGGATGTGAGTACCTTTTACCTTACCTCCCCGGTAACTGATGGCCCAAAATATCTTGAGCTTGTTGGGGAACCCCAAGAGGAAGGTATGATGAGCACAACAACAAGTTTTCCCTCAGTTATGAAACCAAGGTTATCGAACCAGTAGGAGCAAGGAAACACCTCCAAGGTGTTGCTAGCTGGACTTTGGCAGGGCGCACTACCGGTGCTAGCAGCAACGTGGAATCCTGCACAACACAACCACAGAACTTTGCCCCAAACTTACAGTGAGGTTGTCAATCTCACCGGTTTTGCTGAAAACAAAGGATTAAACGTATTGTGTGGAAGAAAGTAATAGTTTGCAGAAAGTAAATAGAAAGCAGTAAACAATTGTAGATTGATGGTAAAAGAAAGGACCGGGGTCCATAGTTCACTAGTGGTGGCTCTCCTTAAGATAGACGACATGTTGGGTGAACAAATTACAGTGAGGCAATTGACAAACATCAAGAAAGCATACATGCATATACTAAACATCTTGACTCCTTTGAGATTTGATGGGTCATTACAACATTATACATAGACCATAATCCAACTGCATCTATGACTAATAATCCACCTTCCGGTTATCATCCGAACCCCCTCCAGTATTAAGTTGCAAGCAACAGATAATTGCATTACGCATTGCATGTAAAGTAAACAATACGATTGTTCTATGAACAAAGGATTGATGTTTTCTCCCTAGTAGCAACAACACATCTAGTACCTTAGAGATTTCTGTCACTTCCCCAGATTACTAGAGGCATGAACCCACTATCGAGCATAAATACTAACACTTGGAGTTGCTAGCATCTACTTGGCCAAGATAGCTACTAACAACGGAAAGCATGCAAGATCACAAATAACAAACACATGATAGAATCAATAATCAATCTGAAATAACATCTCAATATCCATCGGATCCCCGCAAACACAACATGTAGGATTACAAATAGATGATCTTGATCATGAACAGAGCTCACAAGATCTAAACATGGTAGCACAAAGGAGAAGAACCAACCATCTAGCTACTACATGGACCCATAGTCCAGGGATGAACTACTCACGCATCACACCGGAGGCTTGCATGGCAAAGAAGAAGGCCTCCAGGGTGAATTCTCCCCTCCAGTAGGGTGCCGGGAAGAGCTTCAGATCCCTCCCGGTCTAGGGATGGAGATGACAACGGCTACAGAATCATTCGTGGAATTTTGATCGGGTACTTAGGATTTCTGTATCGTAGGCATCTTATAGGCGAAAGGGGAGGCCGAGGGGGTGCCTAGGGCGGCCAGACCACCCCCTAGCGTAGGCCAGGCTTGGCCAGGTGGTGTGGCGGCCCCTGGTCCCTCTGTCTCGTATTCTGGCTCCGTGTCCCCCTCGGTGAAAAACTGACTTTGACTTTTGTCCCGTCCAATTCCGAGAATATTCATTTTCTGACTTTCCTGGAACCAAAAACAGCAGAAAACAGGCAGCTAGCACTGTGGCATCTTGTTAATAGGTTAGTCCAAGAAAGTGTATAAAAAGTACTCCAAAGTGTGGACAAAAAATAAGAAAGTAGATAAAACCAAGCATGGAACATCCAAAATTATAGAAACGTATCAACATCCCCAAGCTTAACTCCTGCTCGTCATGGAGTAGGTAAGTGATCAAAAGAAAGAATAATTTTTGAGGTGACATGCACCATCATAAACTTGATCAAAGTATTTGTAAAACATTGATATCTGGGATCATAGTACTTCAACATAGCATGAAAAGATAAAGTTCTAACAATAAGGCATAGCAACCATGTTGCAACATGAAAAGGCATAAACAAAAGATTCATGAATAACAATGCTTTGCAAGACGTTTGTTTGTTTCACATAAAGAAAACATAGCATAGTGGCATTCAGCTTGTCCCTCATAGAGTAGCAAACATAAATGCATAGGACACCTTCAAAGTTTATAAGAGTGACCAGATACAAATAGTTTAAGAACAAACAATATCAAAGTTATGCATCAATCAACAAGTCTTGAGACAATGCACATAGAACTAAGAATGGCCACTAAGCTATCAAAGTAGGTGCATAAAGATAGAAGGTGGAGACTCAATGTAAAAGTAAAAGAAAGACCTTCATAGAAGGAAGTAGGGATTCAAGTTTCATAAAGAGCTTCCAAAAATTATGGTACTTATTGTCTTTCAGCTCTCATTGCCCCTATCATAAGCATCTTGAAGTGATTAAGGTTAAAGTGAACAAACTATGGAGTATATGCTTGACAAAGTATAAGTTGGAAATCTCATGTCCCTTGAATACAAGGGCCGCTCCTCATGCTACTCAAGTTTAGTTACCGGTAAGTTCTTGTCATAGTTAGTACATGTGTATCATAGAGAACCACCAACGGGGTACCCCTTGCCCGATGATACAGAAGAATCCCCATATCAAAATGACAAGGCAAGCAGACAACGAGCATCTCAGCAATCTTCTTATTTACCATGGGAAAATGGTGCTTTTTTTCTCTCTTTCCTCTTTTCTCATATCTCTTTTTTTCTTTCTTTTTCTCTTTTTTCTCAATATCTGACTCTTTTTTAAAGAAGAATGCTTCATAGATAGCTCATTATGGTTACGCTGCAGGTTTCCACCATGACAGCACGGATTAGACCAGCGGCCCAGGCGTTTCTCTAATACACATACATAACTCCATGGACTTACAAGCTCCCCTTTCATTTCACACCGATGACATCTATAGACAAAATAGCATGATATCAACTAGGTACAAAGTACAAGTGCAATGTTGAAAGCGTTCCCCATGACAGCATGGTTCTGCTAATCCCCAACATATAAGTGCAAGCATATACAACATAGACGACACAATGGTTCAAGTTTATTAAGGTCAAGAAAAGTAAAGTGTGCCATCAAGTTCGTGAGAGCTTTAATCACTAGTTTTCTCATAACAAGTTTAATTCGAAAGGTAGATAAAAACATGAATATACTTGGAATAGCAAATGCTAATAGGTAGGTATGGTGGACTCTTTGGAATAACTTGGTTTTAGGAGTTGGATGCATGAGTGGAACTCAGACTTGGTTATGGAGGCTAGCAAAAGACTGGGAGCGACCAACTAAGAGAGCAATAATGGCCATAATCATGCAAAGCGACAAAAAATCATTAATTAAAGCATAAAGTGATATTACAAGTCGAAAACTAAAGGATCATAAAGCAATCTCAATTGTTTATAATATGTCATGCTACAACAAAGATCACTAAGCATAAAGCCAAAACAATATCAAGCATGGCATGACAAAGCATAGGCCACAGTCAAAAACAAGCTTCCTTTACCACTTAAGCATGAACTTTTCCTACTCTTTTCCAATCCAAACCAAACTATCTGAAGACCAATGCATGAAAGAGGGGGTCCAACCAATTTATTCAAGAAAACTAATAAAACCAAGTAAACGGAAACCAAAAAAAAAACAAAGATGCTCCAAGAACAACACAACTGTGCATGAAACAATAAAATGAAGTGTTTGGAAGAAACCTAGGATTTTTATTGATGAAGAAGGGGATGCCTTGGGCATCCCCAAGCTTTGACGCTTGTACCTCTTGAATATTTCTTGGGGTGACACGGGTTGGCATCCCCAAGCTTGAGCTTTAGTCCATTCTTCATCTCATTACATCATTCTCTCCATACACCTGAAATTTTTCCTTCATACCAAACTTCACACAATCTTTATTAGCAACATTAGTGCACTCAAGATAATAAGTCTTTAGGTTCAGTTTCAACACCAGTAAAACTTACATTAAAACACAAGCTACTGAAGCACTTCCCTCAAAAATCTCAATTCCCCAAAAGAACTCAAAAAGGAACCAACGAGAAGCAAATGCAAAAAATAGCAGAAATCTGTCAAAACAGACCAGCAGGTAAAAACCAATTTTTTCGAAGACCTTCTGTTGCTCAAATCAAAAAGTGTTTAACTAACGAAAGTTATATAACAACCTGGGGAAGAAGCACAAAAATGCACGCCCCAAAACGACTTATATATATTTTACACAAATTTTTACGGTGAAGCACAAAAATCTGTTTCGGGACAGTTACTCTCCCAATCATTACTTCTCTCTCATTAGAGGTTACTCTTGGCACAAAAAGCAAATAAAAAGGATAAGGAGAGGTTATTACTGAAGTAATAACTTCCAAGACTCATCTAAAACTTTTGGGTTATCTCCCAATAAATACTTTTCTTTAACGCCTTTAAGTCAGGCATAAGAAGCAAGAAAAAGAATCAAGTGTTCTCAAATGAAGAAGCATTAAGAGCAAATTTTGTTTTCATAGGAGAGGCAAAAGAAATCTTCTCTCTCTTTTTAGGGAAGTGTTCTATACCTTTCTTGAGTGGGAGTTGATATTTAATGGTGCCTTCTTTCATATCAATAATGGCACCAACAGTTCTAAGAAAGAGTCTTCCCAAAGTAATAGGACAAGAAGCATTGCATTCAACATCCAAAACATAGAAATCAACGGGGACATAGGCATTGTTAACCATAATAAGAACATCATTAATACTCCCCATGAGTTTCTTTTTAGCATTATCATCAAGTGGGACATTGAAATAACAATCTTCCAATGGTGGCAAATCAAGCATATCATAAATCCTTCTAGGCCTAATACAAACACCACTATCAAGATCACATAAAGCTTTGAAATCAAAATCATTCACTTTCATATTAATGATGGGTCCCCAACCATCTTCTTGTTTCAAAGGAATAGAAGCTTTATGTTTCATCTTTTCTTCTTTAATTTTTATCAGAGCATCAGTAATGTGTTTTGTAAAGGCCATATTCATAGTACTAGCATTAGGACTTTTAGCAAGATTTTGTAGGAACCTAATAACTTTAGAGATATTGTAACCATCAAGATCAAAATCATGATTATCATCTAAAGTAGTAGAGCTATTACTAGCCTCAACACTAGTGGTAGTGATAGTAGAAACACTAATGTTTCTAGCAATTTCATCTTCTCTTTCCCACTTAGCATGCAATTCAGCTAATAGTCTAACATTTTCATCAATTCTGACTTGTATGGAATTAGTAGCAGCAAAGGGATTATCAATAGTTTCAGGTTTAGCAGCCATTTTATTCAAAGAAGATTAAGCTTCAGCCAATGATGCTATATTTCTTTCAGCATTAGAGAGTTTTTCCTCAATAGTTTTATTGAAAGCAGTTTGTTTACTAATAAAATCTTTAAGCATAATTTCAAGGTAAGAGTGAGCACTCTTATTATTGTTGTAGGAATTTCCATAAGCATTACCATTGTTGGGAGGATATGGCCTATAATTGTTGTTACCAAAATTATTCATGTAGGCATTGTTGCTAAAATTGTTATTTCTTATAAAGTTCACATCAACTTACTCTTGTTGAGCAACCAAAGAGGCTAAGGGAACATGATTTGGATCAATATGAGCCTTCCCATTAACAAGCATAGGCATAACAACATCAATTTTATCACTCAAGGAGGAGGTTTCTGAAGGAGATATGCCCTAGAGGCAAATAATAAATAGGTTTTTATTGTCATATCTCAATTAGTTTATAATAGTTTCATATTGTGCTATAACTGTGCCAAGTAGAAACATTGGTACAGGTGTGGTATGAAACAACCAAGTCCCTAGTAGCCTCTATTCATACAATTTCGTTGGTCACGAAGATGATTTGGGTTTCAAGATCATGGGCATTTATGCCGACTGACAACGAGATCATATCATTGGAGAATGATGTGGTTGGAAATTCCTCAAAGGATTGCAACACGATCAAGTCATATAGTTCATTGTTGCAATAGCTATACCTAGACTCCTTCTCCTTAGACCGTGAGATGATATCAATCATAGTCTCCCGAGAGTGCTTAGATAGCATCAAGCGCCACTTGGTAATACAGTGGTTATAAAGGTGTGTTCAGGTACTCGGAGGGACTGTAGAGGCAATATATGTCAAGAGCGGGATTTTTTCACCCACACGATGGGTAAAGATACATGCGGCCGGCTTGGTGAGATTACATCTATAAATGTTGCAACATGTGACTAGGTCACGGGGATGTAATATCACGGTAACAAGAAAACAAAACTTGTTGTGAACGAGATTAAACAAGGTATGGGATACCATTGATCGGATCTCGGACAAGTTGTATCGAGAAAAAAAGGAAGAGGATGCTACATTTAGACGGTTCAAATGACATTTTCATCAGGAATGCATAGGGGTCACATGGATATCCCTGGTCCCTCTGTTGATCATTGATACAGATCATATCTAGAGCATTCCCGAGCCGTGAGAGGATACACTTAAGGGTACTGTGAGAGCGATCATTCGTAAGATGGAATCATAGCAGAGAAAGAGAGAAATCCGGAATCGTTCCGCAGAGAAATCTGAAGTTGTTCGGAGAAAGAATAAAGGAAAAGCCCCGAAAAGTGTTTTCAGATAAATGGGAATTTAAATATATATTAATTATGAATTAATATATTATAAATAATATTTAGATTAAGACTTATAAAGTCAACTTTTATATTAGGCCAAATCCCAGAGGCAAAAGGCCTAGAAATAAAAGTACAGAAAAATAAATGGAAAAAGATAAAACAGCCAGCCCTGTGGGCGGCGGATAACCGCCACCGCACAGGGCGGCAGGTAACTGGGCTGCGCCGGCGGATGGGCGGCAGATACCTCACGCCGCCCAGGGCGGCAGAGCACTAGGCGCTGTGCGGGCCATGATGTCTACACACTTCTATTCTTGTAGACATTTGTTGGGCCTCGAAGTGCAGAGGTTTGTAGAACAGCAGCAAGTTTTCCCTTAAGTGGATCACCCAAGGTTTATCGAACTCAGGGAGGAAGTGGTCAAATGTATTCCCTCTCAAGCAATCCTGCAATCAAGATACAAGAAGTCTCTTGTGTCCCCAACACACCCAATACACTTGTCAGGTGTATAGGTGCACTAGCTCGGCGAAGAGATAGTGAAATACATGTGGTATGGATAATTATAAGTGGTAACGGTGGTGGAAAATAGCTTGATGGCGTGGAAAAGACTAAAGGCAAACTGAAATAAAGATGGAAGTAAGCAAACATGTAACATATCTAATAGAAAACGGTGTTTCAAAGCTTAGAAACAAGGCCTAGGGATCATACTTTCACTAGTGAACACTCTCATATAAATATCTTCTCTTTATGATACTACTCTTAACTACTCTCCGGTTGGACACTCTAATCGTTGGTAGGGCTATAACAGCACACCTCAAAGTATGTCTTTCCCATCTAGAAAACCCCACACTGTCACGTTGGGTACTAGATAGTCCAACAAACACCACAATTTCATAAAGACATCCAACTCCAAATATAACTCATAACAAGTAATTGAAATCTCTAGCCTAAGTGCCACCATGGTGAGCACGCTGTCACTTTCACACACATGGGGAGAGTAGAGATTCATTAAAGCACTTGAGTAGCAAGGTAGATCTATAGATTACAAGCTCATGATCTCAATAAGATCATGCATAGAGAGAGAGAGATGAACACATAGCTACCGGTAGAACCCTTAGCCTCGAGAGAGAACTACTCCCTCCTCATCATGGGAGTCAGCAATGGTGATGGAGATGGTGGTGGAGATCGATGGAGATGGCTCCGGAGGCATTTCCCCGTCCCGGCAGAGTGCCGGAACAGAGACTTTCTGTCCCCCGAATCTCCCCTTCGATGGCGGCGGCGCTGCGGAACTTTTCGTGGCTGGAGGCTTGATGATCTAGGGTTTATGCCTCGGGAGGCTTCTTATAGGCCAGAGGGCAAGGTCAGTGGGCGGCCAGGGGCCCCACACCATGCCCTGGTGTGGCTTGGGGGGACCCACACCATGGGGTGGTGTGGCCACCCTGTGGCCCCTCTCCGACTCTCCTTCTGGCTCCGTGAGTCTTCCGGGAAAATATCAACTTTGGCTTTTGTCCGGTCCTATTCCGACAATATTGATTTTCTGACTTTCCTGGAACCAAAAACATCAGAAAACAGGCAAATGGCACTGTGGCACTTGTTAATAGGTTAGTCCAAAAAATCATATGAAAATTACTCCAAAGTGTGGACAAAACATAAGAAAGTAGATAAAACCAAGCATGGAACATCAAAAATTATAGATACATTTGCAATGTATCAGGCCGCCGCTGACTAACCGCCCACCCGGGCGGGGCGGGGCAGGGCGGGGTGCTGGGCCGCCGGGGGGCGAGCCGGCCCACCCGGGGCTTGCCCTTGCTAGGCAGCCATGGCAGGAGAGCTGGGCGCGGGGTGGGCTGCGCCAAGGCCCACCCGGGCAGCTCCTGCTGCTCCCCTTTTTCCTTTTTCTGTTTATTTTCTATTTTGCTATTTGGGCTGAGTAGAAACAGCCCATTTGGCAGTCCGAAAATCTGCTGACTTTTTCCTTTAGTATTAGTCCCACATGGCTAACCCGATGGGGAGAGCACACCCCCTCCGCCTATATAAAGGGGTGCCCATGGGTGGGATTAAACATACAACTTGAGAAATCCCCAAGCTTAACTCCTGCTCGTCATGGAGTAGGTAAGTGATAAAAAGAAAGAATAATTTTTGAGGTGACATGCACCATCATAAACTTGATCAAAGTATTTGTAAAACATTCAAAGCTGGGATCATAGTACATCAATCATAACATGAAAGACAAAGTTCTAGCAATAAGACAAAGAAACTATGATGCAACATGAAAAGGCACAAACAAAATATTCATGAATAACAATGCTTTGCAAGATGTTTGTTTGTTTCACATAAAGAAAACATAGCATAATAGTATTTAGCTTGTCCCTCAATAGAGTAGCAAATATAAATGCGTAGGACACCTTCAAAGTTCATAAGAGTGACTAGATACAAATAGTTTAAAACAAGCAATATCAAGTTATGCATCAATCAACTAGTATTGGGACAATGCACATAGAACTAAGAATGGCCACTATGCTCTCAAAGTAGGTGCATAAAGATAGAAGATGGAGACTCAATATAATGGTGGAAGAAAGGCCTTTTATAAAAGGAAGTAGGGATTCAAGTCTCATAAAGAGCTTCCAAAAATTATGGTACTTATAGCTTTCAGCTCTCATTGCCCCTATCATAAGCATCTTGAAGGTGATTAAGGTTAAAGTGACACAACTAAGAGGATATGCTTGACAAGTTATAAACCGAAATCTCATGCCCCTTACTTACGAAGACCGATCCTCATGCTACTCAACTTCAGTCACGAGTAAGCTCTTGTCATTGTAAGTATATGTGTATCATTAAGAACCGCCAACGGGGTACCCCTTGCACATGATACGGGAGCTTTCCCATAATCAAAATGACAAGGCAAGGAGACAATGAGCATCTCAACGATCTTTTTATTTGCTATTTGCATAGGTTTTTATTGAGGATGCTTCATAGAGTACTCATTATGGTGATGCTACAAGTTTCCACCATGATTAGGCATGGATTAGGCTAGCGGCCCAGGCGTTTCTCTAACAAACATACAAACTCCATGATCTTACAAGTTCCACTTTTATTTCACACCGCCGGGATCCGTAAGCAAAAGAACATGATATCAACGGGGTACAAAGTACAAGTGCAATGTTGAAAGCATTCCCCATGATACATGGTTATGCTAATTTCAACTTATAAAGCGCAAGCATATACGCAACAAAGAAGGACCCAATGGTTCAAGTTTATTAGATGCAAAAAGTAAAGTGTGCCATCAAGTTCGTGAGAGCTTTAATCACTAGTTTTCTCATAACAAGTTTAATTTGGAAGGTAAACAAAAGCATGAATATACTTGGAATAGCATAAGCTAGTAGGTAGGTATGGTGGAATCTTTGGAATGACTTGGTTTAAGGAGTTGGATGCATGAGTGGAACTCATACTTGGTTGTGGAGGCTTGCAAAAGACTGGGAGCGACAAACTAAGAGAGCAATAATGGCCATAATCATGCAGAGCGACAAAACATCATTGATCAAAGCATAAAGTGATACTACAAGTTGAAAACTAAAGGATCATAAAGGCTATGGTGACTTGAGATAGTCATAACATGGTGTGAGCATGCGCCAAGTCAACCCAAATAAAGCATCAAAGGAGAATACCACTATACTATGCTTTAATATGCTAAAACAACGCATAATTCATCCAAGGCACATTAAGCAATCTCAATTGTTTATAACAAGTCATGCTATAACAAAGAATACTAAGCATAAAGCCAAAACAATATCAAGCATGGCATGACAAAGCATAGCCCATAGACAAAAACAAGCTCTCTTTACCACATAAGCATGAACTTTCCTACTCTTTTTCAAACCAAACCAACTATTTGAAAACCAATGTATGAAAGAGGGGGTCCAACCAATTTATTCAGAAAATTAAGCAAACGAAAACCCAAAACGAAAATGAAAAAGAAGACGCTCCAAGAACAACACAACTGTGCATGAAACAATAAAAATGAAGCGTTTGGAAGAAACCTGAGATTTTTATTGATGAAGAGGGGGATGTCTTGGGCATCCCCAAGCTTTGACGCTTGTACTTCTTGGATATTTCTTGGGGTGACACGCGTGGCATCCCCAAGCTTGAGCTTTAGTCCATCCTTCATCTCATTACTCATTCCTTCCATACACCTGAAATTTTTCCTTCATACAAAACTTCACACAATCTTTATTAGCAACATTAGTGCACTCAAGATAATAAGTCTTTAGGTTCAGTTCTAACACCAAAAAAAACTTCCATTAAAACACAAGCTACTGTAGCACTTCCCTCAAAAAGCTCAATTCCCCAAAAGAACTCAAAAGGAACCAACAAGAAGCAAATGCAAAAAAGGCAGAAATATGTCAAAACAGACCAGTAGGTAAAGACAAATTTTTTCGAAGACCTTCTGTTGCTAAAATCGAAAAGTGTTGAACTAACGAAAGTTAGATAACAACCTGGGGCAGAAGCAAAAAAATTCACGCCTCAAAAGGACATACAGAGATTTTACACGATTTTTTACGGTGAAGCATAGAAATCTGTTTTCAGGACAACAACTTTCCCAATCATTACTTCTCTCTCATTAGAGGTTATTCTTGGCACAAAAACAAGTAAAAAAGGATAAAGAGCAGTTATTACTGAATTAATAACTTCCAAGACTCATCTAAAACTTTTGGGTTATCTCCCAATAAGTACTTTTCTTTAACGCCTTTAAGTTAGGCACGATAGTTTGAGAAGATGCTCACATAAGAAATATGAATTGAAGTAAAAGAGAGCAACAAGAAGCAAATTCAAAGCACATTTAAGTCTAACCCACTTCCTATGCATAGGAATCTTGTAAAGAAACAAGTCATGAAAGCACAAAGCAACAAGCATAGTAAAGCAAAACAAGTGCAACTTTAAGACTTTCAACATAAAGAGGGAAAAAATATTATTGAGATGCATAAAACCATGTTTCCCTCTCTCATAATAACTTTCAGTAGCATCATGAATGAAATTAACAATATAACTATCACATAAAACGTTCTTATCATGAGCCACATGCATAAAAGAATTAATACTCCCCATATAAGCATAGTCATTCTTATTAATCATAGTGGGAGAAATTCAACAAAATAGCTATCATTATTATTCTCATCACCATAATCATCAAATATAGGAGGCATGTTGTAATCAGATTATTTTTCTCCTCAATAGTAGATGGACTGAAAATAACATATTCATCAGTGTAATCATCATATATTAGAGGTTTTGTATCATCATAAGCAATAGAATAGCTATCTTCCAAAGATGGGGAACTAAAAAGATCATTTTCATAAAAACTTGCTTCCCCAAGCTTAGACTTTTCCATAGCATTAGCAATAATGGTGTCCAAAGAATTCATACTAACAACATTGCTATTAGCATGCAAATAAAGTTCCATGGGTTTTTTAATTTTCTCTTCAAACACTTCATGTCCTAACTCAAGATAAATACTATAAAGCTCTCTAATTTTGTTGTTGTTTTCCATTAAGCCTAACTAGTGAAAACAAGAAAAAAAAGACAAAATTGCAGAATCTAAAGGAAATAACTTCGAGCACTCACACCGGAGGATGTGAGTACCTTTTACCTTACCTCCCCGGCAACGGCGCCAGAAAATAGGCATTTGCTGTGGGAGGTTCTTCTTCTTTAATCCTCCGGTGTGAATACCTTTTACCTTACCTCCCCGGCAACGGCGCCAGAAAATAGCTTGATGTCTACGCACTTCTATTCTTGTAGATAGTTGTTGGGACTCCAAGTGCAGAGGTTTGTAGAACAACAGCAAGTTTTCCCTTAAGTGGATCATCCAATGTTTATCGAACTCAGGGAGGAAGTGGTCAAAGGTATTCCCTCTCAAGCAATCCTGCAATCAAGATACAAGAAGTCTCTTGTGTCCCCAACACACCCAATACACTTGTCAGGTGTATAGGTGCACTAGTTCGGCGAAGAGATAGTGAAATACAAGTGGTATGGATAATTATAAGTGGTAACGGTGGTGGAAAATAGCTTGATGGCATGGAAAAGACTAAAGGCAAACTGAAACAAAGATGGAAGCAAGCAAACATGTAACAGATCTAATAGAAAACGGTGTTTCAATGCTTAGAAACAAGGCCTAGGGATCATACTTTCACTAGTGAACACTCTCATATAAATATCTTCTCTTTATGATACTACTCTTAACTACTCTCCGGTTGGACACTCTAATCGTTGGTAGGGCTATAACAGCACACCTCAAAGTATGTCTTTCCCATCTAGAAAACCCCACACTGTCACCTTGAATACTAGAGGAGTCCAACAAACACCACAATTTCATAAAGACATCCAACTCCAAATATAACTCATAACAAGTAATTGAAATCTCTAGCCTAAGTGCCACCATGGTGAGCACACTGTCACTTTCACACACACGGGGAGAGCAGAGATTCATTAAAGCACTTGAGTAGCAAGGTAGATCTATAGATTACAAGCTCATGATCTCAATAAGATCATGCATAGAGGGAGAGATGAACACATAGCTATCGGTAGAACCCTTAGCCTCGAGAGAGAACTACTCCCTCCTCATCATGGGAGTCAGCAATGGTGATGGAGATGGTGGTGGAGATCGATGGAGATGGCTCCGGGGGCACTTCCCTGTCCCGGCAGGGTGCCGGAATAGAGACTTTCTGTCCCCCCGAATCTCCCCTTCGGTGGCGGCAGTGCTGCGGAACTTTTCGTGGCTGAAGGCTTGATGATCTAGGGTTTATGCCTCAGGAGGCTTCTTATAGGCCAGAGGGCAAGGTTGGTGGGCGGCCAGGGGGCCTACACCATGCCCTGGCGTGGCCTGGGGGGACCCGTGCCATGGGATGGTGTGGCCACCCTGTGACCCCTCTCCGACTCTCCTTCTGGCTCCGTGAGTCTTCTGGGAAAATATCAACTTTGGCTTTTGTCCGGTCCAATTCCGAGAATATTGATTTTCTGACTTTCCTGGAACCAAAAACAGCAGAAAACTGGCAACTGGCACTGTGGCACTTGTTAATAGGTTAGTCCAAGAAATCATATGAAAAGTACTCCAAAGTGTGGACAAAACATAAGAAAGTAGATAAAACCAAGCATGGAACATCAAAAATTATAGATACATTTGCAATGTATCAGGCCGCCGCTGACCAACCGGCCCACCCGGGCGGGGCGGGGCAGGGCGGGGTGCTGGACCGCCGGGGGGGGGGGGGGGGGCGAGCCGGCCCACCCGGGGCTTCCCCTTGCTAGGCTGCCATGGCAGGAGAGCTGGGTGCAGGGTGGGCCGCGCCAAGGCCCACCCGGCCAGCCCCTGCTGCTCCCCTTTTTCCTTTTTCTGTTTATTTTCTATTTTTCTATTTTGGCTGAGTAGAAATAGCCCATTTGGCAGTCCGATAATTTGCTGACTTTTTCCTTTAGTATTAGTCCCACATGGCTAACCCAATGGGGAGAGCACACCCCCTCCGCCTATATAAAGGGGTGCCCATGGGTGGGATTAAACATACAACTTGAGAAATCCTTTGGTTGACTTTCTCCCTCCCTCTCTCTCTATACCTTGTGACTATGGCCCCAAGTCTGGGCTGTGCGATCGAGGCACACCTGCAGTACGTTGTTGCGTTGCAGGGATTCCTAGCCGGATAAACTTCCGCACTCCCAGCGGGATCGAGGAGCCGGAGTTCTCATCGTGCACCGGATGTGTACGAAGACACGAAGCGCAACACTTGGGGCGCTAGAATGTCGTGAGCCGGAGCTATTGCACGATGAAGATGATGAAGATCAAGAAGGAGCAAGGGGTGACCTACGAGGAGCTTCGCGACCTTGAGGTTGGCTACGAGTACGACTACTTCAACCACGTTCCCCACAGAACATTAACCGCGTACGGTCTACAAGGGTATGTATTCTCTATGCATCGGCCGTTACCGCATTGCTACATAGATAGATCCTAGGCATGTTTCTGGCGTTCCGTCGTAGGAATTTTTTTGTTTTCCGCACCAATCCTCAACAGTGGTATCAGAGCCAATCTATGCGTAGGAGTGTTGTACGGTCAGTACGCATAAGTATTGTGCGGGCATTGATCCCTTAGTTGTTACCCTCTAACGTGTACTTGTTTATATCGTGGTATTGTTTGATGAAGCGGCCCGGACCAACCTTACGCGTATTCGTACGCGAGACTGGTTCCACGCTCAACATACGGCTTGTAACGTATAAGTGGCTAGCGGGTGTTTGTCTCTCATTCGATAGTTGATATAGCATTTACAACGGAGGGCCCCAAAAGCGGTGTAATAGAGACAACTGTTGGATCCATGTTGTGATTGGAAAGTTCGTAGTTTAGAAATGGTTCTAGAGCGAAAGCCCTAACAACCACGTAAAACTTGCAATAGATAAAGTAGAGACGTCTAACTTTATTTTGCAGGGGAGGCATGTGATTATGATATGGCATTGGTCGTTGCGAAGGTAAAGTAGTTTACTTTTCTATTACTAAGTAGTATAGTAATAGTCATTGTTCCGATGGACGACCTAGTGGAGGCGTTGTGGACTTGTCGTCAAACCAAGGGCAGGATGGAGATCATGCCGGAGCGCTCGATGGAGATCAAGGCGCAAGAAAGACCATATCATATCACATTATACATATGATGTTGATACCTATTTTTCCATCTTATTGTGTGCTAGTATTTAGATACTCAACGGTAGCAAATAAGATAATCCCTATTTAATTCCAATGTTCCGTGTTCCCCTTGTGTGTGCACCACCAAGAAAGTTCTTTGATATGAGGCCGACCGTGATGATCAGGGGTCAGACATATCTACGTTCGCATACAGTGGGTGTAAGCCATGTTGCACAACAAATACACACAAGTTAGATTTGGCGAGCCTAGGATGTACAAACATGGCCTCAGAACACAAGAGATTGAAAGATCGAGCATGAGTCACATGGATGATGTGATTGATATTAGTGAATGTCTACCTTTGATAATGCACTAATGGCCGTGATGATCGGGGGAGGTGCAGAGGATAGGGATCATGCGATCACTAAAATCGTCGAGGGGATGACAATTTTAGTGGATACCAATTATAAATTGATCTCTTATTATAAACTTAGTCTGGATGTCTATTTGCAAATATCTTAGTAGATCTTAGCCTATCCCATTGAGGTCCTTTGCGACCATGGCAATATATTGCTTAATTTGGAACTTAGCAAAAGGGTCCAACTTCATAGATTAATACCCACGCCTAAGGGATATCCTCGTAAAAGGTGATCTTCTCTTATTGATACAATAACATTAGGAGATAATTCGATGACTCCAGAATGTTTGAAAAACACTTAGCAATCTTGCATTAGAGTTGAGAACTCTTAGAAGGACTTGATTGCAGATGGAGGTCATGGATGAAAAGGTATATGTAAGATATACAAATTATAAATGTGGTTCTTGCAAAACTCATTGCAGTTTGCAAAGTATTTGATACTTGTCTCGTTTTGTGAAAACAGAGGATTTGCTTGAGAATTGCTGCTTTTGAGGCAAAGTGACTTGATGACGGCAAGCAAAACAGTTGATGACCGACATCACCTCTTCCCTCAAAGTTTGTCATTTGGATTAGTGGACTTGAATATAAATTTGTAATCCTTGTTTGTGTGTCTTGCTTTTGGCAAGACGATTATTCATATGAACAAGTTACAAACCAGTTTGTACTATTCTTATGAATAATACCTTATGATCACATTATGATTATAAATAAGTTATTCTCATCACTATGTTAATGATAATAGTTTAAACATTTATAAAGGATTAGAATGCTAAAAGATATCCAAAGCTTAATAATGAAAAGACACTATAGTTTAAGTCATTTTGGTTATTGCAGGTTCTTTATGAAAGATCGGGGTCCTAGATGCTTAATCTAGAGACTTTGCAAAACCATGCCTCTTGGGCACAATGACTAAAACTCCGCATTCTGGTAAAACGGTGATATGCGAAGAAATGTTGAATCTTATACATAGTGATGTATCATATTTTCAACAAATAGTGGAAATCATTAGTTAATTATGGACTTAAGTGAATAAGTGTATTTACTTAATGAAACATGAAGTTTGAAATGATTTGAATTGTTCAAATGAGTTCATAACTAAATGGGATGTTGAATTAACTGAATTAACAAGTCTCTTCGATTTGATTAACACGACTAAAGTATTCAAGTTAAGTTTAGCATAAAAGAAACTTGTGAAAGATGTTTCACAAATTATGATAATTAGATGAATTCAAACTTTGTTGAAGTGTCTAAACATCATAATCATTTGTATTAGATACATATTATCTCTTATTAGGGTTTTAGTTGTCATTTAGAGTTAGAGATCAAAATAAGCAAACACTCATTTGAAATGCAAAGGAACATCTAAAGATTTGTGGAAACAACACCATAAGTGTTATGTCACGTTCGAGTTTCTGGAGATTTCGATAAGTCGAAGTCGTGGCGAATAAACAAGTCTTTGTAGAGCATTCTTAGGAAGCTATAAATGCATCTTCCACAAAAAAGGGCAAACTTGTTGTTTTCCAAAGTTGACGTGCCTTGATGAAGACACAGATGAAGAAAGTAAAAGATCGAAACAAGGTATTTGACCTTACCTTCGGATTGTTGAGTGGCGCAGCAGAATTTGTTTCGTGAAACCAAACTCTACAAATAGAGGAGAAACCAATGATAATGATCATAAAGTTTCAGTGAACTTTTACTAAAGAAAATAGGATTCAACTATATATTCTACAAGTTGGTGGCATTATATTATTGATTCACTTGTCTTGTTTTGAAAAAGACATACCTATGAAATACAAAGAAGCGTGATGGACCTAAGTACGAGAAATGAATGGTCATTGAAATCTCGTTAGTGGAATTCTCGGTTTGATGGTGATCAAAGAATTTTGGAATGTCCAAGATTATCGAGAGGACCCAGATTTGAGTGGGAGCAAATCAGCTTGGCTAATTCATAATATGTAGCTAACATATTTTGAGTGGGAGCTAAGTGAAATCCCTGGATCTCAAACATGAATGTCATATTTGAGTGGGAGCGTGAAATCATTCTGGAATATGTGGACGACATATGTGAATGATGTGATTGGTATTTAAGTTAGGATGAAGTTGAAATTATTAAACAATAAGATCTATCGAGATAGATTGGTGAGTTTAATAAACACTGAATGTCGAATGCATCCTGGACTTGATTCTGAAAGATGTTCAGGATGTCCTAAACAAGATTCTGAAGAAGTTCAGAATGGAACAAGGTAAGAAAGAAGTTCTTACTGTATGAAGCATTGAGTATTGCAACTATGGTTGAAAGAAACAGATGCGTTGCATCTCCTATGCCCCAGTCATAGGTTCTTCCATATAACCATGTTGTATACTCGACGTAATGTGACCCAAGGTTCTGGTTGGAAGGACTAGCTCTTAACTGTAAGAACATGTCTTTGTGTGATTCCTGAGTTGATCACAGAACCAGAATTAAGTTTGTACATAAATAGAAAGAAGCAGTGTAAGTGGCATAGATGCATTTCATGCACTAGGATGTACATAGATATAGAAGTATAAATGCTACATCTAATGTGATGTATAATGTTGTGGCGGGGCTAGTTTGCTTTTAACGTAGAATGATGTGTCCCAGGGCCCAGTGCCCATGAGAAAGCCCTCGAGGTTGATCTAACGTCACTGTAAGCTCCTGGAATCCGGCCTCGTTCTGCTGCCATGACTATAGTATATACACAAAGGATAACAAAGTGTGTTTCGAAGTTTAGATGACAACGGTGAAAACGACCGTCATCATAAACACTAGAAACAAAAGTCTCACTTTGTTGCCGAACAAATACTTCGACCGATTATAAGATAATGGTGTGAATGTCAAAATTAGGAAGACATTAACGATTTGCAAAAGACATAATGATCTGGTAAAATAGAACATGGACATGAGGTTTCCCATGAGCATGCATGATCTGTAAACGCATATGGTATATGGTTTATATGAGTAAAATGCGAGCTAGTTTATTTGTACTCTAGTGCAAGTGGGAGACTAAAGGAGATATGCCCTAGAGGCAAATAGTAAATAGGTTTTTATTGTCATATCTCAATTAGTTTATGATAGTTTCATATTGTGCTATAATTGTGCCAAGTAGAAACATTGGTACATGTGTGGTATGAAACAACCAAGTCCCTAGTAGCCTCTATTCATACTAGTTCATTGGTCACGAAGATGATCTGGGTTTCAAGATCATGGGCATTTATGCCGACTGACAATGAGATCATATCATTGGAGAATGATGTGGTTGGACATTCCTCGAAGGATTGCAACACGATCAAGTCATATAGTTTATTGTTGCAATAGCTATACCTAGACTCCTTCTCCTTAGACCGTGAGATGATATCAATCATAGTCTCCCGAGAGTGCTTAGAAAGCATCAAGCGCCACTTGGTAATACAATGGTTATAAAGGTGTGTTCAGGTACTCGGAGGAACTGTAGAGGCAATATATGTCAAGAGCGGGATTTGTTCACCCACATGACGGGTAAAGATACATACGGCCGGCTTGGTGAGATTACATCTATAAATGCTGCAACATGTGACTAGGACACGGGGATGTAATATCACGCTAACAAGAAAACAGAACTTGTTGTGAACGAGATTGAACAAGGTATGGGATACCATTGATCGGATCTCGGACAAGTTGTATCGAGAAACAAAAGGAAGAGGATGCTACATTTAGACGGTTCAAACGACATTGTCATCAGGAATGCATAGGGGTCACATGGATATCCCTGGTCCCTCTGTTGATCATTGATACAGATCATGTCTAGAGCATTCCCGAGTCGTGAGAGGATACACTTAAGGGTACAGTGAGAGCGATCATTCGTAAGATGGAATCACAGTAGAGAAAGAGAGAAAGCCGGAATCGTTCCGCAGAGAAATCCGAAGTTGTTCGGAGAAAGAATAAAGGAAAAGCCCCGAAAAGTGTTTTTGGATAAATGGGAATTTAAATATATATATTTAAATATATATTAATTAGGAATTAATATATTATAAATAATATTTAGATTAAGATTTATAAAGTCAACTTTTATATTAGGCCAAATCCCAGAGGGAAAAGGCCTAGAAATAAAAGTGCAGAAAAATAAATGGAAAAGGATAAAACAGCCAGCCCTGTGGGCGGCGGATAACCGCCACCGCACAGGGCGGCAGGTAACTAGGCTGCACCGGCGGATGGGCGGCAGATACCTCGCGCCGCCCAGGGCGGCAGAGCGCTAGGCGCTGCGCGGGCCGCCGCTGACCAACCGGCTCACCCGGGCGGGGCGGGGTGCTGGGCAGCCGGGGGGCGAGCCAGCCCACCCAGGGCTTCCCCTTGCCAGTCTGCCACGGCGGGAGAGCTGGGCGCAGGGTGGGCCGCGCCAAGGCCCACCCGGCCAGCCCTTGCTGCTCCCCTTTTTCCTTTTTCTGTTTATTTTCTATTTTTCTATTTGGGTTGAGTAGAAACAGCCCATTTGGCAGTCCGAAAATCTACCGACTTTTTCCTTTAGTATTAGTCCCACATGGATAACCCAATGGGGAGAGCACACCCCCTTCGCCTATATAAAGGGGTGCCCATGGGTGGGATTAAACATACAACTTGAGAAATCCTTTGGTTGACTTTCTCCCTCCCTCTCTCTCTATACCTTGTAACCACGGCCCCAAGTATGGGATGTGCGATCGAGGCACACCTGCAGTACGCCGTTGCGCTGTAGGGATTCCTAGCCGGATATCAACTTCCGCACTCCCGGCGGGATCAGGGAGCCGGAGGTCTCATCATGCACCGGATGTGTACGAAGACACGAGGCACAACACTTGGGGCGCTAGAATGTCGTAAGCCGGAGCTGTTGCATGATGAAGATGATGAAGATCAAGAAGGATCAAGGGGTGACTTGTGAGGAGCTTCGCGACCTTGAGGTCGGCTACGAGTACGACTACTTCAACCATGTTCCCCCGGAACGTTAGCTGCGTACGGTCTACAGGGGTATGTATTCTCTACGCATCGGTCGTTACCGCATTGCTACATAGATAGATCCTAGGCAAGTTTTTGGGGTTCCGTCGTAGGAATTTTTTTGTTTTCCGCATCGATTCCCAACAATTTCTTCAACATAATTTACCTTCTTACCTTGTGGAGCTCTTTCAGTGTGCCATTCAGAATAGTTAACCATCATATTATCCAAAATCTTTGTTGCAGCACCCAAAGTAATGGTCATAAAGGTGCCTCCAGTAGCAGAATACAGTAGATTTCTTGAAGAATACTTCAATCCTGCATAAAAGGTTTGGATAATCATGCAAGCAGTTAGTCCATGAGTGGGACAATTCTTTACCAAAGATTTCATTCTTTCTCAAGCTTGAGCAACATGTTAATTATCCGATTGTTTAGACTTCATTATTTCACTTTTCATAGATATAATCTTAGAAGGAGGATAGTATTTTCCAATGAAAGCATCTTTGCATTTAGTCCAAGAATCAATACTATTCCTAGTTAGGGATTTCAACCATTCTTTAGCTTTTCCTCTCAAAGAGAAAGGAAACAATTTAAGCTTAATAATATCTCCATCTATATCCCTATGCTTTTGCATCTCACAAAGTTCAACAAAGTTATTTAGATGAGTAGCAACATCTTCATTACCAATACCAGAAAATTGTTCTCTCATAACTAGATCGAGTAAAGCAGGTTTAATTTCAAAGAAAGTATTTTCAGGAACAGGTGGAGCAATAGGTGTGCACATGAAATTATTGTTGTTGGTGCTAGTGAAGTCACACAACTAAGTGTTTTCAAGATTAGTCATTTTTTTGTGTTTTTAATAAACAAAGCAAACTAGTAAAAATAAAAAAATTTGATAAAGAAACAAGCAAACAGAGCAAAAATAAACTAAGCAAAACAAAAACAACAAAGTAAAGAGATTGGTTATGAGGGACTCCCCTTGTGAAGATGTCCTTGACTCCCCGGCAACGGCGCCAGAAAAAGTACTTGATGGCCCAAAATATCTCGAGCTCGTTTGGGAACCCCAAGAGGAAGGTATGATAAGCACATCAGGAAGTTTTCCCTCAGTTATGAAACTAAGGTTATCGAACCAGTAGGAGCAAGGAAACGCCTCCAAGGTGTTGCTAGCTGGACTTTGGTAGGGCGCACTACTGGTGCTAGCAGCAACGTGGAATCCTACACAACACAACCATAGAACTTTGCCCCCAACTTACAGTGAGGTTGTCAATCTCACCGGTTTTGCTGAAAACAAAGGATTAAATGTATTGTGTGGAAGAAAGTAATAGTTTGTAGAAAGTAAACAGAAAGTAGTAGACAATTGTAGATTGGTGGTAAAAGAAAGGACTGGGGTCCATAGTTCACTAGTGGTGGCTCTCCTTAATATAGATGACATGTTGGGTAAACAAATTACAGCGGGGCAATTGACAAACATCGAGAAAGCATACATGCATATACTAAACATCTTGACTCCTTTGAGATTTGATTGGGCATTACAACATTATACATAGACCGTAATCCAACTGCATCTATGACTAATAATCCACCTTCAGGTTATCATCCGAACCCCCTCTAGTATTAAGTTGCAAGCAACATATAATTTAATTACGCATTGCGTGTAAAGTAAACAATACGATTGTTCTATGAAGAAAGGATTACTGTTTTCTCCCTAGTAGCAATAGCACATCTAGTACCTTAGAGATTTCTGTCACTTTCCCAGATTACTACAGGCATGAACCCACTATCGAGCATAAATACTAACTCTTGGAGTTGCTAGCATCTACTTGGCCAAGATAGCTACTAACAACGGAAAGCATGCAAGATCACAAATAACAAAGAAATGATAGAATCAACAATCAATCTGAAATAGCATCTCAATATCCATCGGATCCCCGCAAACACAACATGTAGGATTACAAATAGATGATCTTGATCATGAACGGAGCTCACAATATCTAAACATGGTAGCACAAAGGAGAAGAACCAACCATCTAGCTACTACATGGACCCGTAGTCCAGGGATGAACTACTCACGCATCAAACCGGAGGCTTGCATGGCGATGAAGAAGGCCTCCAGGGTGAATTCTCCCCTCCAGCAGGGTGCCGGGAAGAGCTTCAGATCCCTCCCGGTCTAGGGATGGAGATGACGACGGCTACAGAATCTTTCGTGGAATTTTGATCGGGTACTTAGTGTTTCTATATCGTAGGCATCTTATAGGCGAAAGGGGAGGCCGAGGGGGTGCCTAGGGCGGCCAGACCACCCCCTGGCGTAGGCCAGGTGGTGTGGCGGCCCCCTGGCCCCTCTCCGTCTCGTATTATGGCTCCGTGTCCCCCTCGGTGAAAAACTGACTTTGGCTTTTGTCCCGTCCAATTCTGAGAATATTTATTTTCTGACTTTCCTGGAACCAAAAACAGCAGAAAATAGGCAGCTGGCACTGTGGCATCTTGTTAATAGGTTAGTCCAATAAAGTGTATAAAAAGTACTCTAAAGTGTGGAAAAAACATACGAAAGTAGATAAAACCAAGCATGGAACCTCAAAAATTATAGATACGTTAGCAACGTATCAGTAACAGCGCCAGAAAAAAGCTTGATGTCTACGCACGCTTCTATTCTTGTAGACAGTGTTGGGCCTCCAAGTGCGGAGGTTTGTAGAACAGCAGCAAGTTTCCCTTAAGTGGATCACCCAAGGTTTATCGAACTCAGGGAGGAAGTGGTCAAAGGTATCCCTCTCAAGCAACTGTGCAATCAACATACAAGAAGTCTCTTGTGTCCCCAACACACCCAATACACATGTCAGGTGTATAGGTGCACTAGTTCGGCAAAGAGATAGTGAAATACAAGTACTATGGATGATTATAAGTGGTAATTGCAATCTGAAATAAGACTGGCAGCAAGCAAACATGTAACAAGACTAATTGTAAACGGTGTTTCAATGCTTAGAAACAAGGCCTAGGGATCATACTTTCACTAGTGGACACTCTCATATAAATAACTTCTCTTCATTATTCTATCCTGAACTACTCTCCGGTTGGACGATGTAGGGCTATAACAGCACACCTTAAAGTTCGCATTCCCCATCTAGATAACCCCTCACTATCACCTTGACCGCTAGATGGTTCCAACAAACACCACAATCTCATAGACATCCAACTCAAATTATACTCATGATAAGTATTTTTGTAACGTTAGCCAAAGTGCCATATGATGTGCACGCTGTCAACTTCACACACGCGGGGATAAGCAGAGATTAATTAAAGCACTTGAGTAGCAAAATAGATCTACTTATTCAACTAGATTACAAAGTTCATGATCTCAATAAGATCATGCATAGAGAGAGAGAGAGATGAACACATAGCTACCGGTAGAGCCCTTAGCCTCGAGAGAGAACTACTCCCTCCTCATCATGGGAGTCAACAACGGGAATGGAGATGGTGGTGGAGTCGATGGAGATGGCTCCGGGGGCACTTCCCCATCTCGGTAGGGTGCCGGAATAGAGACTTCTGTCCCCTGAATCTCCTCTTCGGTGGCGGCGGCACTGCGGAACTTTTCGTGGAATTCTAATCCTCCCCCTTAGGGTTTTCATCTCGGGGGGTTTATATAGGCAAAGAGGCGAGGTCGGTGGCCACCTAAGGGGCCCACACCAGGGCCTGGCGCGCCCAGGGGGCCGTGCCACCCTATGGTGTGGCCGCCTCGTGGCTCTCCTCTGTCTCTGCTTTGGACTTCTGTGTCATGTCGGGAAAAATAGGAACTTCGGCTTTTATTTCATCCAATTCTGAGAATATTTCTTTACTAGCTTTTCTGAAACCAAAAACAGTAGAAAACATGCAACTGGCACTGCGACATCTTGTCAATAGGTTAGTTCTAGAAGATGTATAAAAATGCCTCAAAGTGTAGACAAAACATAAGATAGTTGATACAAAACAAGCATGGAGCATCAAAAATTATAAATTCATTTATGACGTATCACTTCACGACGCATTCGCTTCCCGAGGATTCGATAACCTATGTCAACTGGGAAAAGGAAGCTATACTACATCTGTAATCCGGATCGAAGGTATCACGGGTCTTATGAACAGGTGTGGGCGCACCACCTTAGTGAAGACCACACTCTCGGCTATCCCGGTCCATGCTCTCATGTCTCTGGATGTTCCTCCCAGACGCTAGTGGCCTTCCGCAAGGTTGTCCGGGCTTTCCTGTGGAAGGGCAGACGGGAGGCGAAGGGTGGTCACTTCCTGGTCGCTTGGGAGAAGGTGTGCTCGCCAGAGGAGTTTGGCAGCCTAGGCATTCCCAACCTCTGCTTGGTGAATTTCACGCTAAGGTGTCGGTTGATGTGGCTGCAGAGGGTGGACCCCGATAAGCCATGGGCGGAGTTCGACTTGGGGCTACCGTGACAGTCTATGGAGCTCTTCCACACTTCCACTTGCTACACTTTGGGAAATAGGGAGCGAGCGAAGTTCTGGCAGGACCGGTGGATTAATGGTCGTAGGGTCGAGGAGATAGCCCCAAACCTCCTTGCATCGATCCCTCCTAGCAAGGGAGAGCCTATTTAGTCGGAGAGGGGCTGGACGGGACCTGGCTCAGGGAGTGTGGGCCAGACTTGGGAGAGGCGGCTTGAAGGGAATATGCCCGAGAGGCAATAATAAAGTGGTTATTATCTTATTCCTTGTTTATGATAAAAGTTTAGTTTGCATGCTATAATTGTATTGATTAGAAACGTCAATACATGTGTGTTTAATAAACAAATAAAGGGTTCCTAGTTATGCCTCTCTTATAAAATAGCTCGTTGATTAACAAGATGATCAAGGTTTCCTGATCATGGACATTGGATGTTGTTAATAACAAGGTCACAACATTGGTGAATGATGTGATGAACATTCATCCTAAGTATAGCATTACGATCAAAGTCATTATGTTTATATTGCTATAACATCATACGAAGTATCTTAGTCCTTATACCATGAGATCATGTTAATTGCCAACACCAGAAGAGTACTTTGATAACATCAAATGTCACACCGTAATAGGGTGGCTATAAAGGTGGGTTTGGGTACTCTAAAAGTGTTATGTTGAGGCTCCTAGATCAAGAGTGGGATTTGTCCATCCCAATGACGGATAGATATATACAGGGCCCTCTCGGTGATATCACATTGAGATAGCTTGCAAGCAAGTGATGTGATCACTAGAATGTTATATCACGGGAACGAGAAAAGAGTGCATGTTGGTAACGAGATCAAACTAGGTATAAGGATACCGATGATCAAATCTCGGACATGTAATATATCACGAGACAAAAGGATTTAGTTACTAATGTTAAATGTTTACACGATCACTAGAGTCATCGTTGAATGTGTGGGAGTCAGTACGGATCTCCAGGTCCCGCTGCTGATTATTGATCGGAGAGGGGTCTCGATCATGTCTGCATTATTCGCGAACCGTAGGGTGACACACTTAAGGGATACCGACACCATTTGGAGAAAATATGTTTCAGATAAAGATTTAAGAAAGCACTGGAATGATTTCGATGGAAACTGGAATTGTTTATGGTGAAATTGCAGAAACTGGTTCTGCATGTGATATTGAAATGTTGCTAGGTTTTTATGTGAATGTTTGTTAATTAATGTAATTAACAAAATTCTGAATAAAATAAATAAAATAGTTTTATTAAATGAGAGATACATTAATTTTGGTGGAAAATTAATGCATGTGTGAGTGGAATTTTGAGTGGAGGCTTTTTATGGCAGTGGGAGCTCCACCCACATGAATGTGGAAGAGGTGGGGGAACCCACCATGGCTGCCATGCCATGTCCCTTAGCTGCCCTCCCTCTCCGTATAAAAGGCCCCCTCTCCTCCTCTCACATCATACCTCCTCGCGAAGGATCTCTCTCCCCCTCTAGAAATTATTCCCCATGGTCTCGGATTAGCAAGACATATGTTCCCGGTGGCTTTATCTAGAAAAGAGTTGCTGCTTCCGCTGCTTTGCTAGAGTGAGGGACAGAGGTTGTCGGGGTACTGGACGTGTGTGCGATCACGGATGCACCGCTGCTTTGCGGTGCTGGACTTGGTGGTGTTGGACCTGCTGGCGTGCTGGTGCTGGACCTGCTGGACTCGCTGGACTTCATCACGATCTTGAGATCAGCAAGTGTACGACTACATCAACCACGAAATCAGTTTCATTAACAATTCTTTGTCGATCTTCAAGGGTATATTCTCTATGGATGTATATCCACCCGTTGCTTGTATCTAGTAGATAGATCTTGGCGTATAATAGTTCCCATCATAGGATTTTTTTGTTTTCTACGCTGCGAACCCAACAGTGGTATCAGAGACTGATCTATGCATAGATGCTTTGCATGAGTAGAACACATATGAGTATGTGGGCGTTGATGATCATGTTATTGCATCTTCTATGTATTATGGATATTGGTGACATAGTGGGAAGAAGCGGCCCAGACTAACTTTACATGTCCACGCACATGAGACCTGTTCCAGGATTGACATGCAACTAGTTTTGCATAAGTGGCTAGCGGGTGTCTGTCTCTCCTACTATAGTCAATATCTGATTTACAACGAGTTACTAATAATTTGGTTATCATCGTTGTGGTTCCATGTTCGTAGGTAAGACCGGTTCTACCTTCAAAATCCCTAAGCCACATAAAACTTGCAATGGATAAATTAGAAGCATCTAGTTTAGATTGTTGCTGGGTTGGTGTCATGATATGGTAATGTTGTAAGTTGATGTATAGTTGATACTCTTACAACACACCTAAACGTGTAAGTTCCATATACCTTGGCCTTACACACAAAGGAATGATAAAGATCATACCACGATGCACATGATAGTGATCAAGTGCAAGAACCATATCATTTCACTTTACACATGTGATCATCTTATATTGCTTGTTTGGCATTTTAGTAGCATTATAAGATGATACCTCATTTAGATATCAAGATAAAAATGTGTTCTTCCTTAAGTATGCACCATTTATGTTTCGCCTCTTCAAGACATCACGTGATGATCGGGTGTACTTGAATCCATGTTTGCATAACGGGTGTAAGACAGTTTTACACATGCAAGTACTAAGGTTCTTACTTGGCGAGCCTAGCATGTACAGACATGGCCTCGGGACACGGACCGAAAGGTTAAGCATGAGTCATATAGTTGATATGATGCCCATATAGATGCTCGCCTTTGAAGCTACACTGTCTCACATGATGATCGGACTTGGTGTAGTGGATTTGGTTCATGTAATCACCAAAACAACTCGAGGGATGTTGGTTTTGCGTGGGAGTTCATTTGTAATTTGGATTAGTCGAACTCAATTTATCATAAACTAAAATCAAAGTGAATTTGCATAATTTCTTGTAGTCATTGGCATCCATTTACTACCTTGCACTTAGTTTTAATTGAGATAGTAGAACTATAGAATTCTGGATATCTACTTTACGAACTGGTATCATATTTTTTTGAATGTCAATTTAAAGTTTAGAAGTCATATTGCAAACTTTTAGCAAACTCTATTTACTCCATGAAGTTTAATAAGTAGTATTAAACCAAAGAGTAAAAATTCCAGTGTTAGTATCTGAAGTATCATGTTTTGCCTCCATGATTCTTGATATTCAAAAATTGTTTTAATATCGAGGTTATCTAGGAGCTGAAAGAATTGTTTCAGGAACCATCATGTGTGAAAGATATTGAGATATCTGAAACAGTGTTTAGGTTTCAATATAATAGAGTATAATTTAGCAAATACATGTTCTCATATTGTATGAGAATTTGCAAAGGTTGGAGACTCTAGGCTTCCTAATCTCCCAAAAAAGTTTTGGGAACTGACATTATACTCAAGATTCGTCCTTATAGACTATAGTAGGTTGATCATGAAAGTTTTCATGATGAGGATGAATATATTATGTAAGTAAAAATGTTTATTACACTAATAGATTATTAAAGAATGGATTTTTAAAAGAACACCAAACATTTGATGATGGTGATCCACTTTAAAGTGCAAGTCCAAAGGTATTAGTATTTGACTATACACGCTTTGGACTATGTGTCAAATGTATGGCACCAGTATTGATGTTGATAGATTCTTTTAAAAGAAAAGGAAATGCTGAAAGAGAATCTATAAACTATTTGGCAGAAAAGAAAAGACTGGAAATGTCCGGCTAAGGTATATAGATGATATACATGTTATGGTTGTATTCTTTGCTTGTTAAACAATGTGGTTCTTGGGTATTAGATACCGAATTGGTTGGTATGAAATGTCATACATAACAATGCAATTCATGAACTACCATGGCCTAAGTAACTAGCAAGAGAATATGTGATGATGTCCATTGAAAATAGATAAAGTTATTGTGTTCATAGTTGACATCAAAGCTTTCCTTCAAGATTTGTATAAATAATTGTTATTTTGTTCTGATATTATGAGAACAATGGTTTTTCAAATAATTACCGTATTCCATAGAAGATGGATGAAAATTTTCAAGTCTAGTTGGAGAAATCACGTCCATAAAAACTAATGCTAAAATGTCACAAGACAAATGATTGAAAGATCACTTATAAAGTGACATCACCATTTAAATTATAAATAAAACATGAAGAAACTGCATGTTGATGGATTTTTGGAGTCTTTGATTTTGATCAAATGATGCTTGTGAGACTTTCATCGAGATAATTGAAACTCCGTTCATAGGCCAAAGAGGAACGGATGACTAAATTATTGGAGATTGTGCATGTTGATGTATATAGTCCATTATGTGTAGTCATGTGCGGTGGATGTTTCGACTTCATATGCTTTCTCCGAAAATTTGAGTGAATATATCTGTATATTTACTTAATAAAGGAAGAAGTATGGAACATTTGAAAATTGTTCAAAGACTTTCAAGATGAAGTGAAAATCATTGTAACAAGAAAAGAGTTTATGATTCGATCATAAAGGAAGATATTTGAGTTACATGTTTAGAAAACACCTAAGATTTGAGGAATTGTTCCATGGGTTTGCATTTTCCGATAAACCTTAGGAGTATGGTATGTTCGAGAGATCAAATCAAACCTTGTTTGACATGGTAAGATCAAAGGTGTCATTTATAAAGCTGCCATTATGTTTTAAGGATTAAATCTCTAGAGACTACCACTTTTACACTGAAAAGAGCACCGTCGTGATCCGTTGAAATGACACCATATGGGTTATGGTTTGGGATAAAACCTGAGTTGCCTTTTCTTAATTTTTGGTATACCATGCATAAGTAAAATATTTACAACCAAAGTCGGATAAGCACGTCTTTGTAGGGTATCCCAAAGAATTTGTTGGGTATTCCTCCATAACACCGAGGACAAAAGAGTTTGTCACTTGGAACGTGAAGTTTCTTGAGAAGGATCTTTTCGCGAAAAGTTAAGTGGGAGGACAATAAAACTTTGATAAGGTTATTGAACCTTAGCTATATGTGTTAAGTAGCACAGCACCGGAAAGTGTCTCGGAGGCAGCTAAGATGCTCATGGCTCCCGTGATTACAAAGGCTGTGATCTCGGAGATTAGAGTTCCTATTAAACCGTATGGGTCGGGTAAGAATCAAATATTGAGATTTGATGAACAAGTCATTATTGTTTTTACAATGATGAACCGACTGGATGCAAATAAGCGATGATGGGAACTGACTCCATAAAATGACTAAAATTCATAAAATCCATGATAGTTTCCATATACGAGAAATCAAGTTTTGAACTTGAAAGACCCTCCGGAAAGGCATGAAGCCTATCGGTCGTGTTTGGATCTATAAATAAATAGACATGGATGTTTGACATCTATGAAATAATCGACATGTTGGAAAGGAGTTTACGACAATGTTCAAGGAGTTGGCTATGACAAGATTTGATCTTTCATAGTGATATTTAGTCTTGACAGATTAA
Organism: Avena eriantha; assembly: GCA_910589775.1. Classification (NCBI taxonomy): domain Eukaryota; kingdom Viridiplantae; phylum Streptophyta; class Magnoliopsida; order Poales; family Poaceae; genus Avena; species Avena eriantha. The sequence goes on along the minus strand of OU342742.1, from coordinate 154,700,514 downwards.
TGTATCAACCACTACATATACTTTGGTATATGGTAGTTGAACAAACAAAACAATGTTCTTCTAATAGAATGGTTACCTAGGACGTGTACATGACACGGTCCGAAGGGTTTTGTTTATTCAAAGGATGCTAAAAGGGCGTGCAAACTTCAATGATTGAAGTGAGCATAATGGAGTTGGAATCTTCACCGTGATGAAAATGTTAAAAGAGTTTAATTTCATCAGATACGATGAAGATGCTTGCATTTGCAAGAAATTAAGTGGGAGCGCTGATACAAATTTCCAATACATTATGTAGAGATCATGTTGTTGATTGGAAATGATGTATCTTTTATTGGCACAAGTTGAAAATTTTATTAAAATTGGATTTCGATGAAAGACTTGGGCAAAACCGGAATATTTGGCATCAATGTCTATATGGATAGATTGAGGCGCTAATATGAAATTTCCAGACGTACATATATGAGATATTGATAGGGTTCAATATGGAAATAAAAAGAAAGGTTCTTGCTGCATAGAAAAGGTTGAATCAAAATTCGAGTGTATCAACACTTGGTGAGTGAAATCATATGGATATTTTGATCAATAAAGTATACCATGATATGTACATATCTAGATATGTCCTATGCTCTAAATGTTATGTGCGTATACCAGAATGATTTATAAGATGATCATTGGGCGATAATAAAGATATTCTTATGAGCTTTAGAAGAACTAAGAATATATCATGTATAAGTGATAGATAGTTAAAAGTAGTTCATTGTAAAGTGTTACATTGATACTAGTTTGTCACAAGATACAAATTAAATTTATCTCAATTTAAAACTATGGGTGGCAAAATGTAATGGAAGGAAGGTTCCATGATGGATTTGGATGAGTTCCAAAGTTGATACACTGTGACGGATACTACAACAAAAGGCTAAGTATATGACTGCTATAGTAGTAGCAAAGGAGGAAATTTTGTTAAGTAGTTTGTTATCAAACTAGGTGTGGTTCACAGTGGGCTAATACTATGAAGATATATTGTATGACAATACTATCAACCTGTTTTAACCCAAAGGAACTAAATGTCTCACCAAATGACTAAAATTTATACAATGCCATCTCATTAGAGAATGAGTGATGCGTAGGACACAAAGACATGCAAATACACGTGGACCTGAAAATGTCAGACTCGGAGATTATGTTAACCACTAGCAAACACGTATATACAACACCAGAAATCCATAAGTGTTGAATGCACAAATTTATAGACTGGATTTTTGACTCTAGTGCAAGTGGGAGGCTGAAGGAAATATACCCGAGAGGCAACAATAAAGTGGTTATTATCTTATTCCTTATTTATGATAAAAGTTTATTTTGCATGCTATAATTGTATTGATTGGGAACGTCAATACATGTATGTTTAATAAACAAATAAAGGGTTCCTAGTTATGCCTCTCTTATAAACTAGCTTGTTGATTAACAAAATGATCAATGTTTCCTGATCATGGGCATTGGATGTTGTTAATAATAAGGTCACAACATTGGTGAATGATGTGATGAACATTCATCCGAAGTATAGCATTATGATCAAAGTCATTATGTTTATATTGCTATAATATCATACAAAGTATGTTAGTCCTTAGACCATGAGATCATGTTAATTGCTAACACAGAAAGAGTACTTTGATAACATCAAACGTCACACCGTAATATGGTGACTATAAAGGTGGGTTTGGGTACTCTGAAAGTGTTATGTTGATGCTCAAGGATAAAGAGTGGGATTTGTCCATCCCGATGACGAATATATATATACTCAGGGTCCTCTCGGTGATATCATATTGAGATAGCTTGCAAGCAAGTGATGTGATCAGTAGAATGTTATATTATGGGAACGAGAAACGAGTGCATGTCGGTAACGAGATCAAACTAGGTATAAGGATACCGATAATCGAATATCGAAAATGTAATATATCGCTATACAAAAGGATTTAGTTACTAACGTTAAAGGTTCACACGATCACTAGAGTCATCGTTGAATATGTGGGAGTCAGTACGGATCTCCAGGTCCTGCTGCTAATTATTGATCGGAGAGGGGTCTCGATCATGTCTGCATTATTCACGAACCATAGGGTGACACACTTAAGGGATACCGACACCATTTGGAGCAAATATGTTTCAGATAAACATTTAAGAAAGCGCTGGAATCATTTTGATGGAAATCGGAATTGTTTCGGGTGAAATTGCAGAAACTAGTTATGTATGTGATATTGAAATGTTGCAGGTTTTTTGTGTGAATGTTTGTTAGTTAATGTAATTAACAAAATTCTGAATAAAATAAATAAAATAGTTTTATTAAATGAGAGATACATTAATTTGATGGAAAATTAATGCATGTCTGAATGGAATTTTGAGTGGAGGCTTTTTATGGGAGTGGGAGCTCCACCCACATGAATGTGGAAGAGGTGAGGGCGCCCACCATGGCTGCCACGCCATGGCCGTTGGATGCCCCACTCTCCCTATAAAAGGCCCCTCTCCTCTCACATCACACCTCCTCGTGAAGGATCTCTCTCCCCCTCTAGAAATTATTCCTCATGGTCTCGGATTAGCGAGATACATATTCCCGGTGGCTTTATATGGAAAAGAGTTGCTGCTTCCGTCGCTTTGCTGGAGCGAGGGACGAAGGTTGTCGTCGTACCGGACATGTGTGCGATCACGAATGCACCGCTGCTTTGCGGTGCTGGACTTGGTGGTGGTGGACCTGCTGGACTCGCTGGACTTCATCACGATCTTGAGATCGGCAAGTGTACGACTACATCAACCACGAACTCAGTTTCGTTAACAATGCTTTGTCGATCTTCAAGGGTATGTTCTCTATGGATGTATATCCACCTGTTGCTTGTATCTAGTAGATAGATCTTGGCATATAATAGTTCTCATCGTAGGAATTTTTTTGTTTTCTATGCTGCGAACCCAACACAGCTGTCCCTGAGTTCTTCCTCATGTGGCATGTGCTAGCTGGGATTAGGCTCGACCCAGAGTGCTAGTATGTGCTAACCTGGCGATGGTCACATGATGGGGTGTACTCCACGAAGTCGTTATACGACGCCTTCTTTGCGGGCAGTACCCGATCCCCCGGCCGCCACCTAGATCTAGTGCTCACGCGCCCCGCACAGTTGTAAGCTCTTCGTGTGGCTGGCCTCGAGAGACCGATGTTGGACGGCGGATCGCCTGGAGCGGCGTGGGCTCCCGTGGCCACCCAAGTGCCCGCTTTGCGATGAGGAACCGGAGAGCATCCAACACATTTTTCTTGGATGTGTGGTGGCTCGGGAAGTCTGGGCATGGACGCTGCTTCGTTGAGATAGACCATAGTGGATGCCCGCTACGGGCACATACCTGCTGCTTTGGTGGACGTCGAGACCATGCGCGAAGGCCCACCAGCGTAACCTCTGGACGACGATCATCCTAGTCTTCTGGAGCATTTGGAGGCACCGAAATGACGTGGTGTTCAACGACGTGCGCCAGCGGTGGAGACCATCAAGACGAGGATCAGTGACGACTTCGAGCAGTGGCGCTTAGCTAGGCTATTCCGATCAGAGGTGTTTGGCTTTCCGGAGCCGGTGACCATGTTGTTAGAGGGAGAGTAGGCTTAGGTGTTAGGAGAGCTACCACCCCTATGTTGGTAGCCTTGGCCCGCTGCTTCGCGGTGTTTTAACTGCCGTCGTCAGCTTCTTCTATGTGTTTGGTACACCTCCCAGGGTGTATCTTAGAAAAAAAGACAAAGAAATTGGGGCCATTGAAATGCTCATAAAAGAGGCCGACCAACTCCTTAAAAGTACGTGATCAGATAAAACAAACCAAGTAGTATGAGATATTTCAAATTAAATTGTCATCCAAGTGCTAGTATACATGAAAACAAAAAACAAACCTCTATTCTGTTCATCACTTTATTTGGCACTCTGCTATGATTTCTGAGAAATTACAATAGTGGAAGTGGGAACATATAAAATTATAAACTGCAATTGAAAATAATTAAGAATAAAGAGTAGCCAACATTAACCGAACAGTTTTTGGATCCGCCATCCAGCTCTTTGGTCTTCATATTAGTCATGCATGACTATCTATTTTGTTTTTTTACTCCTTCTAACCCATATTAGTTGATTTGGATTTATCTAGATTTAGATGTATCTAGTAGTAAAACATGTTTAGATACATCCGAATCTAGATAAATTCGATTCAACTAATATGGGTCGGAGGGAGTACTATGAGCTCATTATTCTAGCGGTTGTGTGCATCCTGAATATGCAGATGTATGGTGTAAACTCTGTTTGCTTGTACCGCCTCGATGCAATCTGTGCGTAAATGAAAGATAAAACGGTGCACTATCGGTCTTCCCTGGATAATGTACCATATAAACGAACTCAAAATTCTTAACTGCCAGAAGTTTTAGAAGGTTTTCTAACATACTAATGATTGAATGGAGAGTAAAATTGAAATGAATAAATGGGACGTGTCTTGACAATGGGGTACATACAACCAACGTGACATGGATAGAAGGAGTAGTATTTTGTTATGAGATAATCGTGATAATCGGACACCTGACGCTCAGAGGGTGTCGGTAGTCTGTGAAAATAAATGTAGGACAGGGTCCATTCAAATTTGAAGGACACGAAGAGAAATCAACAAAGATTGATTAGCCTAAAAGTCGAATAACTCTTTAAAAGACAAAGAAATTGGGGCCATCGAAATGCTCATCAGAGAGGTCGAACAATTCCTTAAAAGTACGTGATCAGATAAAACAAACCAAGTAGTATGAGATATTTCAAATTAAATTGTCATCCAAGTGCTAGTATACATGAAAACAAAAAACAAACCTCTATTCTGTTCATCACTTTATTTGGCACTCTGATATGATTTCCGAGAAATTACAATAGTGGAAGCGGGAACATATAAAATTATAAAATGTTGTAGCCAACATTAACCGAACAGAGAAAATCTGCTCATCTGAAAATGTGGGAACTCGACTTGAAATTACAGAGGAAGATGGGTTTCATGGCCTGATCTTGCATTTTAAGTGACAGGAGAAACTAAAACGACTGAATGCTTTGTACAGGCCGAGGCATGGGCTTATCTTGCAGGAAATGCTCAAAAAGCTTGAATGCCAGTTGCGGACGATGGAGGGGAACCTCATGTCCCGCGCCTCGGACAGTCACCAAGGTCAAACCTTTATACACTTGGCACCAGCCAGCAACCTAATTAAGCATGATCAAAGAGTATTATAGAATGGTGAGTCCAATTGCGGCAAGGTGAAAAGGGAATAAAACCGTCGGCGTTGTTGTTGTTGTAGTGCAGTTGCAGACTAACCTCCTCCTCCTCATACCAAGGATACCAGTTAGTGACAGTGGGAAGATTGAGTGCGCCAATGGAGTATCTTGTAGCAGTGAGGGGTACTACGGCATCGGCATCACCACTGTCAAATTTCCCAGTTTAAATGGTTAAAACCTCATCTCAGATGGACAGACGGGCTACTTAATACTATGATGACCATGGATCCAGCGCAAATCATGTTTTCAACATAAATAAATTTGGTGTACCTGAAGACCCATATTCTTAGGCCAGCTGCGATAAGTTCACGGTAGATAGGAAGCATGGACTTGGGTGAATCTTTCCAGTTTTCAGACAAGACATCACTGCAAATTAGGAGTAAGTGTAGGCAGCGCAAGCTAGCGTTAACATGCATGCTTTACCGACAGTCATGGTGAACTAGTTGTGAGTAAAAGAAGATGAAACCAGCTGAACATACAGACCTGCAGCCGGCCCAGGCATAGGGTATTCCGGTGACATTGGCACGGAAAGCTTTCTGCACTTGTGGTAGATTGTAGTACTTGGTGGAGTACCCTTCGGTACAGGGATCGTATCCTCTTAGCAGCCAGGGCTATATTTCAAACAAAACAAAATGCTGTTAGGAGGCAAATTACGAGATAATATATATATATGCTTTATAAGAATCTCAGACGTGTCTGAAGAGTACTTTCCAAAGCTCACCCTGTGGCCCTTCATGAGCCTCCTCTTATGAAGTGACGAGGAATTCTTCTTGCAGGTAGGTGTGTAGATGCTGTATGCATCGATGGTGCCTTGCTCTTCGTAAGCTACTTCGAAGATCTGGTTGCACGCCTCGGAAGCGTGCGCGGCTGAATCGAAATCACAGGCCAGCTGCAGCTTCTGATAGGTGTCGTCGGAGATGAGCCCGTGCGTCCACCAGTACTCGAACGTTCCGACGAAATCGTGGTAATCATCGATGACCGCATTCCCGACCTGGATGTCCGATCAATTTGTAAATACTACTGGTAAGATGACCAGAGGTGGCAATCAAGGGAGGAGCGCTGGGTTAAAGAAGAGCTCGAGAAGTTCTGACCATGAAGCCTTTGAAGTTGAGGATGGGCTTCTTGCTCCCTTTGTTGTTTCTGTGCACTAGCTGGGATAGCTGAGGGACATAGTGCCCTGGAAAGCAGTCGTTGCAGTAAGGGTAAACTAAACAGTGAGTGCTGGCACATTGACCATATACGTAGAATTTTGGCGGCAGTTTATTACCTGCGTAGCTCTCTCCGGCGATGTAGAAATCCCGGCGCTTGTACTGCGGGAACCGCTCCAGCCAGTTCACCAGGAAAGTGTAGGAATCATGAGCTGCACAGCAATATTGGTGTTTGTTCAGTTCAGCAGAAGGCGTCAATTAGAGCAAGAAAAATAATGCTTGCACTACACGAGTAGCGTGGCCCAGTTTCACCTGTCTTGTTGTCGCCGGTGACCAGATCGGAGCTGGTGTTGGAGTAGGAGTAGCCCACGCCGGCGGGGGCGTCCAAGAAGAGTATGTTCGCCCCTGCATTCAGTGTCAGTTGCCAAGGAAGCTACTAGGCAGACGAGGCGATTGAGTAAGAAATCTACTCTTGTTCCATGAGTAGGGGTTGAGGAAGAGCGAGGAGCCGTCGGGGTTGATCCGGAAGGCGCCGACCTCCTCGGAGGCGCCGTAGCCGACGGAGGAGCATCCGGGCCCGCCGTTGAGCCAGAGCACGAGCGGCGCGGCCGAGGGGTTCGGGACGGCGGCCTCGATGAGCCAGTAGAAGAGGGCGCGGCCCGCGGCGGCATCGACAGTGACGTAGCCCGAGTACATGGAGAAGTTGACCCGCGGCTGGCCCGGCAGGCGCGTGATGCGGTCGGCCACCGCCGCGGAGGTAGCCGGGGCGGATGCGATGGAGAGCGGGAGCAGGCACAGCGCCAGGATGGCGGCCAGGAGCACTGCTGCTGCCGCCATTGGCGCGCTCGCGGTGGTGGCTCAGTCCGTGAAGAAGAACCAGAGGGGCTCCGTGCTGCCTCGAGCTAGTGAGCCACCAATGGCGACCTGTGCTGATGATTGTATTCGCGGAGGGATTGGTTTATAAAGAGGGGTTAGTTTGGGGAAACGTGGAAGGCGTGGCTTAAATTTGGCGCGCTCGCGGTGGTGGCTCAGTCCGTCCATGGAGACAAGAGGCCGCTGTGCTGCACTAGGGACGATGATTGATAAGAGTGGTTGGTTTATAAAAGGGCCTTCCTTTATAAAGAGGGGGTTTGTTGGAGTGGTGTTTGGTTTAATTTGAAATTTAGTGTCCGATCTTTGGCCTGCTGCAGCGTCCGGTCATAATTGTCCATGTGCTATCTGATTTTCTAGCATTTGTCATATCATAATTGTCCTTGGGCTATCTGATTTTCTAGTATTCACTTAATTGATTTGATTCGTGTGTAATATCTCCCCATTGATTTGATCATGTGTGAAATCTCCCCATTGATTTTTTTAGATCCGGATCTATTTCATGAGTTTATAAGAAGTACAAAGCATCCCAGACATAATAAAAATTACATCGAGCTCCTTACACCACCTAACGATCACTACCGCCGCTGGAGCGAGCCGTCGACGTGATGTTGTCGCCGATCCCTTACTAGAGATGGCCTGATATTTTTTATGACAGTTGGGAAGTCTTCATGCACGTGCCCCTAAGGACCAGCACCCCGGAGCTGAAGTTGTCGCCATTGTACCCTTGAATTGATTCGAAGCTTGTAACACCGAACCTAAAACACACGTAGGCTGGACGAGATCCACCTCTCCATGGAAGTGGTGACCAGACGAATCCCCGCCCTCCTCAATACCAGTAGCAGGATAGTCACCGACAAGGTGGAAGAGCAGGATAGTCACCGACGAATCCCCGCCGCTATAGCCACCATAACGACATGTTGGTTGACCAAATTCTAAACTTTAGGGACCCTTCTACACTGCCAAGCGTGGGTCCGAGGTCCCCACCCCCTTTCGCCGCTGGAGCGGCAAGCAGAGAAGGCGGGGACCCGTCGATTCTCGGGCGTAGACGACGAGAACGAAACAGATTGTGACGGCTGCTAGGGTTTTCACCCTAGCCGCCGCCTCTCTCTTTCTCACCGACTCTCCTCGTTGATTTGATTCTTGTGTCCAGGGTTCCAAAGTAGGCCTTCAATTAATCACTTGGGGCCTTGTTTGATCCGCATAAGCAGAAAATACAGTAGTAGGAAACACGCTGTATTACGACGATGTCACGCCGACTCTAATCCTACATGATTTCATACACACCAAAGTATGTTTGTTCCATCACAGGAAAAGCAACGGATTCTCAAAAAGAGCTATGTGTGCATGTTATATTTTCTATGAAATGTAGTGCAAATGATTTAATTAGAATAAAATGCCTACGGTATTGGATCATATAAATTGAACAACCATCACGGAAAAATTCCCTAAGGATTTAAATCCTTCAGAAATCCTACGAAAATCATTTGATCAAAGAGACCCTCTGTACAAAGTGGGGTGAAATGTACTCTGGTTAGAAAACGGTTGCGTTGCTGTCTAGAGAGGAGGGTAGAGGGGCTCGACACCTCGACTCACTTAATTTGTGTATACCCCTCAAATCATTGTGTCATATGCGGATTTTGACACTATGTCATCTTGTTCCCAAGGACTTCGTCGGTGAGGGGAACTGGCAACGTAGTTTTTGTCACTTGCCTCCATGTGGCTGCCGTCTTCTTTGCCGCCGGTTTTTTTTTCTTGCGGGTCGCCGGTTATAGCGAGGTAGGACATACAGTCTATCTAGCTAATAAACTCCAGAGATCTAGTCTGATTTGTTGCATGTTTGTTGTTGGTGTTGTGTCATAGAAACATTTTATGATCTCCCTAAATTGAAGTCATAACAATGACGATGAAAGTGCGTAAATGGCACGTGACAAGGGGATTAAAATTTTGAGTTGTTATCATGTTCTACATCACATTATTTGTGGAGTAATGTGTATCAATTAGACCGTGTTATTCAGCACATATTTAGATTGTCTGTCTTAAGTTGAGCGAAAATAGAACTTTGTAAGCATTTTTTGCAGCTGGAACTTAGTTGTTAGTATCTACGCTTTTTATTATATGTTATTAACTACCTATTTGGTTAAATTTTCATCTTAATTATGCAACCACACACTAAGTTGGTGCATGCAGATTGCACATCAACAAGAAAGTGTGTACTATAATATGTTGTTGCTAGTTTGTTTGCTAATCTTTGATGCATGTATACAACATGTTTTTTGAGACTAGAATAATTTACTATTTAAAGAAAATGAGAAGAAAATCTCGAAAAAAAAGAGGATTGTATTTTGGCAAAAAAGAGCACTCACACTCCTTACTCCATTATGAGGGTATCATTTTGCGGCCTGAAAGTTGAGACGCCAACGCATAGCAGGGCCCGAGTTGTTTTTAATCACCGCTATTCGAAAAGTTGAGGGGGCAATTGCCGAGAGGGGTATTTCGAGTGAATGGTGGCCAAACCAAATATTTTCGAATCTTTCCCGTTAAGTCAGGATTTTCCATTACACTAGTTCCTATAGTGCTCCTTCTTAGCCACCCTGCACGTGCCGTAGGGGCAAATCCATTACTGTACTTTCCTAACTCCCGACACTGAATATGGCTACGGTGGCGGTCCTTTTTCTCCCTTTCCCAACACTGAATCCGGTGGCGGCGGAGGTCCTTTTTCTCCCTCCCCCGACACTGAATCCGGTGGAGGCAGCGACGGGGCCTAGCATGTCTTGCAAGGTGAACTTGGTAGCTATGTTGGCAACTGATTCGGGCCCATCGGAGCCAGAGTCTCAGGCTCAACCCGAAGCAGTGGCAAGATCTTCAGTCCCGGTTAGCGAGGAGGTCAGCCAGAAGTCTGCTACCAAGGTACCTATGAGCAGCGGGTTGAAGATAAAATCAAGACTGGCGGCAGATTGTTTGACGGCGGTGCGGGGATGCGGCACCCAGATCTCGGAGAAACAACTCGGGAGAAGAGCGACAGGTGAATTTTTCTTATCTGTGCCTTATTTTACAAGTAGTTTAGTTACTACAAAATAGAATCGAATGAATTGAAAATTCCCATTTTTAATCAAATGAGGCACAACTTCGATACAACAGACCTATATGAGTTCACAGTTCATGTCCGCCAGTACACTGCAAAACTACATTTTGGTTGTGAGAGGGCTGTGTTCGGGTAGGATGTGCATCTTCTTGTGAATTGCGAAGAGGTTGTGTCTGTTCCGCAGATGATAGATATACTTCATGCTAGGATTCCTTGGGGATCCAGACAGAGGACAAAATTGGTGTGGCGCAATATGAGTTATACCTATATGCAAATTGAGTACTCCCATGAGCTTCATATAGTTTGGGAGTGTTGTGTAGCTGATCGTAAGGTGAAAGTTGAAGCGATGATTGATGATATGTATGCAGATATTGGAGATCTTGCTGCCAGAGCTTTGGCTCCTCGATACTACGGACCAATAGATGCTGATCTAGCTAAGTTCAGTATACACTTAGAGGTGGATTCATACATGGCAAAACTTGATGACGGAGTTAATAAGCCAGTTTCGTCATGTACTGTGGAGATCACCGTTTATTCCAAAAACATAAACCTTGATGAAATGAGAGAGATGATCGGCAAACTAGTATTGGTCCCAACCATATGGCACGCCTTCGGTGGTGGCATCATAAGAAGCAGGAATTCATAGAGCTAGACAGAGCTTGTAGCGAGGACTTGATAGAGACAAGGTGGTAACCGCAGCATCGTGTCCCAGCGTGCATGGCTCGATGTCGGAGTCCTAATGCTTCCTTCCTTGTCCAGGTGATAGCCCATGTTCAACAGCGCCGGGCGAAGCTCTAGGACATGGTTGGGCGGCAGCGGTGGCAACAGATCAAAAGGGAGGTAGAGGCAGCGAGCTAGGGTTTCATGAAGAGGGGTAGAAGGGAGGGAGATGTAGATGCATATCTAAGAGGGTGGATGAGGATGGAGAGGCTTTCTCCGTGCGGCTGATTTAGGCCAAGAAAAATGAGGGGGAGAGGAGCATGGGTACAGCGTGGGCGGGGTTGCTGGTGATCACGTGCGATGCTAGGGAAGAATAACAGGGCCAGGCGTCATCGCTGTCCACCATTGTGTAGGTTCAGTGAACCGAGTCACCAGGGTGGTTCTTAGCTAGCTCGGTTGGGCTGCTAGCTTAGGGTTTTTGAGTTAGCCACTAGGTCAAGAGAGAGAGAGATATAGGTAGAAGAGGCACACACCAAGCACTTGTATGCCACGACTGGATTAGATGGGGTGTATGGTTAGGTTAAGTTGAGAAGTTTGAACAACTTCAAAAGCAAACAAAACTCAAAGGAATTTAAATAAGAAGAAAACAAATAGGAATGTTTAAGATTCCATGTGACATGGAATAGACTTTTAAATTGCATGTGTACTAGGGTTTAAACACAAGGAAGGGCACAAATGCATTGGAGACTCTGGGAGTGATAAAGCACTATAATTAGGAAGGTGACAAGTTTGAGTGGATCCACATAACAATAAATGGGCATGATTTAAGCACAAGGCAAAGAAAAGGAACACATATGTTTGATATGTGGTAGAATTAGGACAAGATCAAATGGACAATATGAGTGGCATGTTAGTAGGTAGAAGGAACTCAAGAGATATGCCCCCGGCCTAATTTGGGCATCAAGCAACATATCAAGATGCAAATACATTATATCAAGAAGCAACAATATTAAAATAGGAGGAAAAGTATAATGCATGCATGGTGATAATAACCAAAACAAGTGTTTTAATATGATGCTCAAATGCAATGTGGCATGAAGACATGGGCATGATATTATGATGATGCAATAATGAAAAGTATGTAGTAGCATTAATCTTTATTTACCGTGTAGCATTCCAATGTTAGACAACTAGGATGCTACATCATTGCATGTGTTCTTTTCCAAAACCATATTGATCCCCTAGTGTCATTGCATGTGTTGTTTTCCAAACCACATTGATCCACATGACCACACATACTCCAGTGGATTATGTGATGCAACTTCTGTCACACTGGTGCAACATTCCATGTGGAAGTTACTTTCCTATGTGTTTTTGGTCTCTCCGACCATGTTTTGACACATGGAGTCCCTAGAGTCATTGCATGTGTTGTTTCCAAAATCACATTGATCCAAAACCACATTAATCCCCTAGTGTCATTGCATGTGTTGTTTTCCAAATCACATTGATCCCCTAGTGTCATTGCATGTGTTCATTCCAAACCACCTTGATCCACATGACCACACACACTCTAGTGGATTTTGTGACGCAACTTCTGTCATACTGGTGCAACATTCCATGTGGAAGTTGCTTTCCTATGGGTTTTTGGTCTCTGTGACCATGGTTTGACACATGGAGTCCCTAGAGTCACTGCATGTGTTCTTTTCCAAAAACCACATTTATCCCCTAGTGTCATTTCATGTGTTCTTTTCCAAACCACATTGATCCACATGACCACACACACACTCAAGTGGATTCTATGATGCAACTTCTATCACACTGGTGCAACATTCCATGTGGAAGTTGCTTTCCTATATGTTTTTGGTCTCTGTGACCATGGTTTGACACATGGAGTCCCTAAAGGCATTGCATGCACTACTAGAGAAAAGGCTATAGGAGACATGCTCATTTGAGGCGCATTTATACTATATGCGCCTCTGATAAATTAGGCGGGGCGCACTACAGTGACATGCGCCTCTAGTACTTAAATAGGCGAGGCGCATATTTGTAGGATGCGCCTCCTCTAGTATATGTACGGATGAAATCTGGCACCCCCATATTATGCGAGGCGCATTCTGGTAATATGCGCCTCTAACATGTTAGATAGGCGAGGCGCATATGTGAAGAATGCGCCTCACATATGTTGGGTGGGCCTAGGAGGAGATTGGTGGTCCAATATGCGAGGCGCATACCGTCACATGCGCCTCCTATACTTGACAATAGGCAAGGCGCATTAAGAAGACTGCGCCTCAAGTAACCCCTATGGGCCCGGGTGGCCGCATATGCGAGGCGCATGTTAGCATATGCGCCTCAGATAGTTTACAATATAGGAGGCACATTTAGTGCAATATGCGCCTCGCATAACCTGGCTCACTTTTTCTGCACCTTTTGGCACATGCACCCCACTCACTTGCCTCACTTCTTCCTCCTCCACCAAAAGACAGATTTGGTCGCCCCCCTCCTCCTCCCCACCTCATTTCCCACATTGATTCACCATAGAAGCTTTCTCAATCTCCATTGGTTAACACTCATATGTAAGTGAATTCTCTTGCTCCTCTAGATCTACACCATGTCCCTTTACTTCTCCTCCGACTCTCTTGCACAAGTCGTTATTGGAGGAAGCGTGAAGGCGTTGCTTGCATGCTCATGCGTGTTGTCGGCGACACCGCGACTATATGATTGTGGTGTGGTGCATGCTTCTTTTTGTGCAAGGATTTCATTTCAGATGCCAATGTTTCGCCGGAATGTCGATTCATTTCTTTCTGATGAATTTCTGGCACTCGCAGATGTCCTCTTTTTAGGGGAGGTCATGTCGAATTTTTTCAGCGATCCAGACATCCATATATGCTCTAATTGTTCTCTTGCTCTTTGTACCACGCGTAGGACCATGGTCCTACCACTGATCCGCAAAGCCCTCGTGGATAGGTGGATGTGATGCACGAGGGCCGATATCATACGCGCAAACAAGACGGAGATAAGATGTCTGTGTCGCGACTACAAGCTGATGTATCTGATAAGGCACGATTCCGGAATGCTGGAGTCACACCTGATCCGACATAGTTTCATGGATGGCTACACTCGGTGGATACATGATGATGAAGATGATGATGAGGATGTCAATAATGGTGAAGATCAAGATGCCGGTCATGATCATGGAGATCAAGACGCCGACATCGGGGGAGGTGATGATCATGAAGATCAGGGTGGCGCCGGGCATGATGGACACGAAGATGATCAAGGTGGCGGCGAGCATGAACACGAAGATCAAGGTGTCGACCATGATTCGAGCTGGCTACGAGACCCTCATGTCCAAGATCTGCTTCTCAAGGAGACGAGTAACACCAGAGCCGCCGCTAGAAAGAAAGCTAAGCTGGAGCAAATGAAGAAAGACGCGGTCACTCCATTGTTTGATGGATGCAACGATGGGGATACCCGTCTGAATGTAACGCTCAGGGATCTGGATATGAAGGCGAAACACAAAATGACCGATGAATGCTTCGACGACAACATTGCATTCTGGCACGATATTCTTCCCAAGAAGGGGAACACATGTCCGACTAGCATCGCTGAGGCCAAGAAAGTCATGTGCCCTCTCAATCTACCGCACGTGAAATACCATGTCTGCATAAATGATTGCATCATCTACCAGGGCGAGGATGCGGAGAAGACCACGTGTCCGGTGTGCAAGACCTCTCGATACAAGAGGGGGACCAAGAAAGCTCCTAGAAATGTGGTGTGGTACTTCCCTCTAACTCCTCGTCTGCAGCGGTATTTCGTGGACCATAAGGAAGCAGAGCTCATGCGCTAGCACGCGGAAAGAAAGAGGATGGAAGACGATGATCCAGAGAAGGAGGAAATGCTGAGGCACCCTTTGGATGCTTGCCAGTGGAAGGCGTTGGACCTCCAATATTACCAACATTTAGGGAAAGCGTCAAGGAACCTCGGGCTAGGCGTGAGCACCGACAGACTCAATCCGTTCGGAAGCCAGAGCAGCACACACAGCACCTGGCCCGTGTTTGTATGGATCTACAACCTCCCCCTGGTTGTGCATGAAGAAGAAGTACGTAACCATGAGTATGCTGGTTCAAGGGCCAAAACAACCCGGTACAGACATCAATATGTATCTCACATTGTTGAAAGAGGAGCTGGCCACGTTATGGGAAGAAGGATCCCGTACATGGGACGCCTCGAGACAAGAATACTTCGACATGAGAGTGGCGGTGATCACGACGATGCAAGACTATCCAAGTTACGGATACTTCTCGGGGCAGGTGGTCCAAGGATTCTATGGGTGCGTTAGGTGCAAAGATAATACAACATACCACCAGCTACAGAAATATCCTGGGTCCGGGAAAACCATGTTCCTTGGGTCTCGGAGGTGGCTTCCCAAGAATCATGCCTAGAGAAAGCTAGGAGATCTGTTCGATGGGGTGGTCTAGATCCGAGGAATCCCGGACCAGAGGAGCGGCACAGAAATCTACGAGCTATTGAATAACTGAAAGGAATGCCCCAGACCGGGAAAGACCCAGAAGAAGCCAGAGCCGCTTCTGAAGGTATGGAAGGCAAGGTCTGTTTTCTGGGACTTGCCATACTAGAAGATCCTCTGCGTGCCTCATAGCCTCGATCTCATGCATATCACGAAGAACATGGGCGAGAGTCTGCTTGCCACCCTCCTTAACACTAACAACACCAAAGATGGGCTGAAGGCAAGGAACGACTTGAAGTATATGGGCATCAGGGATGAACTTTAACCACCACCAAGCAATGACGAGGAGGAGGATTAGGAGGAGGAGACAGAAATGCAGAATAGCCATCGTCGCAAGGGCAAAAAGCAGGTCAAGAAGGGCGAGGTCAATCTCAAGGCCTCGTTCTTCACTCTGAGTAAGAAGGATGCCATACAATTTATGAAGTGCCTCCTCGGAGTCAAATTTCCGAACAGCTACGTGGGGAAGATAAGCAGATGGCTAGACAAGGTAAAGCAGTGCTTCAGCGGGATGAAGTCTCACGATGTCACCGTGCTGATGACGCAGGTACTCCCGGCCATGATCCGAGGTATAATGGACAAGCACGTTGATGACCCACAAGTATAGGGGTGTATCGCAGTATTTTTGAGGGAAGTGAAACCAAATTTATTGATTCGACACAAGGGGAGCCAAAGAATATTTATAAGCCTTAACAACTGAGTTGTCAATTCAACTGCACCCGGAAACAATCTCGCTCACAGCAGTTTATCAGTAGCAACAGTTTTGTAGTAGCAATAGTAAAGTAATAGCAGTAGTAACGATTACAGTAAACAGTAGGATTAAAGCGTGGTAGGCATAGGGATGGATGGACGGGCGTTGCATGGACAAGACAATTCACATGGCAATCAAGACATAGGGCATTTGTAGATAAATAAGATAAAGCATCCAAGTACTAAATAATCATAGGCATGTGTTCCATATATAGTCATACGTGCTCGCAATGAGAACTTGCACAACATATTTTGTCCTGCCAACCCGTTTGCAGCGGGGCCTCAAGGGAACTACTGGCAATTAAGGTGCTCCTTTTAATAGATCACCAGACCAAAGCATTAACACTCCATGAACACATGTGATCCTCACATCAAAGCCATTCCCTCCGGTTATCCCGATTTCTATCACTTCGGGGCCTTTGGTTCCTGACAACAACATTTGTATACAACTTGCAGGTAAGACCATAAACAATACTATCATAATGAATCAATAACATGTTCAGATCTGAAATCATGGCACTCGGGCCCTAGTGACAAGCATTAAGAATAATAAGTCGCAACAAAGTCATAAAGCACTAATAGAAGATACTAGGCACCATGCCTTAACAATCTGATGCCATTACATGAACGATCTCACCCAATCCCTACCATCCCCATAGCCTACAACGGGGGATTACTCACTCATAGATGGGGAAACATGGATGGTCGATGGAGAAGCGATGGTGATGATGATGGCGATGATCTCCTCCAACTCCCCGTCCTGGTAGGGTGCCAGAACGGAGTTTCTGGTTTCGAATCGTGGAATCTGGTGGTGACGGCGGAGCGGAACTCTTTCTGGAAAAATGTCGAACCCCCTTGGGTTTTTAGGTCAGAAGGCAACTTATAGGCGAAGAGGGAGACCGAGGGGGTGCTTGGGGTGGCCAGACCACCCCCTGGCGCGGCCAGGCCTAGCCCGTGCGACCAGGTGGTGCGGCCAGGCCCCAGCCCCACTCCGTCTCGTATTCTGGCTCCGAAAGTCTTCTAGTGAAATAGGATTTTTGGCATATTTTCTGGGATTTTTCCTGATAGTTGATTTTCTGCACAAAAACTAGACACCAAGGTAATTCTGCTAAAAACAATGTCAGTCCGTGTTAGTTGTATCCAATTCACACAAGTTTAGAGGAAAAACAATAGCAAAAGTGTTCGAGAAAGTAGATACGTTTTGGACGTCTCAACTCCCCCCAAGCTTAGCTTATTGCTTCTCCTCAAGCAATTTAGTTGAAAACTGAGTGCGATAAAAGAAACTTTCACGAACACATTTGCTTCATATGATGTATATATTCTCAGCATGTGATCAACTACTTAAACAATTCATAATAAGGAGCATGCAACTAAGTTTACTTAATAGGCATTGCAAGCTATGAAGAGATTCCGACTCAAAATAATAAGTAGCATGAAACATAAACATAAGCAACATTATAATACTCATAACAAGGTATGATAGAGTGGTATCTCGCATTGCTTTGATTATAAATGCCAAGGCACCTCTGAAGTTTAGATGAAGACTAGAAGTAAAGATATCAAAGATACAATCATCAAAGTCATAACACAAATAATCAAGTTTTGAGGCAAGCACATTACACTAAGAATGACAACTATGCTCTCAATAAGGTGCTCATAGAGTAGGTGGTGACTCGACAAGGAAACGAAAAAGGTTTTGAATAGTTTGAAAGGCTTCCTAATGCTGAAAGTATGGTACTCGTTAGCTTTGAGCTCTCATTGCCCCTATCATAAGCGTCTTTAAATGGTTAAGCTTAAAGTGACACAACTAAGAAGATATGCTTGACAAGTTATAAGCTAAAGTCTCATGCCCCTTACTTATGAGTACCGGACCTCATGCTACTCAACTTCAGTCACAAGTAAGTTCTTGTCATTGTAAGTACATATGTATCATATAAAACCGCCAACGAGGTACCCCTTGCACATGATAAAGGAGCTATCCCAAAATCAAAATGACAAGGCAAGCAGACAATGAGCATCTCAGCGATCTTTTTATTTGCTATTTGCATAGGTTTTATTGAGGATGCTTCATAGAATGCTCATTATGGTTATGCTGCAAGTTTCCACCATGATTAGGCATGGCTTAGTGATACATTGCAAATGTATCTATAATTTTTGATGTTCCATGCTTGGTTTTATCTACTTTCTTATGTTTTGTCCACACTTTGGAGTACTTTTCATATGATTTCTTGGACTAACCTATTAACAAGAGCCACAGTGCCAGATGCCTGTTTTCTGCTGTTTTTGGTTCCAGGAAAGTCAGAAAGTGAATATTCTCGGAATTGGACGGCACAAAAGCCAAAGTCATTATTTTACCGGGGGATACCTAGAGCCAGAATACGAGACGGAGAGGGGCTAGGGCCCGGCCACACCACCTGGCCGCGCGGCCAGGCCTGGCCCATGATAGGGGGTGGTCTGGCTGCCCCAAGCACCCCCTCGGCCTCTCCTTCCGCCTATATATTGCCCCTGATACGGAAACCCTAAGTACCCGATCAAAATTCCACGAAAGAGACTGTAGCCGCCGTTGTCTCTATCCCTAGACCGGGAGGGATCTGAAGCTCTTCCCGGCACCCTGCCGGAGAGGGGAATTCACCCTAGAGGCCTTCTTCATCATCATGCAAGCCTCCGGTGTGATGCGTGAGTAGTTCATCTCTGGACTACGAGTCCATGTAGTAGCTAGATGGCTGGTTCTCCTCCTTTGTGCTATCATGTTTAGATCTTGTGAGCTCCGTTCATGATCAAGATCATCTATTTGTATTGTGTTTGCGGGGATCCGATGGATATTGAGATGGTATTTCAGATTGATTAATGATTCTATCATGTCTTTGTTATTTGTGATCTTGCATGCTTTCCGTTGTTAGTAGCTATCTTGGCCAAGTAGATGCTAGCAACTCCAAGAGTTAGTATTTATGCTCGATAGTGGGTTCATCCCTCTAGTAATCTGGGGAAGTGACAGAAATCTCTAAGGTACTAGATGTGTTGTTGCTACTAGGGAGAAAACAACAATCCTTTGTTCATAGAACAATCATATTGTTTACTTTACACGCAATTCGTAATGCAATAATCTGTTGCTTGCAACTTAATACTAGAGAGGGTTCGGATGATAACCTGAAGGTGGATTATTAGTCATAGATGCAGTTTGATGGCGGTCTATGTATAATGTTGTAATGCCCAATCGAATCTCAAAGGAGTCCAGATGATTAGTATATGCTTGTATGCTTTATCGATGTTTTTCAATTGCCCCGCTGTAATTTGTTCACCCAGCATGTTATCTATCTTAAGGAGAGCCACCTCTAGTGAACTATGGACCCCGGTCCTTTCTTTTACATTCAATCTACAATCAACTGTTCACTTCTTTGTGTTTACTTTCTGCAAACTATTACTTCCTTCCATTCGATACGTTTAATCCTTTGTTTTCAGCAAAACCGGTGAGATTGACAACCTCATCGTAAGTTGGGGGCAAAGTGCTGTGGTTGTGTTGTGCAGGTCTCCACATTGCTACTGGCACCGGTAGTGCGCCCTGCCAACATTCAGCTAGCTACACCTTTGGGGTGTTTCCTTGATCCTACTGGATTGATAACCTTGGTTTCGTACTGAGGGAAAACTTGATGATGTGCTCATCATACATTCCTTTTGGGGTTCCCCAACGATCTCGATATATTTTGGGCCATCAAGCATATTTTCTGGCGCCGTTGCCGGGGAGTCAAGGACATCTTCACAAGGGGAGTCCCTCATAACCAATCTCTTTACTTTGTTATTTTTGTTTTTCTTAGTTTACTTTTGCTTTGTTTGTTTGCTTATTTATCAAAAACACACAAAAATTAGTTTTACAAGTTTGCTTTCTTTATCAAAAACACACAAAAACGACTACTCTTGAAAACACTAAGTTATGTGACTTCACTAGCACCAACAACAATGATTTATGAGCACACCTATTGCTCCACATGTTCCTGAAGCTACTTTCTTTGAGATTAAACCTGCTTTACTCAATCTTGTTATGAGAGAACAATTTTCTGGTATTGGTAATGAAGATGTTGCTGCCCATCTAAATAACTTTGTTGAACTTTGTGAGATGCAAAAGCATAGGGATATAGATGGAGATATTATTAAGCTGAAATTGTTTCCTTTCTCTTTGAGAGGAAAAGCTAAAGAATGGTTGAATTCCTTAACTAGGAATAGTATTTATTCTTGGACTAAGTTCAAAGATGCTTTCATTGGAAAATACTATCCTCCTGCTAAGATTATATCTATGAGAAGTGAAATAATGAAGTTTAAACAATCTGATAATGAACATGTTGCTCAAGCTTGGGAAAGAATGAAATCTTTGGTAAAGAATTGTCCCACTCATGGACTGACTGCTTTGATGATCATCCAAACTTTTTATGCATGATTGAACTATTCTTCAAGGAGCCTATTGGATTCTGCTGCTGGAGGTACCTTTATGATCATTACTTTAGGTGCTGCAACAAAGCTTCTGGATAATATGATGATTAACTACTCTGAATGGCATACTGAAAGAGCTCCACAAGGTAAGAAGGTAAATTCTGTTGAGGAAACCTCCTCCTTGAGTGATAAGATTGATGTTATTATGTCTATGCTTGTTAATGGGAAAGCCCATATTGATCCAAATAATGTTCCCTTAGCCTCTTTGGTTGCTCAAGAAGATCAAGTTGATGTGAACTTTATAAGAAATAACAATTTTAGCAACAATGCCTACAAGAATAATTTTGGTAACAACAATTATAAGACATATCCTCCCAACAATGGTAATGCTTATGGAAATTCCTACAACAACAATAGGAATGCTCCCTCTGAACTTGAAGTTATGCTTGAAGACTTAATTAGTAAACAAGGTGCTTTCCATAAAACTATTGAGGAAAAACTCTCTAATGCTGAAACAAATATAGCATCTTTGGCCGAAGCTCAATCTTCTATTAATAAAATGGCTGCTAAACCTGAAACTAATGATAATCCTTTTGCAGCTAGTAATGCCATACAAGTAAGAATTGATGAAAATGTTAGACTATTAGCTGAATTGCATGCTAAGTGGAAAAGAGAAGATGAAATTGCTAGAAACATTAGTGTTTCTACTATCACCACCACTAGTATTGAGGATAGAAATAGCTCTACTACCTTAGATGATAATTATGGTTTTGATCTTGATGGTTGCAATATCTCTGAAGTTATTAAATTCCTACAAAAGCTAGCTAAAAGTCCTAATGCTAGTGCTATGAACATGGCCTTTACAAAACACATTACTGATACTCTCATAAAGATTAAAGAAGAAAAGATGAAACATAAAGCTTCTATTCCTATAAAACAAGAAGATGGTTGGGAACCCATAATTAATATGAAAGTGAATGATTTTGATTTCAAAGCTTTATGTGATCTTGATAGTAGTGTTTCTATTATGCCTAGAAAGATTTATGATATGCTTGATTTGCCACCACTTGAAGATTGTTATTTGAATGCCCCACTTGATGACAATGCTAAAAAGAAACTCATGGGGAGTCTTAATGATGTTCTTATTATGGTCAACAATGCCTATGTCCCCTTTGATTTCTATATTTTGGATGTTGAATGCAATGCTTCTTGTCCTATTACTTTGGGAAGACCTTTTCTTAGAACAGTTGGTGCCATTATTGATATGTTAGAAGGCACCATTAAATATCAACTCCCACTCAAGAAAGGTATAGAACACTTCCCTAAGAAGAGAGAGAAGATTTCTTTTGCCTCTCCTATGAAAACAAAATTTTCTCTTAATGCTTCTTCATTTGAGAACACTTGATCTTTTTTCTTGCTTCTTATGCCTAACTTAAAGGCGTTAAAGAAAAGTACTTATTGGGAGATAACCCAAAAGTTTTAGATGAGTCTTGGAAGTTATTACTTCAGTAATAACCGCTGCTTATCCTTTTTATTTGCTTTTTGTGCCAAGAGTAACCTCTAATGAGAGAGAAGTAATGATTGGGAAAGTTGTTGTCCCGAAATAGATTTCCGTGCTTCACTGTAAACATTCGTGTAAAATCTCTGTATGTCCTTTTGAGGCGTAAATTTTTGTGCTTTTGCCCCAGGTTGTTATCTAACTTTTATTAGTTCAACACTTTTTGATTTGAGCAACAAAGGGTCTTCAAAAAAATTCGTCTTTACCTGCTAATCTGTTTTGACAGATTTCTGCCATTTTCTGCATTTGCTTCTTGTTGGTTCCTTTTTGAGTTCTTTTGGGGAATTGAGATTTTTGAGGGAAGTGCTTCAGTAGCTTGTGTTTTAATGTAAGTTTTACTGGTGTTGAAACTGAACCTAAAGACTTATTATCTTGAGTGCACTAATGTTGCTAATAAAGATTGTGTGAAGTTTTGTATGAAGGAAAAATTTCAGGTGTATGGAAGGAATGAGTAATGAGATGTAAGATGGACTAAAACTCAAGCTTG
The DNA here is from genome assembly GCA_910589775.1 of Avena eriantha. Lineage (NCBI taxonomy): Eukaryota > Viridiplantae > Streptophyta > Magnoliopsida > Poales > Poaceae > Avena > Avena eriantha. The sequence continues at coordinate 154,677,709 of OU342742.1, read as the reverse complement.
GGGATGCCACGCGTCTCACCCAAGAAATATCCAATAAGTACAAGCGTCAAAGCTTGGGGAAACGGCATCCCCCTCTTCATCAATAAAAATCCCAGGTTCCTTCCAAACGCTTCATTTTTATTGTTTCATGCACAGTTGTGTTGTTCTTGGAGCGTCTTCTTTTTCATTTTCGTTTTGGTTTTTCGTTTGCTTGGTTTTCTTAGTTAGCTGAATAAATTGGTTGGACCTCCTCTTTCATACATTGGTTTTCAAATAGTTTGGTTTAGATTGGAAAAAGAGTAGGAAAGTTCATGCTTAAGTGTTAAAGAGAGCTTGTTTTTGACTGTGGACTATGCTTCATGCCATGCTTGATATTGTTTTGGCTTTATGCTTAGTATTATTTGCTATAGCATGACTTGTTATAAACAATTGAGATTGCTTAATGTGCCTTGGATGAATCATGTGTTGTTTTAGCATATTAAAGCATAGTATAGTGGTATTCTCCTTTGATGCTTTATTTGGGTTGACTTGGCGCATGCTCACACCATGTTATGACTATCTCAAGTCACCATAGCCTTGATGACCCTTTAGTTTTCAACTTGTAGTATCACTTGATGCTTTGATCAATGATGTTTTGTTGCTCTGCATGATTATGGCCATTATTGCTCTCTTAGTTTGTCGCTCCCATTCTTTTGCTAGCCTCCGTAACCAAGTATGAGTTCCACTCATGCATCCAACTCCCTAAACCAAGTTATTCCAAAGAGTCCACCATACCTACCTACTAGCATATGCTATTCCAAGTATATTCATGTTTTTGTTTACCTTCCAAATTAAACATGTTATGAGAAAACTAGTGATTAAAGCTCTCACGAACTTGATGGAACACTTTACTTTTCTTGCCCTTAATAAACTTGAACCATTGTGTCGTCTATATTGTATATGCTTGCACTTATTTGTTGGGGATTAGCAGAACCATGTTGTCATGGGGAACGCTTTCAACATTGCACTGGTACTTTGTACCTAGTTGATATCATGCTCTTTTGTCTATGGATGTCGTCGGTGTGAAATGAAAGGGGAGCTTGTAAGTCCATGGAGTTATGTATATGTGTTAGAGAAACACCTGGGTCGCTGGTCTAATCCATGCTGACATGGTGGAAACCTGCAGCGTAACCATAATGAGCTGTCTATGAAGCATTCTTCTTATAAAAAAGAGTCCTGTATAGAGAAAAAAAAAGAGAAAAAAGAGATTATGAAAAGTGGAAAGAGAGAAAAAAGCACCATATTCCCATGGTAAATAAGAAGATTGCTGAGATGCTTGTTGTCTACTTGCCTTATCATTTTGATATGGGGATTCTCCGTATCATCGGGCAAGTGGTACCCCGTTGGCGGTTCTTTATGATACACATGTACTTACAATGACAAGAACTTAGCGGTGACTAAACTTGAGTAGCATGAGGAGCATTCCTCGTATTCAAGGGACATGAGATTTCTAACTTATACTTCGTGAAGCATGTACACCATAGTTTGTTCACTTTAACCTTAATCACTTCAAGATGCTTATGATAGGGGCAATGAGAGCTGAAAGTTATAAGTACCATAATTTTTGGAAGCGCTTTATGAAACTTGAATCTCTGCTTCCTTCTCTGAAGGCCTTTCTTCCACCATTATATTGAGTCTTCACCTTCTACCTTTATGCACCTACTTTGAGAGCATAGTGGCCATTCTTAGTTCTATGTGCATTGTCCCAAGACTAGTTGATTGATGCATACTTTGATATTGCTTGTTTTAAACTATTTGTATCTAGTCACTCTTATGAACTTTGAAGGTGTCCTATGCATTTATGTTTGCTACTCTATGAGGGACAAGCTGAATACTACTATGCTATGTCTTCTTTATGTGAAAAAAACAAACGTCTTGCAAAGCATTGTTATTCATGAATCTTTTGTTTGTGCCTTTTCATGTTGCAACATAGTTTCTTTGTCTTTTTGCTAGAACTTTGTCTTTCATGTTATGATTGAAGTACTATGATCCTAGCTTTGAATGTTTTACAAATACTTTGATCAAATTTATGATGGTGCATGTCACCTCAAAAATTATTCTTTCTTTTTATCACTTACCTACTCAAGGACGAGCAGGAGTTAAGCTTGGGGATGTTGATACATTGCAAATGTATCTATAATTTTTGATGTTCCATGCTTGGTTTTATCTACTTTCTTATGTTTTGTCCACACTTTGGAGTACTTTTCATATGATTTCTTGGACTAACCTATTAACAAGAGCCATAGTGCCAGATGCCTGTTTTCTGCTATTTTTGGTTCCAGGAAAGTCAGAAAATGAATATTCTCGGAATTGGATGGCACAAAAGCCAAAGTCATTATTTTACCGGGGGACACCTGGAGCCAGAATACGAGACGGAGAGGGGCTGGGGCCCGGCCACACCACCTGGTCGCGCGGCCAGGCCTGGCCCATGCCAGGGGGTGGTCTGGCTGCCCCAAGCACCCCCTCGGCCTCTCCTTCCGCCTATATATTGCCCCTGATATGGAAACCCTAAGTACCCAATCAAAATTCCACGAAAGAGACTATAGCCGCCGTTGTCTCTGTCCCTAGACCGGGAGGGATCTGAAGCTCTTCCCGGCACCCTACCAGAGAGGGGAATTCACCCTAGAGGCCTTCTTCATCATCATGCAAGCCTCCGGTGTGATGCGTTAGTAGTTCATCTCTAGACTACGGGTCCATCTAGTAGCTAGATGGCTGGTTCTCCTCCTTTGTGCTATCATGTTTAGATCTTGTGAGCTCCGTTCATGATCAAGATCATCTATTTGTAATTCTGCATGTTGTGTTTGCGGGGATCCGATGGATATTGAGGTGCTATTTCAGATTGATTGTTGATTCTATCATGTCTTTGTTATTTGTGATCTTGCATGCTTTCCGTTGTTAGTAGCTATCTTGGCCAAGTAGATGCTAGCAACTCCAAGAGTTAGTATTTATGCTTGATAGTGGGTTCATGCCTCTGGTAATCTGGGGAAGTGACGGAAATCTCTAAGGTACTAGATGTGTTGTTGCTACTAGGGAGAAAACAACAATCCTTTGTTCATAGAACAATCATATTGTTTACTTTACACGCAATTCGTAATGCAATAATCTGTTGCTTGCAACTTAATACTGGAGGGGGTTCGGATGATAACCTGAAGGTGGATTATTAGTCATAGATGCAGTTGGATGGCGGTCTATGTATAATGTTGTAATGCCCAATCGAATCTCAAAGGAGTCCAGATGATTAGTATATGCGTGTATGCTTTCTTGATGTTTGTTAATTGCCCCGCTGTAATTTGTTCACCCAGCATGTTATCTATCTTAAGGAGAGCCACCTCTAGTGAACTATGGACCCCGGTCCTTTCTTTTACATTCAATCTACAATCAATTGTTCACTTCCTTGTGTTTACTTTCTGCAAACTATTACTTCCTTCCATTCGATACGTTTAATCCTTTGTTTTCAGCAAAATCGGTGAGATTGACAACCTCATCGTAAGTTAGGGGGCAAAGTTCTGTGGTTGTGTTGTGCAGGTCTCCATGTTGCTGCTGGCACCGGTAGTGCGCCCTGCCAATGTTCAGCTAGCTACACCTTTGGGGTGTTTCCTTGCTCCTACTAGATTGATAACCTTGGTTTTGTACTGAGGGAAAACTTGCTGTTGTACTCATCATACCTTCCTCTTGGGGTTCCCCAACGAGCTCGATATATTTTGGGCCATCACTTAGGCTAGCAGCCCAGGCGTTTCTCTAACACATATACAAACTCCATGATCGTACAAGTTCCCCTTTTATTTCACATCGCCGAGATCCAAAAAGAATCACGATATCAACAGGGTACAAAGTACCCGTGAAATGTTGAAAGCGTTCCCCATGATACATGGTTCTGCTAACTTCAACTTATAAAGCGCAAGCATATACGCAACAAAGATGGACGCAATGGTTCAAGATTATTAAGTGCAAGAAAGTAAAGTGTGCCATCAAGTTCGTGAGAGCTTTACTAACTAACTTTCTCATAACAAGCAAACATTTTATTCAGAGGAAAGCAAGGCATATTGAATATGCACGGAAATAGCAAATGATGCTAATAGGTAGGTATGGTGGACACTTTTGGCAATATTGGTTTTAGGGAATGGAAACACGAGTAAAGCTTATACTCAGTGCAAGTGGAGGCTAGCAATAGTAAGGGAGCGACAAACAAGAGAGCAATAACTGTCATAATCGTGCTTGCAACAAAACATGACTAATCATGGCATGAAAGTGATTCAAGACCCTTAAGGCAAAGTAATTCATCGAGGCTTAACTGATTATTTCATTCATATGCATGCATGAGCATGTGCCAAGTCAATTCAAGTGAAACACTCAGAGGAGGATACCACAATATCGTACCAAGTTATGAATAGAGCAATGCAAGCAAACATTCATATGACATGCTACAAGTTATTAGAACTACGAAGCATCCATGAATAACATACACCTTACATGAACAGACTAAGCATGCCCACGATGATGAGTATATGTATAAAAATGAAAACAAATAGAGTTTGTTACCAGCCTCTTACCACACCTCAAGTTGTCATTAATCCTCATTATTGCCCTTCACTTGTGTGGCTTGAATAATAACATGAAACCAAATTCCACTGAGGACTGCCGAACCCTGCAACAAACTCACAAAACCAAAGAAGAAGAACAAATATTTTTGGTGTTTTCGATTTTAAAATCAAGAACCAAAAAGGAAGAACAAGCAAAGAAAAATATTTTTGGGTTTTTCGGATAGTTCAAACAAAGCAGGGAAAAGCAAGACAAGGCAAAAAGAAGAAGAAGCAAACAAAGGGAAACAACAGAAATATTTTTGGTCTTTTTGTGTTTTAGAAAGCGAAAACAAAGAAAGAACAAAAACTAAAAAAAGAGAGAATGAAACATGAATATACAAAGTACCGACACAACATGATATGGAGATGAGTGTGATGTCAGTGTACCTCCCCCAAGCTTAGGCTTTTGGCCTAAGTGGGTATCAATCCCAAGCTGGCCAAGATGGAGCGCCTCCGTAGTACGGTGAGGAGGTACCCTCGTCCTGGTGCGAGCTCGAGGACGCCCCACCGTAGTGCGCAGAGTAATCGTGGGAGGGCACATCCTCCTGGTGCTACCTGTGGAAACCCAGCAAGTGGAGCTGCTCGTCCACCTCCTCTTTGGAGCATGACCACGGCCTCCTGTGAACACTGAACAAAGTAGATTGCGTCAAAGGGATCTCCCTTTCATCCCTATCAGTAACAACATCCTGTATACTAGGTTGTCCATATCAGAATTAGAAGTGACGAAGTGATGTGTTTTCATAGCAGCAAAGTCAAGCCTTTGTGGTGCCATTATAGTATCATTGGGGTCCACCGAAAGCTCTAATGCACTGACCATACGTGAAGCGATGATGCCCCCATAAATGGGTCCCCTGGCAGCTAGGCGGTGAGCAATAAGAGAGCCAAGATTGTACCGAGTATCATTGTTAATCACATCAACAAGGAAGGCTAAATGATAATTGGAGATATTACTCGTATTCTCCCTACCAAGAATGCTAGTAGCAAGATAATAGGCAAAGTATCTAAGAGCAGGGAGTTGGATGTTTCTTATCTTCTGGCGCTGAGCTACACGGTCATCGTCATTGATCACACCTCGATAGATCTCTAGCAAATCGGTGGGTCGCCATTGAATCTTCTTCGCGGTCCCTGTCATGCCTACACACTACAATACTGCAAAATCTTTCCAATGACATGGGAAAGGGCAAATTATAAATTCTGAAAGAAATAGTTGACTGATAGGGGGTGTTGGTGAAAACTAAACTCTCAACTAAAGTTTTGGTGATCATAGCGTATTGGTCACTCTCATCTTGCATGTATGAGGTCAAACCAACCCTCTGAATCAGTAGCAAGAAATCATCAAGAATCCCTGCAACTTGTAAGAAGGTAAAACAAGGAAAAGTAGATGGGTGAGCGTCCCCATCATATCCTTCATTACCAATGTGAGGTGCAATGAGATCTTCGTTGTATGATGGCCTAAACTGAGAGGCTAATATTGAGGGCCTTGACCTCCTAGGTGCATCCCTCTCAAATATTTTCCCAAAGGTATGGTTGTTCATCTTTAATATTCTGAAATTTAAACATCTATTAAACAAGTGATTGCAAAGTGAATATATAATGAAGGTCACTACTCATAGGGACTTGTAGAGGCCTAAACATGCATCAAAACTATATCTCTAAGCATTGAACAAGCTTACAAGCTCTCATAACCTGTCACCTACAGCGTAAAAATACTCAAGATATAAACCACTAAACACAAATCTACTTGGACAAGCGGAGGAGTCACATACCGGAGAGCAAATGCTCCAAATTTCAGCAGCAAAGATGGGTTGAGCAAGGAGATCAAAAAAATCGAGGGCAAGAACAACAAGAACGCGATTTCGAGCAATGAACTGGTGTTTTCTCGGGAGAGAGAAGAAAGTGGGAAGTGAGAGAGTGAGTGGAGGGCCAGGGGTGGCCCACACCATGGGTAGGCACGCCCCTGGGCTGGTAGCGCCACCAAGTGGTGTGGCTTCCTGGTGGGCCCCCTGGTACCTTCTAGGCACTCCTCTGCCTCTTTTTTTCATGTAAAAATTTAATATGAATTTTCTGGAATTTTTCGAGACACTTTATTTTTGAGCAATTTTCAAGTATAGATGAATGATTTTCTGACAGAAAAGGGTTTTCGGAATGATGCAAAGACAAAACAAGGCTAAAACTTCAGAAGTTCTAAGACACTCTAACATGCAAGCAACTAACAACAGAAAAGTAAACTAAACGAAAGCAAAAACAAAAATGGATAGAATAGAAGTAAGCGGAGATAATCATGGTGAAAACATTGTTTTGTTCAATGAAATCCTTTTGTTAACAAGGTTGATCAAGTCTTGTTACCAAAACAATTTTATATGAAGCAAAACTTTGTATTCCACTAATGATTATGTTACCTCAACCTTGATAGCAATGGTCCCAATCATAATAGTTTCAATTTTTTCTCTTTGTATGGGACAATATATTTATCTAACTTGAATGCCATCAACATGTTCAATTGAATTCAAAACATAAGTCCTATCAATATTCTTGGGAAAATAGACAGTATGTTCCTTGTCATTAACATTGAAAGTCACCTTTCTTTGATTACAATTAATAACAGCTCCTGCAGTATTAAGAAAAGGTCTCCCAAGAATAATAGACATATTATCATCTTCAGGCATTTCAAGCACAACAAAATCAGTTAATATCAAGCAATTATGAGCCACTTGAACAGGTACATCCTCACATATACCAACAGGAATAGTGGTAGATTTATCAGCCATTTGCAAAGATATATCAGTTGGTATCATTTTTTCTAGTTGAAGTCTCTTATAGAGAGAAAAAGGCATGACACTAACTCCTACTCCCAAATCACACAAAGCAGTTCTAACATAACTATTTTTAATAGAGCAAGGAATAGTTGGAATCCCTGGGTCTCCAAGTTTCTTTGGAACCTTACTACTAAAGGAATAATTAGCAAGCAAAGTAGAAATTTCTTCATTAGGGGTCTTCCTTTTATTCAAGACAATATCTTTCATATACTTTGAATAAGGAGGCAATTTAATAGCATCAGTCAAAGGAATTTGCAGGAATAAAGGTTTCATCCACTCAAAAAACTTATTATAGTGTTCATCTTCCTTTGACTTGTGTTTCTTATCAGGGAAAGGCATAGGTTTTTGGACCCAAGGCTCTCTTTCACTACCATGTTTCTTAGCAACAAAATCTTCTTTAGTGTATTTAGTATTCTTAATGTGCCTTTCAGGTTCTTCAACTTTTTCTTTATCAGGAACATCATTTTCTTCATTACCACTTTGAGTTTCAGCATCAGAGACAGATATACTATTAGGATCTTTAGTAGGTTCAGAGGGTTGTACAATAGTTTTATGTTTCTTTTTTCTTTTCTTACGAGTAGTACCACTATTTTTAGCTTGTTGAGAATCCTGCTCAATTCTTTTGGGGTGCCCTTTAGGATATAGAGGATCCTGGGTAGCAGCACCACTTCTAGTTCTAATTTCATAAGCATGTCTTTCTTTGGCAGCATTAACTACCAAGTCTTTTTGCACTTTAATAAGTTGATCTATTTGAGTTTGAACCATTTGAAAATGTTTAACAATCATTTTAATCATTGGAGGTTCTTTCCACAATATCTTTTAACTCAACAATAGCTCTAGTGTTTTCCATTAGATGATTTTGCACCCTTTTATTAAAATTATCTTGCTTAACAATAAAAATATCGAATTCTTCTAAGCATTGATCAGGAGGTTTAGAGTAAGGGATATCACCTTCATCAAAATGTTGGAGAGAGTGTACCTAAATAGTGGATGAATGGGGAATTGGCTTACATAATTCTTCTATAGGAGGTAAATTCTTTACATGTGCAGCTTTAATTCCCTTCTCCTTAAGACATTTCTTAGCTTCCTTCATCACTTCATCATTCAATTCAATAACTCCCCTCTTCCTAGATGATGGTATAGGCACCTGTATAGTTGGTTCGGGTATAATTGTTTCAGGTATAGCTGGTTCAGGAGGAGTCCAATCTTCATAATTCTTGCTTATTTTAGCCATTAATTCCTCAGCTTCCTTGGGAGTCCTATTCCTGAAAACACAATCAGCGCAACTATCAAGGTATGTCCTAGATTCTTCAGTTAGTCCATTATAAAATATATCAAGAAGCTCAGGTAAAGGACATCCAGCCTATGCATGAATCAAAGCACAAAACCTTGCCCATGATTCAGGCAATATCTCTTTTTCTCCCTATTTAAAATCAAAAAGTTCTTGCAAAATAGCATGTCTAGCACTAGGAGGAAAATATTTTTGCAGGAAAGTACTAATCAAGCAATCAGGGCTATCAATAGATCTATGAGGTAAATTATTAAACCAAGTTTTAGCTTCTCCTTTTAGTGAAAAAGGGAAAAATTTAGCAACAAAGTAGGTGCGCATCTTAATATCATCACAAAACAAGCCACTCATGGTAGAAAGCTCAGTCATATGTGCTACCGCACTTTCATTCTTAGTCCCACGAAAAGGTTCTTTCTCAACAATAGCTATATAGGGTAGATCAAGAGAGAAATCATAATCTTTATTTTTAATGTTTATGGGAGATGCAGCAAACTTAGCATTAGGAGACAATTTGGGTTTAATAGTACGCCTCTCAAGGAGACTCTTAGCAGCACTCCTATCTTGGGTGTTTTGACATTCTTTAATAAATTCATTGGTCATCTCAATATAACCATCTTCAATATCATAGATCTCTCTAGACTCAGGTGAACTAACAGGTGTAGTAGTGTCTTCATTAGGAGTTTCAGTATTTCCAGCTATAGTTCTAGCAATCGTAGCATCTAGGAAAGGACCTAATGAATCACTCTTATCAAGCACAGTAGAAGTAGCATCATAAGTATCAGAAGTTTCAGATTCAGCAGTAGTAGCAGTATGTGTAGCATGTGTATGTGGTGGTGTAAGGAACTTACTCATAACAGACGATGAATCAAGAGCAATAGAGGTGTTCAAAACCGTACCTCTTCTTGTAGTGGATGGTAAAATAGGGACCTTGCCATCACGAGACTTACCCATGATGAATGGATGGCAGCGAACAATAATGATTCCAAGTGGACTTGATAAATAAAGCTATGCTCCCCGGCAACGACACCAGAAAATAGTCTTGATGGCCCACAAGTATAGGGGATGTATTGCAGTATTTTCGAGGGAAGTGAAACCCAATTTATTGATTCGACACAAGGGGAACCAAAGAATATTTATAAACCTTAACAACTGAGTTGTCAATTCAGCTGCACCTGGAAACAATCTTGCTCATAGCAGTTTATCAGTAGCAATAGTTTTGTAGTAGGAATAGTAAAGTAACAGCAGTAGTAAAGCAAAGACAGTAGTAACAAAAGCAGTAAACAGTGGGATTCGAGTGCGGTAGCCATAGGGATGGATGGACGGGCGTTGCATGGACAAGACAATTCACATAGCAATCAGAACATAGGGCAATTGCAGATAATTAAGATAAAGCATCCAATTACTAAATAATCATAGGCATGTGTTCCATATATAGTCATACGTGCTCGCAATGAGAACTTGCACACATCTTTTGTCCTGCCAGCCCATTTGCAGTGGGGCCTCAAGGGAACTACTGGCAATTAAGGTGCTCCTTTTAATAGAGCATCGGAGCAAAGCATTAACACTCCGTGAACACATGTGATCCTCACATCAAAGCCATTACCTCTGGTTATCCCGATTTCTATCACTTCGGGGCCTTTGGTTCCGGACAACAACGTGTTTAGATCTGAAATCATGGCACTCGGGCCCTACTGACAAGCATTAAGCATAACAAGTCGCAACAAAGTCATAAAGCACTAATAGAAGATACTAGGCACCATGCCCTAACAATCTGATGCCATTACATGAACAATCTCACCCAATCCCTACCATCCCCATAGCCTACAACGGGGGATTACTCACTCATAGATGGGGGAAACATGGATGGTCGATGGAGAAGCGATGGTGATGATAATGGCGATGATCTCCTCCAACTCCCCGTCTCAGCAGGGTGCCAGAACGGAGTTTCTGGTTCCGAATCGCGGAATCTGGTGGTGGCGGTGGAGCGGAACTCTTTCTGGAAAAACGTCGAATCTGCCCTAGGTTTTTATGTCAGAAGGCAACTTATAGGCGAAGAGGGAGACCGATGGGGTGCCTGGGGCGGCCAGACCACCTCCTAGCGCGGCCAGGCCTAGCCTGCGTGGCCAGGTGGTGTGGCCATTCCCTAGCCCCACTCCGTCTCGTATTCTGGCTCCAGGAGTCTTCTGGTGAAATAGGATTTTTGGCATATTTTCCAGGATTTTTCCTGATAGTTGATTTTTTGCACAAAAACTAGACACCAAGTTAATTCTGCTGAAAACAGTGTCAGTCCGTGTTAGTTGTATCCAATTCACACAAGTTTAGAAGAAAAACAATAGAAAAAGTGTTCGGGAAAGTAGTTACGTATTGGACGTATCACACGTCCGTGAAACGTTGTTTGGCCTCTACAACTTTTTCGACGTCATCTCTCGGAAGTCGATAGGCATTAAGCAGCTCAGGAGGCTACAGGACGAGATCGTGGTGATACTATGCGAGCTCGATATATATTCCCCCCCCCCCCCCGCATTCTTCGACGTCATGCTTCATCTGCTTCTCCATGTCGTGGAGGATATCGTCCAGCTCGGTCCTCCGTTTCTACGAAGCATGATGCCATTCGAAAGGCTCAATGGACACATCAAAATATACATTAAGAACATGTCCCGTCCATATGGAAGCATAGCAAATGGCTTCCTGGCCAAAGAGTGCATCTCTTTCTGCTCGAACTTTCTACAAACCGAGACCCCTCTTGGTCTGCCATTCAACAAGCACCTCGGGAGGCTCACTGGATGGGGTCACCACGAGGGTCGGCACCCAAAGCATGTCGACATCGAGGGCCGATCCAAGGACTTTGAAAGAGCAAACATGGTCGTGCTACAGCACCTGCAGGTGGTCGATCCATACATATATGAGAACAAAGAGTTTATCAAGAAGAATTACGCTGACCAGGGGCGCCAGTACTCAGAGGAAGATGTTATCAAGGAGCACAACTCCGGTTTCATGTGGTGGTTCAGGGAGAAGGTCATTGCTAATCCACCGCAGGCGAGTACTCGGAGGAAGATATACTCATATTCTCCTTGTCATGGGGCACCTCGCACAACCTGATGACCTATCAGGCGTACGATATCAACGGATACACGTTCTACACAGAGGAAAAGGACAATAACTGCAATTACCAGAACTCAGGGGTTATGGGGATATTCTACACCGGCGACGTCCCGAAAAGATACCACGAAAGGATCGAGGAGATTTGGGAGCTTGACTATGTTACGGAGAAGGTGCCAATGTTCCATGTCAGGTGGGCCAAGAGCGTCAAGAAAGAAGGCCGATATTTCACCATCATGGTTATACCGTCAAACACCACCAGCGTGAACATACCTGCGAGAAATGAGCCTTGGGTTCTAGCTAGCAAGGTCGACCAATGCTGGTACATCACAGAATCGTCAAAGCCTAGCCGGGTTGTCATCAAGAGAGGCAAAAGGAACATCATCGAAATGGACGGAGTCGCCAACGAGCAAGACTTTGACCAGAACGGTGACCCGAAGATGGAAGACGGATACGGTAACCAAGCACCGTACACCACAACCCTACCTAAGAAAGGACTCCCGTTCAAAAGAAGTAGTGAAGATGTCCCGGATCTAACCTATGCAACCGCGACAAAGAAGGGCAAGAAGACGACCATTGTCAAGAAACGCTAGCGTGCTCTGACCAAATTATGAATCGAAACATTTATAATTATCATTTTTTGTATGTTATAATATTGCATTGAGAAAATTATGTATCGACGAGACACATTCATAATACTCACTTTTGTTGTTTTGGCAATATTTGAATTTTTAAAATATTGTAGTATATTTTATAGTAAATATTGTGTTTGGACAATGTTTTTACATGAAAAATGGCCTCCAAAAAAAGTTTTCAAAAAATTTGAGCGACCAGGATTCGAACCTAGGTCGCTAGGCTTTAGAATAGGACAAGGGTCGAAACCAGTGAGCTATTGTCTATTTGTTGATAGATACAGCGCACTGCGCTAGTTGACTAGTTCTGCAGAATACCCGAGGCGCATTCTAGCCAGATGCGCCTCGCGTAAACTTTTACGAGGCGCATTTTCAAATATGCGCCTCGCATAAGCTGGTACCTGTCTGTGATCGACAGAGCCTTTTTTCTCTTTGACTTTTTCTCTAGATCAGACGAACTGCAACCTTCTCCATGCTCTACCGTCGTCGCCGCTTCCGCTGCTGTTGTCGCCTTCGCTCTGCCCGCACCCGCTGTTCCCAGGAGGAGGAGCCCGCCCGCCCGCCCGCCCGCCGTGCCTAGGAGGAGGAGCAGCCCGCCCGCGCCACCCCTTCCTCTGCCACACCATCGTCGCCCCTTCCTGCCGCCATCCGCGCTCGCCGTCCACCGTCGTCGAGGTGTCCCCCTTTCCCCTCTCCCTCCCCTTCCCCCTACCCCTCTTCCCTCCCCTCTGAGTTTGTGATGCCGCTGCCGTCGTCTACCCTCACCACTGTTTCGATTCAGCCATGTGTTTGAATTCAATTTAGTGAGCTCCTAGTGTATTCTGATGAAGTGATGCTTGGATAATAAGATACGAAAGCTTGCTTTAGTGATTAGTTCCTTGGATCTACTATAACTGCATCATGGATTAAATGAGTATCAACTGAATAGGATGATTGTCAAGAGTGATAGTGGATTTGAATATAAATATGATTCATGGTATGTATACTTAGGGAAATGATTTGAATAAGACCTTTTATCTAAAATTGTTGGTGATTGCTAAACTGTAGCTTGAGTTGGTAAACCCTGGCCCTAGTGGCACTTATGTTGCTAGGTTGTTACTAAGGTGCTTCCAATATTTTATGAATGTGCCCAGTAGTAGCCAGCCAACAGGTTTGAGTGCTATGTTTCTTGGTTATTCCTTCTTCTTGCTCTAGATTAGGTCAATGATGCAAAAGGTCAATGATACTAGGCTGAGACCTAGTGTAATAATGTGTAACTCTGATTCCTAGAGTTAATGTTAGGAAAATGATAAGGACTATTTGGGTATAATTTGTATGTGGAGATGGATGAGCAATATGAATACTCTATCCATGTGAAAGTAACAGTTTAGATGATTCCCAGCCTAATTTACTCTTAGGGTTACTGCTGTGGTGTCTCCTTTTCTTTCTGGAGTGTGCACAGTATTACACCCTAAAGTGACATGATTTGCTCTAGGGATTCCTTTCTTAAGGATTGAGATTTGGTTGCTAGTGATGCAAGGTCTGAGGTGCCAGCCTTGAATTGATGGCTTCTACTACCCTGGTCTTATTACTGTGATGCCTCCAAAAGAGTGTACACAATATGATGATCTAAGTTAGTATGATTTGCTATTAAATTTAATTAGCTTGCTTGACTATGGGTATTTAAATCTTGATATGCTAAGCATGAAACTAATGTAGTCTATGATGCAAGAGGCTGAGACATGGATTGATAATAAGAATAGATTCTTAGGTGGCATCAAGATCTATGATGAGCCTTGCATACCACCTGTATGCAATACTAAGAGCAACTCCTCCCAATAATTTCCTTTATGCTTGAACTAAAAGAAATAATGATGCTAATTAGCTGAGATGCCAACCTACTATGTAGAAGGAACACTTGATTTATTGGTGATGTTAGCTTGCATGGTTTGATTTGATCTACTCTTAATGATCTGGATCAGCAACTAATTCATGTGCCTGGCCTCCTCTTCCTAACCCATGTATTTGACTTGTCATCGATCTACTCCTAGAGCTTCTCCCATGATTCTGATGGCTGGGAATATTTTTGTTACTATATTCATGGTGTTCTAATGGATATTGCTGGATAGCAGCTTGTGCTTTCATGGGGTATTCTTGTGTTGAATCTGATGAGGTACTGGTTAAAAATAGTAGTAGCTAGTGGTGTTTTTGAGACAAAACTGATAAGAACAAGTGATGTTCTTGGTGGTGTTCTTGGCTGGTTTGTGAATGGGGATAAGATGGAACGGTAGTTTGCTGCTACGATTGTGCTCTGCCTTATGCACTTACTGTGCTAGCTTTGGTGTTGACAACTTATTAGCAGTGGCTGCTTGATTCCCCTACTAGCAGTAACTTATTAAAGTTGACCTACTAGCAGTAACTTCTTTTTGTGAATGAGCTTCTATTGCAAATCCTATAAGCTTCAGACCTGCTAGTACAGTGTAAATTTTGTTTCTTTATTTTTTTTAGTTTGTGCATGTGCAGAGAAGGACATAAAAGCTTACCTTTGTATAGCGAATCATATATGTGGTGTATGCTATCCAGATTTCTTGTATGCTACTGGCAGCAAGTTGTGTATGGCTGTACTTGTGTATGCTGGTAGCAAAATGGTTGTGTTTGTGCCTATTTAGCCTTTTTTGTGCAGGTTTTTCTTTTTGAGTTGCCAATGTTTCGCTGGAATGTTGATTCATTTCTGTTCCGGCGAATTTCTGGCACTCCTAGACATAGAAAATTAGCAAAGGTTATGCCGAAATTTTCTGTGAATTTGTGTTCTTATTAGTTCCATTTATTTTTGTGTTTAGAAATGTTGGCGGAGCCGGGCCCTTCTAGCAAGAAGCCCTTTTGGGAGCAGTAGGCGGAGATGGAATCCCAAGAGGACCCGGAATTTGTTCTGCGGGACGACAAGATGGAGGCACCTCGTCGGACGATGAGGAGATGAGGGACGCCGATGGCAACACCACTACCACTGATGGAGGCAGTGAAGCTACTACGGACGATGGTAGCACATCGAAGAAGGCCCAGAAGGATCGGACCCCGATCGTGGTCGACATCAAAAGGTCCATCTTCACAAGCGTGAATGCTAAAGGTGCACCTTTGGAGCCGGCCGAGTTTGCCACGGGTTACTCAAAACCAGCTCGCGATAATCCTCCGGAACACCGTCACGATCAACACGAAGAACCTGAAGGCCAAAGAGAACAGGGGTTTCCTCATCCAGCTCTTCCAGAAGCTGCACACAAGATATGCGTTCCCAGGTGATGAGGAACACAAGTAGAATAACGACAATCTCAAAGGGAATCCGGTGAACAAGTATGCCCTCAATAAGATGACGAAGGCCTTGTCGAATTGGAAGGTTTAGGTGAAGAAGCTGATTTTCAAGAACAAGCTAAGTTATTCAGAGGTCGTCAAGAAGGAGCCTCTGGTCACGGAAGAACACTTCAAGGTGTTCAAGGCCAGATGTGAATCCGCCCTGGGCAAGGCCAAGAGTCAGTACTTCAAGGAGTTGTACGAGAAGAACATTGGTACCCACCATCTTGGCTCCGGCGGTTATAGAGCTGCGATTCCCAAATGGGAGAAGGACGCTCACGCTCATGCAAAGGGGGTGACACCTCCCTTTGACGACATAAAAGAGTCACAGGCAAAGCACTTTGTCAAGGCCCAGTTTGCCAAGCCGAAAGGGAGTTCTAATTATTCCTCGGAGCCCGTCGGCCCCTTCGCTATGAAGGTGACGGACTTCATGAGAAAATATGTAAGTAGTTTGCATGCAAGTCGATTAATTGCATTCACGATTAATCAATGAAGTCCAGTTTTCTAATCAAATGCTTCGTGTTCCTTATGCGCAGGACGAGGAGTGTAGGAGCTCCTCATCCCAGGGGTCGGCGCCTGTCTCCAAGTGGGACACCACTTTTAACAGGGCGCTGAACCGGACCAAGAATGTCGAGCCCCTGGCAGCCCCATCGTCGGTTGGTCGTATGGTCGGCTTTGGCGGCATAACATGGTCCGAGTACTATGGCACCCTGGAGCAGAAGGGCAGGAAGGCTGAAAGCGCCGAGGTAAGACACCTAAGGGAACATGTGGAAGCATTTTCCAATATAGTCCAAGATGTTGTGAACCAGGCTGTGTCGACTGCCGAGACAAAGTTCCAAGAACAAGTTCATACACAAGTCCAGGCACAAGTCTAGTCACAAAAGAACGATAAGCTCAACACCATCCTTCCCGCCTACATGGAAAAGTACAACAAGTGGCAGAAGGGTGGTAAACAAGGGCCTCCACCGGTTCCCAACCTCGACAGTGCCCAATCGGACAACGTGGCACGGCCGGAGGCGCTAGTGACTCCTCCAGCAGGGCCGGTGGTGGTGGAGACTCCTCTAGCGACGGATCTTAACTTGCCCGCTGCGGCGAAGGCACCGGCCCGCACCACCGTGCCATCAGGCAACCACTCTGCCACTTGCGCGCTCAAGCCTGCTGGCGGCGGTGCCTTGACATTGGCCGAGTTCGATGCCCTCAAGGTAACTAACTAATTAAAGCGAGAGTTGGGAGGCCTAACCACACCGATGACTTGATCTTCGTTTTACTGACGCCCGGCCTACATGTCTTTCGCAGGGAGACACTCCTTGCACTCTAATGCACTGGGTGGGCGGCCAGTTGAAGGATGTTGCCAAGGGTACTATCGTTCAACCGAAGAACCGCAAAATGCACAATGTCACAATGCCACCCGACATAATGAGGGTACAGTATGGTGCTTCTAGGCTACGAGCAAGTGGAACCTCCCTCTCAACCTCAAGGATGCGATGATGAGGAGACGACGGCGGTCCTCAATACCGCCTTCGCCTACTTGTACCAATGGCCGAAGAGCCAGATCCGTTTGGGGACGGAGGACCAGCTCAACATCACCCTAGAGGTAGCACAGCCAGCACAACCAGCACATGATGAAGACTTCGAGATGGCATACTTGGACAACATGGCATAGGATCCCTATGATGATGATGGAGAAATTGACCCGAACTTCGGTGACCAGTTCGTTAACACAAGGTTTTCTGATTGGTATGAGCCGGCACCATCAGGCACACATCAAGTTGCCGATACCCAACCAACACCGGCGAAACCCCCTTGCTAGGTGCGTCTCTTCCCAACTAGTCAGGAGATGCCGCCACCCGCCCCCTTCACCGAGCCTCCGAGGCTAGCAGTTCCTTTGATCAGCCCCATCACCATTCATAAGGTGATCGGTGAGGTGAACGCGGTGGCCGACACCCCAAAGGGACCGAAGAAGGGTCGCAAAAGGAAGCCTAAGGGTGACCGAGGAAAGGATCCAAATCTTGTTCTCCGGGCTCAGGACGGCCCTGCGGGGCAAGCCAGGAATCAGCAACACGTGGCAGGTGAACCGATGATGTGTAACTCGTTGCTCGAGGTCGTAGGCTCTCAAATGTGCAATCTTCATTATAGTTGTCTCACAATTGAGGAGCATCGCATTCGCGAGAACGATCAATTGTACCTTGTTTTCAAGGCTAAGGTGCCTTTTGTGTCGTGCTTCGTCAGTGTACCCCCGGGGATATCTTCTACCTGCGGCATACCGACATCTTCGACATGTTGAACGGGTTCCGGCTGCACAATACCCTGGTCCAGCTATTCTCTCTCAATATGGCCATGCAGATCACCAGAGACAAGATCCCGGGCATCTAGATAGTGGATCCCTTCTTCATGCGTGACGTCGTCCTGAAAGATGCCGAGGACATAGCGCTTGCGACCGACTACCTCTCAACCTTCCTGCAAACATACTCGGACAAGGATGTGATTCTCCTTCCCTACCATCCCATCACAGAGGATGATCAGACAGGCTGCATGCTCATATGCTTGAATTTGAAACACTCAACAGCCGTGTACCTCGACTCAAATAGTGCGATCTCAAAAAACTACACCAATATCAAGAACATTCTTGATGGTGCTCTCACTGGCTACGTCGCACTGGGAAGCATCAAACCGGCAACACCACATGTGAAGTTTGGCACGCACATGTTCCGCCACAACACCAAGTTCGCCTACGTCAAGCAACCGCCTGGCAGCAGGAAGGATGCCTTCTACGCCATTTACCACATGAAGACGTTCTTCAATGACATGCAGAGCAAAACGCTGCCATATGACCTCGCGAAGTGGGCTGAAAGGCTTGCAATAATACATGATCGCAACCTCAGGCAGCACTTCTTCGACATCCAGGAGGAGATCGCAAAAATCATGCACTAGGGAGTCATGAAATCCGGGGGCACCTTCTACGGCAGACATACACCACCCAACAGGGAGATAGACGAACGCTTAGCGTAGCAGGGTGACCACAGGACGTTCATGCAGATGGCGAAAACTTGGTCGGGCTTCGTCAATGCCCCCTAAAGCCGAATCAATAACCGAAGAAGTCTTGATGATTGCACTGCCTGGGTAGCTAGCTGTTAGTTCCGAACTCGTGTTGTAACCTCTTATCACTATGTTAAACTTGCCTAGCAAAACCTCTAGAGTATGTTTCGTCAATCATTGAACTTGATTGTGAGCGACACTAGCTAGTTATTTGTGTTATGAACTATTTTAAGTGCTTGTTGCTTTTCATTCGTTATTGCCGCCCTACTTCTTGTAGTTTGCTTTCTTTGTCTTTCTTCGAAATACCGATGATTAAAACGTGTTGTGGCGTCACTCATGTGTGTGACCATGCCGTTGCTAGATCTGGTGTGCCAAGTAGACTAGAGGTTTGTGCATATACTCTACTTGCCGCACCAGATCCATCAGCGGCATTGTCATTTTTCATGCCCAACCTAAGTATGAGGCAACTATTTCATCTCGTAGCCCCAAAGTTGAAAGAGGACAAATATTTTCGAGATTCATATACATAAGACATTATATGTTGAGTGGCAAGCCCAGGAAAGAATTATAGGTCCACAACAACGACTCCTTTCGACACACCAAACTCGAAATGAGTTGTTGCCGTGGAGACCGAATCCTTTCCTGGCTTTACCACTCGACATATCATGCCCATGCTATATGAATCGTGGAAGTATTTCTCTTATTTTTTAGTTGACAATACGAATAGATTAGATGGCCTGAATTAAATGAAATGGTGAAGTATTTAGTTTCAAATATCTCATTGTAGCCCCAAAGTCGAAAGGAAAGATATTGCTTCACTATTCATATAGCATTGGCGACATTGTTATATGAATCGTGGAATGATTTCTTTCCTTTCGTCTTTGGCGATATAATGGAATGATAAACTATTTCATCTCGTAGCCCCAAAGTCGAAAGAGGACAAATATTTTCGAGATTCATATACATAAGACATAATATGTTCAAGGTAAGCCAAGGAAAGGATTATGGGTCCACGGCAACGACTCCTTTCGACACATCAAACTCGAAATGAGTTGTTTCCGTGGAGATCGAATCCTTTCCTTGGTTTACCTTTGGACATAATATGCCCATGCTATATGAATCGTGCAAGTATTTCTCTTCTTTTGTCTTTGGCAATACGAATAGATTAGATAGCGTGAATTAAATGAAATGGTGAAGTATTTAGTTTCAAATATCTCATTGTAGCCCCAAAGTCGAAAGGAAAGACATTACTTCACTATTCGTCTTTGGCGATATAATGAAATGATAAACTATTTCATCTCGTAGCCCCAAAGTCGAAAGAGGACAGATATTTTCGAGATTCATATACATAGGACATAATATGTTAAGTGGCAAACCAAGGAAAGGGTTTTGGGTCCACGGCAACGACTCCTTTAGACACACCAAACTCGAAATGAGTCGTTGGCGTGGATACCGAATCCTTTCCTTGCTTTGCCACTTGACATATCATGCCCATGCTATATGAATCATGGAAGTATTTATCTTGTTTTGTCTTTGGCGATACGAATAGTATGAGGCACGAATCCAAGTCATTCTTGGTTTTTTTTGTCTTTCTTCAAAATGCCGATGATTAGAACATGTTGTGGCGTCATGTGTATGACTATGTCGTTGTTTGATCTCGTGTGCGAAGTAGACTAGTAATTTGGGCATATACTCTACTTGCCGCACAAGATCAAACAGCGAGCATTGTTATTTCCATGCCTAACCTAAGTATGAGGCACTCATGCAAGTCATTCTTGGTTTGATTTTTTTGGTCTTTCTTCGAAATGCCGATGATTAGAACGTGTTGTGGCATCATGTGTATGACTATGCCGCTGTTTGATCTCGTGTACTACTTAGACTAGTAATTTGGGCATATACTCTACTTGCCGCACGAGATCAAACAACTAGCATTGTTATTTCCATGCCCAGCCTAAGTATGAGGCACTAATGCAAGTCATTCTTGGTTTGCTTTTTTTGTTTTTCTTCGAAATGCCGATGATTAGAACATGATTTCTTACATCTTGTTGCACCCATATATATATGCATGATCTTATCTTATGAACTGCTATTGCTTTCCACTAGCATAGATAATATCATCTATCTTGTGTACAGGAGATGGTGAAGAAGTTCCATGTTGTGTACGTCGGCAAGGTTCCAGGTGTGTATGAGGAGTGGAAAGACTGCCAGAAGCAAGTGAACGAATTCTCGGGCAATAGCTACAAAGGCTACAAGACTAAAGAGGTGGCGGAAGAGTAGTGGAGGAGGCACGTGAGGAAGAAGTGGAGGAACTTCCTCGTGATCACAACCTTGTTGCTCTTCATGGTAGGTTATGTGCTCTACTTCATCTAGATAGAGCTCGGTCGTCGGAGTTGTAATGTGATTGTGAACTTGTACTCGAAGGTGTGAACTTGTGGCACAAACACTTGGTGTTGTGTGAAAACTTGGCACTTGTTGATATATGAACTCGTATGTCGCGATTGATGTGTAATGTACTTGTATTCATGCTGGTTCTATTATGATTTGGACAATTGCAAGTTTCTGGAAAATTATGTGTTGTTTATACTATATTCTGGATTGTATTGTATATTTAAATACCTGTAAACTGTAATTTGAAAATTGCTGTAAAACTTGAATTTCGAAAATATATCTGAGGCGCATATGGGAAGTATAGGAAGGCACATACTACAACATATGCGAGGTGCGTATCATATGCGCCTCCTATACTTCATATACGCGAGACGCATATACTGATATGCGCCTCGCGTATATGAAGTATAAAAGGCGTATGTGATATGCGCCTCGCATAACATATACTAGAGGCGCATATGATATGCTCCTCGTGTAACAAATACTAGAGGCAGGGCGCTAGAGGCGCATACCATATGCGCCTCGGATAGGGTTCCTGGTGTGCCTCGGGTAGGGTTTTCCCTAGTAGTGATGTGTTATTTTCGTAAACCACATTGATCCGCTAGTGTCATTGCATGTGTTATTTTCTAAAATCACATTGATCTTCTAGTGTCATTGCATGTGTTCTTTTCCAAACCACCTTGATCCACATGACCACACACACTCTAGTGGATTCTTTGATGCAACTTCTGCCACACTGGTGCAACATTCCATCTGGAAGTTGTTTTCCTATGTGGTTTTGGTCTCTGTGACCATGGTTTGAAACATGGAGTCTAGAGTCAATGCATGCGTTCTTTTCCAAAACCACCTTGATCCAAAACCACATTGATCTCCTAGTGTCATTGCATGTGTTCTTTTCTAAACCACATTGATCCCCTAGTGTCATTGCATGTGTTCTTTTTCAAACCACCTTGATCCACATGACCACACACACTTCATTGGATTCTCTCATGCAACTTCGGTCACACTGGTCCAATATTCCATGTGGAAGTTGTTTTCCTATGTGTTTTTGGTCTCTGTGACCATGGTTTGATACATGGAGTCCCTAGAGTCATTGCATGTGTTCTTTTGTTTTGAGATTTGTGCATATGCTAAAGACTATCAATAGAATCTTCTAGATGCTAGAATAGAAAAAAAGATCCAATGGCTAAAAATGTTGGAATTTGTGAGTCTTGATCCAACGGTCAATATTTAAATTTATTCGTACACTATATAGTGGTAATAAATAATTAAGATGGTACATATGCAGAATATGCATCCGCCCTACGTGGTGTGTTATTACTCATCGTGCATGGACATGACATTCCACATAGTGTTTCCTCAGAATCTTAAAACCCAAACCGTATGTTATTTTATCTATATATATTTAATTTACCTTGTTTGAACTATATGTTATGATAGTTGTAACTAACTTTATTATTTTCTAATGATTTTACTCAGAAAATATCATGCAAGAGAAGATATTTTTTTTGGAGCATGTCTTTCGAAGAGAGCAAGACTATGGAATATTTGTAGTTGACATTGTGTCACACAAATAGCCCGGGCGCACCTACACAGTTCAATTCACCAACGAGCCCTTCATCACCTATTTTAGTGGAGCCACTTGGACACAATTTGTCACTTGTTATGGGATGAACATCAGAGACCTAATCATCTTCGCCCTCGAGACCATGTGCATCGTATCACGTACCTCGATTGCATCAACCCCAATTGGTCACAACATGATGATGGGTATGAGGATGAGTACGATGAGGAGTAGATAGATAATAACTAGTAGTAGCATGCATGTTATCACTCTAGCTAGTTCAACAATAACTTCTAGGTGATGTTACGTTATGAAATGCTATTGTATTGAATATTGAGTTCTCGATAAAATATTGTTGTAAAGTTAAGATATATTTATATATTTTTTATTTTTGAAAATTAACTAGTGGTGTCATGCAAATATGAATGAAACTAATGGCTTAGAACTTAGTGGCATGCTAAACACACCACTAGTATCTGATATATTTGTGGCGTGACCAAGTTATTGTTGAGAAAAAGAGCAATTTACCCAAGACAAACGCTAAATAAAACATGAATAGAATAATATAAGTTAAACTAATCATACGAATTAGCGGATACACATTAAGACAGATATCCAAGAGGATTGCAAAGCATACACCTTGAGATAAGATCAGAGCAAGATCTATAGCAAACCAAACCAAACGACATACTATCTGACTAAGATAAACAAGATTAAGTAAGAGGATGTACATCATAGCAGAGGGACCGCTAGAGGACCGCCGGTGTTGGCGTTGGCACCGTCCTTAGCCATGTCGTTGAGGAAGAGGTTGCTGATATCAGGGAAGAAGTCCTCGTTGGGTAAGAAGTCAGTGCAGTCGCTATCTGTGAAGGAGTCCGTGATGAAGCCAGTAGTCGCGCCAATAGTGCTCCCCAAAAACCTTATCGCCCTTCTCCCGTACAAGACTCGAAGTAGCGGGGTCTCGGAGGCCTACTGTCTCGGCTAGTGGTGCACGCCGCAAGACGGGATGAGGAAGAACGGAGTGGCAACGCAATTATCTGAAACTAGAGGCGATATACTGAAGTGTGTCCAAGGAGAGGAGCGACCTCTTACTCTTATAGGCACGGGTAGGCAGGCGAACAGGTAGCGTTGGGAGAGGAAACGAATAGGCAATGGCTGAAGCCGAACAACCTCCATTAAGTTTGAATTAAATCTTAGAGGAAACGTTCGAATTAAATCTCCGAGAAAATATTCAAATTAAATCTTAGAGGAAATGTTCGAATTAACTCTCCGAGGAAATGTTCAAATTAAATCTTCATTGAGTGCATATTAAAC
The DNA here is from genome assembly GCA_910589775.1 of Avena eriantha. Classification (NCBI taxonomy): domain Eukaryota; kingdom Viridiplantae; phylum Streptophyta; class Magnoliopsida; order Poales; family Poaceae; genus Avena; species Avena eriantha. Next base: position 154,653,653 of record OU342742.1, on the reverse strand, counting down.
ACCCACTTACGCACCATTCATGCGTGGCAAAAAGATAGGGAAGCTCTTGGCTTGAGGCATTCTCGCAACCCGCGATGCGCACGCACGTCGTGACAAGGCGAGGTGGGCGGCGGAGGAGGAGGAGCATACGTGTATGTCTCTCTCCTTCTTATCCTTTTACCAAGTGGTGAAAGATCCCCCTTATAAGGTGGTGGAATCTTCCTTCAACTAGCAATGTGGGACTAAATATTTTTCCCACCTCTTGACATGCATGAATGGGCCACATGGGCCTCAGGAATTATTAAAATGGAAATATGGGCTGGGACATTTAGGCAAGAATTTCAACGATCCCCTAGCACATCCCAGAGGCACATGAAGTTTGCCTTTGGTTCCAAAACATTGTTTATCTTCCGGTACTATAGTGGAGATGGTTAAGTTGAACTTCCACATAGAACTTTTATGCTACACTAGGCTGCAACTTGTACAGTGGACTATGCCTTGAACTACAAGTTTGCTGCAAACCTAGATTTACACAAAGTCTTGACTGATACTAGGTTGTCGTGGGATTTCCCCGTGGGTGGAGCTTATGCATCATACTCCATGGCCTTTCATGAGTTTATTAGAGAGTACCCTACTCTCATAGACTGTGACATTTAATTGTTAGACTCATATATGTGTGTTCTTCAAAAGATGTTCTGTAGGACAACATCTCTGCGTAAGATAAGCCACTTAGAACACATTAAGATAATAAATCAACCTGCCGTGCAGAATAGAAAAGTATTGCATCTTCATGGAGTGGTGTTTATTAAAGTACGGATACTTTCCTCTCAGCTAATCAACAGCTTGTCTCCCAATTCTAATTCACGGGATCTCCGATCATATAGATTGGTTTACCACTGTGAAAAACTCATATTGTGGGTCTCATACCCATCTCCTTCGATGCATTTTCTATCACATTGCGTGATAGAACCTTTGTGAAGGGATCTACCAAGTTTTAGATATTTGGATATAATCCAATGCAATAACTTTGGAGTTTCTCATTTTCCTGATAGATTTCAGTCTCCTCTTCACATGTCTTCATGACTTCATATTATCCTTAGAAATATTTACTTTGAAAATCACTATTTGATTATCGTAGCTCTTAAGGATTGCGGGTATTGGTTTTTCAACCACAGGTAAGTTCATCAAGAGTTCACAAAGCTACTCTGTTTCAACTGTGGCTGTGTCTAATGCTATGAGTTCTGCTTCCATAGTTGACCTTGTTAAGATGGTCTGCTTGCAAGACTTCCAAGAAACAGCGCCACCACCAAGTGTGAATACATATCCACTCGTGCCCTTTATCTCATCAGCATCAGATATACAATTTTAATCACTATAACCCTCTAGTACCCTCGAATACCCGGTATAGTGAATGCCGTAGCTTGCAATGCCTTTTATATAGCGCATAACTCTCTCAAGAGCATGCCAGTGATCATCTCCTGGATTTCAAACAAATTGACTGAGTTTGCTTATAGCAAAAGCAATGTCAGGCCTCGTGGCACTAGCTAAATACATAAGCGAGCCAATAATTTGAGAGTGTCTCAGTTGGTCTCTAGTATTTCCTCGATTCTTATGAATCATCACACTAGGATCATACGGTGTAGGAGAAGACTTGCAGTCGCTATACCCGAAACGACTCAAGACCTTTTCCACATAGTGAGACTGAAGCAATGTAATCCCACCATCATGATCTCTCAATAGCTTGATGTTCAGGATAACATCAGCTACATCCAGATCCTTCATCTCAAAGGAATGAGATAAGAAATCCTTGACTTCCTTAATTGCATTAAGGTTGGCTATGAAAATCAGTATGTCATCAACATATAAACAAAGGATGACTCCTTCACCCCCACCATGGCGATGGTACACACATTTGTCATCTTCATTTACAACAAAGCCTGCAGCAGTTAAAGTTCTTTCAAACTTCTCATACCACTGCTTAGGGGCTTGTTTTAGGCCATATAAATACTTCAACAATTTGCACATCTTTCCTTCTTGACCATTTACCACAAAGCCATCTGGCTGATCCATGTAAATTTCCTCATGCAACTCTCCATTTAGGAAAGTTGTCTTAATATCCATTTGATGAACGAGAAGACTATGAGAGGTGGCGAATGAAAGTAGTACTAGAATGGTGGTCAACCTGGCAACAGGTGAATATGTGTCAAAGAAGTCTTCACCTTCTTTTTTAGTGTAGCCCTTGGCCATAAGTCATGCCTTGTACTTCTCAATAGTACCATCAGGCCTAAACTTTTTATTAAACACCCATTTACATCCTACAGGTTTGCACCCATAAGGACGATCAGTAATCTCCCATGTTCCATTGGCTAAGATGGAATCCATCTCATTATGGATGGCTTCCTTCTAGTAGTCAGCATCAGGAGATGCATATGCTTCCGAAATAGAAGTGGGAGTATCATCCACGAGGTACACAATGAAATCATCACCAAAGGACTTTGCAGTCCTCTGTCTCTTGCTCCTTTTAGGAATTTCATTATCATCCTCCTTCGGATTTTCACATGTTCAATTGGAGTGGTAGGCTCAGAATTTTTAGCAAATTCCTGACTGGATGAACTAGGCATCTCCTGGTTTGATGAGCTAGGTATATCCTTCATAGGAAAGATATCCTCAAGGAAAATTGCATCAGTCGACTCCATAATTGTACTGACATCCATGTCAGGTACTTCGGATTTTACTATCAAGAACCTATAACCAATGCTATGGAAAGCATAACCCAAAAATACACAATCAAAGGTTTTTTTTCCAAGCTTGCGCTTCTTGGGAATTGGCATATGAACTTTTGCCAAACATCCCCAAGTCCTTAGGTAAGAGAGTTGTTGTAAAACATTGAAATTTTCGTATTGTTTGAACTGTTGGTTTCAAGAATAGGATTTGCAGTATATGTTATTTTGTAGTACGCTAGACGGGGCAGAACAGATGTAGCAAAACTGAACCATAAAATAGAATATTCTGTTTTGCGGTTCAGTATATGGCATCTGATCCACCCCAACCTTTCTCGCACCGCAAACTAGTTTTCCGGTTTACTGCATCCGCGTTTTGCAGTACCACGGGATGCGGTATCTATTAGAGATGCTCTAATCCGGGATGCTAGTCTAGGCGTCCGTAAAGAGACCCAGAGTGTGGAGCAAATGTATGTGTTGGCCAAAGCGACGGATGTACTAATTGGAGCAAGATAAGTAGTACTCCTGCTAGTTAAACTATGGATTTGGATTCAGGCTAGTCAACGTGCTAAATCAAGTTGTTGTTTGGAGTTTAGCCAACTAGAGGGGTTTGTGGGTGTATAAGCAATCCATGGATGGTTGTTGTTGATTTTATTCAGTTATATTCAGTTGTTGCAGGATTCAATTCTATTGATGCAGGATTCTGGCGATGCACTTGGGGTAAAGACCACGACGGCAACGATCATTCTCGCTGCTCCAGGACTCTCAATCTCAGGTTGTAGCCCCTCCGCAACACCACTGACTTCCTATATTGATTCATTGACTTGATATGTGTCTAATTTTTTGACGTATGCTTATGTGTACTTGTACTTCACATACACATGGTTATTGTTGATAACTTGATGATGTGTGTGGGTACATTGCACACATGCGGTTATTTTCTATATGGAATATCTGTTCTTAGGCACCCTGAGAATCATCAAAGTCGGTGGACAAATGCATGTCATTAGATCAACCGTGGATTCACCCACGTCGTTAAACCAACATCCTAATGATGACTAGTTTCCATCCAGAAGGCGTGTTGATCCACCCTCTCTGGTTTATTTTCCTCACCATGTCTCCATCAATTTTCTTGCACGCTATATGTGACTGTTAATGTAGGCCATTTAGTTGGATTTTTTAAACTTGTGTTATGCTGGTGTTCCAACAGCTCACCGGTGACGACCTACATGAGTCTCTTTTGCGGTTGTAGCTTATTGCATCCAACTAATAGTTACCAACCTAGCTCTGATGAAGTTATCCATGTGTTTAAGTTATAGTTATCACCATGAAATCGATGTTGTTATCCTATCCTTTTGATAATAGTATCCATCTGTTTAATATATAGTTGTCAACCCAATACTTATAGAGTTACCCAAGTTCTTAGAGTACAGTTACCAACCTAGCTCTTATAAAGTTATCGGTGTGTTTAAGTTATAGTTATCACCATGAAATCGATGGTGTTATCCTACTCTTTTGCTAATAGGTATCAACCCGATACTGATGGAGTTATCCATGTGTTTAATATATAGTTATCAACCCAATACTTATAGAGTTACTCAAGTTCTTAGAGTATAGTTACCAACCTAGCTCCGATGAAGTTATCCATGTGTTTAAGTTATAGTTATCACCATGAAATCGTTGTTGTTATCCTACCCTTTTGCTAATAGTTATCAATCCAATATTGATGGAGTTATCCATGTGTTTAATATATAGTTATCAACCCAATACTTATAGAGTTACCCAAGTTCTTGGAGTATAGTTACCAACCTAGCTCTTCTGAAGTTATCCATGTGTTTAATTAAGTTATAGTTATCACCATGAAATCGACGTTGTTATCCTACCTTTTTGCTAATAGTAAACCGGTACTGATGGAGTTATCCATGTGTTTAATATATAGTTATCAACCAATACTTATAGAGTTACCCAAGTGCTTAGGGTATAGTTACCAACTCAACACTTGTAGAGTTATCCTGGTGTTTAGGATAGAGTTATCAACCCAGTACTTATAGAATAGAGTTACCCAAGTGTTTAGGTTATAGTTCTCTATGGTTCAGAGTAGAGTTACCCGTACGTTCACCAAACCGATGTAGTTACCCCACCCTCTGCTAATAGTTATCCACTCATTACTTATGAAGTTATCTAGCTGTTCAGAGTATAGTTATTAGCAAGAAGTCGACATAGTTACCCTTTCCTCTATTAATAGTTACAACTTATTCCTCCATTGTATAATATAAGATGTTTTAGCTTTGTGAAAGGAGTGTATCTAGATTTTTTTAATATTTAGATTCAGAGTGAACCTACACGCTAAACGGGGTCTAGATACACTCCTTTCACAAAGCTAAAATATCTTATATTTTGAAATAGAGGGAGTATACATATGAAGTTACCTATACGTTTTAGGGTCTGGTTGTCGTCTTGAATTCGATATGCTTATCACCTTAATACTTATAAATTTGTGCATGTGTTTTAGTGTATAGTTACCCTTGTCCACGATAACGTCACAGTCCCAAGGTGATAACTCACTAATGAAAGCAGCTTGTAACTTCTAAGCTTGAATAGAGTGTAAAGAGCCGCCAAAAGTGAGGTCTAGTTTGAAGTCAAAACTCCGTTCTTAGTGTGGGTAACTTACATATTATATTCTGGATAACTTACATGTTATCTATGGGTAATTTGATTCTGAAAAAAATATTGTAACATATCAACATGAAATCTAGTTTTAAAGATCTTGTCGTGACTAGTCCAACAGTAAAAATAGATTCTAAATCGGATCAATGGTGTGAGCTACAAACCTTTTTAAATTTTTAGATTCCGCATTTAATCCGAATGACATTGGCTTTTTTTCTTTTCTACAGGCATGCAAAAAAAGACTCCACACATCCCCGGTGGATAACTTCTTACCGTAGCATGGATAACTCACATGTTAATGGTGGGTAACGTATCAACATGAGATCTAGTTTTGAATATCTCGCTGCAACTAGTCTAACAGTGAAAACGAATTCTAAATTGGTTAAACGGTTTAACTTACAAAAGATTCTGAATTTTTAGATTTTTTGAATTTAATTCCAGCCTCATCAAAAAAAATTGTCATTTCGAGTTATCAGGTGTTGATGATAGAACTATCATGACTAAACCAATGTAGTACCTTGCTCTCTAGGTAACAGTTATCCACTCATTATCTATGCAACTATTCATGTGTTCAATATATTGTTATTATCACCAAATCGGTTTAATTACTCCTTCCCTCTAGCTAATAGTTGTCCAACATAAAAAAATACTAAATTAGATTAACAATTTGATCTACAAAATTCTTTGACTTTTCGGTTTTGCATTAAATTCTAGTGATGTAATCAATTTTATTCTCTGTATGCATGCACTAAACATGGAGATTCTTTTTGCTGTTGGCCTAGTAAATAACCTTTGCACTTGCATGGCACGTCATGGGGGATGTTGATGATTTAATTCAGATGTTATCTGAACGAAAAATAGGTGCTCCGTGTGTGACGTTATTGTTGGATCCATCGGGAATTGAAATCGATAGAACTCCTCGTGTTCAAATTCGTATGTAATGGAGATGGTATGGACAATTTTATCTTTTTTCGTGCATGTGCAAGAGGCCCTATAGAATTCGTTCATACGATGGATAACTTATATACCTGCTCTGTCCCGAAAAAGATGTCTCAAATTTTTCTAAACATGAATGTATCTAGATACTATTTAGTATATAGATATGTCCAAAGTCAAACAAATTTGAGACATTCTTTTGGAACGGAGGGAGTACATGAGTCTGGATAATTTATGTGTTAGAAAATAGTTGGGTTCGTTCGCCTGTCCGCTCCCGCGAGCGGCAGGGCGAACCCTAGCTTTCGACCGCCGCTAGCCCTCCTTCCCCGCCTCCCCCCCCCCCCCCCGCCGCCGCCGGAGGGCGTCTCCGGGCGAAGCCCCGGGGCGCTGGCGGCGACGGAGCTGTCTCTCCCCTCCACTCAGGGGGGGTGGCGTGGGCTGCTGCTGTTGGCAGGGGCGTTGCGCTGGACGGGGGCGTGGCGGCGTGGCTGCTCGGCGGCAGCGTGGTGGCCCGGCGGTCTAGGCGTGCTGGTGGCGACGGCGGCGATGGCGTTGGCTGCGGGCGGCGCGTGTGTGGGCTCGTCTGAGCTCGGGAGGTCTAGAGGGATCTGGGGCGAGGCACGCGCGGCCACGCCCGCAGGCGACGGTCGGCGGCTTCGGGTGGCATCCTGGTGCGGGGCGAGGAGCTCGGCCATCTGGCCGCTTCGATCGGGCAGGAGCAGGGCTCCGGGCCCATCTGAGCCCAACCCCTAGCCCCAGATCCATGACGCCGGCGGCCATGGGGGTCGCAGGTCGTCGATCTAGAAGGGGATCCCTCTCCATCGTCTCTTCGGTCTACGGGGACCTCGCGGCGGTGACCTCCGATGCTTTCTCAATTCGTCGGTGCTCTTTGCTTGGTTCCCGGGGCGGTGGCCCCAGTCGGTGGTGAGCCTTGTGGTTGGCGGGCGTGCCAGGGGCTCTGGTGCTGGTCGGTGTCCATGGTCATAGGGATGACGTGGTGCCGACGAGCAGCGTGCCGTGGTGGTGCTCCGGGTGAAAGCCCAGGATCCTTGGACCGGGCTGTAGCGGCGCCTTGCGTCGTGCTCTTCTTGAAAATGTCGCCTTGGAGTCCTAGTAGATGGTGTTTTGGCCAAGGGGAAACCTTTGCCCCTCTAGGCCACGGCGGCGATGTCCGCGGATGCCGTTCTCTTCCTGAAGGCGCTGTGTGGCTAATTCCATTCCTCTGCTTCCTCCGGGTGAAAACCCAAGACCCTCGGATCGGGCGGTGGCGGCATTCCGGTGTCGTGCTCTTCTTGAAGACACCGTCTAGGAGCTCATTGCACGTGGCTCTCCGATGGCCCTGTGGCGGAGGTGTTTCTTCGTTTGGCGACCGTCGGCAAGGCTTGCCCCTGACCCTTCCCATGTTGATCTTCGTTGGTGCTGCCTTCCGGTTTGTGGGCTTCGTGGGTCGATTCCCGGTCGTGGTCGGCTTCTAGTGGCGTTTCTGCGACGGAGGGGTCTGTCGTCGGCGTGCGTGTTCGTTTGCTCGCCCCTGGGGGAGCTCCAGCCCGACTTTGTTGCCGTCCAGCTCTACTTCGAGTCTTCGTAGTCTTTGTAATGGCCGAGCCTGTTGTTCGCGCTGCCGGCGGGTGTGTCTTTGGTAGTGTGCGTGGGTGTGCGGTCTGGGTTGTAAGCTGGGTTCAGCACTTTGTATCCTTTCGCTATTGTTGGCTTTGTTAATTCAAAGCTCGGCACATGAGTGCCTGTTTTCTAAAAAAATAATTTATGTGTTACTGGATAACTTTTATGTCTAAAAAAAAGTTGACGAAACCTCAACATGAGATCTAGTTTCAAAGATCTCGCCGCGACTAGTTCAACAGGGAAAAGGGATCCTAAATCGGATGAACGGTTCGATCTACAAAATATTTTAAATTTTCGTATTTAAATTCACTAATTGATTTTTGTCCTACCGTATCAGTTTAGTACTCCCTCCGTTTTAAAATATAAGATGTTTTTTTATTTTGTGAAGGGAGTGTTTCTAGACCCCTTCTAGTGTCTAGATTCATTTAGATTTGGAGTTAACCTAGACACTAAAAGAAATCTAGATACACTCCCTTCGCAAAGCTAAAACATCTTAAATGAATCAAAAGAAGTCTAGATACACAAAGCTAAAACATGGTATATTTTGAAACGGAGGGAGAGAAAAACTCGGTGCAACAAGACGACGACAAGAAAAGCTTCGGGCAGACAAGGACTTGGCAACCATGCAGCTGATAGGTTTGAGAGGTAAGAATCTGCAACAAAATTTTGTTGTGGCAGAATTCAGTTCATATGATGTTTATTCGACTCTTGATGCAGTGTCATCTGTTTTCTATGCAGTTTGGGGTTTCAAGCTGGAGCAGATCATGATAAATTGGGCTTCTAACTCGGTGGTCACTGCAGTATTAGTGCCAGAGACCTGCTCAGCTAGGATAGAGAGCTGCTTACTAGCAGTAACCACCCGAGGTCTTTAGCTCATAGTGCAGATTCAGAGAGCAGCTAGGGATCTCACTGAATCGGCTGGTTAGTGTAGTGGCGTAGTGCATGTGTACATAGGCTTCCTGTGCTCATGCTGATACTTTAGTGACTGGAAAAATAGATTGCAAACTGGCAAAAGAGTATTCAGATGTATTTCTCCTTGGACAAAGTTCAATAAAAGTTAATAGCGTGGTCATTTCTATTGCAGTAACATGTTCAATAGTGACAAGGAATATTTTCTTTCAGCCTTTGACTATACAAGTTGAACTCATGTGTTGCTTTCTGAATAATAATGTAATGTGTCTGAAGTAAGTTGGAAATAACCAATGGAGCTAACCGGTGATTTGCTGACTTGCTGGATAGTCTGCTTTGTGGCCATGCCTGAACTTGGAATCAGAAATTCAGGTCCCAGCAGAGATAATATACAAACACATAGGCTAAATCTGCTGGAGAGGGCAGAATGGATTATTGCAGTAACATGTTCAATAGTAACATGGAATATTTTCTTTCAGTCTTGAACTCAGGTGTTGCTTTCCGAATAATAAGTTAATGTCTCCGAAGTAAGCTGGGAGTAATCAGTGAAGCTAACTGGTGATTGCTGACTTGCTTTGCCTACTTTGGTGTCAACTTCGGACTCTAAGACAGGCTATGCCTCAACTTGGCATCAGAAATTCAGGTCCCAGCAGACTCTTTTGATATACAAACAGACAGGCCAACTCTGCTGAAGAAAGTAGAATGCTGAAGCCTAATACCATGGCAGGTAACAAGAACAAAAGCAGAAGAGTTTTCAAATGGCCGATCACATTTGATCCAGAGGTTTCATAAAATTCCTAGCACTGACAAGTCTTCATGAATTACTAGTTGAATGCCTGTGGCAGCCCTCAAGTTTCCGTACCACACAAATATAATGCAGGTAGAAATCCACATGTATATAAAGAGATAGTAGCATAGTATTCCGAAAACAATTAAAGATCTGAATATTCTTGTTATCGCTATAGTGAAACATATAGATTGGTAGTGTTGAAACAAGTTGGGACTAGCCAATAAAGCTAACTGGGGAGTGCTGACTCTATTCGACGGTCTGCTTTGGTGTTAGTTTGAGATTCTAAGACAGGATATGCCTGAACTTGGCAATGGAAATTCAGGTCACAGCTGAGCAGACCGTGTTGACATACAAACAGATTGGCTAAATCTGCGGGAAATAGCAGAAATGATGAAGCCTAATACCATGACAGCTAACATGGACAGAAGAGTTTGATTACACTCAGTATAGAGGTCTCCTGAATTGCCTAGGGCTGACAAGCTTTTATGAATTGTTAATATGTCTACTCATTGGGCTCTTTGTACATTGATGAAAGAAGCTCAATTACTCATGAATAAAAGCTGCACCCCGGGATAACACAAACAAAAAAATAAACATTTCCATTGCATGCACCGCAATGAGAAGTGGCAATCATACGAAACCAAATCTCGCAAGTCACAACGGATACAAGGTTTGATGCTCTCACCAACCTGAAGGATGGACGCTCAGCTTGATGCTCCAGTCACATCAACCCTCTGTAACTGTAATACAAGCAGACAATTCACTGACATGGTGTGCAGTCCGACCATCAGGAATGCAGTTATCATCACATTAACAGCAGTAAGGTATAGCAACTCTGAGGAGTGGATCAGGTCCTTCAGCTGAGCAAATTCGAGTGCATTTGCCGAAGGTAGCTGATACAGAGCCAACAGCTCGCATTTTCTGTCTGCACAAAACATGTAAAGAAAAAAGTGGGCAAGTGCTTAGAAATAAAAATATATATATAGACAAGAGGTTCATCGAACAACTACTATATTTGAGCTCTTAATTATACAAGCTTACTGTATTAACTGTATTACAGAAAGGCAGAGAGTGCTTGGAAACTTATAACATAGAAAGAGTAGAATACCTAATGACTTCTGCACCGAGTGGAACAAACCAAGACTTCCGCAAAAATATCACAATGGATCAACTCAATGGAGAATACTAATACAGACCATCAGAAAATACTAAAGGCTCAAGTAAACCACAACATGGTAAAGGAAGAACAGGAAGATGCAAAACTCAGGAAGAAAATATTATTACTGTAATCATACTGTGAATTTACAGGAGTTTGAGGCAAAGAAAGGGTAACACGATGAACAAAATGTTAGTATCACGGGATTTACAGTTACATCCATCAGAAGAACTCAGTCCAAGTGATTCTGCCAGACTACAAAATCAGTGGTGCTTGCATTCCACTTACGACCTTGCTTACGGAACTCGTGTCAACACTTCAGGAACTTGAACATCTGGGCATTCACGCAGCAACAGAAGGAGGTCGTTTTGAATAGTTTGGAGCCTATTTTCCTCTGGTGGACGATTATCCTTAACAATACTCTTATGAAACAGCTGCAGTGCACCGTCGGATGAAATTTCTTGCACAGAGCTGTGCAGATCTTTAAGGTTTCCTCTACGCTGGTCATCGAGCAACAACTTTTCTTTTAGACTGTCGGGAAGGCTATCCAATGCACTGCTTGAAGTGCAACAGAAAAAGGAGATGTAATAAATGAAAATGTTACATGAACAAGTCTATATAAGAAAACTGACAACCAGAAATCCACTTTACCTAGTGATCCCCCGAACGAGACCCCACTTGTATCCAACATGCACAGATTGCTTAAACCCAATGTTGAAGCCCTCTTGGGCAGCATCCTTCTGCCCTTCAACTATGCCATCCCTATAGCCCATCTACAGAGAAACCAAAACCCTTACTTTCAAATTCTTTTTATACCAATACAAACTCATGATTCATGATTGACCAATAACCATGGAGGTCAAAATCATTGTATACCTTAACAAACTGGTTCTTCCTGTGGGCCCCATCTCTGTCTAAGATGGCAGCATCATCCCAAATGTCATCATCAGCATCAGCATCATCAACATTGCCTGAATCAAAATTGGTGCAAAAATTCAGGTTTTGACATGGAGCGCATGTTAAAAAAGAACCTTCATTGTTTAACTAAACATAAAGTATGCCCAAGTAACGTGCATGGCAACAATAGACAGATAAAGGTTGCAAAATCTAGTGATACTACTTGAGAACAAGGCTAGGACGCACCAGGCCAATCGACTTCTTTCTCCCTCGAAGGCATCGATGGTGATGCCACCACTTGTAGGTCTCCCAGGGACGCTGCCAAACCGTTCACACCCTCAGAGCCAGTCATCGGAAAGCAATCTGCACTTGAAACATGGAGCACCAAGGAGAATGGTCAGGTGACAGGCAGCAAACTTACTCCCCCCCCCCCCCCCCCCCCCCCTAGTTCACTGCCCTCGTATCATATGATACCATATACCCTTTCTTTTCATACGCAAAATTATAAACTCTGCCCTATCTCTATCATTAAAAGGCTTCATCACTAACACCAAATACTCCAAGACCTGTGAACCTCTTTTTTCCTCAACCCCAAGGCCCAAACTGTAATAGGCTAATAGCTAGCCCCAGTCAGCTCCGCTACAGGGATCCCTTTTCTAACACATGTAACATAGGTATCAACAAATCATGGAACAAGTTATCATTATCCAAACAAAAAATACCGGAAAGTATAATATAATTTTCACACCTATATAAAAATAGTTACTTGTGAAATGTTTAGCTACTCGTGCTCAAAACACTGAACTGACAACTCCAAAGACAAAAATCTGTCCCAATGATAATTAATCCATCTTCGAGACAACGTAAAATCTGGCACATGTAAACTGTAATTTGTAAACACCACTGTACTGATTAAATGGGGAGCGCACCACATATATAAAAAGGCATCTGTAATATGCAGATAAAACAGAAGCATTTGACCCAAAAAGTAGCATTGAAAATGGTCAAGTAGCATTCAAAATTGCTAGCAATACATGATGGACCAATCTGAACCAATACACGGTACAACACTGCACTATTTGGACCATGAACACAACAATGCAACAGGGGAAGTTAATGTAGGCAGAAAGTTGATGGAGATTTCGTTCAGGAGCACTTCTATGAAAACTTAAATGAAAACAGCAAGCCTACGGCAGGCGGGAAACGATGAGAAAAAGGGTTGGGCTAGAATAGAAGGAGGAGCAATCACAGTTTTTTTAAAAAAATAGGAGGAAAAGATGCAGAAGTAGGGCTTGTTACAGGTTAAGTTGCTTGTTTATGCTGCAGATAGGAGAGAGTTGCTCAAGAGGAAAAGATATACAACATTAGGTCTGCAAAACAGTTGCGGCACACCTTTTGTCTCAATAGAGAACAGTATTATAAACATCACTAGTACTGATTAGCAGTGATCAAACAGATCAAATTAACCTCAAAAGGCCTAGAATATTTGGATTTGGAAGAATTCCTGCGAGTCAATCTGAACCAATATGTAATGTACAATCTGAAACAATACATGAATTTGCACCAGTACATAAGTGGACACGGTTAACGAATGCAACAGGGGAAATTAATCTAGGTATAAAGATTGATGGACACTAAAACTTGCCATTGATGAAAACTAAAATACCTTGAGCTAGGACAGAGTGGAGGCGACGGCACAGAGGTATTGGGGAGGAAGAGGAGTAGGAGGAGGCGACCGCTACAGCAACAGGGGGCGCGAGGACAGGCTGTTAGACTAAACTAGTTGTCACATGTATGTAGTACATCGGCACATTGGGAAAGTGTCCATCCGCTTTGTACACTGAGTAGATGTGTGAGGGAAGTTGCACCGTACACTGTATAGGCAATCGCCAGCAGCGTGGTGAGCTATGTGCTCGCGGTATGGTGCCGCAGTGTGTGTGGAGTTGGTGTTTGTAACCTGCCTCCTGAAGAAAAGGCTTGGGTGTGTTTGTTGCAAGCTGAATACAATCAGATAAAACGAAGGGCATTTGTTGCCTGGGCAAACTGACCTGTGTGCTGCTATCTGCTTCTCTCTGCTTTCTTGCTTGCATTCAGTCGAACAGGTTCAGGGCGCGCGTGTGTCCATCGTGTTCCACAGCGAGAGAGAAAGATGCTCTGGCTTACACAGGCTGGACAGCGTGGTGAGCGCGCTGTGGGCGTCGGTTGCGGAGCTGGCAGCAGCGTCGTCGAGCAAGGAGGCCTTGCCGAGCGCCGGTGAAGCGCGCAGCGGCCGGCGGCGTTGGGGGGATAACAGAGTCGAGGGCGGCGGAGTTGGGGATGGCAGAGCAGAGACGCGATTAGTGGGCTGGCTATTTGGGAAACGGTTTGCGGGATTAGGCCTAGTGTAGAAAAATGTTCAACATCACTGTACTTATTAGCAGAGGTGGATCCATATCCTTTGTAAGTACTCAACATACGAACTGTTTGATTGATCCGAGAACAACAAAATTATACCCCCTCCGTCCCAAAATAAGTGATGTGGATTTGTCTAGATTCGGATTAATCTAGACATGTTTTAGTATAGATACATATAAATCTATATAAACTCAAGTCACTTGTTTTGGGACGGAGGCAGTATGTTAGCTGACGGACATAAAAAGTACTGGAACTCTCAACAATCTCTGAGAAGGAGCATCGCAGTTCTCATCAATCCTTTTCTAAAAAAATCGCACGAATCCTTTTCCACTGTCCCCCGTCCATACCCAAAACCTAGGGCTGGAATGATTCCACAACTTGTGCAGCGGAAGAAGCAAGCAGGAAAAAGAGAGAGAGAGAGGATGGAACCATACCCTCACAACGGCGACGGCGGTGTCGGGATGGAAACAGCCGGGGCAGCGTCTGATGTCCAGGGCAAGGACAGGGGCAGGCGGCGGCGGCTGGTGGGGGTGCGTTGGCGCTTGCCGGAGCGCCCGAGGTCCGCGGGGAAAGGCGGCGTCGGAGCTCTGCGGGTAGGGAGAGCAGAGCGCAGGCAGCGACGGCGCGATAGGGGAGACGGACTGCTAAATTGGCCTACTCCACAGACACTGGAAGCTGGGTCGACATGATAGACTGAATTTGTTTCCATACTATAATTATTTTTCCAAATAGTACAAGGGCTCGTTTGGACCCCCTGAATTCATTTCATTTCATACAAATGCTTTCCGGTCCTTTTTTTGTTTCATAGCGAATGCATCCGGGCTAAACGATGCCTTGATCTGTATGCATCTGGATTTGTTTATAAACTGTAGTACGCAGTAAGTTTTTTGTAGATTCAAAAAAAGTCGACAACTGCATGCATCGCGCATCTACTCCTTTGTACTGTTCAAATGCGGAAATCCGGGTGAAGCTCTAGTGTTAGAATGCACACCTGAAAACCTGTTCGTTCTGTATCTGATTGTTCGTTTTGTTCTTATATATGCCGTCCTGGGCTGCCATGCTTCAAATTATTCATCGCTCTATGTATGCTGATCTGAAGTGAAAACAACATGGCCACAAGCATGCTATGTCAACTGCTTTGCAATGTCAATTTGATCACTTATGCAATATTCAAAACATGGTGGGTTTAATCTTACAAGATGCCCCAAACCTTCTAAATCTTTGCAGTACAGAACTCATGCGAAGGAGAAAACAGTCTGAATTGTGAGATGAACAATCTACCCAAAATAGTCTGAATCTTAGCAGTATACAACTCATGAACAAAAAGACAATATACAGTGACACACACACAAAGATAGAGAGGAGAGAGGTAGAGAGAAGGGGAACATACCATTCTTGCTTAAGCAGATGACGGGGACGAGGCAGGACTTCAAGCTCGTGGTTGGATGCTCCTGGGTTCTTGATCCGGTGAGGTCGTGCTCCAAAACTGCAGATCCAGGAGGCTAGGAGAGGGCAAAAGAGGAGAGGTGCTGAGGAGACATACCTGCGAAGGTGGGTGAGATGTGGTCGACGGCGGCTCACCGGAGGAGGGACACTCCCAGCCAGAGGTCGACGGCGGCGGTACGATCTTGGTGGTGAGGAGTCAGGAGAGGAGTAGGTGTGGACAGCAATGCCCCGTTTTACTTGGCACATTTGCTAAAATGCCCCATTACGATGGTTTACAACTAATTAAAACAAGCAACTCCTAATCTAATCTAACATGTACTCCCTCTGTTTTAAAATATAAGATGTTTTAGCTTTGTGAAATGAGTGTATCTAGATTCCTTTTAATATGTAGATTCACTCTAAACCTAGATGAATCTATACACTAAAAAGAGTCTAGATACACTCTTATATTTTGAAATGGAGTAGCATGTAGTTACCCTTTTGCCCTTGAGCGGATTTATTCAAAGTTCCCGTACCACACATCCATCGTTGCCTTATCTCTCCCCTGAGAATTGACGCCAGCGACGATCGGTCGGTGACGCCGGTGACGACCGGCTGGACGATACGACCAAGCCCATCGACGCGCTGTCTCTTCGCCATCTCGTCTCACCTCGCCCACCTCGCCCCGTTCTGCTGCGCTCTCTCTCTATGCCGCCACATACCTCTGTGTCCTTGTGTGGCGACCTCGACGACGACCACAAACGGTTGTTGCTACGCATCCTGGCTTGTCGAGGTCAGTATCCTCCACTTCTTACTCCCCTCTGGTACTCAGTACTTGCAGGTCAGAGCTGATTTGAAATAATGTCGAGGTCAGTATCCTCCATTTCAGTGTAATGTTCAAATTTGAGCTGATTTGAAGTAATGGCGGAAGAGAAATGAGCTCACCCGTGATAGAGGAGAGGGTAGGGGCAAAGCAGTCATTGCAAGTCTGAGATTAGATGAAAAAATCTGTTAAACTCAAAGGGTGTGTTTGGTTTCGGTGCGAGTTTTTCCCGACGCATGCAACTTGCACGCGCGGGGACTGCACGTCGGGATCAGGCGCTAGACCAAATTCCCCCTATTTGGTTCCCCGCATTGACACTATTTAAGACTTGGGCAGAATTAAGGCCCTGTTGTTTGGTGGACTGTATTAGGCCTAGGAGAAAGAAATGCGCATATTTGGTTTCATCTATCTCATGTGCTCTGGTAACCTCTTTCCCAGATGGTGAGTTTACCACACATCACAACCTCTTAATCACAGCAAGCACACACCATAAGTTCACAGCACAAAGTACATAAATATTGTAGCAATAACACGACATAAGTTCACAGCAATCGAGGTCAGACAACAAAGTAGGCACAAAGATCAGAGGTTGATCATGGCGAGGGCTGGATCATGTCAAGGGCACTTCTTCATGACTTCGGTCATGGTGTAGTCGAAGATGGTGACCTTGAACAGGTCACCCTTCAGCATCTTGAAGGTCAAAAAGTACCCAATCTCAACCTGGTGTGCAATGGTGAAGCCTGGGCACCCCTGGTCAAGGAAGATCATGTCGCTGACATCCCGAAGCTTTACCATCCAGCTGCATTCGGTGTTCGGCACGATCATCCTCGGCACAGTGCCGAGGAAAGGCCTGAAGCCATCTGGGATTGGTAGCAGGTCTAACCTAGGTGCCAAGATCACCTTGGCAAAATGGGTCGGACCTACCTGGTCGTGGAAGTGCCCTATCTTCAGAGGCCTGCCCTCGCCCTCTTGTTGCCGCTACAGAACATAACACATGTGATCAGACATGAACAAGAATCAACACATGTGATCATACATGAACAACGAACATAACACATGTGATCAGACATGAACAATGAACATAACACATGTGATCAGACATGAACAATGAACATAACACATGGCCTCATATGTTATGGCAAAGAGGCAAATGGATGCTCCTCATGAGTAACAGGAATGAACAATGAATTTGGTTAGCACACAAATTTGTTCATGAAGAGGATCCCCTTGCATGTCATTGTGCTACTTACTAATCATCGACCAAAGGAAGCAACACACAACCAAAACGATGAACTTCTTTAGAATAACTAGCACAAACAAGATAAAGTTGGTGCTACAGGGAACTAGAGGACGTGCACATCCATTTTATTGTGCATACCATCTGGTTCCTATAGCACCAGTTCTATAAACACATTGTACTAGGTGTCATCACATGATGCGTGCACAGAATAAACAACAATTACCTCATAGTACAGAGCATTGACAACATGAAGTGATGATCCTACCGAACCAAGTTCCATCACCTTGAAAAGATGACAGAACCATGTTCGAAAGGATCATCGCTTCCACTAGTTTGCAGTGCGTGTGTAATCATCAGCCGAAGAAGAAGAACATGAATAGTGATGTGCAAAGTAATCAATGCCTCATATATGATGTGCACACAAACACCGGGGAGATGACTCTGTACTACCTAGTACAATGCACAACATAGTTTGTTATGAACGATTGCAGGTAGTACAGATTCACTCCTCGGTGTGATTTGGTGACAGTTTTAATCATCGGCCTAGAACAAGAAGATGAACAATGCAATCTAGCAACTAATTTTCCCCAATTTTCCTAATCGAATGAACCCTAATCACAACATCGCCACTAACATGCGGAATCGAGGCACAACAAGGAAGGAATCTACCCTAACACTTCAAATCGACCAAAACTAGCACAAATAGGTAAAAATCTACCGCACATGTCACTCATACTCGAAGAATGAGTTAGTAAAAGATATATCTAAGCTGCTAAAACCTTAGAGAGGTGGTGGTTCGAGGCCTTACCGCCATTGCTGATGGATTCATGCTTCAGGTTTGCCGAGGAAGAAGAAGAAGCGGCCACAGTCGCAGGAGCAGATCCACTCCGGCCACGAAAAGCGTAGTAGTCGACTAGATCTACCTCTGTTGACTGCCCTCGTGGTGGTCTTGGATCTTCCGGTGAGAGAGGAACCGCCGACGGTGAGAAGGGAGGAAGGGGCGGTTGTGAATGGGAGAGAGAGAGGTGAGCGAGCGATGAGGGGATTTATGGCGTGCGTTCTCGATGCGTCGCGCCATCTCCCGCACTTCTCCTCGCGTGCAAACGTGTGATGCGCTCGACTTTCGACGTAGAGCTCGTTGGGAACCCCAAGAGGAAGGTACGATGATTATAGCAGCAAGTCTTCCCTCAGTTATAAAACCAAGGTTTAATCGAACCAGTAGGAGCAAGGAAACACCCCAAAGGTGTTACTAGCTGAGCTTTGGCAGGGCGCACTACCGGTGCTAGTAGCAACGTGGAGACCTACACAACACAACCACAGAACTTTGTCCCCAACTTGCGATGAGGTTGTCAATCTCACCGTGTTTTGCGAAAAACAAAGGATTAAACGTATCGAATGGAAAGAAGTAAAAGTTTGCAGAAAGTAAACACAAAGCAGTAAACAGTTGTAGATTGTATGTAAAGAAAAAGGACCGGGATCCATAGTTCACTAGAGGTGGCTCTCCTTAGATAGATAACATGCTGGGTGAACAAATTACATCGGCGCAAATTGACAAACACCGAGAAAGCAATACATGCATATACTAATCATCTTGACTCCTTTAAGACTTGATTGGGCATTACAACATAATACATAGACCGCCATCCAACTGCATCTATGACTAATAATCCACCTTCAGGTTATCATCCGAGCCCCCTCCAGTATTAAGTTGCAAGCAACAGATTATTGCTTTACGAACTGCGTGTAAAGTAAACAATACAATTGTTCTATGAACAAAGGATCGTTGTTTTCTCCCTAGTAGCAACAACACATCTAGTACCTTAGAGATTTCTGTCACTTTCCCAGATTACCAGAGGCATGAACCCACTATCGAGCATAAATACTAACTCTTGGAGTTGCTAGCATCTACTTGGCCAAGATAGCTACTAACAACGGAAAGCATGCAAGATCTCAAATAACAAAGACATGATAGAATCAATAATCAATCTGAAATAGCATCTCAATATCCATCGGATCCCCGCAAACACAACATGTATGAATTATAAATAGATGATCTTGATCATGAACGGAGCTCACAAGATCTAAACATGAAAGCACAAAGGAGGAGAAACCAGCCATCTAGCTACTACATGGATCCGTAGTCCAAGGATGAACTACTCACGCATCACATCGAAGGCTTGCATGGTGATGAAGAAGGCCTCCAGGGTGAATTCCCCTCTCCGGCAGGGTGCCAGGAAGAGCTTCAGATCCCCTCCGATCTAGGGACAGAGACGACGACGGCTACATACTCTTTCGTGGATTTTTGATCGGGTACCTAGGGTTTTCGTCCTGAAGGCAACTTATAGGCGGAAGGAGAGGCCGAGGGGGTGCTGGGGTCGGCCAGACCACCCCCTGGCGCGGGCCAGGCCTGGCCGCGCGGCTAGGTGGTGTGTCCGGCCCCTGGCCCCTCTCCGTCTCGTATTCTGGCACTTGATCCTTTCCGGAAAAATAGGCACTTTGGCTTTTGTCCCGTCCAATTCCGAGAATATTCATTTTCTGACTTTCCTGAAACCAAAAACAGCAGAAAACAGGCAGCTGGCACTGTGGCTCTTGTTAATAGGTTAGTCCAAGAAATCATAATAAAAGTACTCCAAAGTTGGAACAAAACACAAGAAAGTGGATAAAACTAAGCATGAAACATAAAAAATTATAGATACATTTACAATGTATCAATGTGTGTCCGCTTTTTTGCTCCCTATGACCCGTCCCCGCAAGGCGTTCCTAGCGGGCCATGATTTAGGGTGCTTTAAGACCCGTGCAATGCGAGCTCGGCCCGACGTGCGAGTCTCCAAACGGACTTATTTCTTCCGACCCGGTGTGGGAAACGGTCGTGCGACCCACTAAACACGTCCAAAGTGGGGTATTTCAGCAAATGGGCCAAGTAAAATGGGGCATTTTGTCCATGGCAAAGTAAATGTGGCGTTTGGGGCAAATGCCAAAGTAAAGTGAGGCATTTTATCACAAAATGCCCTGTTTTACTTGGCCCATTTGCTGAAATGCCCCATTACGGTGGTTTGCAACTAATTAAAACAAGCTACTCCTAATCTAATCTAACATGTAGCATGTAGTTACCATTTTTCCCTTGAGTGGATTTATCCAGAGTTCCCGTGCCGCACATCCATCCCTGCCTTATCTCTCCCTTGATAACTGACGCCAGCGACGACCGGTCGACGACGCCGGAGATGACCAGGAGGATGCTACAACCAAGCCCATCGGCGCGCTGTCTCTTCGCCGCCGCATCTCGCCTCGCCCCGCCTCTCTCTCTCTCTCTCTCTCTCTCTCTCTCTCTCTCTCTGCCGCCACGTACCTCCGCGTCCTTGTGTGACGACCACAAAAGGTTGTTGCTGCGCATCCCGGCTTGTCCAGGTCAGTAGCCTCCACTTTTTAATCCCCTCTAGTACTCAGTACTTGCATGTCTAAGCTGATTTGAAATAATGTCAAGGCCAGTATCCTCCATTTCAGTGTACTGTTCAAATTTGAGCTGATTTGAAGTAATGGCGAAAGAGAAACGAGCTCAGCCGTGAGAGAGGAGAGGGCAGGGGAAAAGCAGTCATTGCAGATCTGAGATTAGATGGAGCAATCTGTTAAACTCAAAGTCGGGCATTTCAGCAAATGGGCCAAGTAAAATTGGGCATTTTGTCCATGGCAAAGTAAATGTGCCGTTTGGGAAAAATGCTAAAGTAAAGTAGGGGCATTTTATCAAAGAGCCCTTGATTTTCTGGATTAGGATTGTCGGCATTGTTGCGTTGTTGTAAAGACCCTCGTGTTTCTTTCCTTCCAGATCTCCCAGGTTATCAAGGTGACTGCAGATTGTAGGCCTTGCGGATGCGCTGTTGGCGATCTAGTGACTGCATGCCAGTATTGCAGCACTGCTTGGCGGTCCGATCCCAAATCTTGCATCAGGGAAGGGCATGAAAGCCAAGAGATCGCCTTCCTTCAAATCCTCTTGGAGTAACGACACTCAAAAAGGATGTGTCTTGCTGTTTCCGCCTGGCACTTGCAAAGAGGGCACGATGGCTGATGGGGCCGACCACGCTTTTCAAGGCGGTCGGAGGTCCACAACCTATTCCGAACAGCCAACCAGGCAAAAAAAGGCACTTCGGAGGGGAGGCCATTGGAAGTCATTGTCCAAGAGATGGAGTCTTCGGTCCTTGGAGTGACGGTGGTCCCTGGAGTGACGGTGACGTCCTGCAAGAGGCGAACTGGGCCCAAAGTCTTTGGTCAGCTCGAGGATTTGCTTTCTACTGCAACTAAAATTTGTTCAGAGAGATTTTTGTGCAACATAAGGTTTATTCCCAACCCACCAAAGTTTTGCTTGAGTCTTTAATAAATACTCCCTCCGTTTCAAAATATAAAATGTTTTAGTTTTGTGAAAGGAGTATATCTAGACCCTTTTAGTGTTTAGGTTCACTCCAAACCTAGATGAACCTACACACTAAAAGGGGTTTAGATACACTCCATTCACACAAAGCTAAAATATCTTATATTTTGAAACGGAGGGAGTATAAATATTTTTCTACAAACAAATTTCATTTTCCCCATGAAACAAGTCCAAATGGGCATGTGCCGCACTATCTTGGTAACCAGTTCCGGTGTCATTCCACATAGTACATTGTTAAAGTGATGCAAGCGAACTTGACATATCAGGTTATATCTCAGACAGGTTTATCAAGGAAGAATGCCCAATGCAACCATCATGTTATATAACCCAAGTTTTTTTATACCCTTTATGGAGCTATACATTTTTACCCATCAGATATTCACATGTACATTTACATCATCACATAGCATCATGTCTACAATACAATGTAGTAGTAGTACATAGCAACCAATACATCATCAATCTCTATGTAATTCGGAGGTGAGATTTCCCTGTTGAGTCTCGCTGGTTCTGCTTTTGGTTTGGATACTCCCTTGGTCCAAAAATGGTCGAACCAACCCTCACGTTCGTGCTGCCCAGCTCTATCTGAACCAAGACAGCAAAACATCAGATGTTACAGTCACTTCCAGGATTATCATATTCACCTAATTTTGTGGGTCCTGATTTGAATTTTCCACAATATCACTGAACATGACCGGCAGATACTTTCTTACCGCTTGCTCAAAGTCACCGGACATCCCCATGGAGAGTTCGAACTGCTCTTGAGGTATCCCAAGGGCCTTGCAAACTTCCAGCTTACACTTCACCAGCGTCTGTATTCAGATCACACGAAACAGCAGCTCTTGTGAGAGTCAGCACAGAAAGAGCATTCTTGATGATGCTATACTAGAAAACCACCTTAAAATTTTCTGGTGTTGAGGAGTAGTCTTTCATCCCTATTGTCATGAGACCTGAAAATATCAGGTTTGGACATGCTAGCTTCACATGCTTTGCAAGGTCCACGCATCTTGAGGGATCGATGCCAGATTTTGCTGATTTAGAACAGAAGTGTTTCATCGGTGAATTCATCATTGCCAAGAAAGCCTTCTATTATAATATGATCATAATGAAAGAAAAACAATATAAATAAAGCAGCATGACAGTGACTTGAATCAGGACAAAAGTCTGAATAATACTTTATGGCATGGATTCTGAAGCAATGAAACAAATCTAGCAAAGTTGTGGCAGTTTAAAGGTTGTATCTTAAATGCAGTAAACTGATGACTACTTGAAGAATGTGAGAAGATATATCCTAAAACTGAACTTAAATTATTGGATCAATTTAATATCTTCTCTGTACTCACATTCTTCTCCGCTGGTGTTCACTTGCACCATAACTTTCAAAGGCTCCCTTCCCAAGCTAACAACAGCACGATCCAGATGATTAGCAATCTGAAAGCATGTTGACATTATGTAAAACTCATGGGGGGGAATATAAGTAAGAAACTCAGATGAAAAATCCTGTGATCACTATTCCCCTCCTTTTGTGTAGACACATATATACATACTAGTGGCACTGTATGGTTCAGATGCATTCAACACTTAAATATAATGAATGTTTGTTGCTAGTTGTTTACCTTTTCATTACCTACACCCTCAACCATGTCAAGATTTGGAACAGCAGCTGCAAAACGACAGCAATAGGTGTTAACACTGAGCAATACAGCGTTGGTGATGGTTAGTTGCTTAGTAGTTAGTGCAATAAACCATAAGGACACGTGCAGACTTACAGTGGTAAATGGAGGTTCTGTTTTAAAATATAATGTATTTATGGTTGTGTTTCTGCCTAATAATAAATATGACAATCGTTGTACTTGAACCCCTAAGAGTGAAGAGCCCATAATTCAGTTGACTGGAGACTGGACTATCATCTGACTGGCTGTAGTAGAGACAGAATTGTGGTTTGAATTGTTCGAATCATGTAATTTGGCTCCATCACTGCTAAGCATGAGTTGACAGACTAAGTCTTGAGGTAGCATGTGGTAAAATATATGTGAAAGAAAGGTAGTACCATAGAATGCATGGATATTCGTCAAATAATTTCTTATGACCTGAAGATCTGAACAGCACGGTAGTTACTAGTTACCATATTGGCACAGGGTTAGCACATCATCAGAAGCGATTTACCTACCACTGGCTACTCGTTATTACAAGGTAGTATCTACTCCCTCCGTTTCAAAATATAAGATGTTTTAGCTTTGTGAAAGGAATGTATCTAGACCCCTTTTAGTGTCTAGGTTCACTCCAAATCACTTCATTCACAAAGCTAAAACATCTTATATTTTGAAACGGAGGGAGTATATCTTACGATAGAGTAATTTCTAATTTGTGTCTTCTTTCTTACTTTTGCAGCAGAAAAACAGGATAGACTGACAGACTATCTATGTGAGGTGAGATGTGGTGTCTAGCAAAGAGCAACAGTTCTTCCACAATCATTCGTCACAATCTTCCACAGTGAGGGAAACATTCAAGCATACCTACTAGCGATTTCACCTTGTTGCTCTGCAAGTGCCCGACGAAATGCCACCGAATATCTTCAGGGAGCTGCAGAACAGAAGCAATCAGCCAGCCAGCCAGCCAGTCATTTCCACACACACTACGAGCAGATCGATTTCGATTCCGGAGCTCACCTGTGGGGCCTTGGTGACGAACTCCTGGACGTAGTTCTCGCCGAAGCAGCGGTGGCCGGTGTCGTAGAGCTGCCGCAGCAGCGACACAGGCTTGGTCTTCCCGATCGCCACCACCCGCACCGCCTCCGCCGCGCGCCCGGACCGCTCCGCCGCCCTACCCGCCCGCGCCAGCACCGACCGCATCGCCACCGCGACCGGCGCCACCGCCCCCTCCGCCGCGGCCGCTGCCATCCCCTCCCTTCCCCGGCGTCCTCTCCTTTTCCCAGTGGTGGTGGTGGTTGCGTTGCATCCCCTCCCACAGAATTCAAGGCTTAGCCGTAGCGCGAAACAGGCCGGGCCAGGAAGCCCAAGCTAGTGAATATCATGGGCCAACGGCCATGTCAGTCTGGACGGGCCCGCTCCTCGCCATTTGCGGCGCGAGATGAACGTGTCGAGCTCTGGCCGCTCGTCGGTCCCGCGACCGCCACGTCGCCGCCCGCCTCCGGCCACCGCAGTACCGCACCGCACCCACGCCCACGCGGGCTCGATCTCGAAACAGAACAGCAGCGACCTGCACGCGCGGCTGCGCTGGCAGTAGAGGGAGCGGTCGTGGTTGGCGGTGCGCAGCATGGACGCGGAGGGGTTGCTGGCGTCGGCGGCGATCAACCTGGGCCTGGCGCTGGTGGCTCTGTCGCTCTTCTCCATGCTGAAAAAGCAGCCCGGGAACGCGCCCGTCTACCTGCCGCGGCGGATGGCGGCGGGCGACGTCGGCGGTGGCGTGTTGCCACTCGGCACGGGGTGGCTGACCCCGTCGTTCCGGTGGATCGGCGCGGCGTTCCGGATCTCCGAGGACGACGTGCTGCGGCGCCACGGCCTCGACGCCCTTGCCGTCATCCGCCTCTTCAAGTTTGGGTGCGTACGTGCGTGCTCTGGTCCTGTCCTGTTTCTGAAATCTGAATGTTGAGCTGATAGCTGCAGCGTATTCACGTCAGGTGGTTCGATTGAAATGCAGGATCAAGTGTTTCAGTGTCTGCTCAATTATTGGAGTGTCGATCCTTGCGCCGGTAAATTTTACAAGCAAAGGTCCATCCGGCATCGGATTGTCAAATTCGATGGAGCTTTTCACGGTGTCCAACGTCACAAAGGGCTCTGACAGGTTTGCTCTGTATTTGTCAATTTTTTTTCACCTTGCAGCCTTGCAGGTATTCATTACACTACTCAATCAAACACTATGGTGGTTCGTAAATATGTAGAAATTGTGGCCTAAAGTTCATATGCTCCGTATGTATTTATGGTTTATGGTTTTAACAAAATGCTCTATGGACAGTTTTAGAGGTCTTAATTTGGCATGTAGTCTTTTAGTAGGTGATGTCTGTGTTTGATGATCTAAGATAGTACTAATACATCGGGTGCCGACTCTACTACTTCCAGTGGACTGAGACTGTGCTAATCTCGCAACTGATGTAATTCTCCATTCATGACAGGCTTTGGGTGCATTTTTCATGCCTTTGCTTCATTTCCTTTTATGTGGTGTATTTGCTTCATAAGGTTCGCGTTTGTAAAGCCTGTATGTTAATCTACTTATTCTTTTAAATTAATTATCACAACTTTCATATGAAAGTACTGTACTTTTGGATATTCAGTTGTGAATCTAATTTAGTGTTTCTATCTTCTCTACCAGATAATTTTTTAAGTAAATTCTATGCATGTTTTTCCTAAGTGGGATCTTGATTTCACTTAAACACTTGATAAGTTTGCTGAAAGATGTATCAGTTGTGACTATTCAGCTTTAATCGTAAGCGAAAATATTTACTGATTGCATCTCCATCTTATTTCAAGCAGGAGTACAAAGATATGTCCTACAAAAGAATTGAACACTTGAAGTATCACAGGAAGAGGCCTGACCAGTTTACCATTTTAGTTCAAGGAATTCCACTTTGTGCAGATCATGGAACATATGGGTGTCATGCTGATCACTTCTTTTCAAAGCACTATCTGACATACCAATCATATCAAATACTGCATGATATGGGAAGCATCGAGTCATTACAGGTGAGTACACTGTATTTGTGTATTTTTATAGATTTTTCATCACGAACTGGAACAGTATTTTCAAAATTGCGTACGAGTTCAATTCTGAATACCACGTTTTGTCTATCCAACTTGTCATACACATAAGAAACCACAGAGTTGAGTTTGTCCATATCTGCTGGAACAGAAAAAGCGGAGGGTCATATTTTCAGGTCTTAAAGAGCGAGTTTCAAATAGAAGCCCAGGTATAAGAGTTGACAGTTGAGTATAGATGGATGGTTCTTAGAATGCAGGGCATGTTACTTTGACGTTTCACTCTAATTTCCGATCCATCTGAAATGATAAATTTGGGAGCCATATATACCTTATGAGTCATAACTCGTTATTGTTAGTCTCCAAACTTGACCGATTATTCTGCTAAAAAATTCTTAGGCTTATCTGTTTTTCTTGTTAAGCTCTGTTTTGTCAAGGTGCATTCGAAGATGAAAAAACACCCTATTTTTGTCTATCGGTGTTCTGCTCTTAAAGACCATAAACATCAGAAATTTACACTTTCTTGTTTGGAGGTGAAATGTTGGCACATCATCGTAGTTTTCTGGTATTGGCTAACCAAGTAATCTTCATTACAGAAGCTAGCATCTTCCCTTGAGAGACAGATAAGGAGGAAAACGGATACCAGAAGATGCAACTTTTTGCAGTGGATCTGGTTTAAGTTCACATTGGGACCAATAGATGCTAACAGCCAGGAACAAAAATTGAAGGAAATTCAAGAGTCTATCCGCCTCCAGCAGTGTAAGAATATACTTAAACAAAAGGTATTGCCGCACCCGTTGTGTACATTTGACTCCACCTGCTTTTGTTAATGGTAGCTATAATATTTTAAGTAGCCCAAAAGAAATTACAGCTCAAGTATTTTATATCTGAATCACATATTGATATAATTTTCAACTCTAGGAGTTACCTGTTGCTTTTGTCTCATTCAAGTCCCGGTTGGAGGCTGCCCAAGGTGCTGAAATGCAACAGCATGTCAATCCGCTGGCATTGGTTACACGTTATGCTCCTGAACCAACTGAAACAATATGGTCAAATCTGGCTATTCCTTTCTACCATCTTGCTGTATACAAGATTGGAGTCTTCATTTCTGCATTTTTGCTGACAGTGTTCTTCACCATCCCTGTCACAGCTGTGCAAGGGATAGTACAATTTGAGAAGATTAAGAAATGGTTCCCACTGGCCAGGGCTGTACAACTTATGTTAGTGGAGAAAATTTTGAATAACGTTGGAAAGTTTGCATTTTGGTATTTACCTGGGTATAGCAACACTAATACATGTTGATTCATTGTTATTTTGCAGACCAGGTCTGAATTCTGTTGTAACTGGATATCTTCCAAGCTTGATTTTAAATGGATTTATCTACTTGATTCCGTTTGCAATGCTCGGTATGGCTTCATTTGAAGGCTGCATTTCCAAAAGTCAGACGGAAATCAAGGCTTGCAATATGGTATTCTACTTCTTGCTAGGAAATGTTTTCTTCCTGAGTATTCTTTCAGGGTCTCTACTCGATCAGATAGGAGAATCCTTTACGCACCCTAAAGATATTCCTAGCCGTCTTGCAAGAGCTGTTTCTGCACAGGTAGAGCCAACAATATATTGAATTGCATTCATGTTGTTCTAACAAATGCTATATGCTATTGTTTGTAGACCATGTGTCCATAAATCAGTTCAAAGTTCGGTACATGAAGCATTTATCTTATAACTTGTTTACATTGCAGTCAGATTTCTTCATCACATACATCTTGACCAACGGCATGTCAGGGTTTTCTTTCGAGGCTCTTCAGTTTGGTTTGCTTACATGGCACTTCTTGAAGGCGCATTCAATTGGACATACTGATGAGCCATATCTTTATGGCTTCCCTTACTACAGGGTCGTGCCTATTGTTTCCCTTGCTGTATTGATTGGGATGGTGTATGCTGTCATTGCACCTCTTCTGCTTCCTATTCTTGTGATCTACTTCTTGCTTGGTTACGCAGTGTTCATCAACCAGGTAGCTTCTTCGTCGTTTAATAGAGATAGTTGCGTTACAGATTTCCTTTTTCCTTAGCAACAAAGTTTATTTAGGATGATGTAAAGTATTCACCGTACCATTTTAGATTTTGTAATCAAAAATAGTTTAAATATGCACATATGTTTGGTGATATCATAGCGTAGCGATTCTGTCCCCAACAATCACCTTGACCACCTAAGAAAAAAATCACTCTGACCTTTCTGTATTATAGTGTAATTGCTGATTAAGTACTATGTTGTGCAGATGGAAGATGTATATGAGATCACATATGACACGTGTGGACAATATTGGCCTACTATTCACCACTACATCTTCCTCTCGGTCACGCTCATGCAAATTACGATGATAGGTTTGTTTGGGCTCAAGTTGAAGCCTGGAGCTTCATTCGCCACGATTCCCTTGCTTGTGTTTAGCATCATGTTCAACGAGTACTGCAAGGTTCGGTTTCTTCCAACTTTCCAGTGCCGCCCGGCCCAGGTACGCTTATGGTTGTTTCCACTTTTTTTTGTATCTGTTAGATGGTTTACCACATTCTTGTGGAGAGTAGAAAGTGAAAAAAGTTGTATTAATCGTGCCCTTCCTTCTGGATACCAGATTTGCAAGGAGAACGATGAGCTTGATAAAACTGAGGGGGAGGCAGTACAAGGCAGCTCAGACCGTGCCATCAAGGCCTACACACCACCATGGATGCGTGTGGCAGACAGCTCCGCAGAATCTAGTTCAGTGCAGCCTTTAGTCCATTGTTTGATATAATTCTGGCTTTCTGTATACAACATTAGGAATGTCGATGTCAGTTCCGTCACAATATGTTTTGAGCGCTCGCATGTAGTCGCAGGACTTGTCTTGTGTAATTATCCTGTGATGCTCGTTAGGTCGATCCCAACCGAATATTCACTCCTTCAAATATACTACTAGTGTAAAATTTCAAGGCAACTTCGCATCAGAATTTAGTCTCCCGCGAGCAGGCAGCTTTGGCTTTCGCATTATTGATTCAGCGCCGTTCAACTGACCACTATGATGTTTGATTTATTCTTACCCCTCAGTGTTGATGTTTCATTTATTCTTACCCCTCGGCAATAAGGTTGACATCGCCAGCCATGATCACTGGCCTCAAGATTTAAGAAACAAGCACTTGGGGATCAGCCATTAAGGAACACAATTTTGGACCAAGTGGAACAAAGTTGTAATGGTGAGGAACAAAAACACGAGTACCAGCGGAACACAATTTTGCGCTAAGTGGAGCAAAATTTAGCACCAACGGAACAATTCACTACTGCATGTGGAACCATAATGTCAGAGTATGTGGAATAGGTCCTTATTAATGAAGGAGTAGTAATTATACATGTGGGAACAACAAATAAACATCACATGGAACAAAAAAATTGAACAAACTATAACAAAATTTTGAATCATAATTAAAGACTACATGGAACAAATCTTTCTAAATGAAAGGACAAGTAATTATACACATAGGAACAGAAAAGAGACATCACCGGGAACGGAAAAATGAATCAACTAGAACAAAACTTTGAAACATAATTTTCAGTGTTTGTGAAACAAATCTAAATGAAGGAAAAAGTAATTATACACATGGGAATAAAAAATAATCGTCACCGGGAACGAAAAAAATCAAGGAACGAAAAATTGTGGGGCTAATTTAGAATAGAAAGTGGAACAAATCTTTCGAAATGAAGGAATAAATAATTATACACCGAGGAACAAGAAAAATCATGAAAATACATACATGAACAAAAAAATTGTGGAACAAATTTCTGAGGCAAGAGAAACTAATCTTTCTGAATAAAAGGAACAATTAGTTACACACCGGAAAAACAAAATTACATCACAGAGAATAAAATATAAACAATGTACTTCTAAAAGAAAAATGGTAAAGAAAAAATAAAATAGAAATAAAAAATAATGAAAGAAACATATGAAAATAAAATAAATGAAAACTCATGCCTCCTCGCTTCTTCGGAACACACATCTCTCACCACGGAAAGCAGTGCATATGTTTCTTATCATTATCATCATCTTCCCACAAGTAACGGGACATAGCATCAATTATCCCTTTAATTACTTTTTTTAGAGAGTTTTAATACCGACATTGCGGATGCTGGAATAGCTTGCGTAATAGCTATCAAAAAACTTATTTTCCTACAAATGCTTAGATAGAGATTCTTGATAGCTCCAAATAGTAACACAACCATTAACTATTAGAGTAACTTGAAGCAAATGGTTTCCATGGAGAATATAGAGGTCCACATATGAGGAAACACATACCAAGAAGAACTCTCACAAAAAGATCCAAAAGATGAGAAATAAAATAATCAAAGCAAATTTGAACTTGTTTGAGATAAATGTGCTAGATAGGAGCTAGATAATTTTTGATATCAATTCTAAGTGGCACTACCTCAAATGTCTATATTTTCTAGGTTTCTAATATGCACAAAGCATATGACTCCCCCATAGTGTGATAAACCATGAATTCTCAATAGGAGGCTAAAATATCCAAGTAGAGATAATTAATGGACATTATAGATTTTGAATTTCTCATGAGGAAGACATGCCTAGAGACTAGGTAATCTACAAAAATAAATACTAAGTGGTATTCCTTATGTACACACATTTTTAGGATTGTGGAATGCCCAAGCATGACACTCCCCCAAAATGGGATAGTCCATTAATCTCTCCCAAGAGCCAAATAAGATACCAAATGGATTCAATAAAGGCTCCAACACAAGAAACACACATACATGGTGTGCAAACTAACATATACAAATAAACTTGACAACTCAAGGTAAGTAAGTGGAGACACAACATATACAAACACATGCAAGGTACAAAACCAACACATGCATAAGGGAGAAAGTAACTTTCAAGTAATTGAGTTGAGAACACGTTACCGCAAGGAGGAACATTGGATATAAGATAGAAGTAAGATAATCCATATGACTTGGCTTGATAAAATGTAATATATGAATATCCCTCAATTTTTTATGATGTAGCCAAGTCTCCAATGACCTCCAACAACATCTATTGATCAAGTTTTAGCTTGTTGGTCCCTAACCAAGTTGGGTCCTAAGAAGTTAGTCATAATAGGATTGGTTCTTTTCTTGACACCACATTAGGTGCCAACATATTTGTCAAACACATTGCCACCCTCATCCTTATGAAGAGAATAAACATCATCAATCATGATAGGGTTGGATGAGGAGTTACCCATGGTGCATGAGGAAGGAAGGTGACTCTTCTTGCGGCATATGTAGCAAGTTCTTCTCTTGCTATCTTTCTTTTTAGGTGATTCCACAACTTGAGGAATAGCTTGAGTCTTCTCGAGAAGAGGCCCACTTATAGCTTGAGGTGGAGCTTGAGGATGCTTACCTTGTTGCTTGTCACCAAGAGGATTCTTATTTAATGGGAAACATCTAATACGGTGCCCTTATTCCTTGCACTTGAAGCAAAGAATGTTGGTTAGATTCTTGACTTGTTCTTGGCCCTTCTTATTCTTGTTGCTCTTGTGTTTATTCTTGGTAGTGGGATTGTTCTCGATATTGGAGTTGAATCCAAGCCCACCCTTGTCATTTGGAAATCTTCGCACTCTCAAGATGTTCTTGAGTGTGGACTTCCCTTCATGACACGTTTTCAAGTCATCTTAAAATAAGTGAATTGAGCCTTGAGCTCTTTGATTTCCTCTACATGGTTAGTATCAACAACAATACTAGAGGAAGTAGATGCTTCATTTTTAGAGCAACAAGGCAAGGAATGTAATTCATCATAAGATCTAGCAATAGCATGAGCGAATGAAATACAAGGACTAGCACATGGCAATATTACATTTGAAGTATATGTAGTGCTAATGTCCACATGAGGCTCACTAGATGTTACCTTTGACACAATGTCATCATGAGCTAAATTTATCCTACTATGGGATACTAGAAGATCCTCATGCGAGCTTGAGAGCTTAACATTACTTTCTAATATTTCCCATAGTTTCTAGTTGTTGGGGTTCCGCGTATAAAAACAATAAATTTTATCCTACGCCCCTAAACCCCTGAAGCTGCCAGGACCTATCTATTAGTAATACAGTAACGGGAGGGGATTTTTGCGAACTTACCCTTGAAGACCGAAAAGCGTTGTCAACGCTCAGGAGAGCGTGGTTGATGTAGACGAGCTGAAGCCGACCTCAAGGTCGTGATGAAGTCCTTGCGCTCCTTGGCTCCAACGACTTGAGTGCCTCAAGTGCGACACCTCGCGGGGAGTTACACACGTCTGGTGCCTGATGATGACTCCCTCTTCCCCGATCCAGCAGCAGTTGTAGAAGTAGAGCTCCCGGATCCGAATCCCGCAGCGCGACGGTGCTCCGCGGTGAAGATGTCTCTCGTTCGCGCAGTCCAGACTTGGGATCACGGTCACGAGAGAGAGGGGGAGAGAGAAAATATCAACTGGAGGTCCTCCCAAAAGTGAGAAGACCTTTATTGATTATTGGTGTATTTAATTTGGCCAAATACCCCCACTATATATAGGGGAGGGGAGGTACTACCTCCCTCAAAGTCCCGGGGTGGGACTAAAGGAGAGGAGGAGGGAGGGAGGCCACCGGCCACCTAGTGGGCACCGCGTGGGAGGGCTAGGCCTAGCCGGCCAGCCCCCTTGCCCCTTCTCCCTCTCTCCTTTCCCTAATGAGCCCTCTCCCTCCGGAAATTGGCCCATTAAGCCTTTGACCATTTAAATTGATTTTCTCTTTATTAAATAATTATGAATAAATGATTAAATCAACATTTAACATTCATTCACACATTATTCAATCTCCGTGGCTATGGAACACCTTCCACCTCTACTCCGGACTTACCGAAACCCTTCCGGTTTTCTCTCTACTATTCTTCGGTGATTCTACCGATCCTATAAACACTCTCTAAGCATCATCAAGCCCTTAAGCGTGATACCCCACGGTTCGGGAACACTCCAGACATGGTCGGGACACTCCCGCACCAATGATCGACAAAGGGATCTGGATGGCCATGTGATCCCTGTGCGTTCCACGAAGACCTTTTGTCGTTTGAACCGGGACACTCGTGTCTTATTCCCTTTGTCACTCGATACTTGCATTACTCGAGATCTGATCAATGACATCACCATGTCGTGTTCAATCTTGTTACTGAACAATGCTACTTAACTCGTTCCGACAAGTGATATCCTCGTGATCAAATCACACGCTGCGCAGCTGTTGGATATAACCTCTCCGAGTGGGCCCTTTGAGTATCTTCCCATCACATGGACGGACAAATCCCGCCCTTGACATATATTGCCTCAACGGTTTCCTCTGAGTACCTGAACACACCTTTATAACCACTGTATTACCAAGTGGCGCTTGATGCTATCAAAGTACTCTCGGGAGACAGTGATTGATATAGCCTCACGGTCTAAGGAATAGTCTATGAGGATCCATTTCTAATCATCATAACTTGAACTTCGTGACATGATCGGGTCACGATGTTTAGGTTGGGTATTGGTTCATCATCTCATTCTCGAAATGAGATGACTCCATTTCCAACTGGCATAAATGCCACATGATCAGGAAACATGATCATCTGTTGACCAATGAACTAGTGACTAGAGTTTCACTGGGAACCCCTGGTTGTTTGTATATCACACGTGTATTGATGTTTCCACTCAATACAGTTATAGCATGATATAAAACTCAATCATAAACTATATGAAATATGATAATAGTCCTTACTACTATTTGTCTCTAGGGCATATTTCCAACAGTCTCCCACTTGCACTAGAGTACAAATACACTAGATGCATTTGTTCTCAATCATTGGCACCATATATCCGGTACCCTGAACATGCTTGCTCATGGAAGAGGTTGAGTCTTGGGTCTGTACTTTACAGTCCCAAATCCTTTGGAACTTACTAATGTCACCTTGATTGACATTAATACTTTATCATCACATGATAGCATCTGTGTGTATGCATCGTCGCTATGGCAGCAGAACGAGGCCTGATTCCAGGAGCCTACAGTGACTTTAGATCAACCTCGAGGGCTTTCTCATGGACACTATGCCCTGGGACACATCATTCTACGTTAAAAGAGAACTAGCCCCGCCATAACATTATACAACACTTTAGATGGTACCCTTATCTATTATTATAAATGTATTCATCGAAACACCAGTGCACTCTGTGCAACTTTTGATGGTACCCTTTTGTTCACCTCCCTTCCTACTTGACTTGAATCGGTATTTACAGGAGATTCCAACATATTCCCTTATAACACAACCCTTTATGCTTTAAGATATGTCATCCTTTATGGATTTGGAAAACATGTCTGTAGTTCTCTATTAGACACTGCTGACAAACTTAGCTCAACGTTCTGTGATTCAAACTTAATCACTTTTAAACGTTTCTTATTTGGATCACATATTATGCTAAGTTATCATCATGGTTTACTAAGATAGAACCTATGTCTCAACATAGTGGATGACGATCTTCCTTTTCTTTCTTTCAACCATTGATTTTCAACTTAATACTATTCCTAATTTGAGTTATTAAGGACCAGTTCCTTAATTAACTTCTATTCTGAAACCCCTTTCACAATCCCTTAAGGAATACTACATAATATTATAATACACCTATTATCAACTTCTACATCTTATAAATCATTATTTATAATTATTTGCGCTTTCATTCTTAACACACTTAAGAATTACTCCTATAAGCTCCCACTCAAAAATATGTCAATCACATATTGATTTAGGAAGGCTTTCATAGCTCCCACTCAATTTTATGCAAATTGCATATCCACTCACTATTTTGAATAACTTAAAAAATCCTTTGATCAAATATCAAACTTGGATTTTTATTATGAGATACTAGTACTCCTACTAGTTTCAAATCCACTAGACATTTAGCACATTTGAATAAAATTCATTTGAATTCGTCCAATACTTGACAAATTGTGATTTTCTCATTCACCCCCTTTTCCACTATGACTTGGCAGTCATTTCGGAAAATTCAAGCAACTCCTTTTACTTGTGAGATTTAGCAACTAATTGCTTTCTAATCTCAAGTGAATTTCACTTCTAGGATTTCTCATAATTCTAATTTACCATTATTTCCTTAGTGGTTCATAGGTATGTCATATTCCAATAATCATGACAAATGATTCACAAATGTCTCCATACAAGATATGTATTACATTTTGATTCCTACTTCATGTAGTGAAAACACCAGTGGGGAAAACACAGTGATCAATATCATTGATTCTTTCCTTCCGTGAAGAGAATCGTTCAGGAACATTGTCCGTTGCGCTTCTGAACACTCTGATGCAGGGACATGAATCCTCATCGAAGTGAGCTTTCTCAAGAATGCACCAAAATCCAAGCAATGCAAATTTTGCTTTCCTTTTGGTTTCAGCTATGGATTTCGTATTCAAAGTTTCCAATGAACACTCAACAAGGACTTATTCTCTATTGTTTTGGTTATATCGAATAACCCCAAAACTTTCACTAATTCAAATGGTTCACTACATTCTAATTGAGTGCTAACTATTTATAACTAATGGTCTCTACATTTACACTACAACGATTTATTTGGTGCCTTCTATTCACCCATTTTGATATCTAATATCACATTGTGATGCTTCACATTATGACGTTTCAAAACGCTTTGCATTTCACAATTTATTTTATGCCAATCTTATAAAGTTGAATTTCATTAATATTGATCAAATCATAGTAATTAGATTCTCTTTTATCTTTATACCCTTTGTTGATGAAACACTTTGATCAAATCAAATAGTTTCATATTCATGTTTCCTTTGGTAAACTTGTTTACACATTTAAACAATCATGTAATGATAATTACCATTTTCGTTAAAACCCAATACATCGAATATGTATTTACTTTTAACAATTCTTTAAACACTTTGTATTCAAGTAATACACGGTGTTCAAGTTATTTAGCTGAACTTAGGCATGATTTATATGTGATAAGAAATCGAATGACTTTCACATATTATCACATAACTTTGAATTTAAACAATGGTTTTCATTCCGTAATGAAATATCATTTAAGTTGGGTATTTTAAGGCATTTTAATATTTTACAAATGTTCATGCATTATCAATTAGTTTCAAACAACAAGGATAATTCACACATAATCAAACAAGATATGAACACGAATAGAAATCATTCATAAAACTGGAACAACTGTTTGTTACAAACTCATATGAATAACTGTCTCACGAAGTGTGAGACACACTAAAGAAGTTCACAATCTCTTGATTACAATAATCATCCTAAAACACAAACTAAATGATAAATGTTGAGGGAGAGTGTCGTCGGCCATCATCATGCTCGCCATCAACACGCAACGTCACCTCCTCTACAGCAAGCACCTCTCATGTAGAAGGACCTGTTTTCAGCAAAACAGAACAAGTATCAGATATACTTAACACTGCAAATGTGTTTGCAAGATTATAACATTTATAAAACTATATATCAAATATATACCTTTGTCATCGATGACCTCTCCGGTGATTGGTTCAACCTTTACATTCCTGAAACGTAATATGAACTCATGGAAATCCAATGTTTCCGTATCACCACTCATGATGCTACTCTGGACATGTCCTTCATAGCTGGGAGGCAACGATCGAAGCAGTACACCTATCGCAAATGGATCAGCCATCTAGTAATCCACGAAGTGAACCAGTCTCATGTGTGCATCAAGCATGCGCTCCAAGTGACCCTTCAGACATGTATGCTCCTCCATCTGTATGGAAAGGAACTCTCCAAGAAGCTCGTGCTTCCACATGCGCACATGGCCTATGAACTCTGCTCTCAGCTGATCCACCATTGAATATGGATCAAGATCACCCATGAGAGGATGTAGTTCATCCACCATCCTGTAACGCATTATTATCTGAATGTAGGTGGACATCTCTTGACGATAGTAGCGGTCTGCCAGCTCTTGTGGGGTCTCATAGTAGTCTGACTCAGTCAAATCCATCGTGCAGCGTATGTAGTCTACCACATGATTCCTAGTAAGGAGATCATTCAGGCGCACAAGCCAACTAGGGAAGTTTGATCCATCAAGTCTAAGTTTCTCATCCTTTACCCAATCCTCAATGACAAAGTAAGCTTCACGGTGAGCCATCAACATTTATAATTGCAAAAGGAATTTAGACTAAGTTTATAATTAAATGGGTTAATAATAACTCCACTCAGAAACACCTATCCCTAGAAGGGTTCCTAGTGATAACACGACCCCTATCAGCCACATCTCCCCCGATCATCACGGCCATCAATGTGGGTTCAAGGGTGGACGCTAAACGTCGGTCACATCATTCATGCGACTCATGCTCGATCTTTCGACCATCCGTGTTCTGAGGCCATGTTTGTACATGCTAGGCTCGCCAACTCAACCTTAGTGTATTCGCTGTGCAACATGGCTTACACCCACTATATGCGAACGTAGATATGTCTGACACCCGATCATCATGGACTGCCTCATACCGAAGATCTTTCTTGGTGGTGCACACTAAGGGGGAACACAATCATTGGTGATTTTAACAGGGATCATCTTATTAGGCTATCATCGAGTATCTAATACTAGCACACAATAAGATATACAAACAATAACATTGAATGTAAATGCGATGTGATATGGTCCTTCACATCGTGATCTCCATCCGTCGTCACCGGGTTCCAGCGCCAGGGTTCCAGCGTCGTAGACACCAGGGTACCGGTGTCATTCCGGCGTGGTAGTTTGTCACCTCCATGACTATCTAGTACTACGTAACAAAAGGTAATCACTTTACCTTTGCCACAACCATATCACAAAGCAACGCCCCCTGCAAAACAAAGTTAGACGCCTCTACTTTATCTTTGCATGTTTTACGTGGCTGAATGGGCTTTTGCACAAGAACCGTTCTTACCTACGAACTTTCAGCACAACGCTGATCAAGTAGTTGTCTCTACTACACCCCTTTCGGGGCCCTCCGTTGCAAAAGGTATACCAACTAATGCGAGAGAGACAGACACCACCCTAAGCCACTTTATACGGTACAAGCCGTATGTCACGCGTGGACCAGTCTCGCGAATGAACGCGTAAAGTCGGTTGGGGGCCGCTTCATCAAGCATTACTGCGGTATACACAAGTACACGTGGGAGGGTAACAACTAAAATATCAATGCCCACATGCTACATCTCGTGTGTTCTACCCGTACTAGCATTACTACACATAGATCTAGCTCTGATACCACTGTTGGAGTTCCGCGTATAAAAACAATAAATTTTATCCTACGCCCCTGAACCCCTGAAGCTTCCAGGACCTATCTATTAGTAATACAGTAATGGGAGGGGATTTTCGCGAACTTAACCTTGAATACCGAAAAGCGTTGTCAACGCACATGAGAGCGTGGTTGATGTAGACGAGCCGAAGCCGACCTCAAGGTCATGATGAAGTCCTTGCGCTCCTTGGCTCCAACGACTTGAGTGCCTCAAGTGCGACACCTCGCGGGGAGTTACACACGTCCGGTGCCTGACGATGACTCCTGCTTCCCCGATCCAGCAGCAGTTCAGGAAGTAGAGCTCCCGGATCCGAATCCCACAGTGCGACGGTGCTCCGCGGTGAAGATGTCTCTCGTTCGCGCAGTCCAGACTTGGGATCATGATCACGAGAGAGAGAGAGAGAGAGAGAGAGGGGGGGAGAGATAAAATATCAACTGGAGGTCCTCCCAAAAGTGAGAAGACCTTTATTGATTATTGGTGTATTTAATTTGGCCAAATACCCCCACTATATATAGGGGGAGGGGAGGTACTACCTCCCTCAAAGTCCTGGGGTGGGACTAAAGGAGAGGAGGGGGAGGAGAGGCACCGGCCACCTAGTGGCCCCCGCGTGGGGGGCTAGGCCCAGCCGGCCAACCCCCTTGCCCCTTCTCCCTCTCTCCTTTCCCTAATGGGCCCTCTCCCTCCGGAAATTGGCCCATTAAGCCTTTGACCATTTAAATTGATTTTCTCTTTATTAAATAATTATGAATAAATGATTAAATCAACATTTAACATTCATTCACATATTATTCAGTCTCCGTGGCTATGGAAAACCTTCCACCTCCACTCCGGACTTACCGAAACCCTTCTGGTTTTCTCTCTACTATTCTTCGGTGATTCTACCGATCCTATAAA
Source organism: Avena eriantha (assembly GCA_910589775.1). Taxonomy (NCBI): domain Eukaryota; kingdom Viridiplantae; phylum Streptophyta; class Magnoliopsida; order Poales; family Poaceae; genus Avena; species Avena eriantha. The sequence continues at coordinate 154,613,740 of OU342742.1, read as the reverse complement.
CACTCTCTAAGCATCATCAAGCCCTTAAGCGTTATATCCCATGGTTCGGGAACACTCCAGACATGGTCGGGACACTCCCGCACCAATGATCGACAGAGGGACCTGGATGGCCATGTGACCCCTGTGCATTCCACGAAGATCTTTCGTTGTTTGAACCGGGACAGTCGTGTCTTATTCCCTTTGTCACTCGATACTTGCATTGCCCGAGATCTGATCAATGACATCACCATGTCATGTTCAATCTTGTTACTGAACAATGCTACTTAACTCGTTCCGACAAGTGATATCCCCGTGATAAAATCACACGCTGTGCAGCTATTGGATATAACCTCTCTGAGTGGGCCCTTCGAGTATCTTCCGTCACATGGACGGACAAATCCCGCTCTTGACATATATTGCCTCAACGGTTTCCTCCGAGTACCTGAACACACCTTTATAACCACTGTATTACCAAGTGGCGCTTGATGCTATCAAAGTACTCTCGGGAGATAGTGATTGATATAGCCTCACGGTCTAAGGAATAATCTATGAGGATCCATTTCTAATCATCATAACTTGAACTTCGTGACATGATCGGGTCACGATGTTTAGGTTGGGTATTGGTTCATCATCTCATTCTCGGAATAAGATGACTCCATTTTCAACTGGCATAAATGCCACATGATCAGGAAACATGATCATCTGTTGACCAATGAACCAGTGACTAGAGTTTCACTGGGAACCCCTGGTTGTTTGTATATCACACGTGTATTGATGTTTCCACTCAATACAGTTATAGCATGATATAAAACTCAATCATAAACTATATGAAATATGATAATAGTCCTTACTACTATTTGTCTCTAGGGCATATTTTCAACACTATTTAGCAAAGAAATTTGAGCCTTTAGCTCAACATTATCCTTCAAAATAGGTGCTTCATAAGAAGTAGAGTTAGTAGAACAAGCATCACAATTAATTGAAATAGGAGAGGGCAACGTGGTAAGCTCTTTTGAGTAGGAAGCTTTAAGTTGCTTATGTGACTCGGTGAGTTTGATTAGCTCACCCTTGATGACCCTAAAGCCATAGTTCAGGTGCTCAAAATCCTCAAGGAGTTTAGCATAAGCAACTTGAAGCTCATCATTTTTAATTTTGAGGGCACTTTCCACCTCACAGTCTCTATCATGAGATTCCTTCACTCTATATAGCTCTAGAGCAAAAGTCTCCTCAAGAGATTCCTTGGTGGTTTGTTCCTCTTCAAGAGATTCATTTGGATTGTCAATGTCATTAGCATACTCACTCTCAAGTCTAACCATTTTATCAATTGTGTCCTCATTCTCATCAATAAGTTGCTTACTCTCAATAGCAAATATTAAGATTTCAATGAATATAGAGCAATCATTATTATTTTATGTAGAGCATGAAGGACTACCTCCCTCTTCTATTTTAAGGTAGCAATATCATAAACCTCTTCATCAATATCAACATTCTCATAATCATGAGATACATTGAGATCCAAAGGAGGAGTTACCTTTGAATCCCTAGCCATAAGGAAAAAGTGGGAACTAGAAGGATGTGATGATGATAATTTTCTTAAAGCTCCATTCACAACCTTGCCTTGGCCATACACTCTTCAGTTTCCTCTACATGGTTAGCAACACAAGGACTATAGGAAATAGAAGCATTCTTATCGTGGAAACAAGGCAAAGCAAGCATATGATCATGACAAATATTCAATCCATTTCTACATGATATGCAAGGAGAATCAACACTAGCATGTAAATCATTTATAGTGCTACAAGTGTTCATGCCCAAAGATACAACATTGCAATGAGATAGAGATGAAGGATAATCTATGGTAAGATCATTATACACATTGAAAATTCTATCACTACTCACCATATCATTACCTTGTGACAAATCACATGTTGGTGTAGTAGAAGAAGAAGAGAACTCATCATGGCCAGAGGTGTAGGGAACACAATCATCCTCATTAATCTTGGAAACATTGTATTTTGCTTGAATCTTGGTCCAAATATCATGAGCATTCCTAAAAGGAATGATTGTGGAAAGAACTACAAAGCTCACAAAATTAACAAGCACATTAGAGTCTTGAGCTTCGAGATATGAGTTTGTTTCCTCCTCTATAGATAGATTTTGGGGATCCCTAGGAGGAGAAAAAACCATATCTTAAATTTGCTCTATATTTGGGTCAATGGCTCAGAAATGATTAAGCATGCGAATTCTTCAAAAACCATACTTTATGCCATAAAATGTAAAATTTTCATTATTCACCAGACCCCTAGGAGACATCTTTACTCTCGAGGTGGTGAAGCCTAAGAAGCGAGAGAACTCTCTATCATATCAATTGAAAGGACAACATATGTCTCCTAGAGAAACAAGCCCACAAGCTTGAACTCGCCGAATCTCCATAGAGAACTCAAACCTATGCACCAAATGCAAGGGAAAGCCCTTCACTCCCAAGTTCCACCAAACATACAGAAGCTATTGATGGAATAAGAGAGGAAGAACAAAAGAGGAGAACATCAAACTCTCCAAGATCTAGATCCCAAGGATTCCTTCACAAAGAAGGGATTTGGTTTGGTAGGGTTGTAGATCTAGATCTCCTCTCTCAAATCCCTCAAAAAGATACAAGAATCATGGGAGGGATAAGGGGAGAGGGCAAGATTTTGAAGTTCAACAATGGAGGAAAGAGAGTGGAAGAGCCAGCAAAAAAGGCATCCAAAATTGGGGCAACATTTGGGAAGAAGGGCCCCTTAAATAAGGCAACAGAAATCTGCCTGTTTGGTTCATTTTCGCGTGCCACCGGAATTTCCAGAGAAGTACTGATGAAGGGGAATAATAATTACTACAAGTAAACCAACCTTCATCAGAAGTTGGGCGGAAGTTGGCTGGTACTACTGCCCATGGGAAAAATAGTGGACAACATGGTACAGAAACTTCAATAACTTTTGCATCCAAACTCCGATTTTGATGATCTTGCGCTCATTAGAATCGCAACGATGAGCTCTAAAACTTCATGCATAGAAATATCATAGTACAACATGGGAGTATAAAATAAAAAGGAGAAAGGTATGACCTCTATGGAAGCGACGAATCGATAAAACCTCCAAAACCCAAAACACACGAAGTTGAGCTTGGAAACTCCGATTGGGATGAAACCAATTTTGTTGGAAAGATAATAAAGAGTAGAATCTAACAAAAGATGAAATATTGGATACCACGAAGAGAGAAAATATCAAGTATATATATATGTGAGATACCTCACAAGGTGTGGAGCCAAAAAACCCGCAAGATCAAGAACACAATAAGTTATATAAGGGAAATCCATTTTTGATGAACTAGATCTTGTTATGAAGATAACCACAAGCTCTAAAACCTCACATGGATAAGATCAATACAACAACCAAGAAATATCATGCAAGAATGCAAAGGGTTCAGCTCTTTCCAAAAGATGTGATCGATCCACTCACTCAAGAGCCCCGCTTGATAGTATGGCCATTTATCCTAAAACCGGTCTCCCAACTAACAACATGATACTGGCAAAATAGAAAACCTATCAAGATCATACCTTTGCCTTGAGCATTCCACTTGATCTTGATGTATACGGTCTTGTCCTCCTCAAGGTGCAACACCTTTCTTGATTGATCTTGCTCACGCTTTGCTTGAGGAAGACTTGTAAATTGCTCCCCCATACACCATGGGAAACCTCTTCTTTGAACTCGTCTTCATCAATCCATGATCACCGAGGATGGCAAGCTTCAAGCATGTGATCTTCTAGAGATGGCGCATCTTGAACTTGCGCTTCTTCATTTTTTTTCTTGCTTCATTAGGATGATGTCTTGAAGATACACATGAGGAACTCCACCTTCTTATTCTTCAAGACACTCTTGATCTTCTTTTTTTATTCTTATTATTTTTATTATTATTCATTTCTTCATATTTTAACCTTGAAGCCAACACATGGCCCAAGCGATACCAATGGACAATTCCTACAAGTTAAACTCAATTCAAAAATTAGTCCATAGAGATTGTCATTAATTACCAAAACCACACATGGGGCACACATGCACTATTAGACATTCAGATCATTGCACCATAGAAGTAGCAGACCCTACTTTTGCCATCATAGTTTGACATAATAAAATGATCAAAATACATTTTCCTCTTCAGATTTCCACCTTCGCCTTACTCAGATGTGTCTCGAACAGAAAATAACATCTGGTTTGAGATGCGGCTGGACCACCCAGAGCATAGTAACTGTCGTGGATTTACTCGTAACCCACAACCGTTTAAACTTAATATTTTCATAGTGCCCAGACGAGATCCTCTAGGGAGCTTGTTGTAGTGTAGTGCCAGAGTCCTCACCCTCTTTCTTCCATCTTTTAGATCGATCTTCCTATACCTCCGCAAGAAGAGATTGAGTTAAGATACTTGCTTGATCCGTCAACATGTTATCCACATTAAGCTTAACATGTGTATCCTTCTATTTTCTAGGGTTATCGAAATCAATCCTGTGTTTTGGGGCACCATCATATTTATGCCCATCCGACATAACCGTAACATGTGGTTTTGTAGGGTTGGCAGCGGTGTCCTTCAAAGCATCATCATCCATGAAATTTAGTCGTGGGATCACGTTAAACCTCCAGTTAGGATGGGTTTCATTGCCACACCCCCTAGCTCCTAGACCAGGCCGTCCTCTATCACCAGAATCACAAGCACGACATGCACATAATCCACCTCTAATTCCCCCAAAATCAGTCGTGTCATGTCGTGTTTCACTTTTTAACCCGACGAAATCTCCCCGCTTTAGTAAACTAACATCATGCTTGCCCTTACACATTCCTCATGAACATGCCCAAATAGTCCACATGCTCCACAAAACTTATGATTTTCTCAAATTGGATTGCATAAAATTCCCTCCTACCATCTCTAGAGACAGTGACAAAGTGTGCCAATGGCTTGTGAACATCAACATTCACCCGAACTCTAATGAAATTCCCTAGATCATGGTTAGTAGATTCGACCTCAATCACATGTCCAATCATTTCTCCATCCCTATAGCCATCCAACAATTTGTGGATTTGCACCCAAAAATCAATAAAATTCAGATCAATCAATCCACGATTAGATAGGCCATCATACACTTCAATTATAACTGCATTCCGGCAAAACAACCATGTTCCACCCTTTGTGACCTTCAACCAATCCCTAAGGAAAAACAATGAATAGTGAAGAGATTACCATCCCCATGGTGAAAGTTAATATCCCTTGCCAGGCTTCAAGCAATGCGCGTGTGCTGCTCAAAAGTTCGAGGGATTTAGAAATTCAGAGTATGGACCTTAGCAATTGCCATCCATTTCACCCCCTCCTTGGTAGAGCCTTCCTCTTCCTGAAAGATCAGGACATCAATATCACCATCTTCAATGTTGAGCCACTACAGGAGGTCGCCCAAGGGTTCCTGTTGTCGAATACCATACTTTTCACCTGTTTGACTAGCCGCACTGGATGCGGGGGAGGCCGCTGCCATGGATGGGACTCAATGAAAAAACTAGGGTTTAACTCGAGTGAAATAAAACCACCAACTAAAGACTCAAATAGGAGCGGGAGTGATGGGGGTAACCTCAACAATGCCCATAGTTATGGACTTAGGGTTTTGCGGAAAAGAGAACACTTGGGATTTCGTCAGACATCGAGAAAATAAGGGAGTCGAAGTTGCTTGATTATTGATGGACACTGCAATTACAGATTGCTTGGGAGTTTTTCAGTACCTCTCTATTAGCTTCTCCCAGCCTATATATAATAGGCTAGGTCCCAAAGCCGTATACGGATAGGTTACATATTTACAATTACAACACCAACACAATGTTGGTTCCTATTTCCTTATCTACTACAACTAGGGCTTCCATCGGATGCTTCTTGGGCCTTCATCTTGAATCTTTTTGGGTCGTGAGCCTTTATACAGCTAGGGTAACAAAACATAAGTACCCGAGTAATCATACCCATGTTAGTAGCCCCCGAGACTCTACCCGAATCGTAGATTCTGGTTGAGTCTCAAAGATGTTTTGAGTCTTTATGATTTGAGATTTTACAAAATGTGTTTGTTTTTCTAGCTTTATAGGGATTTGGTACAACATGCGTCATGCATCCGATGGATCGGGAATCAGTTAATTGCTCCTAGGAAAAAACAATGTATACCTACATCAAATTCAAGTCCCTAGGCCTGAACTCGGAATTTTAACTGGCGTAACTCAGATCGAGCCGTTGAGGTCTTATCAAATACTAAATTCCAGTTCTATTTTATCGGGTACCCAACGCATCCATTGGGATTTTTCAGCGTATTGTTGATACAGATATTTTACTGGCAGATCGCATTCTTGTGCGATTACCAGGCCACACAGGACGAATCCCGGGGTCTTACCTTCATGTCTTGGACATGGCATTCAGAATTTTACCGCGTCGGGTGTGATCCGAGATTTTTGTATATTTTTTATCGTTTGTCTTGTTTGGCTGTTGAAATTGCTGAAGTTTATCAGTAATTGTTTTTTTTATTTTATAGAATCTCCCGATGGAAGTAACCTTTTGAGGATACACCAAAGTAAAACGCATAGGTTTTATTTTTTCGGTCAAAATTACTTTGACCTTATATGCACAATATAATTTCTATCAGGTGCATGCCAGCGCTCCCGATGGGAGTAGCCCCCGAGGCTATGTTCGGATGCATGTATCTAGACATAGGCTCATAGTTTGTGTTAGTTTCATTAGGATAATGCTCACAAATTTCATTCAAGATAGAGAAATCCTGATTTGTATATAAAAGATAATAAAGAAAAACATAGAGTATGAAGAACTTATGTCTTATTAATAATATGAAGCCAAAGATACATGATTTGGTAGATTTTTCCTGGCTGTTAGCCTTTATAATATTCTGGCTAAGAAGCTGAGCCGTAGGCCTTATTTAAATTACGAGAACACATAAATTCTAAGCATAAAAGCGTCGTAGTTGTGTGACGTTCCACGGATTGGAGCATTGGACTCCTGTCTTCTTGTCTTGAAGCTGATATGCTCCTCCAGGGATAACTTCTGTAACAATGTAAGGCCCTTCCCAAGGCGACTCCAATTTACGGTGACCATCTTGTTTGAGGCGAAGAACTAGGTCTCCTACAACAAAGGACCTAAGACGCAAGCGTTGGTTGTGGTAGTTGCGCAAGTTCTGCTGATATATAGTTGCCCTTTGTAAGGCAGTAACGCATGCTTCATCAAGTGCATTAACATCGTCTTCAAGTGCTTCCTTTGATGCTTCTTCGTTGTATTCAGTGACCCATGGAGACTCGTGAGATACTTCGAATGGAAGGACAACTTCAGCACCATGGACCAAAAAGAAAGGGGTTTCTTGTGTCGAATTATTTGGAGTAGTACGCAAACTCCACAAAACAGATGGCAACTCATCAACCCATGCTCCTTTTACTCTGTCGAGTGGTGCTAGTAATCTCCTTTTGAGACCAGCAGTTATGAGGCCATTGGCTTTTTCCACTTGCCCATTAGTTTACGGGTGAGCAACTGAGGCATAGCTTACTTTTATACCCATCTCCTCGCAGTATTCTTTGAACTCATTGCAAGTAAAATTAGTCCCATTGTTGGTGATGATGTTGTTTGGTACGCCAAATCTAAACACTACTGAATTGATAAAATTTACAGCCGAAGTTCCATCTTGGCTAGTAACAGGCATTGCTTCAATCCATTTAGTAAATTTGTTGACTGCTACTAGCAGAAAGACGTGTCCTCCTAGATATGATTTGTGAAGTTTACCTACCATATCAAGTCCCAACTAGGCGAAGGGCCAATCAAGAGGTATGGGATTTAACTCGGAAGCAGGTGCACCGGGTTTTGTTGTGAATCGCTAACATGCCTCACATGTTCTGACTAGATCCTTTGCATCTTGTACTACTGTGAACCAGTAGAATCCTGTCCTGAATGCTTTGGCAGCAATTGCCTGGCTGCTAGCGTGATGACCACACACTCCTTCATGTATGTCCTTGAGTATGAATTTTCCTTCGTCGGGTGTGACACATCTCTGTAGCACACCCAAAATACTTCTTTTATATATTCACCCTTGATGATTCTAAAGGCTTTTGATCTTCGAGTGACTCGTCGAGCTTCTGTCATGTCTTCAGGGAGTTCTCCCCATGTCATATATGCTATGTATGGTTGCATCCATGTAGGCTCTATTACCATGAATTCATCGACTTCTAGCTCTTCTTCGAAGCTTTCTTCTATATCTGCATTTGCTAGTGCAGCCCTCGAGTCCTTTCGCGGCTTTTCCTGTCTTGGGTGTTGTGACTTCAGAAACTCTCTTAGTCTTAATAGAATGCTCTGTCATCTCTTCCCAAAAAACCCTGGGTGGAATTGGTAGGCATAAGGACCTGATGTTTGCCAGATTGCCAGCTTCCTCATTGCTTGATCTTCCTATGTGTGATACTTCGTATCCATCAAATTGGGCCTCCATAATGATGTACAAATCATGGTAGGCAATCATGTTTTCACTAATAGCGTCACACTTGTTCATTGCTTGCTATGTTACAAGATTGGAATCACCGAATATCTTGAGGTGAGTTGCACAGTAAGCTTTGTCCATCCACATACCGTGCAACAAGGCCTCATACTCAGCTTCATTATTGGACGCGTTTGCGAAGCTCATCCGAAGTATGTATCGCATTTTATCACCTTGTGGTGATACTAATATGACTCCTTCCCTTGCTCCTTCTATTTTTTTTATCCGTCAAAATACATTGTCCATGCGTTAGCTCAATGCCCCATAGAGATACGCGTCCGGTTGCTTCTGGATTATTGAGGATATTGGATAGAGGTGCTTCATTGACCACTGTGATCGGATGTTCTGAAAAATAGTGGCGCAAATTTCGTGCTATCATAAACACTCCATATGCTAGTTTTTGATAATGTGGGTATCTTTGCTTGGATGGCAAGAGGATCTCGCTCAGAAAATAAACCGATCTATGAACACCGTGGGTTTTCCTTTCTTCGGGTCGTTCTACAACTAGAACTATGCTAACCACATGATTAGTGACGGCAATGTAAAGAAGTAATGGCTCTTTTTCTCACGGAGACATGACGATAGGAGATGTCAAAAGTGTTTTCTTGAGATATTCAAAGGCACGCTGAGCTTCTTCTGTCCACTCGAATTTATCTGATTTCCTCATGAGCACGTAGAATGGTAGTGTCTTTTCTCCTAAACAGGCGATAAAATGGCTGAGTGCTGTGACTCGCCCAGCCAGCTGTTGTATGCCTTGATGATTCGTTGGTTTTTCATTGTTAGGATTGCCTGTATTTTCTCGGTATTGGCTTCTATTCCTCTTGCTGATACGAGATATTCGAGGAGTTGCCCTGTAGGAACTCTAAAGGAACACTTCATCAGGTTGAGTTTGATGCAGAACTTGTCGAGGTTTTCCAATGTTTCTCGGAGGTCATTGATAAGAGAGGACCCTTGTTTTGTTGTGATTGCGACATCGTCAATGTAGAATTGTACATTTGTACCAATTTGGCTTCCTAGGCAATTGTGCATCATCCGTTGATATGTTGCCTCGACATTTTTGAGGCCAAAGGGCATTGTTGTGTAGAAAAATACACTATAGGGCATGATAAATGTTTTTTTATCCTGATCTTCCTCCTTCATCCGAATTTGATGGTATCCTAAATATGCGTATAAAAAGTAAAGACGTTTGTGCCCCGTGGTTGCGACGATTATTTGATCGATTCGTGGTAGCGGGAAATGATCATTTGGACAGTATTTATTCAACACGGTGAAGTCAGTGCACATCCATAGTTATTTTGTATAATTCTTGGGGACGCATACTAGATTTGTGACCCACTCTACTTTCTTTAATTCCTTGATGAATTTAGTGTCGGTTAGGCGATGAAGCTCCTTTCCAATAGCCTTTCGTTTTGGCTATGTGAAGCGACGAAGCGACTGTTTTACTGGCTTCACCTTTAGATCCAAGTTTAATGTGTGTTTAGCGAGTTCCCTGGGAATTGCCGATATGTCAGAAGGTAACCATGCGAAAGAAATCCAGTGCTCACGGAGGAACTCGATGAGCGCGCTTTCCTATGCGGGACCAATATTGCAGGCCACAGAGGTCATCTTTTTCGAGTTGGTAGGGTGGATCTATACTTCCTTTGTATCTTTTGCGGTATCAAAAGCCTGATTGGGATTGACACGTGCTACTACCAGAGGTTCTGTGGTTGCCGACATTTTCAGCTGCTCGAACTCAGTTGCCATCTCGAATGATTCAGATATTTTGTTGAACTCTCGATCGGAATTGTTGGATCGTGTGAAGCTGCCTCTTACTGTTATGACTCCCTTTGGGGCTGGCGTTTTCATAACCAAGTACGCATAATGTGGTACTGCCATGAATTGTGCAAAAGCTGGGCATCCCAGGATTGCATGATATTGTGATGGTCAGTCCATGACTTCGAACTCGAACTTTTATCGCCTGAAATTTTCCTTGGATCCAAAAACAACGTCAAGAGATATTTTACCTAAAAGAATTTTAGCCTTACCTCGTACTATGTCGTGGAAGGACATTTCTGTTGGTGTAGGGCAATTCATTGCTCTTAGTGTTTTGGCGTAAATCAAGTTGATGTTGCTTCCTGCATCCATGCAGAGTTTGCTCATGTCAAATCCACCCACTTGTGCCACTACTATCAAGGATGAGTGGCCCGGTCACGGTACTCGAAGTGGATGATCAGCTCTGCTGAATGTGATTTCCTGTTCCAGCTAATGGAGATACTCAGGTGTGGCTAGTGGCGCCATCTCTACCATGTTGACTTGCCTTGTAATCAGCTTCTCAATCCTATTGGATGGGCGCCCTTTCTAAATCATTGACATTGCTCCTTTGGACCTGGGGTATTCATTTTCATGATTTATTATGTTTTGCGGATACCCCACCGACGGGTGTGTCGACAGTGGTGGTGGTGCGCCGATGGCTAACGTGTCAGATGTAGTGGTGTATCCTTAGCTTGCTACTTGGTTGCCTTCGCGTTGCATAGTTCTTCCATTTTTAGAAACATTCAGCAATCCTTCATGAGATGATTGGATTACCTTTTTCCCGTTGAGTCGATGTAAAAGTGCATATTACAGGGTCCCTCCAGCATTTGCATTGCGGACATTGGTGGGTCTCAGGCTCTTGGCCGATATCGCTATGTTGGTTGGCTTCCTCCAACATCGTCCCAGTTGTTGCGGTGCCCGCCATTGTAATCATCGTTTATGTGGTTATCCTGTCCCAAGAAACTAGATGCAACATAGCTTGGCCCCCCTTGTCCATAGTTGTTCCTTTGTCTTCTATCACTGTTGTGTATGTCCATGTCTTCTTTGGGTGAACATGTTCACTTGTTGTGTACTGCGTCCTCTCCATCAGCCCAGCAATTTGCTATATCCATTAGCTGTGAAATTGTTTTGGGCTTGACCCGTCCTAGTTCTTCTATGAATTCTCGACGGCGGAGGCCATCGTTGAAGGCATCAATTTCCCTTTCATCAGATATGGCATCAACTGAGTTTTTGATGATATTCCATCACTGAATGAAGGCTCTTATTGGTTTCTCCAGGTTTTTGTTTGCACGCCCACAATTGCTCCAAAGATGCGGGTCGTTTGAATGTGGAGTGAAAATGTCGGATGAATTTATCTTCGAGGTCGTTCCAACTGCTAATGGAATCTTCGGGTAGTTGACTAAGCCATGACCATGCAGCCGCGATTAAGTGCAGATGCAGGCTTTGCATTGCGGTGGCCGTGGAGCCGCCCTGTAACTTGACGGTGGCCAAATAATATGCTAACCAAGCTTTGGGTTCATGTAGTCCATCGTACTTCTGGCGGTCATGCAGAAGTTTAAAATCCTTGGGTACTGGGGTTTTACGAACCCGCTGGGTAAAGCAGTTGGCTTCGCATAACTCATAGTCATCTTCACTATCATAGTTGTAGTATCTTCGGATGCGGCTCTTGTCCCTTGATCCGTCGTTCATCTGTTGTGTGTTGTCATTTCTTGCGCTGTTTTGCGGCTCGGATCCTAAGAAGTGCACCCGATGCGGTGACCGAGATCTTCGGGTATGCCCTACCTGCCGATGGCTGTTGTGACGGCATGGGGATCAATCCGTTTGATGCGTTATTCCATGTTCTGCTTGTGCAAGAGACGCTCCCACCATGCCAAGGTTCATTAGAGTTGAGCGATGGAGAGCCGTGCGGGGATCATCGGGTGCGGGTTGAGTTGTAAGTAGATATGTTTGTGCAGCTACAATTGTAGCTTGGGTTGTTTTTACTTTGATGTGTCCTGTTGGATCTACTGACATAAACGACAGATCGAGGTCTCAAGTCAATTTGTTTCTTTCAGCTTCAGGGATGTTCTGCAGCCGTGATGTTCCCCTTCTTGCCGGTGCTCCCCCAGTTACGCTTCCTGATCCTCGGGTAGATCTTAGTTGTGCCCACTGTAGGTTGGATTCGTCAGCTAGCATTTTTCTTTCATCGAGTTGCCTTTGCATCGTTCGGAGATCCCTTTTCTTGTGATGAAGCAAATATTGATAAGATAGTAGATCTTCATGTGTGGCCTCAGATGTCATTGGAATTGCACCTGTCCCTTGCTTTTTGCCATGATTTGGCTGGTAGTCGGAGAGTTTTCCTCTCGCCTCTGTGTGGTTCTCCTCCTTCTAGGATTATGCGGTTGTTCGTCGGGTCTCCTTCATTCCTGTGATTTCCTTCATTGTTGTGATTTCCTGTATTGTCATTTGACAAAATACCATCGGTGTTAAGAATAGGGTTACCGTTAGATCCACGCTATGTGGAAGGGTCCCCGATGATCACGCACACTTGGTGGCGTGTTATATATAAACTAGTGGCGTCATTGTTGGATCCAAGGGAGACAATGTTTTGGGGGTCGGTGAAGTCCAGTGGCTTCTATTCTAGATAGATTTCGGCCATCTTGATCCTGAAGTCGATGCTTTCACCACTTTCTTCAGGTTCTGTGTTTACCGGGATTGATTCACGTGATGGAGTTGGCTGAGAGTCTAACTCAAGGAAGATATGATTGTAAAGACCATCAAGATCCCCTAGATCTATTGTGTTTTCACTGTTTTCTTCAACGTTCTCTACCTGTGGCATAGCTTCTGCGGATGATCCGACAGATGATGCATGTATCGCCATAGGCATAGCTTTTTCGACCGATGTTCCCGATGAAATCGGAGCTGATGGGAGTGGTTGCTCGGGTTCTTCCACCTGAAAGTGGAAACTCCCAATGATGAGATCGGATCCTCCGTTGAAATCAGCGGGTACCGCGACAGGGGTGGGCTGGCGTGGTGCTACCTCCGTTCGATTGTTGCTTGATGAAAAGGGGACCGCCGAATCCATGACTCCAGCATTCAGGTTTCCCACAGACAGCGCCAATTGATGAGGGGTAACCTCGGCAATGCCCATAGTTATGGACTTAGGGTTTTGCGAAAAAGAGAATTGGGGATTTCGTCGGATGTCAGGCAAACAAGGGAGTTGAAGTCACCTGATTATTGATGGTGCAATTACAGATCGCTTGGGATTTTTTAGGTACCTCTCCGTTAGCTTCTTCCAGCATATATATAATAGGCTAGGTTCCAAAGTCGTATACGGACAGGTTACATATTTACGATTACAACACCAACACAACGTCGGTTCCTATTTCCTTATCTACTACAACTAGGGCTTCCATAGGATGCTTCTTGGGCCTTCATCTTGAATCTTTATGGGCCGTGAGCCTTTATATAGCTAGGGTAACAAAACATAAGTACCTGAGTAATCATACCCATGTTAGGGAGCGTTGCCCAAAGATCGAGAATAACCCAATGTTGGAGATTAGATCAGACATAGAGTTGGAAATATCGCTAGAGAAGAAATATGGGAGTGAGAAGTAAAACCTAAATTCCTAGGTCATATACCCTAGTTTCCTAGGTCATAAAACTGTTGTACCATACTGGAGATGGATACTTAGCAATCCTCTCCCAAGAAACTAAACTTAGGGAGCTATTGTTTGACACTAAATACGTTAGTTACAACAAAAACACATTAAGGCATGTTGTCGACCTGCCTTACAGCTTTAGAGAGTTGTGCATATTCACATAGAGAGGGTTGTCTAATACTCTTCTCTGCCACACCACTAGCTTGTTCTTCCCAGGTCCTAATTCACGAGATCTCTGATCACAAAGGTTGGGTTACCACTACTATGTAACATCCAAGGGTCTCAAACCCATCTCTCTCGATGCACTTTCTATCACGTTTCGTGATAGTCCCTTCATAAAGGGATCTGCCAGGTTTTTGTCAGTTTGAATATACGTAACAGTAATTACTCCGAAGTTCCTCAATTTCCTAACAGACTTCAAACGTCTCTTGACATGTCTTGATGACTTCGTATTATCCTTAGAATTGTTCAATTTGACAATAACAGTTTGATTGTCACAATTCAAGAGGATGGCCGATATAGGTTTTTCAACCACATGCAAGTCCATCAAGAGTTCACACAACCATTCTGACTCTACAGTGGATGTATCTAAAGCAGCGAGTTCTTCTTCCATAGTTGACCATGTCAATATGGTTTGTTTGCAAGATCTTCATGATACTGCGACATACCCAAAGGTAAATACATACCCGCTAGTGGCATAGAGTTCATCTACATCCGAGATCCAGTTCGTATCACTATTCCCTTGAAGCACCGTTGGATGCCCCGAATAGTGTATCCCATAACTCATTGTACCACATATATATTGCATGACCCTTTCAAGTGCACACCAATGTTCAATACCTGGGTTATACATGAACATACTCGACTTTCTCACAACAAAAGAGATGTCGGGTCTTGTTGTGCTAGCTAAGTACATGAGTGAGCCAATGATTTGAGAGTATCTCAATTGTTCTTTTGGATCTTTCTTGGTTTTCTGTAATATCACACTAGGATCATAAGGTGTTGGGGAAGACTTGCCATCAACGAAGCCGAAATGACTCAAGATCTTCTCAACATTGTGTGATTGTGTCAAAGTAATCCCACTCTTGTGCTTAATCAGCTTGATGTTCAGAATCACATCAGCTTCTCCCAGATCTTTCATAGCAAAGCTCTTTGAAAAAAAAGACTTGACTTCATTTATCACATTCATGTTTGTACCAAAGATAAGGATATCGTCCACGTGCAAGCATAATATAACACCTTTGCCCCCACCATGGCGATAGTAGAGCACTTGTAAGCCTTATTAACGGCAAAGCCAACAGAAGTTAATGTTTTATCAAACTTCTCATGCCATTGGTTAGGTTCTTGCTTCAGGCCATATAAATATTTTAACAACTTGCACACCTTTCTCTCTTCACCTTTTACCACAAACCCATAAGGCTAATCCATATATATCTCCTCTTCCAACTCTCCATTGAGGAAAGTTGTCTTAACGTCCATTTTATGAACGATAAGACCATAAAAGGCAGCCAGGGAGAGTAGTACTCGAATGGTGGCCAGTCTAGCGATAGGTGAATAGGTTTCGAAGTAATCTTTACCTTCTCTCTCTGGGTGTAGCCTTTTGCTACAAGCCGTGCCTTTTACTTCTCAATAGTACCATCGGGCCTTAGCTTCTTTTTGAACACCCACTTGTAAAAAACAGGCTTACAACCATGGAGTTATTCTGATAGTTCCCAAATTCCATTACAAAGAATCGAGTCCATCTCATTATGAACAACTTCTTTACAATCATTTGCATGATGAGATTCATATGCATCTGCAATGGAAGTGAGATTATCATCCACAAGGTACACAATGAAATCATCTCCAAAGGATTTTACAACCCTCTGTGTCTTACTTTGTGTAGGATCTTCATTGTCATCCTTCTCTAGGACTTCTTCCTCGTGTGGTTGCTCAAAATTCTCACTAGATGCACTAGTTTCAGGAAGTATTTTAGAAGAAATTCTAGCAGTGTTATGCATATCTTTCATTGTAAACATATTGTCAAAGAATGTTGCATCACAATATTCCATTATAGTATCAACATGCATATCAGGAACCTCATATTTAACCACTAAAAATCTATAGCCTACACTCCGTGGAGCATAACCTAGAAAGATGCAATCTAGTGTGTTCGGTCCAAGTTTGCATTTCTTAGGAATTGCTATGTTGACCTTAGACAAACACCCCCAAGTGTGCAAGTAAGAAAGTGATGGTTTTCTCTAATCCCACTCCTCGTAAGGGGTTTTATCTTTATTCTTGTTAGGAACTCTATTCAAGACATGCACACTATCAACAAGGCCTCCCCCTACCATGCCTTAGATAAACCAACGGTTGCTAACATGGAATTCACCAAGTCAGTCAGCGTGCGATTTTTCCTCTTGGCAACCCCGTTTGATTGGGGTGAGTTGGGAGGCGTCCTCTCATGAATAATGCCATGTTCCTCACATAATTCGTCAAAGATTTTGGGAAAATATTCACCACCACGATCTG
Organism: Avena eriantha; assembly: GCA_910589775.1. Lineage (NCBI taxonomy): Eukaryota > Viridiplantae > Streptophyta > Magnoliopsida > Poales > Poaceae > Avena > Avena eriantha. The sequence goes on along the minus strand of OU342742.1, from coordinate 154,597,246 downwards.
ACCTAAGACGTTTGATCTTTCTCTCTAGTTGATTTTCAACTTCGAATTTATAAATTTTAAAGTAGTTTAAAGCTTAATATTTAGTGCGCAACAAATAAACATAGTAGTATCTAGTCACATCATCAATCAATGTCATGAAATATCTCTTTTCACCTTTTGTTAACACACCGTTCATCTCTCAAAGATCAGAATGTATGAGTTCTAGAGGTGCCAAGTTTCTCTCCTTGGCTGCCTTGTGAGGCTTTCGAGGTTTCTTTGATTGCACACAACTAAGGCACTTGCAACCTTTGGCAATAGTGAAATCATAATTAAACTCATACTAGACAACTTGGACATCAAACCAAAATAAATGTGGCATAAACGAGAATGCCAAACATTGAATATGGTTTATGGACTTATTACAAAAATTTGAAAGTGAAAAGCAGAACAACCCTCTACACTCATAGCCTTTACCAATAAATTGTCCATGTCTCGACACAATGACTTTATTAGACTCAAAAACAACTTTAAACCCATCTCTGCATTGAAGGGAGCCGCTAACGAGATTCTTGTTCATGGAAGGGACATTTTGCATGTTCTTCAGCTACACGATCTTTCCCGAAGTGAACTTCAGATCCACCGTGCCAACACCACGAACAGAAGCATGCGACCCATTCCTCATTAGGACGGATGAATCCTGAGCGACCTGATAATAAGTAAACATAGAGATGTTAGCACACACATGAACATTAGCACCCGTATCAATCCATCAACATGGTGATTGGAAAACTGAAAGAACAGTAAATATATTACTATACCCATCATCATTGCCAGCGGTCACGATGTTGACAGTCTTCCCATTTTTCCATCTACGATTTGCACGTTCTAGGAAGTCCTTGGAAAAGTGGTCGAGCTCTTCACATGTATAGCAACCCAGCTCAACCTTGTTCGGCTTCTTCTTCTTCTTGAAGGTTGTAGTCTTTGTAGGCTCGTTGAACAAGGGCTTGTTGTTCCCTTTGTTCTTTCCAAAGGTTTTATACTACACCGTATTGGTGCTAGACTGACCCTCTGTAACACCCTCGAATCGGCCCTATGCAAGTTTTAGCGATTCCCGCCAAACCCGCATAGAAACGATTCAAAGATGCCCACCAGTCACTTGTGTGCGGGTGGAAAACGAAGTAATAACATTACACAATAGTCCATGATGGAACCCACAAAACATATATATATACAACAACGACTCCATGAGTCAAAAATATAGATATACAATACAAAGATCCAAATCACTTTGAAAACGATACAACATCCGAGTACGGATAAGATGCAAATGGGGCTAAGATCCCTGAAGAATAACCAATGGCGTCCATAACCCTGCCCAGGCCAAGCCGGAAGGGTACCCTACTAACTACGTCGATCTCATACCTGCTAAAACAAAAGGGGTGCCGACAAAGGGCAAAGGAAAAAGGGAGCGGTCAGTACTGAGGGCAGTACACGGCGAGGCTAGAATTCGGCGGCTCTTGTCTACATAGGTATGGTGGACTGAAGCGGCAGTGCAGCCTGCACTAAACAATCAATAGAGACTCGATTAAACTATCGGCTATTAGAGAGGGATAAGAAAGACCTATTCGGATCCAACCTGAGAGTAACACCAAAACATACCCATCCTGGTATTCCCCCCTCGAGACCAAATGAGGAAGTCAAACCAAGGAACTCACGCAGTTGGCAGTTTTATTCTTTCCATTATAGTTGCAACACTTACTAGTCAGATATAGATAGCACGAGTCATCCTGATATCATAAGCAGTGGGCAGTTTTAGTTAACCATTCCATTGTAGTTACAATACTTACTAGGCAGGTATAACATGCCACGATACACCCCAATTCCACCAGTTGTTGGCACTTTTATTATCCATTCCATTATAGTGAAGTTGATTACTAGTCATATGTTTCAGTCAAATTCACAACACTACTTTAGTTATAGTTGTCTATGATCGAGATACTGTGCTCCAAGTCGTCCATAATCGTGGACACGGCTTTCAGAAAGTTTTACCCTGCAGGGGTGCACAAATAGCAACACACACATGATCAACCTCGGGAAGAACCAAATAAAACGCAACGAGGTCTCACGACAAAGTATTCACAGGATTCATAAATCATTTGAGGGGGCCACCCCACTAAGCTACCCGCAACGAAGTTGGTCGGCTCTAAGACAGACCCAGGGTTTGTGTCAATAGTTGTAAACGACTGGGAACCCGAAAGTGTGACTAGGCTTGTCGATACCGCGAAAACATTCCATGTTCCAAAACAGTACAGGTGCTCCACGCACAATCGTAAATAGAGCAGTAAAGCATGGCATAAGTACATGATAGTAATAAAGCCCCAAACTAGTTTGTGGCCCCAAGAAATAAAGTGTGAATCAAGCTCAGGCGAAGGGGGATTCATAGAGTCTCCCGTATGTGGATAGTGCGAATAGTCAAGGAACAGGTATCAAGTACTCGGGGCCTACGGGACACAAGTGAGTGTGGAAGAACCAAATATTAGCTATTGCCCACCGGTGCCTCTGTATTAGTTATATCTATTCCCAACATTTTAATTATCAGTTCAAATTAAAGTCATGATCATCTCCACCATTAAACATGTCCAACCTTCCAACAACGGTGGAACAACAACAATGACGCGAAGCAGCACCTGAGCAAGCAACTACGACTCGCAAGGCCGACTATCTATCAAAAAACAGGCAATAGGATATGTCCAAGGCAATATAGAGGCTGCAAGGAATATAAATGGTGCACGGAAACTAAAGCATCGCAACAAGGATAGCAATAGATCAATAGGAGGAAGTAAAGACTATAAATGCAAAATAGGTAGAAAGGGGGAGAATGCTCGCATGGAAAACACTGCCAAAGATACATATCCGAAGGACTTGTTGATACTCACATCCACTCAACGGCCTAATCCGTGAAGAAGCAAACACTAAAAGAAACACCGGATGCACTATTTAATACTACGGCAGAAGATCGGGCATGATGTATGTATGATGCATGGCATGGCAAAGATGCGATGCAATTAGCCAACATTAAGCGAAACTGGGGTCCCGATAATTAATTAGAAGGTTCATGTTATTTAGATACCCCGCAATTTAAATGTTGTTTTAACAAGGAAAAACAGGGCATCAATTCGCTATACAAATTTAAATAGAGCCAATATAAGACAGATTCGCCCGCATATGGTCTCCATATTTAATTATTAGATGAATCGACAAAATGCCCCCAAACCCCATGATAAGATGCAAGCATGAACAATTTATATGCACAAGATAGATATCATATTATAAAATAAGGACTCGGATAGGGGTCACACATTGGGGTATCGACGATCTTGGGGTTCTGAGGGTTCATGTTGGGTCTTCGGATTCGGGATCGGTCTTCGGGGTCTTGGCCATAGATCCGAGGGTCTTGGCGTTCCGTGTCAGTGAACTTGGGGATCCATGTCGGAGATCTTGGGGCACCGGCTTCGGTTCCATATCGGCGTACTCGGGTTGTAGGTCGATGGGCGGTGTCGGTCTTGGACTTCGGCGCCGGTGGTACACCAAACATTACACGGGAGCCAAGAGTAGCCGTAGCACATGATCTTCCCGACAACGTTGAGGGCACCACAAAACAAACACCACATCGACACATTGGCCTTGGTTATCGGATCCATGTCCCAGACATCTTGTCTAGAGATTATATCCATTGATCAGCATCACCTTGTCTTATCGAAGACAAACATCAACATCTTCAGTACTTTAGCATATAGCATAATCCCAAAAACCAAAACATCTGCAACATGTCTCCTTTAAATCATCATGTCGCGAGCAGGGACGATGCGACGATGCAGCACTGCAGGATCGAGGGGCAGGGTCGGTGTCGAGAAACAGGGAGGCAGGACTCGAGGGTGAGCTGGGAAGGTCGAGGCAGCAACCGGGAACAGTGGACGACCGGGGACACGCTACGGCGGTGCAGGCGCGCAGACAGGAGAAAGGGCGCGACGCTCGGCGAAGGAGGCACCACGGTGATGCAGGGCTTGGCGGCAACGCGCGGCTGCTGGCGGCCGGAAGCAGAGGAGCCCTCGCGCTGGGAAGGCAGCCAGGGCGGTCGAGGTCGCTAGGGCGACAACGGCCGGACACAGGGTGGGCGAGCTCGGCACGAGGAGGAGGTGTGGCAGGGGAGGTCGGAGCTTGTCGTGCTCGAGGAAGGCAGCGGGGTGGCAGAGGACGGCGGAGCTCCTGGTGGCGGCGTCCCATGGTCGCGGATCGAGCCGGGCTTGGCGGCAGCCTCGGGGTTGTAGAGGGCCAAGCGTGCCGGCGACGCACTCGAGGGATGGCGGTCGGAGGAAGCCAGGGGCGACGCAGAGGCGAAGATCCCTCGGATAAGCGGGGAAGCAGGGCGAGCTAGGCTGGGTCGCGCGACCGGCCGGCGAGGCGGCGGGAGCTCCTCCGCGGAGATCGAGCAGGAGAGAGGGAGAGCAGCGATGGGAGCATGCTGGGTCGGGGGAGCGAGGAGGGTCACATGCGAGGATAGTGAGATGGTGGGGCCGGGGTGAGATGGTGTGTGGGGTGGGTGTCTCGCGTGGGCGTGTCGGTCACGCGGGTAGGTACGGGAACGGGGCAGGCGACGTGATCGGGTCAGCTCGGGGCTCGCGCGCGCTGGCGACACGGTGGGATGGTGGGGTCCGTTGGGTGGGGATGGGGTGTGAGGCGCGCGTCGAGTGGACGGGTCACAGAGTGGTGGCGGCAGGTGTGGGTGCCAGGGTAGGTTTGAGTAGTTAGAGTTTTGGTTGCTGGGGTTGTAGGTAGCTGCCGGTTGGGCCTTTGGGCCTGGCCGGTGGTGGCCTCCCTGACAAAAATATTTTTGTTTAATATTAGTTTGTTTCAATTTTAATAAAAGATTTTGTAAAAAGTTTTAGATAGACAAAATATCTAGAGAGACTGGGTTTATCGTTTGAAATAACGAAGGGGTGTCTAGAAAACAAAGGTAGGCTTTTAGAAAATAGTTTTAAGAGACAAACATGTGCATGATGATGATGATGCTCAAATGCAATGTGACATGATGACATGAACATGCTATCATGATGATGCACAGAGACAAAACACATCGATTTTCTAGTACTGGTTTTAGCGGGGTGCTACACCCTCGCATCCTTTCTCAGCAGTGTCCTTAGCCCGAGCCTTCTCCTCAACATCAAGAGACGCTATCGGGTTTTCAACCGATATCTCCTGCCTCTTGTGTTTGAGAGTTGTGGCGAAGTTCCTCCATGAGGAAGTCAACTTTGCAATAATGCATCCAACCACAAACTTGTTGGGTAAGATACACTTAAGGAGTTCGAGATCCTTGATGTAGCACTATATCTCATGAGCTTGTTCGACTATAGTACGGTTGTTAACCATCCTGTAATCATGAAAGTTCTCCATGGTGTACAACTTACTACCAGCATCTGCTACACTGAACTTAGTGCTCAGTGCCTCCAAGAGCTCTTTTCCATCTTTGATGTGCATGTACACATCGAACAGCTTATTGTCAAGAACACTCAGAACGCATCCCATAAAGGCAAGATTGGTTTTCCAGAACTTGTTCTGAACATCGTAAGACATAGTTCCTTCAGGTAAACCCTCACTATCCTTGAATACTTCTAGATCTTGTAGCCACATAGTGGTCTTATACTGCCACCTCTTAAAATGAACAACTGTAAACTTTTCCGGCTTCATTGCATCGGCCAAGTGTACCATGTTTAACTCAGGAAATTGCCTATAATACAGTTTTTGGGTTGTTGGAGTAGTAAGCATAATTTCCACAATTAATTCCATAATATAAACCATGACAACAACAGCTACAATCACGTGAAACTCTATCATACTAGATGTACCGATCAACATAAGCAGTAGCAGTGCATAGGCAATAACAACCATAATATAGCAATAGATCGGATCACTGTATACGTACTGATCGGTTGCCGATGAAGTCGTTGTTGGTGCAGCGGCTGTCGTAGCCTATCGAAGACGACGTTGAAGAAGAGTCACCCGTGGACCAGGAGATCGGCCAGGAAGACGCGCCATGATGACGAACTTGAGCAGTCACGCGGAGTGCTTCCCAAAAACCTTATCCGCCCTCTCCCGTACATGATCGCAAAGGCGAGTGGTTATGGTGACCTGCTCTTCCGTCCGCCGGTGCACGCCGGCAAGCGGGATGGAGTAGACTACGGTGGCAGCGCAAGCATAGAGGTTGGCAAAACCCTAGATTGGTTTCGGTGTGTTGTGACGGTAGCTGTGCAGGACTTTATATAGAGCGGCTCAAGAAACCCTAACGAAGGCGAACGTGGGACAAGTCCACGTCGCGCATGATCTGGTCGGTTACAGTAGCCCATGATCCGGGAGCAACCCGAATAGGCTGACTGTTGACATGTTTGTCAAAACCTCACAAGTTTTCCTGGGCAACAAAAATAAAGCTCGGCGAGATTCCCGCAACCCACGCGCGTCGTGACGAGATGGGCGGTGCATGCGACAACATTGTTGGAGGAGGAGGAGCGCGCGTGTAGCTCTCCTCTTCTTACTCACTTTACTAAGTGGTGAAACACTCAAACTTATAAGATAGTGTAACTCTCCTCTAACTTTCCATGTGGGATTAAACTTTAGCTCTCCCTCCACTCCCATATGAGCTGCCCCAACCATGGGCCGAAACACACGTGAGCTGCCACAAACATGGGATTTGAGATTTAGGGAAAATCTGAAATCTATATGGGCCTATTTAGTTGAGACCATTATTTCTAACAACATATGCCAAGCTTAGAAAGTTGGTAATGTCAACCAAAGGTAAGAGGATTTGGGAGGGTAGGACAGGGTGAGTGCAAACCTGCAACTTAATCTAGAATGGCCAAGTTGTCAATTATACATATGATCTGGACATGTTCACATGGTATTATGTTAAAAAGTAAATATATGGTCATGTAAAAAAAACAAAAATATGTGGTATTTCAAATTACATTGCCATCCCAGTGCTAGTATACATGAAAACCAAAAGCTCTGTTCCGATTTCTGAATTACAATAGTTGAAGTGGGGCCATGTAAATTTACAGATATAATTGAAAAATAATTAAGAATGACGATATTAATTGAACAGAGAAAACCTGCTCATATGAAACTGTCAGAACCAGACTTCAGATTACACAGCAAGATGGCTTCATGGCCTGATCTTCTATTTTAAGTGACAGAAGAAACTAAAACGACTGAACGCTATCTACAGGCCGAGGCATGGGCTTATCTTGCAAGAAATGCTCAAAAAGCTTCAAGGCCTGTTGCGGTCGATGAAGGGGAACCTCATGTCCCGCGCCTCGGACTGTCACCAAGGTCAAACCTTTATACACTTGGCACCAACCAGCAACCTAAGCAAGATCAACAGTATTAGAGAATGATGAGTACAACTGTAGCAAAGTGAATAAAATCATCAGTGTTGTTGTAGTTCTGTTGCAGACTAACCTCCTCCTCTTCATACCAGGGATACCAGTTAGTGACGGTCGGAAGATAGAGTGCATCAATGGAGTATCTTGTAGCAGTGAGGGGTACTACGGAATCGGCATCACCACTGTCGCATTGAACAATTTAAACAACTTTAACCTCAGAAGGACAGACGGGCTACTTAATACAGTTACTGAAAGAATTGGTCCATCTGTGAAAGAGTTACAGTTCAGCGCATATCATGTTCTCTACATAAATTTTGTGTACCTGAAGACCCATATTCTTAGGCCAGCTGCGATAAGTTCACGGTAAATAGGAAGCGTGGACCTCGGCGAATCTTTCCAATATTTAAACAAGACATCACTGCGAATTAGGAGCAAGTTTAGCACAAACTATCATCAACAGTCAGACCTTACTGGCAGTCATAGTCAACTAGTTGTGAGTAAAACAAGAGGAAACCAGTTAAACAGACCTGCAGCCGGTCCAGGCATACGGTATTCCGGTGACATTGGCACGAAAAGCTTTCTGCACCTCCGGTAGATTATAATACTTCGTGGAGTACACTTCGGTACAGGGATCATATCCTCTTGGCAACCAGGGCTACGTTTGAAACAAAAATGCTGTTAGGAGGCAGCATATGAAATTGTATGTCACATAAGAATGTCAGACTTGTCTGAACAATACTTCCAACAAAAGTATACTTGTAGTAGTGGTTTAGCTCACCCTGTGGCCCTTTATGAGTCTCCTCTTATGAAGTGAGGACTTCTTGCAGGTCGGTGTGTAGATGCTGTATGCATCAATCAAGCCTTCCTCATTATAGGCTACATCAAAAATATTGTTGCATGCCTCGGAAGCATGCGTAGATGAATCAAAATCACAGGCCAACTGCAGCTTCTGATAGGTGTCATCAGAGATCAGCCCGTGCGTCCACCAATACTCGAAAGTTCCAACGAAATCATGGTAATCATCGATAACCGCATTTCCAACCTAGATCAACAACGCATTTTGTATCTCAAGGAAATGACCAGAGCAATTAAGGGAACACCAAAAGAAGAGCTCAAGAAGTTCTAACCATGAAGCCTTTGAAGTTCAGGATGGGCTTCTTGATCCCCTTGTTGTTCCTGTAAACTAGCTGGGACAACTGAGGGACATAGTGCCCTGAAAAGAAGTCATAACAATGCTGGCACATAAACCATATACATAACATATGTGATTGATAGATAGCACAAAATGCGGAGGCCCCCCATCCTAGAATTTAACCAATTTTGGTGGCAGTTTACCTGCGTAGCTCTCTCCGGCGATGTAGAACTCGCGGTGCTTGTACTGCGGAAACCGCTCCAGCCAATTCACCAAGAAAGTGTAGGAATCATGAGCTGCACAGCAAACATGGGTGTTGGTTCAGTTCAGCAGCAGACATCCATGCGAGCAAGAACAGTACTAGCACTCCAGACAATTAAGTAGGTGGACCAGTCCCAGTTTCACTTTCACCTGTCTTGTTGTCGCCGGTGACCAGATCGGAGCTGGTGTTGGAGTAGGAGTAGCCTACGCCGGCGGGGGCGTCCAAGAAGAGCATGTTCGCCTCTGGAATTGTCAAGGAACCGATCCATCCGGCGTCAATTGTCAAGGAAGCTCACGCAATACTCGACCAAACGAGGCGATTGAGTGAGAAATTACTCTTGTTCCAGGAGTAAGGGTTGAGGAAGAGCGAGGCGCCGTCGGGGTTGATCCGGAAGGCGCCGAGCTCCTCTGAGGCGCCGTAGCCGACGGAGGAGCAGCCGGGCCCTCCGTTGAGCCAGAGCACGAGCGGCGCGGCAGCGGGGTCCGGGAGGGCGGCCTCGATGAGCCAGTAGAAGAGGGCGCGGCCCGCGGCGGCGTCGACGGTGACGTAGCCCGAGTACATGGAGAAGTTGACCGGCGGCTGGCCCGGCAGGCGCGTGATGCGGTCGGCCGCCGCCGCAGATGTGGCCGCGAGGGAGATGGGGAGCACGCACAGCGCCAGGATGGCGGCCAGTAGCACGGCCGCCGCCATTGGCGCACGCGCACGCGGTGGCTCAGTCCGTGGAGACCAGAGGACTCTGCTCCTGCGAGCTAGTGAGCCAATGGCGACCTGTGAGACTTGAGAGGGGAAGTGGTTTGGGGAAGCGTGGAAGGCGTGGAGTGGTGGAGTGGTGGTTTTGACATTTCTTGCCGGATCGTGTGGCGCGTACCGCTGCAGCGTCAGCTCATCATTGTCCATGGGCCATCTCAATTTTTAGGTTTGGTTTGGCATAAAAGTACTACTTTTAAAGTATTGAGAGAATTTTGGTTTCTGAAAAAAACGAAGTATTAAATACTTTGAGCGTTTGGATACAATAAATAATGTGATTTTAAAACTGAAGTATTCTCCAAAACTATGTTTTTTTAAGTATTTGAGAAAGAGGCCAGACCCTCTTTTTTCTAAAACTGAGAAAGAGTATTACTTTGCTAGGTACTAAAATACTATGGTATTAACATACTTCACTTTTAAAAAAACTTTGTTGCCAAACTAGGCCTTATTTTCTTATTATAATGGACAATCGATCGATTTGTTTCGTGTGTAATATCTCGAGTTTGATTTTATTCGTGTGGGAACCCCTCCGCACCCCCGCGTCGCCAACCATGTGTGCAGCCGATTCTTTTTTGTCAGGCAAAGCGTGTATCTTGGATTTATCTAATGTAGGAAACTAATTAAAATGAGAGTTCTGACAAATGGTTCTGGCAAATGAGAGTTCTGACCAATACGTGTACTGTAGTTTTTGTATTTTGGATCATCCAAGTCATCAGCAAATTCCATATGAGAAATGAACACCACGCTGCATCATCCTTGGAGCAACAAAGTGAAAAAGATTTATGATAGAGCTGGTGGTGTAAACTCTGTAGTCTGCAACTGCCTTTATTCCACCCCACCCCAATTCGCGACACACATCCCATCATGATGTATTTGAATGGGCAATATTACTGCCTTTGACAGCATCCTGAAATGAGGACAGTAAGGTTTTCCCTCGACATCAAGATCACACCACAAGCTGCTCACAGCCTAATTTCCAGGAACCTACAAGCCCAGACCATATATCTTGAAGAAATAACTCATTCTACGAACAGTAGTACTAAACTAAATATATCATTATATATTTCATAAAAAAGCAAATAAAGCAAGACCGTCGTGTGCATGTGGTGCTAAATACATTTAGTGGTGAATTGGAAGGCTCAAATTTAAGACTGTAGCAACAAGCACATAAATAAAGACGAATAATAACAAGTTTGAACTAAATACGAAGAATAGCAAGGAGAGCAGTCCTCTTGAAATCAATATTTCTCAAATGCAAGACAGAAAATATAGACCAATATAGTAGTGTAATTAGACTTGCAAACAGACATCATCCAATACCTGAACAAGACCACAATGCAATGCTAGTACAATATGATAACCGTCAATGAGTCACTGAAACAATTAACCGCTTCAGTTTGAGCCAACAAAGTTTTTTGTTGACTTGGCTATAATGAAATATAAAATGATAATCAGGAAATATAAGAGTTCCACTGGGTGATTGCTGAATGGATTTAATAAAATAAAAGTGCAACAGACAAACTGAATACACGCCACATCAAGGATTTCTGAAACGGAAAGGATAATGCACACTGTTGAAGACACTGACACATAGTGCACGACAAAACCACAGACCCACTACCACAAGAAAGGATAATGAAAACTGTCGAAGACACTGACAAGAAAGGATAATGAAAACTGTCGAAGACACTGACAAGAAAAGTGAAGCTTAGTACAACTCATTTATAATCTTCCAGAAGAAGATTCAGGTATTGGAAAGAGCTACAGAAAGGATAGTGCAAACTGTTCAAGACACTGACTGACAAGTAAAGTGAAGCTAGCACAAGTGATTTATAGTCTTCCAGAAGAAGATTCAGGTATTGGGAAACTGCAAAGCAGGGAAATCTAAAGAGGCCAGCCGCGAGCGCGGAGGCGAACAGCCCGAGAGGCCATAGCTCTCAGGTTTGCTCGGGCAGTCGATACTGCATTCTGTGGCTGACTCTCTTCATCTTCAGTACGGAGGCGAACAGCCCGAGAGGCCATACCTCTCAGGCTTGCTCGGGCAGTAGATACTGCGTTCTGTGGCTGCCTCTCTTCATCTTCAGTATGGAAAGCCGTCATGAACTCCTCCTGTTGCAACCTGTATGCCAGTGCAGAATCATCAGATTCGCTTGACCCCCTGGTCGGGACCAACTGCGACGCCTGGACAAAGCTTCTGCTGCTGTGTCTGCTTCTTGTGCTCCTACCCTGTGTGTCGAAACTCCCACTGCTGGTGTTCATGCTTCCAGGGCCCTGCACGCTTCTTCTGCTACCTGGAGTTACGAAGCTCCTGTTGGTGTTGCTGACTCTAGTGCTGTCTTGCACGATAGAGCTGGTACTGGTGTTCCTAGTTCTCATGCCACCTTGTGCAATGCTGTTGCTCCTTGGCACGCTTTGCATTACATCGTCCATACCTGCCGAGCATGATGCAATCGAGGTCCTCCTCGCCTCAACTTCGCTGGGAAATAGGAGTTGAATGGTGTTCCAGAGTACTGTGTTGATAGTGCAAGATCTTGAGTTGCTGCAGAATGAAAAAGTTTTATATTTGGAAAAGTTGAATGGTGTTCCATATTTGGAAAAGTGCAAAAAGACTTGAAGCTTGAACCTTACCTGATTAATTGACGGCATTTTGGGCACCGCTTTCCACACTTAGAGGCAGCACGTTTTAGGCATTGCATGCAAAAGCTGTTCAGTGAAAGGAGCAACAATGCTATGAGGTTCAAGAATTCAGTATTCGATCTCTAAATTACCAGGTCAGGGATGGGTAAATCATTAAGTGAGATAAAAAAATTGCTATCGGTACGAAGTTGAGTAGGAAAACTAGCGTCTGCTCCAGCTAACATGGATGCTAATCAGTGAAAGGAGCAACAGTGCTATGAGGTTCAAGAATTCAGTATTCGATCTCTAAATTACAGGGCCAGAGATGGGAAAAGCATTAAGTCAGATTAGAAGTTGATACCAATAAAGTCCAGCTAACATGGATGCTAATCTTGGACTTCACTTGGTATTGCACAGTTATAAGCAAGTGACATGTAACATATAAATGCAAATTTTACCTGTGACCACAAGGCGTGGTGCTCGGCTCAAAGCAGATGTCCAAACAAATCTGTGTAATTAACATCAAACACTAATCATCAAACCAAAGATTATCACATACTATGCAATTGACGACAATATACCAAACCAAACAAATCGATCTGTGAGATGCCCTTACAGCGCAAGACAGCTCCTCCCTTAGCCGATCCATACACGGCAGCTCCTTGGCGGATCCGGGCGGATCCTTTTCCTCCACCGCAGAGGCCTTGCTCTGCTCCTCCTTTATCTCCTCCTTCTTGTCCTTTATCTCCTCCTTCATGTCATCTGCAAATTCCCAAGTTAACAACGGCACCAGATCGAAAATTGTTAAACGGGCAGGACGGAACTGGCGATGTCCAGCAAATCGGAACAAGGTAAGACGCGAGGAGGCAGTTACCGACCTGCAGGGTTATTCGGCTTGTGCCCATCGTCTTCGTCGTCGTCGAGCACAAGCATCACGGGCGGGATCGGGATCGGGGCCGGGATCCCGCCCGGCGACTGTCTCCACGACCTCCGCTTCCTGCAGGAAAGAAGCGTCAATTAGGGATGGATCAAGAAGAACCCAACCAACCAAGATAAAGAAGGCGGCGAGGATGCGCGAATTGGCACCTGGTGTTAGATCCAGCGCTGCCCCCGGCGGAGGAGGGCCGCCTCTTGCGACGCGATTCGCGGACCGGGGTGTCCTCGACGACGAGCGACGCGAGGAGGATGGACTCCTCATCCCAGCCAGCCAACTCGGCCACCGACCGGAACCGGGGACTGAGAAGGCCCGCGCCGTTCTTGGCCTCCGCCGCCGGCGCCCGCCGGGATGCGGTCCTGGGGCTCTCCGCCGCCATGCTTCTCTCCCGTGGAGATAGTAGCCGTTTGGGAGGGGGAGGGGAGAGGGAGAAGGAGAAGCAACGGTCGGGAGGGGAATTTCGAAATGGACCTATCCGCTTGTAAAGAGGAGACTCGCCGGGACTAATTAAGACGCCCTAATTCTCTGTTTCCATTTTTGCAATTCCTTGTAGAGTACGATAATCCAGATACATCTACGGCTCTCGACTTTATTAACACCCTAATATTTAGGAATATGTACATACTCGCTCCGTTTCAAAATATAAGAGGGAAAAGAAACGATGGCTGGAGAGAAGAAAAATCCTCTTGTCCCTCCTGCGTCTCTCTCGTGAGCGACGGGGAAGGAACCCTAACCGCCTCCCACCTCTCAGTTGTCGGATAGCGTCGCTGGCCGTAGGCCGGGCGCTAGCGGCGGCGAGGCTCCTCTTCACCCTTACGTGGTGGATGTGGTGCAGGCTGAGTCCCAGGCTAGGGCGCCATGCTAGGTGAGGGACGTGGTGGCGCGACGGCGTGAAGGCCCTGCGGGAGAGCGGGGTGAGCCCGTGGCGGCGTCGGCGAGCCTGGCGAGGCGGTGCGGTGCAAGCGACGTGGGTAGCGGCCATCTTCGATGGGCTGGAGCTTTTGATCGCTAGGTGCTGGGCATGTGGGAGGCTCGACCTATAGGAGGGTGGTGGATAGGTCCAGCCCAACGAGCTCCTTGGACGACGACGGGTGATGCTGGCCAGCGACTGTCGGGCCTGACCCAGATCTAGGACCTTTTTGTGCCTGATATGAGTTGTACGGACCTAGTTGTCCATCTGGTTTCAAGAGTTTTCGTTTCTCCCGGAACACATGGCCATCGTGTGGCTGGGGTGCTAGATCCGGGCCTATGGGCCTAGATCTAGTGACCACCTAGCAGTCTTGCGGGAACTGCGGTTGTGACCCTCAGACGATGGTCGCTTGACCCTATTGACGGAGTATGTGGTTGTCCTAGACCTCTTTGTTTGTGTTGGTGGTCTTGTTGTGACCATGGCAACAACCTAGTGGGTGCAAGAGCTTGGATGTCGGGGCGGTGGCCTCGGAAGGTGGACCACATGGGTGTCTCTTCCACGAGCCATGTGGCGGTGGTGATGGTCTTGTTCCTTGGTCATTCGGATAGCGATGAATGGACAGCGAGAGACCTTGGTGGTTGCGACGCTTTGGCTACGACTTCCTATAGATCTTGTTCTCAAGATTGTGCTTGGGGGAAGCATGTGAATAGAGTGCGGGAGTGTGCGAAGGTTTATTCCAGGCGAAAGCCCCGCGTTTTGATGCCGACGACGGCGATGCTTGCGGTGTTGTAACCCTCTTGGGGGTGTCATCGTGGGTAGCTTCCACGCAAGAGCTCTAGGTGAAAACCCTTGACCTTCAGTCTCGTAGACACCCGAGAGATGCGTTGTTACCCTCTTGGGAGCGTCGTAGGGGTTCTTTTCCTCCCACTCTCCATCGGTTTCACCGGTGGCAAGTCTTGGTTTTTCTTGTTCTTTGTTGTTTATGATCTGCAGTGTAAGAAGTTTTCCTCATCACCTTGTGTCGAATTAGCTTTGTTATTTATAAAGTGGGGCGAAAACCAGTTTCGAGGAAAGAGAAGAAAAGACTATAATAAATATAAAAAAGATGACACTGTGACATATTACGATATCTCTTGATTCCCTTTTGCCTTGAGGCTTAAAACTGTTTCGGTAACCTCGTTAAGTTAACCTACTGCTATGTGGCAAGTGTACAACATGAATCCATCAAACTAGGTGGCCACCGCAATCCTTCGCCGTAGGAGCATCGGTTTCTTCATCCTCTAGGACGGGGGCCTTATACCTCACTGCGTTGCGCCGTCAAGTGGTTCGTCCCGACGTTGCAGCAGCAGCCAGCGACGAAGGCTCCCCCGCAGTGGAGGAGGACCATGACTTGATTGCTTTTTCTCTTTTAGTTCTAGGGTCCTTGTTAAAAAGTACAAGGCCATATCTTTGAACTGCAAGTTTTGCAAGGTTCATAGTACAAGTGTGTGGTTTTGGGCCTTGTAATCTTGTACCCACCTCTTGATTGGTTTAATTAGAAGCAACTTGCTTCAGGTCCTTCGCACCCCCTTTCCCGTTAAAAAAAATCTACGAGCAGTTTGATTTTATTTTTGAAAATTTTAGTCTTCGAGACAAAACCGGCAGCAAAGTTGTTGCACTCTAGAGAGTGCTCTTTGAAGTGTCATGTTCCACGCTAGAACTAGATGAATTTCCGCGATGTAATTGTTGTCACATTTTGTAGTGATTGATCTAAATATTGGTTTCACTAGCCAATTATCCTATTCTTCATCTTCGTTCAGAAAGATTGTACAGATAGGATGGAAGCATCAGAGGGTTGAGAAGGATCAGACGGCTGCCAAAATCCGCAGCAAAACGCATCCCCTTCTTCCTCCGCTCGGCCGCTCTCTCCCGCTCGCTTCCACCCTCAGCCTCCCCTGACCCCTCACATGGCGTCTCTCCTCTTCCTCCCGCACACGGCCCGCACGCCCACCCCGCGCGCCGTGACGCCCAGGCCCAGGGCCACCGGAATCGTCACCTGCGGCCCGCGCGACAACCGCGGACCGCTCCAGCGCGGCCGCTCCCTCTCCACGGAGGCCATCCACGCCGTGCAGTCCCTGAAGCGCCTCACCGCCGCCGACCGGTCCCCATCCGCCGCCCGAGGCGCGGCCTCCGCGTCCCTCGACCGCCTCCTCCGGGCCGACCTCCTCGCCGCCATGGCTGAGCTGCAGCGCCAGGGCCACTGGTCCCTCGCCCTCGCCGCGCTCCACGTGGCGCGCGCCGAGCCCTGGTACCGTCCCGACGCGGAGCTCTACGCCACCTTCGTCTCCTCCTCCCCGTCCTCGGACCCCGCCGCCGCCGCCGCCGTGGACGCGCTCGTGGAGGCGTTCCTCGACGAGAAGGAGACGCGCGGCGGCGGGCGGGAAGCGGTGCCTTCCGAGGGGCCATGGGAGGGGGAGGACGTGTACAAGCTGACGAGGCTGGCGCGCGCGCTGGTGGCCAAGGGCAGGGCGCGCGCGGCGTGGAGGGTGTACGAGGCGGCGGTGCGGAGGGGCGGCCTCGAGGTGGACGAGTACATGTACAGGGTGATGGCCAGGGGCATGAAGCGGCTGGGGCTCGAGGCCGAGGCGGCGGAGGTGGAGGCGGACTTCGTCGAGTGGGAGGCCAGGGTCTCGCCGCCGGCGAGGCACGTGCTCGACGAAATGCGCGCGCGAGGGGAGGGCAGCGAGACGGCTACGGCTGCTGCGTCCAACTTGTGAATTGTGATTGGCTCTTTTCAGTTCAGTAGATCAATCACGCGAGCACAAGTGATAGTCTATTTTTTTGTACTGGAGAGTAAAAATGTGATGCTGCTGTAGCTATAGTTTTGGCGACACATCTGCCACAATTCATCTTCAGGAAAATTTCACGATGAACAGCTCAATTTCACTGGAATTAGGTAGACGAAAAAGATCATTATTCCGTAACTAGTACTTTTAACAGTTCCACTCGCAGCATAATTGTATGTTCTTATTACAGCACGGGTGTTTATCCATCCAAACATGATCTGGAACTGTACATACCTAGTTGCAATATTCTTGGCAACTACTACTACTGTCAACTGTGACTATTGATCTTAATAATTACTCTTGTGAAAAGTAAACACACGACTTTCAGCATTTCTCTAGTGCAATATAGCTCAAGACTCGAAAAATGTTCTCTCCTTAGACCGGCGATGGCTGCTGCATCCAAACTCGTTTTTGCGTCTGTTTATTGCAGCAAATCAATCACGAGAGCACAAGCGAGTAATCATCAGGAGTTGTGTTTTTTGGGTACTGCAAAATACTACTACCTCCGTTCTAAAATGTAAGCCTTTTTAGATAGCTAAATTAATTTTCTAACTTATATTTCGGAATGGAGGTAGTAGTATATAAATGAAATGTTGCTGTAGCTATATGTTTCAGGATTTAAGTAGACACGCGATCTTCAGTATTTCTCTAGTGCAACAATTATGAAGATCACAAGCGAGTATAATTTCTCAAGACTACAAAATGTTCTCTTCTGACTGCGCCTGTCTAGCTCAGCAAATCAATCACAAGAGCACAAGCGAGTAAACATCAGGCGAAGTATTCCTCCGTTCTATAATTCTTGTTAGCTGAACTAAAACCACGACAACAATTATGGAACGGAGGGAGTATAAATTAAATGTTGTTGTAGCTGTTCAGGGTATAAGCAGACACACGATTTTCAGTATTTCTCTAGTGCAATATATATAGTTCAACACTCAAAAAAGTTATCTTCTTGTACAGTACATGCAACAGTTACACCATTTGTACACTTCAAACCCGTCACATGTTCCAGCTACAGCAACCATCACCTGTCATCCACGGCGATGGCTAAGTTACACAGCGACTACTACGCTACTTCAGACAGACAGCCTGTTCCGCGACCGCAGAAGGTTGCATTTTACAGTCTCAGATCGACGGGCACCTGCTGCGAACAGACGCCGGAATGGCAGCAGCTCACTGATCAAGGCCATAATCCTCGCCGAAGTATTTATCGACCAGCCCATTGGCCATGTTCCTCATCGCCTCGTTCTCGTGGAACTGGAACCTCTCCATGGCCTCAATGCCATCCTGCCTCTCCACAAGTGATGGACCCTGTCCGTTGGGATATCCCCTCATGACCTGCAAAGATGTAATTTGGATCTTAATGTGACTGCACAAATTCGATATGCCCAGAGTAACCTACACGCAACTTGAAGACACGGTTCACTTTTACATTTCAATGACTAAAATGGGCCAGGTTGGGAATGCAAAATGAGATGGAGATAGTTAAAGGCGGTAGGATTCCCTCACCAGTTCAAGGAACTGAAGTCCAAGTCTTGCGCACTCTATATCTGCTGACCTGACCAAATTTACGAATCCTGGAAGGGCTCCACCATTTATGATTGAGACTAAATGTTCCGTGATTATGTTCGGGGGATCGGTACTTCCTGCTGGGACAACACACACATGGCCCAGGGTGTAAGCTGCTTCCTTAAGAATGTCAAACTGAGCACTCGTCAGGAGGTGTATCAGCAAAGGTGTCGCCTCACTGGTGAAAATCAATTTCTTGTGCTCAAAGCTGCCCGCTGCTATATTTGACAATGCCCACGAAGCCTCCTGCATAATTATTCCATGAATAAATTCGAAAGCATAAAAAAATCAAACAACAGTCTGTGTTGGCCAAATGAAGTAAACTTGGAATGCAAGCAGACCTTTCTGAGAACCCTACTGTCACTCTTCAGACATTTTATAAGACTTGCTAAAGCTTGATCTGTGAGCAATATTTAGTTAATCCACGAAAACTGTAACTCATGATGAATATCAAATATGATGATGTTATATAATAGTAGGAGACAAGGGTGATTAGCTAACCTGTGATACTGTTTCCAACTATTAGGACTGAATCAACCATGTATCCATCTCCAGCTACAAGGTTTCCTAAACCACGAAGCACCTAAATTAAAATACAAGCGTCAAATTGCATGTGCTGTGAAATCACTCACTTTCTTTAGCACAAAACTGCCGGGGGGGGGGGGGGGGGGGGGGGGGTCCGATAGTATAAATCACTTTCTTTAGCACAAAACTGCAGGGGGGGGGGGGGTCCGATAGCATAAATCACACCACATACACTCTTGTATGCATAATACGAAGTGCAGAATTCCACAATAACTGAGGGTGAAAATATACTTAGAACAGCTATATATTAATAGCAGACAATTATTAGCATTCTATTCGACAACTCGTAACAAAATGATGCCTATCTTCCAGACATGACCTGCTCATTCATACACTGGATGTCAAATTGACAGCCATACAGTACACGGGTCATGGATAATTGAAGTTTTAACCAGAAGGTGTTCCTCTTACATATATGGTCAGCTTGCTGGGTAGTAGTTAACTACGATAAACATTGTTAATAATAAGCATTTCCAGGGAAAGAACCAAAAGTACGGATACGAGAAAGGAATGCTATGATCAAGAGAAAAAATAAATATAATACCGGAATGAGCAACTGCAAGTTCTCGGATGCCAGTAGGCGTGCAATCAGCAACTGAGGCACATGACTTCTTACTATTAAGCTGACAGCTTTTTCTGACAATGCTGAAAGATATACCACTACCCAAGCCACCTCAGTTGCCAGCTCTTCATCCCTGAAAGGTAACTTATCAGTGGAGTAATGAGCAAAAGCATGCACATCACTCTGATAAACTTTAAATGTTTTCCATGCCATTTATATATCCCAGAACTACCTAGAGAAGATAACAAGGACTAATGCAATTGCACAGCAAAAATAGTATCAAGTGTCCAGAAAATACAACTTGGTACATTACACTAAGATACTAACTAATGAAGAGATTGGAAGGAAGTATTGCTGCTACAAGCCTATATTATTAGCATACTGGGAAGGCAAGGTACAAAGCACAGATAAGTGAACCTGAACAATGTTCTTTATAGAACTATCACAATTTGCAATGGGTATCAATCCCACAACAGAGCAAGCATAATTCTCCTTAAATTTGAGGAACTCAATTAATGGACAGTACAATAGTCAACTGAAGTCCAATAGAAGACAGAAAGGTGTCCACTAAGAGACGTACGCCTTTTCCAAGTCCCTCATGATCGCATTTAGCACACCCTCGATCTTAATAAGCTCATTGACAGCCTTGGGATCAGGCCCCTGGGTTATAGGAGGAACAAAAAAAATTAGTGACATGCTGCTTGATCAATAACTATATGCATATATAAGTACTATAATAGTCTGACAGTGATCAAAACCTGTTTGAGGATTTAGCTTCTAAAAACCACATAAGGTACACATGCCATAAATGTTTCGAGAAGGAGCTTAACTTTCATTACAAATATAGCTTAAAGTTTAGATGAGATAAAATACAGCTTAAACTATAAGAAACCCCTTGCTTAATATCCCTCTTGGAAGGGCTTAAGCATATCGCCAGTTTAAGCTTACACGTAACCACTCCTAATTCCTAAGTAGGCTCATTTTGAGCATATGCTTATGCACCCCTAATTCCTAAATAAGCTCTTGGAAAGAGTATACTGTTATACTCTGGCATAAGAAACTTGAGGTTCATACAATAAAGCAGAGATATATATTACCTTAATGAGATTCGACAATGCCCAAGCAGCAGTCCTTGCTGTAGAACCCTTGTTTGACAGCATTAAGCGGGCAAGAGGCCGCAAAGCACCCTGTGCAAGTAATGTGCTTCTCAGATCAGCTCCTTCACCAGCAACATTACCGATGGCCCATGCACATTGCTCAGCAACAAGTGTGGAGCTCTTCTCTAACAAAATAGAACGAGTAACATTTGTTATACAAGAAAAAGCTCCAATAAAGACATATACTCCTAACCAACAAAGAGAGGAAACGAACCACCGAGGTGAGCAATAAGCAATGGCAATGCAGGCAGCAAGGCTTTTGTTTCTTCTGGCTGTCCAGCTGCTATGTTCGTAAGGCACCAAGCTGCCTCCAGCAACTGTAACAAAAGCATCAATGATCTCCATAAGAAAAATAGTTCAAATGAGCATAGAAAAGAAATGCAATACGGACAATGAACACATCTAACTGTATAACAGCAAATAGATAGCATGGAAGTTGTTTTCCAGGTAATGCATTAAGCTGGAGTCAGTATTTTTCAGAACCTGTTCTTCTGAAGATCCAAAGGACAGATATTGAACTAGAAGAGGAACTGCCCCAGCTTTAATTGCTACTTCAATGGGAGGTACTTCAGACCGTGACAGCAGGCGTCTCAAAGCACGAAGCGCCTCCGTCTTCTTCTTCTGGGCCTCTTTCCCCCTAAGAAGCATCAAAAGGTTGTAAAATGCAGTCCATAATCTTTTCTCATAATAAATAATTTAATATAAGCAGTGTAAATTTTCTCCAAAATCCACAAGTGCTTGAACCAAACCTTGCAACTTTTAGATGTATCTTCAGAGTGGAAAATCACTACAAGCCAGGTAAAAATGATAATCTCCAACAAACTAAGATCGCATTTGGTAGTGCAAATCATATTTAAGGCAGCATACATTTCTGGAATTCAATAAATGAGATGTTAAGGGGGACTGCAAATTATTCTACCCACGCAGTCACAGACCACAACCGAATTATATGACGAATTGTAATCACCAGTAAATAGAATGTAGGAAAAGAACCACAAAACTAATAGGTAGCTATAGGCTTATAGCCAATGGATTTCCTTTGGATTGCATAAGGAGAAGAAAAAACATAGGTATTAATATTCATAAATAATGTGTCCAGAACAAGGACTAATGCTAACACATGAAGAGATCCAATAGAAGGCACATACTGGATTGACGAAGATGATTTCAATTCTTCGACAGCTTGAGCAGTTCTTGTTTCAAGACCTGCTTTCTCCTCATCAATAACCATATCACCATCTTCAACTGCAACCTCATTGCTGCCCGAAAGTGGGGTGCGGCACACACGCTTTGCACGCATTAAAGCTTCCCTTCTTTCCTTCCCTATTGCTATAGCCTGTTCACGCCTCCGGCTAGCTGCCGTATTGTGCACTGCAACCAGACTTCCAACCAATCAAATTCCATAAAGTAATAACTAACACTCTAGCAGCAAGCTCCCTCCGTGTGTCAGGTCTTTTATTATCATCATGAGTGATTAGTTCACGACAGTGGCGGCGCTGCGTGTAAGACGTGGGGTCTCTGACCCCACAGATTTCCCATAAAACCCCTCAATTTTTGTAGATATTTACATATTGGTGACGGACCTAAGCAGGCTGACCCCACAAAAAAATTGCCGCTGGCTCCTGTGATTTACATCAGACAGAATTTCATGGTAGTTTGGCAAAACCGCACATGACTATTTAAGCACACTTGCAAAACTTAAAACACTAGAAAATTCACTCTCATAAGACACGACACGCGAATGGAAGCGAAATAAAGTAGTACTCCCATAAATTGTTCTAAACTCCTATAATTGCCACCTTAGGTTATCTAACTAACAGAAGTGCATTTAAGGTTACTGCCTAGGTTTCGGTCAAACTTCACCACATGTCCGATTGCTGTCTCTCCAATTCTAACTTGCTCAATTTTAGATACACCACAAGAGTCCGGAGGTTTCTAGGCAGTAGGCATGATAAGCCACTATCCGCTTACTATTTTAAGCTTCCAGCCAGCTCGACCTACCCTTGCTCGAACCATG
The DNA here is from genome assembly GCA_910589775.1 of Avena eriantha. NCBI lineage: Eukaryota > Viridiplantae > Streptophyta > Magnoliopsida > Poales > Poaceae > Avena > Avena eriantha. The sequence continues at coordinate 154,574,518 of OU342742.1, read as the reverse complement.
TGGGAGAGATGCTTCTTCTCCAAGAAGGAGAGAGCCACTAGGCGCTCCTGTATCCTGACCCCGTAAGCAAAGATAATTCCTGGATTACTTAAGAGACTGCTGGGCTTCCGCCACCGCCGTGCGCGTACTGTTCGACGGAATTCGGGAGCCACGGCGAGGCGAGCAAAGAGGAGGGGGATACTGGGGTGGGTCCGGGAGCGAACCTGAGGACTTGATGGCGTATCGGTGGCTCTGGAGCGGAGAAGCTTGGTACGGCGGGGCGGGGGCGTTGCCGTCGGCCATCTTTTACGGCGGCGGAGCACGACGGCTGCGGAGGCTCGATAACGATGGTAGGAAGCGAAACGGGACGGGGAGGAGACCAAGCAAGACCGTACGATGGGCCGGGTTCGGGGTAGCTCGGTTTTATCGTGCAGATTGACCCAGGCCCACGGGTCTAGGGCCCTGCGTTCCGTTCCAACTTATTTGTCGTAGCCCAATGTTGTCGAGTTCTGCACGTTTAGGCTAAATTTATGCCAAATTATATGAATTCAAATTGCCATACGGCTCGTTTTTCCAATTAATTTTGAGCTAATTGAAGAATGTAGTCGATATGGAGGTGTTTTTGCTTAGCATTGTTTTAAGATTGTTTTAAGGTTAAACACGAGAGTGGTCTATCAAGTTTCCCCCCACGAGCGCATAGGTCACTAACTGGGAAAATGCAAACTATCGGTCACAAAGTTGTGTGATTGTGCCCCGTTAATCACTTCGTCACGTCCATCGTTAAGTCACTGATGTGGCTATATGTTTTTTGCAAATATGCCCTTAAAATTTAGTTTCTTCTAATTGCTAGGCCACTTCTCCCTTAAATTGAGTAGACCAATCTTCGTTGGCCCTCCTGTCGTGTCCGTGCTAGTCCCGTCACTTTTGTGGGATAGTCGTATCACTGAATAGCAGTACCAAAGCTAGAATTGCCCCACAAGCTAAACTGTGTGGCAGCTGAATTCTCCCGAGCCTCCATGTTGCATTGCTGCTCCTCTTTTACACATGTATGATTCCAGGAATGAACAACTCGAGAGGTAATTAATCCTGCTTTGTTCTCTCCATAGATAGGAAAAGCTCCACGTTGATACACAAGATTCTAGGATGATAGTTTCTGAAGTAGGTCAATAACTTTACCATGTTTAGAAGCGGTACATGTTGTTTGTGCATCCTGAGCGGATACGTGCGTGAGTAGAGATCCTGGCTGCCCTTGATCTTGTCGATCTCGAACGCGTTATGGCGGCCCTCCGAACCAGACCATACTGGCAAGGAGGGCGGCCTTGCTGCTGCATGGCTGGCTTGCACATGAGGTATTTGATAGAATGTGTAGGAGAGGGTCGGGGGTGAAGAGGATGACAGGTGGGCCCTACATCTATTTTGATGGTCTAACCATAGGATAGTGGAAAAAAAGTACCTAGTAATTAGAGAAAATAGCATTGTAAAGGGGTATTTGAAAAAACATGTAGCCACCTCAACGACTTAACGGCAAACGTGATGGAATAACTAACATGGCACATCCACACAACTTCATGACCAATAGTTTGCATTTTCTGTTTAACTCAAAACCCAATACGGAAATTGAACCGTTTATGCCAAAATTCTAGCAATCAAAAAGTGTAGTTTGACAACCTTTTCTGCATGATAAATCAGTAACAGAGTGCAGGATGTGCATACTCGGCACTGAAAATTCAGGAGTAATCTATAGAGAACAAACACACAACATATTGCAGTTCACACGGCAGTCAGCCATTGAGATCAGGTAGAGCTCACAAGAACAAGCACACAATATATTGCAGTTCACACAGCTGCCGACAGCGAATAGTTCACAAGAACAGGCACACAACATATTGCAGTTCACAACAGCAGTCGACAACGAGTAGAGTGCACAAACCACACAAGATACAACAGTCGGTAATGAGTACAAACAGTTGGAGCCCCATGTTCACATCACAACATTTTACACCACACTTTTGTATTTACGGACGAAGAGGCGAAACGATCCGGGGCAGCAGAACATCAAGGCACAGAAGGGCAGCTAAGGCAGAGCTGTAACTGGAGTAGTTCACATCGCACGCCCCATAGTCTGCTCTGTGGGTGGCATCATGACAAGGACGGATCGCCCGTTGAAGCCAGGGTGGGGGACCCTGCGGCGCAGCTCACGCCCCTCCTGGCAGAGGGCACAGGGGTGACAGAAGTAGTGGGTCGCAAGGTCACAGGCGACCTCTAGGCGCTCACGGCTCTCCTCATCCTCAGCGAGGCCACGGCAGCAGCCGCATTGCTTAGTGAAAGCCTCGAAGCTACCCTGAAAGACAAAACATACAGAGTGGTCAGATCAGCACATTGCGTGCAACAACATTACTATGGACAGAGCTGAAGGATATACAACAGAAGGTCCAAAGTCTTGAGAGGTTTGTTTCAAATAGTTTATCATGGTACAATACACATGTGTTAGCTCAACATCCTACTTCACGATTTTCAAGAATAACAACTATAGATAGACATATCACCTCAATGCAGAAAGAAAATCATTTGGAACCATAAACACAGGCAGGTAGAGAAAACTTGCCTCAAGATTGTATCTTCGACGAATAGCTGTACGAGTGGGGTGAGAGAACCATGGGGCTAGGCAGTTCCACCCAAAGAGGGAGTTCCCGAGCATATAGAGGCCGGTGTAAGGCAAGCAGCTGTTTGCAAAAGTTCCTGGTGCAGCTGCAAGCCTCTCAACATTGCTACCATACAGCACACAGGGTGCTACGCTTCCAATAAGACCTAATAATATCACCATTTAGTTTAGTTAGTTCCTTGCCGAAGTTCCAAATGAACAAAAATGGTCAAAACAACTGAATCATACAGAGACAAGTTAGTTGGCCAGTTAGGATAGTATTGTCTTCTGTGAAGAGTTGACATTAATTTGTTTTAAGGAAAAAGAACCCTAGTACATAGAAATGGTCCAAGTGCCTGGATTAGCAAAAAAAATCGCCCAGGGCAGGGCCAGATGCTCGAGTTAGATAGCAAAAGCTAGCACACCACAGGGCTAGGCCAACAGCAATTTACAGGTTCCTAAACTACATAGTGTAAGGTGCATTGGGAAACATAGCTTAACTTTTACACTACACTGGAATTTTAGTGCTAGGGGCGCCTTGGAAGACGCAACCTTCAAACTACAGAGTGCATCATGAAACCTTTACCTGATATCACGAAACAAGTTTGCAATTAGTGCTCCAGTAGTCATGATCCCAAGCCCAGCGTAAAACATTTCTTGACGGATACTAGCCCGCAGCAACTCTACTCCAATACTAACATCGCCATCCACTCTATCATCATATATCCTATTTAGAATTACGCCCATTCAGACAAGAATCGAACTGACAAGATTGCAGATCTTTATAGCAATGGCACATCAAGTCTAGTCTAAGACGCCCCAGTCTAAGATCGCATTGCCGAAGTACTGAAAAACATAAGAGAATCCGCCAAAATCGAGCTGGACAAAGAAGCAGCGCAAGCGGCTGTTCCTCTGGATCCCCACCCCAACCACGGAGCCTAAGCCGAAACCGGGAGATCTGGGCGGGGGGCACGTACAGACTTCGATGTCGCTGCTGCAGAACTCGTCGTTGCGTCCGAGGCAGGAGAGGACCCCGGTGTCCCAGCTCTCCCTCGGCGGGGCGGCGACCGGCTCGCCCATGACGACGGGGACCCCGTCGGCGCAACCCTTGGCGGGGTCCTGAGCCGGGGGAAGCTGCTGCTCGTCGGCGGGCGGCGGGGCCAGGAGGGGGCTGGCCTCCTCGTGGTTGTCGTCGGCGGCGCCCATGGCGGGGGGGATGCTGGTGCGCAGCGCGAAGGAGGTCGGCGAGGCGGAGGGGGCTACGGAGGCAGGAGACTTGGAGGGGAGCCTGGGAGGGGGGCCGGTGGGTGAAATAGGGCGCGGGGGAAGCGCGTGTCGTGGAGGCTGGATGGAGACGATTGATGCCGATGGGCGATGGCTTCCTTGGCCGTGAAGCAGAGGAGGTGGAGACTTTCGGGGATGACGACGAACACAGAACGGAACACGTGCAAGAACCCGTCTTCTCGCGGGGAAGACGGAGTCGATGAAGTACACGAATGCGCGTGCTTTTAGCAGTTTTTGCAGCGAAACTCGAGTTGGATCAAAATTCAGAGAAAAAGCAGTGAAAGGCAAAGTAGTAGTAGTAGTACTACAAAGCAACACAAACGAGAAAGGCCACGTGACCTCATGGGTCGAAGGCGTACAGGAAATATGAACGAAGCTACTGACGTGCACAAATGGGCGTGCTCTACCGATCATTTAAACGCACAGACATCAAATGCTGAGATCCATATTCTCTCTCTCTCTCTCTCTCTCTCTCTCTCTCTCTCTCTCTCTCTCTCTCTCTCTCTCTCTGTCTCATGTATAGCATCCATCACACAAGAGACAAGATGAACAGGAACACGCTGATTACGAACAGCTCAGATTTATGGCAAAAGCAGATGTGACATACATGAAGTTGATCAGTAACAGAAGTTGATCGATAGAGCCGAGGAAAGCAAGTGGTCATATGTTTCTATGCAGGTGAAGAAGAACTGCTACAGTATGATAATTTCCGTATCTTCGTTTTTTCCAAATTGTACACCAGTAAGCCTCCGTCCTATGCTTGCTACTGAATTAGGTGAAGCCTCTGGTCTATCAGCTCAGTCAATCCCGACATCGTCCTCGTCCATGAGCTTCGCCGTGCAATCTCTGCTTCGGTCCTGCGCACACACACGAGTTTTTCAGCACAAAAAGAGAACAGCAAAATCACAAGAGAGACTTTTGGTTAAGGTGCTGCAGTGCAGCAGAAATCAGTTTACCTTGGGAGTTTTGCTGCAAGGCAGAGGAAAGGCTTCTCAAAGTTGTAGTTGCTCTTGGTGGAGATTTCATAGTACTGGAGGCTCTTCTTCCTGTGGAAGCGAAGTTTTTCAGTATAAAGAGAAGACGAACATCAGAAGCATGCAGCCTTTCTTTTTGCTAAACAAGAATCTGTGTAGAATTCAAATTGTTGTGGTTAAGGTGCCAGCAGAAATTAGTTACCCGGACAGCTTCCTTGCAAGGTAGAGGAAAGGCTTAGCGAAGTTGTAGTTGCTCTTGGCAGAGATATCATAGTACTGGAGGCTCTCTCTGAAAGGGACCTTTCTCAGCATAACAGAGGGCAACATATAAAACGTGCAGTTTCAGTGCAGCAAATAGAAGTAAAAAGCCTTCACTCACGGCTGTTGGTTAACGTAGCCTGGAAAACTACAAGTTTCATCAAAGAACTGGAGGTTCATGACCCTGCATTCAACGCCACATGTCATGTTGAATATTGATTTTTCAGCCGTGATATATTGTTGATTTGCTCAAGGAGAATCTGTACAGAATTCAAACTATTGCAGTTAAATGGTGCAGTGCCAGCAGAAAAGTTACCCTGAGAGCTTCCTTGCAAGGTAGAGGAAAGGCTTCTCGAAGTTGTAGTTGCTCTTGGCAGAGATTTCATAGCACAGGCTCTTGTTCCTGTGGAAGGTAACAAAACAATTAGGGCATTTCAAGATATGTTTCAGTTTATTTACGACAACTAACAATATAAGTCCGGTAAGGGTAGACAGGGCATGTAGAAATTTTACTTGTTCATCCCATTGAAGGTGGGTAGGGAGGGGTCAGGAGGCATCACAGTCACACACAGGCTATCCAAGCTGAAAAATAGCAGGAAAAAATATCTATGAATGCACCATCAACACAAACAGCCAAGAAAGAAGTGCTGTGTAAGAGTATTTACTTCACTTTAGAACTAGTCCCCATGAGGCTCACTTTCCGCTTCACGAGGTTCTCCTAAATACAAGAAAAATATTGGTAAGATTTCATGGGAAAAAAATCATTGGAAACCAACTATCACTAAGGTAAAGATTCAGGGAGCAACGTACATCATTTTCAGCACAACCAGCTCCATTTTTTTCATGCTCCGAACCAGTCTCTACGAGACTCACTTTCTGTGGCAGGAGCTTCTCCTAAATGCAAAACGAGTTGGCAAGATTTCATAAAAGGTAAACTGAAACCAACTATCACAAAGGTACAGATTCAGCGAGCAACTTACATCAGTATTCGCACCAGCAGCTTCCTTCTCAACATCTTTGGTTGCCCAAACAGCAACAACAGTAATTAATCCTGAGAAAGGGCATATACAATATGTCACCCCATCCCAAGAATTCTTCAGGATCGGAAGCCAGCCTGTCACAACAGCAACATATATTCCATTGACAGCACCTGGAAGGGTCAGAACATCTTTAATACGATTAAGCCAGATTATTATTTCCTTGTCATCAATAGTATCCTTGGCAGGTGCCTTTTTCACTTCTTTCCCCATTCTTGTGTATGTCTTCTGCAAAAGGGCCGTAAGCTTGCGGACTTCCTGCCGAGATGGTGGTGGTGCTGCAAAGCACTCCGGAATCTCCAAGACGTGCTGGGCCTTCAAAGCCTTTCGACCATACGCTGCAAGTTGTGATAAGAAACTTCATCAGATACTACAACTACATCTACAGAAATAGATAACTCTAAAATTAACGTGGCTGAAACATCAGAAAGTTGTAAGACCTTGGACCTTTAGTTTACTCAATAGACAGATGGTAGTTTGCTGCTGGGTTCTATATATCTACGCTGCGAACAAGTCATGACAATGTGGCACAGTGCCGCAGACCCTAACAACTGAACCTTAGATAGAAAGAAGGGAAGCAACTAACTGTTATAAAAAGGGCAGATTTGACCTTCCCTAAAATGTCTATCAGGAAAAGATATATAATGTTATTCTCTCAGTTGAGAGAGGCACCAAGCTAAGATAAATCGAACTCAGTAATGGAGAACAACAGAAGCAGTGCACTAAATCTAACTGCAACACTTATCTACATGACATTCTCATGGGGAAGGATACAGGGCTCGTATACATCAGCTAAGATAAATTGAACTCAGTAATGGAGAACAAAAGAAGTAGTGCACTATCTTTATTATTTCACAGCAACACCTCTCTACAGGACGTCCTCGTGGGGGAGGATAAAGGGCTCTTACCAAGACAGCAGTACATACCAACCCCTGCTACGGCCGCCAGGGTGCCCTGGAGGATAGCCTTGGTATTTACGTTGGGCCTACAAGCAGAATTTAATTTATCATTACTAATTAACATGGTAATCTGGACTAGGCATATATGAACAAAGAACTGCAAACTAGGACAATGTAGTTACTTTTCATAGTTTGTCTCATCAATTGTGGCGTCCATCGGGAGTGGAGCCTCCACACCACAACCTGCAACCAACAGCGAAATAAACATCAGATGATTAGACGATGATATACAGTTATAAATAAAGTATAATAAAATGCTACTAGCCCTAATAGATAACTGCCAGCTCAAAATATAAATCAGGGTTTAGGGAGATTTTTTTGGCAGACTAAGAACGATAAAACGTAAGACATTATCCTATCTCCAAACTTCTGTTGCTACATCCCCGTATGGGTGGAGAACCTGTCAGTGGTCATTAAGCATGCTGAATAAGCATAATCTATCCACATATGATCAGGCAACTAAACAACATAAGAAATAATATATACTATATTCTTTGCAGTGAAGTGCCAAGCATAACATAGAGACTTGTTTGAAGGTCTAATGGTTTTGCATTTAAACACACACAAACTATATGTCATATCGATCAGAGATCCTAAGGAATACATGACAAAATAGAAGCGAATTATGGTATTGTGGGACAGTTCATCACAGCAAACATAAAAGCATGTTAAGATATTAAGCTTCTTCAAATCAGCAAATGACCATAGCTGGAACAAGAGGGTCACAGAAAGAAGGGGAACTAATTCGTGGAACCCTAATAAACCAAACACATGCCCTATTCCATGTGAAACAAACAGTCCATCAGACCAGTTACCCTATCCAGCGATCCTCCACCAAACCAAACCGGCGACATCTGATGCTCCCTACATCACCCTATCCAATCTCCAAGTGAGATACTCCACCAAACCAAACCGGCGACATCTGATGCTCCCTACATCACCCTATCCAATCTCCAAGTGAGATACTACACCAAACCAAACCGGCGACATCAGATGCTCCGTATACATCGCTAATTTCTAGATCGACAGAGGCGCGCCTCAGTGCATATCATCCGCGCCAACAAAGCAGACGCCGCATATGCAAGGAGCGGCACCGATCCGGGAGGGAGGAAGGAGAAGGCGCAGATTCTTACCGAGGTAGACGTAGAGGCCAGAGCCCGCTAGGGCTGCAAGGGCGCCGTAGCGTAGGAGGTGCCGACGGCGCGCCTCATGGGCGGACGCGGTGCTTGCGGTGACGCGGCTGAGCGCTGGCTTCGTGATCTGGGTAGCAGGAGGTGAGGAGGCTTGCGCGGCGAAGGCGCGCGCGGTGGCCTTGAGGAAGAGGAGGAAGGCTCTCCTCGCCATGGCAGGGGATAGGGGTTTGCGGTTTGGGAATTGGGAAGGGAGGAATGCCCGAGAGACGGAGACGGTGGGGGTGTTTTGTACGTTGGCGTGGCGTGGAGGCGGGCTGCGTTAGGGTGCGAATGGCCTAGCCGGGTACATTGGGCTGACGTAGCCCGGTACATTGGGCTGCAACCCCGGGTTGCGAATGGCCGGGTACCTTGGGCTGCCTTGGGGGAGCCGGCCCGGCATACGTTGGGCGGCGATATGGAAGTTTTTTTTTCCCTTCACCCTCGGAAGAAGCTAAGAAATCGTACTATTACTTCTTTGAGCATGCGAAGCTAGGATTGAACGAACACGACTGATTTCTTTCTTACAGTACCCAAAAAGCTACTCGTATAAAATCTGGGTACATATTCGATTTGCAATCGAAGAAGCACGGCAAAGTTGTTTTTCCCAAAAAAAAAAGCTATAAAAACAGTGTATGTGTTCAACTTAAAATCGAAGAAGCACGGCAAAGTTTTTTTTCCCAAAAAAAAAGCTACTAGTACAAAAACAGAGTATGTGTTTTAACTTAAAATCGAAGAAGCACGGCACTCGGGTTTTCCCAAGAAGTACATGTGTTTAACTTAAAAACAGAGTATGTGACTCTTAACTTAAAAAGAGAGTATGTGTTTTCCCAAAAAGCTACGTACTACTATAAAACACGAACCGTACTCGATTAGAGCTTACCAGGTTACCCCCGAACCACGAGTGCTCGGGCATCTCCATGGAAGCCCGCACGGTCTTCTTGCCTCGTCTTCTCATCTCTGTGGCTGTTTTCAGCTGCCAGTAGCAATCTTCAACAAACGAGCTGGTCATCGATCTGATACCTGGGACTAAGATCGAAGAGCAGCTAGGACTAGGATCTCTTGGAGAAAGTTTAGAAATCTAGCACAATGATCTCAATTCAAGAGGAAAGATTGGTGACCAATGGAAGGCCATCTATCTCTTGGACTAGGATCATCGAAGAACTAGAGCCCAATCTTATTCAAGACTCTCGACGTGGAGAAGAGAGAGAGAGAGGGGGAGATGAGACTTGGGGAGGAGGCCTAGCTTGAGGCCTGATGAGGTGCGTATATATCGACGAGACGAAGCGGCGGTTGAAAAAAAAAGGGAATCATATCTTTCCTTTTTCAAATCCCAACAAATTTGGAATATCTCCGTTTAGCTGGCGTGACCGTGTCATATTCTTGGTGGCCGCTACTCGTAGAAACGTGGTGCAGCTCGGGCCAAACGTCTGAACCTGGACGGCAAGTCGGCAGCATTCGTGCAGTAGCTAGTTGGTTAACGTCCCTGAAGTACTGTATTCCTCGTCTTCTTCTTTGCTGAGCTGAGGTAGCTGCCAAGTTGAGCTGAGACGATAAGAGTAGAAAAAAGAGTGAGCGGCTCTCGTATCCCGTGCCTCGTGACCATCCACGACAGCCAAAGGTGGGTGGGGCGTCCGGCCACCACCATCGATCGGAGCTGATAAATCGATTCAATTGAATACAACAGCCAGCCTGCAGATCACCGTCCGGCGCACGCCAAGTGTCGACACTTTCTACTCCATGCTTGATTTTTTAAAGCTAATCGAGGTTACCCAATCCTGCTTTGAGCGCGTGGGTGCCTGTCTGAATCGTTTCAAGCCCAGCCGGTGCTAGCATCAGATCTACCAGGAGGAGGTGAAATTACCCACGGGCATTCCGCCACGCGCGCAAGTTGGCTCCTGCTCGAGCCGGCCGTCTTGCCAAGGGACGACCTGGGACTGGGATCGATGGCCGACACGGCTGTGCTGTTGCACGCACAGCTCGTCATACACAACACAAGGGATATAGGTACTCCCTCCGTCCCAAAATAAATGACTTGAGTGTGTCTAGATTCGTATGTACCTACGTACTAAAACGTGTCTAGATACATCCAAATCTACATAAACTCATGTCACTTATTTTGGGACGGAGGGAGTATTTTTTTTTGCGGGTCCTGCCCGCGGCATCGATCTCAGGCTGCAAGCGGGCCGTGATGCGGGAGCCCGCATAAGCACCGCATGTGTCCGCTTGATTTAAGTGGGGTTATGCGGGCGGCCCACATAATTTATGCGGCAGTCCACGGCAGCCTGCATACCCCACATAAGTTACAGGAGGCAAAACACTGAGGCAAAACAAATCCCAGATTACGCTTGCTAGCTTCCAGCTGATATATAGAGATACCAAACACAACTAGCCAACTTTCTTCTACTAATCATTAAATGTTTCAAAGTTCTCAGAAGGGACACCAAAACATGGCTGGAAGTACATCAACGAATCAAAGCAAGCATAGGACATATACATGCCAGTTTGACACAAACTGAAGAACATCTACTATCATCTAGTTTATCTCACAAACTGGATGCTCCCTCGAAACCAATTGCTGATATTACTTCACGTCGACGACACCGATCCTCTCGTGGAGCTCCTACAGTTTGACACAAGCCCAAGATTTAGAGCTAGTATAAAAAAAACCTACACGTAATTTCATTGAATTGAATAGGCATCTCAGGTTATCTCATTGAATTGCATTTCCACGATATAGATGAGAATGAGATGGTATGACATGAAATACTCAGAAACAATACAGTACCCCTACTTACACAATTTTGAAACTAATATCATATTCAGCATGACTGTAGCTAGGACCAAACTAATGTCATATTCAGCATGACTGCAGGTAGGACCAAAACTAATTTCATATCTTGCTAACCAGAGAAACTGCACATGAGCACGAGCATAGCATTTCAAAAACTAAACAAGTTACCTGTAACGATGCAATCCCACCTACCGGAAAAGGTGCTACTCACGGTCTGATTCATCTGAAAAAGTAAGAGAATTTCTCGTTAGCCATGAGGAAAAATACTAGCTAGAAGATAGTTTGATAAAGACAAATTTTACATACCGGCTGCCTTGAACCAGTCCTGGAGGCATATCAGGGCCTCGACGGTAGAGCATGCGAGACTACTCCTATAGTCGCTGATGACGCGTCCTCTAGTGCTAAAAGCAGACTTTGAAGGAACGGTAGAAGCTGGGATGGCCAATATATCACGGGCCATCTTAGAGAGCACAGGGTATTTTGAAGAGCTTTTTTTCCACCATTCTAAAATGTCAACTTCCTCTTTTCGAGGTGTCAAATCTTCTTTCAAATATCGATCTAGCTCATTGCTCGACTGCCCTCTTTTGAACTTCATGTACTGATCCCACTTTGCAAGTGGATCATCATCATCTTCCACCTCAGTATCACTTTCTCTTTGTGACTGAATAGAAACCGCCTTTCTATATTCGTCGAAGAGATCTTCCATGATTTGCTTCACTTCACTCATCCATTTTATGGCCTCCTCTTCACTTCCAAAGTCATTCAAGAGAAATTCAAGGAAGTCGTACTTGAACCTCGGATCAAGTATGACGGGAATGCAAGCTGACTTGTATGTCTCTATCCAATACCGATTGAACTTGATTTGCATTTGTTTTACATACGTGCAATTGTTAGATCCTAGGTTGATGGTTGTCCATTCAATAGCTTTCTATTCAGATTTGATTCCTCTTTGTTCAACATCTTCTTAATTTTCCAAAACTGGTAGAAATGAAGATGAGAGGTGGGATACTTCGAGCCTGAAAGGATCACTGTTGCTGTGTAGAAAACCTGCAACAACTTGCATATAGCTTCAGCCATTTTCCATTCAGAGGGCGAAGGGGCAAATGTATAATCCTTATCTTGTTTTTCTAGGGAATAGAATGCATTTCTGAGAGGCAATGCAGCTTCAAGCATCAAATAAGTAGAATTCCAGCGAGTAGTCACATCAACGGAAGGACTTTTATATTTAGCAGTCAGTCCTTCTTGTATGATTATCTCAAGAAACTTCTCAACCCTGCCTTGTGAACTTTTGAAAAACTTGGCACTTTCCCTAATGTTATTGACTACGGGTTTTATTTCCCGTAAACCATCTTGGACAATTATGTTGAGAACATGTGTTCTACAGCGGACATGAAGTAACTTTCCTTCTATTGGTAAAACCCCCTTGTTCTTCAAGTTCTCTCTCAACAGATTGACCATTGCGGTATTGACTGAGGCATTGTCCAATGTAAAGCTAAACAACTTATCCTCTAAGTTCCATTCCTGAATGGTCTTTAGCACTATATTGAACATGTTCCAAGAGTTATGGGGTGTCTCCAACATGGAAAATCTTATAACCCTTTTATGGAGCACCCACTCACTAAAAATGACATGACATGTCATGCAAAAGTAACCTAATTTCTGATTCGACGTCCACATATCTCCTGTCAGAGATATGCGTGCATCAGAATTTTCCAAGCATTCTTTCAATTTATTTCCATGATCATTAAAAACAGCCATGCACTCCTTCTTTATAGTTGTCCTAGACACTTTTTCAAACCATGGATTTAACGCAGCAGCAAACTCTCTAAAAGGCTTGTATTCAACAAAAGAAAATGGCATTTCATTGACCACTATTAGTTTGATGAGTTTTTGTCTTGCAACCACTGGATCAAATTTCCAATTTCGATCAACTCTCTCAGGATGACCCATCTTACCAACCATTTCATGCATTGCTGTTTTTGCTTTTCGCATACCTTTAAATGCCGTTTGAGAGAGCTGGTACCCGTATCTCTTGCAGCTGCAAATACTTGTCGACAATGCACACATCTTCCTTTCACAAGTTTCCCGTCTCTATATATTGGCATAGCCTCTGTCCATATGGCTGATATCAACTTGCGGCATTTTCTTGTTGAGGCTACATGCATGGAAAACACATAGTTAGCTTATCAAGAGTGGACTAAAACTAGATGAGTAATCTAGGAATACGTGGCGGTGGTGGATCTTACCTTCAGAATGAGTCATTCTTGTACCCGGGGAGAGATCCTCAATAGAAGGAGAAATATGTGGTAGATATGGTATTGGAGATGTCATGGTACAACTTGGCGACTGTTGTTATGTCTCGGGACAATCTTCCATCTTTGCTCTTTTTAGTGCAGCGGACCTCGCCATTGACGATGCCCTTCTCGATGCTTCAGATCTAGCAAGCATGTTTACCCTCGGAGAACTTGCCACTTGCATAGGAGAACGAAGTCGTGGACTGGCTGACTTTGAACCGATTGAAACGTCTCCCTAAAAAGAATGAAGTCAAACAATTCAATTCAGAATTTATAAAGATCATCAACTAAATAAAGCCAAGTCAGACACAAAAAGAAAACCTTTCTATTGTTGCTCCTTTTCAATCTTGGCTTTGGATGGGGTTTTTCCGTGTGAAGCTCGTCCTCTCCCACTTGCACGCGAGATACCTATAAAACATACTTATTTAATAAATATATCACACATGTTCTGTAAGATAAAGCATATGTATTTAATGAATTATTGCAATTGCAGTGAGATATGAAATATATATAACCAGTCCTTGTAAGTTGCTGCCGGTAATTCCCTTAGATTAGATGTTTGGATCCGTGTGTAAGAGGTATTTTTATTAACTATATGATTCAGATTGTGTCTTTGAAGAAACACAAGATACTGCTGAAAAATCTTGGTCCATGTATTGTTGAACAAGTCTATCTACTATGTTTCAATGGTAGTGTACTTCAGCTAATTTGTAATACAATATTAATACAGAAATTACAGGCTAGGAGCACTAATGCCTTCACAATTTAATCATCAAGCTAACGTACGTGACACTATGATCCACCATCCATTGCTTATTAGTTGCGGTGTGAGGTCCCAAGAAATTTTGGTGGTTAACATTAACAAGCTGACCGTAAATTTCCTTGCCATGAAAAACACTCATATTAGCCAGAGAAAAAAATAGCAAAAGAAAGAGACACATGGAAAATGACAAGCTCGTATCTGCAAAAGAAAATACGACGGAAACGGCTGTGAAATGCTGTAACGACTTTTGCTACTTGGACTAAGATTTCAGCCAAAAACGTGGGACAACAACGCAAGCTACAAAGCTCCAGTCAAGCGCCTGATAGTACTTACATAGAGAAAGGCATAGGATAGTTTTTTTTCCCGCAAAAAACCATTATGTTTTAAAAAAAATATGTTATTACAGGTCCAGCCACTTGCACGTGCTACTAGTCACGACGCACACACACAACAAGCCGTCACGTTACCATCCTCTCCCTGTCATTTTTCACCCATTATTAGTACTCTCCAAAGAGACCAAGCTTGATCTCCAGAGACGTGGCTAATCGTGGACGGGGCTAATAAGTTTGTTTTCTTTCTTTTTGACAATGTGGATGGGGCTGAGTTGGTCTCGAAAACCAGCAGAAATAGTCTCGAAAACCTGGACAGAGAGTGTAATAAAGATACGTTTTACTCGGAACGAAACTCGTCTACTTGATTTCTCCTTGGCTTCACTAGAAATAATTCGGCGAGGACATTGGAACTTCTACAGGTATTTGAAACTAGTATACAGCTGCAATCATTCTCTTCAACTTGGTTTTTAGCCAGTTTTAAAAATTTAGTGTTTTAGTTATAACTTGGGTACAACGTTGACTGTAGGCTGGAGAATGAACACTTGAACAATGTTGGCAAGTTCAGAGCGATGAAGACTGTCCCATTACCATTCCGGGAACTCGAAACTGTCTGACAATACAGACAGAATAGTGTGACAACAATGCTCCTGATATCAAGGGAATTTAGGATCACGGTTCCAGGAATTGTACGCTGACCCTAGTAGTGCTTGCTGCTAGATTTGTGTCAAGGTGAAAATAAAAGCCTTCAAGGAGCATATTCACAAGATGATGGTGTTGCTAATCTTAAGATGGAATAAAATTAGATGGTGAATCATACAGAGGCATGTGCTAATCTTAAAATAGCTATGATTCAGAGACATGTGCGATACATTCAAAATGACTTCTCTGGATCTAGCTCTCAGATGATGACAGGAACTTAAATAATTAAGAAACGAAACAGCTCACCATGTTATTGCACTGCTGCAGCTTCCCGTCGTTGTCCCTGCCCATCTGAGGATCGTCGCCGTCGACGTCGTCTTGGCCGCCCACCATCCCCATGCTGTTCGTGCCCGTCTTGCATCCCTTTGACCCTGGGTCTGCCGTCCTCCCCACACCACCGTGTAGCAGGTTCTTTGTTGGTGCGGGTGGAAGGGGAATAGAGGGAGGGGGAGGAGCCAGAGGAATGGTGGCCATGGTGGATCTAGCCTGCTCGTCGAGGGTCTTGCTATTGAGGACTGGAATCGGTGTAGGTGGTAGGGGAATAGAGGGAGGGGGAGGGGGCGGAGCCGGAGGAGGGGCGGCGGCCATGGCGCATCTAGCCTGGCGGCGCTGTAGCTGTGCCTAGGTCTTTCACGACCTGGTCGAAGGGAGAACGGGGAGATAGAGGGGGCTATGCGGGAGATATGTTGGATATGCGGGCGGCCCGCAGATGCCGCTTATTTCAACTAACGTTACGCGGGAGCCTGCATAAGTGATTAAGTGGGCTGAAATACGTGGCGCCGCCGACGTCCCGATTCCATTTGCAGAGTTACATCGATCACGGATGGATAGCTCGCCATACATACACGCCGTTCGTGCGATCGCAAAGTACATGAACGTGCTACTAGGGTGTCTCCACCTGGGGAGACACAAACGACCACGGGCTCTTCGGTTCTGTTCGCGCGGACACAAATGGACCGTTCATTCTGTCTAGCGGGGCGACCCATTCGATCACAGGTCCGGGATGCCAATCTTGTCACCAAGACCAACTCCAATGGCCCCCCGCATTTCCAATAGGACTTTTTTTACCGATTCAGTCTGTTTGCAGGGCGGTGTGGACAGGCCCCGGAGGCGCCGGCCGGCTGGAATGGCCGGTGCACCCAGCGGTGTCCCCATCTGTCCGGCCTTTTCTTCCTAGGACCAACTGAACCAAATTAAAAGAGGACCAGCAGAGTACCAAACTGAAACAAATTTAAAGGTCAAGCGAAGTACGAAATCAGGACACATTGTTCATACATGCACTCAAACATAAATAGATGAGGAATCTATGCATATCGTTGTAGGATCATCTCCCTCTTCTTCTCGAACCAACTCCGTTGAATTGGGTTCATCTCGCTGAGATCCGCAGTCATGGTCCGGTTTTCTTCGGCAAGTCACTGGAGTTCTACCTTCTCCTTTATTGCACGAGCGTTGATCTCTTCTATCTCAAGACGCTTTGATTGGATCTCGTAGTAGCTCTTCGCCACATCTTCTCTCTCCTTGTGTTTTCTCTCTTCCCTCTTGTCGATGGACACCTTCTTGTCGGCGATCAACTCCTTTAGTGTCTCCTGGATGGCAACTGACGAAGCTTCACGCTTGAGCTCTAGCTTGGAGTTGTTCCTCCCTCTCAGCCTTTTGGTTGTTGCCGACACTTCCTTGTTGATGTTGATTCCGGCGCCTCCTCCCTTTGCACTTCCCGCATAGAGCTCTTTCCACTTCTCGCAATCCTTGAGCTTCGTCCAACAATGGCCCAATGATACGTCGTAAACGTATCTATAATTTTTGATGTTCCATGCTTGTTTAATATCTACTTTCTTTATGTTTTGTTCATACTTTGAGGTATTTTTATACATTTTCTGGAACTAACCTATTGACAAGATGCCACAGTGCCAGTTGCCTGTTTTCTGCTATTTTTGGTTTCAGAAAATCTGAAAACGAAATATTGTCGGAATTGGACCGGATAAAAGTCAAAGTCAATATTTTACCAGAAGACTCACGGAGCCAGAATACGAGATGGAGAGGGACCAGGGGCTGGCCACACCACCTGGTGGCGCGGGCCAGCCCAGGCCACGCCAGGGGATGGTGTGGGCCCCTCGGGTGTCCACTTACCTTGCCTCTTCGCCTATATATTCCCCCCGAGACGAAAACCCTAAATACAAGATCAGAATTCCATGAAACGTTCCACAGCACCGCCGCCACCGAAGAGGAGATTCGGGGGACAAAAGTCTCTGTTCCGGCACCCCGCCAGGACGGGGAAGTGCCCCGGGAGCCATCTCCATCGACTCCACCGCCATCTCCATCGCCATTGCTGACTCCCGTGAAAAGGAGGGAGTAGTTCTCTCTCGAGGCTAAGGATTCTACCGGTAGCTATGTGTTCATCTCTCTCTCTCTATGCATGATCTTATCGAGATCATGAGCTTTGTAATCTATAGATCTATTCGGCTACTCAAGTGCTTTAATTAATCTCTGCTTATCCCCATGTGTATGAAGTTGACAATGTGCACACCGTTTGGCACTTTGGCTAACGTTACATAAATACTTATCATGAGTATAATTTGAGTTGGATGTCTCTATGAGATTGTGATGTTTGTTGGAATCATCTAACGCTCAAGGTGACAGTAAGGGGTTATCTAGATGGGGAATGCGAACTTTAAGGTGTGTTGTTATAGCCCTACATCGTCCAACCAGAGAGTAGTTCAGGGTAGCATCATGAAGAGAAGATATTTATATGAGAGTGTCCACTAGTGAAAGTATGATCCCTAGGCCTTATTTTTAAGCATTGAAACACCGTTTACAATCAGTTCTGTTACATGTTTGCTTGCTGCCACTCTTATTTCAGATTGCAATTTCCACTTATAATCATCCATATTACTTGTATTTCACTATCTCTTCACCGAACTAGTGCACCTATACACCTGACAAGTGTATTGGGTGTGTTGGGGACACAAGAGACTTCTTGTATCTTGATTGTAGGCTTGCTTGAGAGGGATACCTTTGACCACTTCCTCCCTGAGTTCGATAAACCTTGGGTGATCCACTTAAGGGAAACTTGCTGTTGTTCTACAAACCTCTGCACTTGGAGGCCCAACACTGTCTACAAGAATAGAAGCGTGCGTAGACATCAAGCTATTTTCTGGCGCCGTTGCCAGGGAGGTAAGGTAAAAGGTACTCACATCCTCTGGCTACTAAGCTATCTTCTAGTATTGTTGCTGGTGTGTGAGTGCTCGAAGTTATTTCCTTTAGATTCTGCAATCATATCTTTTTGTTTCTTGTTTTTATTTTCACTAGTTAGGCATAATGGGAAACAACAACAAAATTAGAGAGCTTTTTAGTATTTTTTTCTTAAGGTAGAACATGAATGGTTTGAAAAGAAAATTTAAAAACCTATGGAACTTTCTTTGCATGCTAATAACAATGTTATTAGTATGAATCCTTTGAACACCATTATTGCTAATGCTATAGAAAAGTCTAAGCTTGGGGAAGCTGGTTTTGATGAGCATGATATTTTTAGTCCCCCAAGCACAGAGGAGAAAATTTACTTTGATGATACTATACCTCCAATATATGATGATTACAATGATGAATATGATATCTTCAGTCCACCTACTATTGAGGAGAAAATTAATTATGATTACAATATGCCTCCTATATTTGATGATTATGGTGATGAGAATAATAATTATAGCTATTTTGTTGAATTTGCTCCCACTATGATTAATAAGAATAACTATGCTTATGTGGAGAGTAATAATGATTATATGCATGTGGCTCATGATAAGAATGTTTTATGTGATAGTTATATTGTTAATTTTATTCATGATGCTACTGAAAGTTATTAGAGAGAGAGGGGAAAATGGTTTTATGTATCTCAACAATATTAAGTTCCCCCTCTTTATGTTGAAATTTTTGAAGTTGCACTTGTTTTGCTTTCGTATGCTTGTTGCTTTGTGTTTTCATGACTTGTTTCTTTGCAAGATTATTTTTCATAGGAAGTGGGTAAGACTTAAATTTGTTCCATATTTTCTTCTTGATGCTCTCTTCTACTTCAATTCATATTTCTTATGTGAGCATCATCGAAATTATCGTGCCTAGCTCAAAGGCGTTAAAGAAAAGCACTTATTGGGAGATAACCCAAATTTTTAGTCAATAGATTTTTGTTTTGTTGAGTCTTGGAAGTTATTACCTCACTAATAACCTCTCCTTATTATTTTTGTGTGGTTTTTGTGCCAAGAATAACCTCTAATGATAGAGAAATAAGATTTGGGAAAGTTGTTGTCCCGAAACAGATTTTTGTGCTTCACTGTAAAAATTCATGAAAAATCTCTGTACGTCGGATTGAGTTGTAACTTTTTGTCCTTCTGACCCAGGTTGTTATCTAACTTTCATTAGCTTAACACTTTTCGATTTGAGCAACAGAAGGTCTTCGGAAAAATCATTTTTTACTTGCTGGTCTATTTTGACAGATTTTTGCTATTATTTGCATTTGCCTCTTAATCTTTTTCTCTTTGAGTTCTCCTTGATCATTTGAACTTTTAAAAGGAATTACTACAGTAGCTTGTATTTTAATGGAAGTTTTACTAGTGTTGAAACTAAACCTAAAGACTTATTATCTTAACTGCACTAATGTTGCTAATGAAGATTGTGTGAAGTTTTGTATGAAGGAAATTTTAAAGTGTAGGGAAGAACAATGTGATAAGATGAAGTATGGACAAAAGTTCAAGTTTGGGGATGCCACCCGTGTTACCCCAAGAAATATTCAAGAAGTACAAGCGTCAAAGCTTGGGGATGCCCAAGGCATCCCCTTCTTTATCAATAATTCCAGGTTTCTTCCAAACACTTCATTTTTATTGTTTCATGCACAATTGTGTTGTTCTTGGAGCATCTTTGTTTTTAGTTTTGTTTTGTTTGGTTTGCTTAAGTAAGTTGGTTGGATCCCAACACACTTCTTTTGGAGAGAGACACACCCGTTATTTATTGCCTAGAACACTCTAGTTTTCACTCTTATTGTTCTATGAGTGTTCTCCTTTGCTAGCACTGCGTTTAGCTTTAGTTTTCGATTGGTGTTGGAAAAGAGTAGGAAGTTTCATGCTTATAGTGGTACAAAAGGAGCTTGTTTTGACTGTGACCTAGACTTTATCATGTCATGTTTGATATTGTTTTGACTCTATGCTTAGTAATTATTGTTGTAGCATGACTTGTTACAAACAATTGAGATTGCTTAATGTGGCTTGAAAGAATCATGCGTTGTTTTAGCATATAAAAGCATAATATTATGGTATTCTCCTTAAATGCTTTATTTGGGTTGACTTGGCATATGCTCACACCATGTTAAGACTATACCAAGTCACCATAGCCTCTATAATCATTTAGTTTTCGTCTTGTAATATCACTTTATGCTTTAATTAATAATGTTTTGTCACTTTGCATGATTATGGCCATTATTGCTCTCTTAGTTGGTCGCTCCCAGTCTTTTGCTAGCCTTCACGCCAAGTATGAGTTCCACTCATGCATCCAACTCTAAATAAATCAAGTTATTCCAAAGAGTCCACCATACCTAACTATTAGCATTATTGCTATTCCAAGTATATTCATGTTTTTATCTACCTTCCGAATTAAACTTGTTATGTGAAAATTAGTGATTAAAGCTCTCACTAACTTGATGGCACACTTTATTTTTCTTGCACTTAATAAACTTGAACCATTATGCCCATCTATGCTGCGTATATGCTTGCGTTTTGTAAGCTGTGAATTAGCAGAACCATGTTACCATGGGGAACACTTTCAACATTGCACTTTATTTAGTTGATATCATGTTCTTTTGCTTATGGATCCTGACGGTGTGAAATGAAAGGGGAGCTTGTAAGGCTGATGGAGTTCGTATATGTGTTAGAGAAACGCCTGAGCGGCTGGTCTAATACATGCCTAATCATGGTGGAAACCTACAGCATAACCATAGTGAGAAATCTATGAAGCATCCTCTATAAAAAAACCTATGCAAATAGGAAAGAAAAAAAAGAGAAAAAAAGAAAAAAAGCCTATGCAAATAGGAAATAAAAGGATCACTGAGATGCTCATTGTCTGCTTGCCTTGTCATTTTGATATGGGGAATCTTCTGTATCATCGGGCAAGGGGTACCCCGTTGGTGGTTCTCTATGATACACATGTACTTAAATGACAAGAACTTACCCGTGACTAAAGTTGAGTAGCATGAGGAACGGTACTCGTAAGTAAGGGGCATGAGATTTTCAGCTTATATCTTGTCAAGCATATCCTCATATTTGTTCACTTTAACCTTAATCACCTAAATATGCTTATGATAGGGGTAATGACAACTGAAAGTGTCGTCGGTTTGAGGACAAGTACGCCATGAGGGGGTCCTCGAGGTGTGCGGAAGAGAGGGGTGTGAGACGTATGGTATTCAGGGACGGTGAGCACACAAGTTTACCCAGGTTCGAATCCGCCAGCTATGGACGGATCCTACTCCTGCTAGCAATCCAGTAATTCGGCAGAGCCGGAATATGGGTTACAAGGGTTTCGCCTGTGCGAGTTAAAGGTCTAAAGTATTGGGTTCCCTAAAGGCTCTCCCTAGGACGGCTTATATAGATATCCGGCCTAGGGTTTACAGGAGAGATCAATCCGGCTACGACTAAGAGTTGGTTACAGAGTACATCTTGAACTACAAGTAACATTATGGGCCTAAGTCGGTAAGTCTTCTGGGCCTTCCCGTAGTCGGATTGGACTCCGTCTTCTCTCTCTAACTGGGCCGCCCGTGAAGCAAAGCTCTAACCCGAAGTGGGCCACCCTGGTCAGTGAGGAACATTGAGGATACCCGAAAAGTATATCCCCAACAGTAGCCCCCGGAGGCCTCCAAGATCCAAAGTCGGATTCTATCATCGTCTAGCTTGATCTTCGGCTTGCAGAATCTTGAAGGGTTCCTGAAACTTCATATTAAAAAATACGATCCGGGTCTTAAAAGTAAGTCGGACCTTTCAATTAGTTACTCGGATTTTCCAGCTCGTTTTTAAACTAATCCGGAACTTGGTCTCCAACGCCAACTGACATAAGCATGGTCAAGTCACGTCATCTGACAGACATTCCATCAGCACGACCGTTGGTGGGTCCGTGGTTAGCGGAACCGAGGCGCCGTTTCATACATGCGTGGAGACCGAGGCGACGCAATCATCGCGCTGGCCCTTCCCAGTTCTTTCCACGACGATTGGCGGTTACACTGTAGCATTTGCACGAATCTTGGTGCAAGTAGGTGAATATAAGGGGTCTAGATTCCTTCTCCTCTCCACCAGTCCTTCGCTGTTCCTTTCTTCCCAATTCTCCAGCGCGCCCATAGCCTTTTCGTCCTCCCCCCACAGAGCTCCTAGCGCCGCCACTTTAGGGTCACCCCTTTCCACCGGAGAGAAAAATGGCTTCATCCTCTTCTTCCTCTCTGGCGGCGGCGTCGGCGCAGCTGCAGAAAAGGAGAGTTTCTGGGGAATCTGGATCCCCTGCGCCCTCGACGAGGCGGGCCTCAAGAACGTGGAGAAGGAGGGGCTTCTCGCCGCCGGCGACTGGTGGAGCGGTTCCGGCGAAACCATCCCCAATCCGCGCGAGGGCGAGCGCGTCCACTTCGGCACCCATCTGGACCGAGGTTTGTCTTTTCCTCCCTCCGAGTTCTTCTCCGAGGTGATCGAACATTATGGAGTTCAACTCCATAATCTTCCTCCCAATTCCCTTCTAGAGATGAGCGTGTTTGCTGCGCTTTGTGAGGGCTTTCTCGGCATTAGGCCGAGTCTGCTTCTCTTCTGGTACTACTTCCATGTCCGGAGAAATTCCATTACCGCCGGTGTTCCTTATATCATCGGTACTATTAGTTTTTCTGTTAGACGAGACCGGTCCTATCCCAAAATTTCTGCCAGTGACTCGGTCAAACAATGGCCAGCCACTTTTTTCTATCATAGGGATATTTCGGCTCCCGGCAAAGCTACTACTTTGCCGGCTTTTGTCGACGGAGCTGCCACGGCCCAGCCTTCCTGGGACGAGGCTGCTCCGGCTCTCACCAACGATCTGATCCTCGCTAAGAGGCGGACCGAATATCTTATCAAGCACAAGGGTCTGAATGGATCTGACTTAGTCCAGTGCTAGGTCTCACGTCGGATCCAGCCACTTCAGTACCACGGGGATAGACTAATGCATTCCATCACGTCTTCCAAAAAAGACTCTCTCCGCATCAGCTCCAAAGCCTACACCACTCAAGGCTACATCAGCCAGATCAAGTGGCTGATCAAAGAGCGGATCGAGAGGAGGATTCCGGAGATTTCTCTAGACATGCACACTGCGGAAGATCCCGTGGTGCCGGTACGCTTCTACCAGAACATCTTTTGCGTATTTCACTTTCGAATTATACTGCAATGCTGATTTTGTGTTCTTACTTTTAGCTTGCTAACCTCCCCAAGTCGGAGCTTGCTCCACTCGAAGGATATCCTCCTGAGTTTTCTCAGGAGACGGAAGTGGTCCCATTGCCGGACCTTGCGCTCAAGAAGCGCAAAGCTCCAACAGTGGCTGTTGGCACAAAGGAAGTGCCCGTTGTGAAGAGGTAACTTTTATTCACAATTTCCGCCTTTGTGCCTTTCTCAAATTTCTTTCTGAGATGTAATGTTTCTGACTTTACTACATTCTCAGAGCGAAACCTCTCATCAAGGGTAAGGGGAAGGGGATTCCTGCGAATCCCCTGCGACAGGCGAAGCTTACCATAGCTTCCCCTGCCACGGCTCCTCCAACTCCTGCCCCTCAACCTTCTGCAACACCGGCGATTACTCCTTCTCCGGTTGTTGTAGAAGATCTGGCTCCTTCAACGGCGCCTGTGATCCTTGGATCGCATACTGACGTCACCGTGGGTGCGTCAGCTCAAGATAAGGGTGAACCCTCTTCGGGTAATGATCCCTTGGCTGAAGTCTTCGCCGACAACCTCCTCAGCAACCCCGGACTTGCCAAGTTTGGCTTATCCCGGAAGTCCACATAGGAGATCCAGCGGCTGGCCAGGCAAGTCCTGGACAAAAGCCATCTATCCCCCGAAGAGGAAGCGCAAGAAGCAGAGGACATCAAGTTCTCCGACCTTCTCGCTCAAGTCCGCCTTCGCGACGAGAGGATCAGGACTGGCGAGCTTCCAACAACTCCAGTGATTCCTCTTACCCTCGCCGAGAAGGTGGCAGCTGAAGTAAACGCGGGGTTAGACAAACTTACCCGCGAGCAATATGTAAGTCGGAATTCCAACTCTTGTTTTTACATTATGTTATATCATATCCTCTAGCCCCCAAGCATGAAGTAGGATATAGAAATCCGAGTTTATGCTTTCATTAGGATGCCAAAGAACGAACTAGTGTAGCCCCCAAGGCTCGTGCTGATATTTTAGCAAAAAATATTAGCCCGAGTCTTAAGTAGCTTTGTGACTTTGGGTATTCTGACTTACAGAAAGTATGTTCCTATAACCAGGAATTGCTAAAAAATGTCTGTGATAAGCGAAGAGAGATCAAAACTCTCCGGCTTAAAAATGCTGAGCTCAAGGTAGCTAAGGATGAAGCCGAAGGTAAACATTTCGAGATTCAGACCTTGTCTTTTGCTTCTTTTCAATGTTGAATTTTTTCTGAACTGTTGTTCTTTTTGACTTACAGCGTTGGTGAAACAATCCATCGCTATGATTGAAGAGGCCGAGAACCTCAAGACCTTAGTGGTGGAGAACAAAGGACTTCGCCAAGAGCTGGAAAAGCTCAAGGCGGATCATGAGACGAGCATAGCTCAAGTCCTGGAATCCTCCTCCATGGCCATTGAAGAGCACGATCGCAAGATTGCCGCTCAAGATAAGGTTATCTCGGACCTCAGTAACGAGCTTGGCAGAGAGAAGGACATTTCCCAGGCGCTCCGGGCTGAACTCCAGAGTCTCCGGGAGGAGAAAACCAAGGTTGACGACGTCATTTTCGGTACGTTCCATTTCTCTGACTTTTCCTTTCTTCGACTTTCATCAATGTCGGTTTTTTCTTATATTTGTTTTGTGTATAGGTCCTTTGAACTTGACGGACTCCTCCTCGTCCAAGCCCCGCACTCACCGGCTTACCCAAGTCGGTGATCTTCTTCATGACTACCGCCAGTCCCTTGAGGACACTGGCGAATCTCTGAGGATTCCGAACATGCCAAGCATGTCGGACTTCCAGGTGCGGGAGAAGGCCAAGGAGATGCCACAGCTCGTTCGGGACTGGAACATGTCCTACGTGCGGACTGATGCGCAGAACGCTCTCACCATGGTCATGAGCCACCATGGAAACATAGAGATATGGCAAGTGACCAGAGGGTACTGCAAAGTAGACGAAGACGGCCAGGAGCAAGACCTGCAAGCTATCATGCACTCCTGCGCCGGATATGGGTGCCACGTAGCTGACCTGACCAGCTATGAGGTCCCCTTATTCAACCGCGTAGCTACTCCACCACCTCCTCCAGAAGAAACCGAAGAAGTTCCCGATGATGAACGGACCACCTCGGATCCGGACATTACGGAACGATATCAAGGCGGAGTAACCAGCGATCCGGCAGCTCCTTCATCTCCTCCTACATCATAGATCAAAAAACTATGTTTTATTCTGTAAAGACATGATGCGTTTTGTAAATATTAAGTACTGTGACTTTTGCTAGTGCTAAGTTTTTTTAATCTATTCAACACTTTTGCCTTACACTTTTTGCGTGCCTGAAATGTTTTCATAAGCACTTAGAATTTTCCGTCTCTACTTATCGTTTATCTGGCTTTCCGCTTTGTTCCTTTCGTGAGCCGGCTAAACCTTCAGCCGGAAACTTTGCCGAGCAACGGAGCTCAATTGCTAAACCAGTTTAAACTCGGAATCAAAGCCGGCTTTCAGTACCAACAATTCACTACTCGGAAGATACCCGCATCCAGCAATCAGACAAATAATTTAAGTAAAGACTAGAATTTTTTAGAGTTATACCCGAAGGTAGCAGTTTTAGAATCGGAAATCTAAACCAGAACGAACATGAGCATAAAGTACTTTCAAGCATTCTGGGATTTTCGACTATGACATGATCATTAGGAAATAAGATGGTACAAACTTCTCAGGAAAACTTTGAGGTAACCAAAACTTTTATTTCTCACAGAACATGTACATATGTATGATTACAAAGAAAGATAAAACTAAGAATAAAAGGGACGTAGCTGAGCAATATTCCATGGTCTATCTAATTCATCCGGATTTGTACTGCCTCTAGCTCTCTTTCTCTTCTTAGTAGCAGGTCTTTCTTTGACTGGCCTCGTGTCAGTTAAGTAGTACGACCCATTGTGCAATACTCCACTAACTAAAAAGGGCCCTTCCCATATTGGGGAAAGTTTGTGCTTTCTTTGTTGCACAAGCCTGAGAACCAAGTCACCTTTATTGGAAGATCTAGTTTGGACTCTCTGGCTATGATATTTGCGTAACTTCTGCTGATAGGCTGTAGATCTCATTTCAGCAATGACGCGAACTTCTTCGGCTAAGTCGAGATCATTTTGTCGAGAAATCTCGGCATCCTCTTCGATATACGCGGCCACCCTAGGAGAAGTATGAATCAAGTCACTAGGAAGAGATGCTTCTACACCATAGACCAAGAAGAAAGGTGTATATCCTGTTGACCTGTTCGGAGTTGTTCGCAAACTCCAAATTACAGAGGGTAGTTCCTCTGCCCAAGCCCCCGCAGCACGTCTAAGTGGTGCTTCGAGTCTTGGTTTCAAGCCTTGTAGAATTAAACCATTTGCTCTTTCGACTTGTCCGTTAGCCTGTGGATGCGCGACTGATGCAATGTCAAGCCGGATATTTTGCTCGTCGCAGAATTCATCCAACTCTCCCATGGAAAAGTTACTCCCGTTGTCCGTGATAATGCTATGTGGATAACCATACCGGATTATAACATCCTCGACAAATATTTTGGCTGTTGCTCCATCACAACTAGTGACAGGTTTAGCCTCGATCCATTTCGTGAATTTATCCACCATCACCAAGAGATGGGTAAATCCACTTGGAGCTCGTTTAAAAGGTCCTACCATATCAAGCCCCCAGACCGCAAAAGGCCATGTTATAGGTATTGTTCGCAGCTGATCAGCCAGAACATGAGCTTGCTTGGCGTACTTTTGGCAGCCTTTGCATGTCTTGACTAATCGTTCGGCATCTGCCTAAGCTGTAAGCCAGAAAAAACCATGTCGAAAAGCTTTTGCCACTAAAGATTTGGCTGCAGCGTGGTGTCCACACTCGCCTTCGTGGATTTCTCTTAAGATTTCCACTCCTTCTTCCGGAGATACACAATGCTGAAAACCCCCAGAAATACTCCGTTTATGGAGCTCACCTTTAACAATAGTATAGGCTTTTGCTCGTTGGATAATCTGCCGGCTCAGCACCTCGTCTTTGGGTAATTTTCCATCTACCAAGTAATCAAGGTAGGGTTGAGTCTAGCTGGGAATTACAGCCAGAACTGCTATTAAAGGTGAGTCGGATTTGGTCGGATATTCCTCATCTACTCCCTTTAGCGAGGGAACTTTGAGGTGCTCTAAAAATGCGCCATCCGGAACCTCTTTCCGCGTAGAGCCTATTCGAGACAGTGCATCTGCTTCCTCGTTTTCTGCTCGAGGGATGTGTTGAACTTCAAACCCTTCGAACGATTTAGATAGATCATCCACGACAGCCTTATATGCTGCCATGTGCTTATTTGCATTACAAATATCCGAGACTTGCTGAGCAACAAGATCCGAATCTCCGTAACACATCAAACGTTGGATGCCGATATCCTTAGCAATCCGGATTCCATGTAACAGTGCTTCATATTCGGCAATGTTGTTTGTCACTGTGAAGTGGATCTGCAACACGTATAAAAGTTTATCTCCTTGGGGTGATTTGAGCACCACGCCAGCCCCCGAGCCCCCTCGAGCCTTGGACCCGTCGAAAAAGAGGGTCCAATATTCCGACTCAGGGAGGACCATATTCTCCTTGGTCTCCGTCCAATCAGTGACAAAGTCGGCAAGGATCTGGGATTTGATTGCTGTCCGGGGTTTGTAGTCAATATCGAAAGCTGCAAGCTCTATACCCCATTTGGCGACGCGTCCTGTGGCATCGCTATTGTTGATTATATCTCTCATGGGAGCTTTGCTCACCACGGTAATTGGATGCTCCTGAAAATAGTGTCGTAACTTACGAGATGCTAGAAAAACACCGTAAGCCAACTTTTGATAGTGCGGATATCGCTGTTTTGATTCTGTCAGGACCTCGCTGACAAAGTATGTCGGACGCTGCACCAGGTGCTCCTGATTTTCTTCTGGTCTCTCCACCACCATAACTATACTGACAACCCTATTTGTCGCAGCAATGTAAAGCAACATCGGTTCCTGAGGTTCCGGCGCTGCTAGGATAGGAGTAGATGAGAGTACTTTCTTCAGGTCTTGTAGTGCAGCTTCGGCTTCGTCAGTCCAGACTAAATCCTTAGTCTTCTTCAGGAGTTTGTATAATGGTGCGGCTCTTTCACCAAGCCGGCTTACAAATCGACTGACCGCAGCAATGCAACCAGTTAATCTTTGTACGTCCTTCAGGCGAGTTGGCCTAGAAATATTGAGAATAGCCTTAATCTTGTCACGGTTCACCTCTATGCCTCGCTGAGACACGATAAAACCTAACAATTTTCCGGCTGGTATTCCAAAGAAACATTTCTTCGGGTTAAGCATGATATTGTATTTTCGTAAATTGGCGAACGTCTCCTCCAAGTCGGAAATCAATGTTTCCTTCTTTTTGGACATGACCGCGATATCATCCACGTATGCATGTACATTGCGTCCGAGCTGATCGTGGAGGCAACGCTGCATCGTGCGCTGGTACGTAGCTCCTGCGTTCTTCAGCCCAAAGGGCATTGTAACAAAATAGAAGGTTCCGAAGGGGGTTATGAATGAAGTCTTGACTTTGTCAGATTCCTTTATCCGGATTTGGTGATAACCAGAATATGCGTCGAGAAAACAGAGGAGTTCCGAGCCTGCCGTAGAATCGATAACTTGATCAATTCTAGGCAGAGCGAACGGATCTTTTGGACAAGCCTTGTTCAAGGTAGTATAATCAACACACATCCTTAAATCAGTGCTGTCCTTTTTAGGGACCATTACAGGGTTGGCCGACCAATCAGTATGGATGACCTCTTCTATGAATCCGGCTAACTCAAGCCGCGCTAGTTCCTTAGCTATTGCCTTACGCTTTTTATCACCAAACCGTCATAAGGACTGTTTGACGGGTTTAGCGTTCGGGTTTAAATTTAGAGAGTGCCCGGCAAGTTCCCTAGGTACTCCGGTCATGTCAGATGGCTGCCATGCGAAGATATCTTGATTTGCTCGGAGGAACTTGACGAGCGCGCTTTCCTATGCGCTACTTAGGCCTACGCCTATCTGGGTCACCTTGGAGGGGTCATCATCCTTCAACGGCGTCGTCTTCGTCTCTTCTGATGCCTTGAACTCTGGATTTGGCTTTGTCACCTCCTTCTTCGTCGCGGGCATCTCGGACGGATCTATGCTCTTCTTGATCTCCTGGTACTTCTAGGCGTGCAGCACGGCTTCGGCAAAGGCGGCATTTCCATCCTCGCACTCTCGCGCTTTCTTCGGGTCTCCCCTGATGGTGATCACGCCGTTGGGACTGGAATTTTCATCATATTGTAAATGTAACACGGACGAGCCATAAAAGCCCAGTAAGCCGGACGTCCGAATATAGCGTGGTATGCGCTCTTGAACGGGACCACTTCGAAGGAAAGTGCCTCCGTTCGATAATTTTTTGGTGTTCCAAAAGTAACATCCAAAGTGATCTCTCCTAGGGAATTTGCTTGTCTTCCTAGGACAACTCCGTGAAAAATCACAGAGCTATGATTAAGCTGTGTTTCCGAGATCTTCATCCGGCGTAGCGTTTCTACATAGAGAATATTGATGCTGCTACCACCGTCCATGAGGGTCTTGGAGAAATCATAACCGTCAATAAGTGGATTGACGATTAAGGCGTATTTTCCTTGCCTATGTAGCTTAGGCGGATGATCAGCGCGGTCGAACGTTATTGCCACTTCCGACCAGTCCAGATACTGAGGGACAGCCGGAACTGTTGCGTTGAGCTCGTGGAGAACTGCTTTCTTGACCTTTGCTGGTTGAGATCCGAGGAAGGTGACGTAAGTGTCCTTCTTGGTGGGAAAAGTTTTCTTCCCTTCCGACTTGGGATTTGAAGCGTCGGCTTCCTCCATGTCAGAATCTTCCTTGGTCTCCTTGTCTTTCTTGGGAGTTTTCTTTCCCTTCTTCCGCTTAGCTTTGTAGCCCGCGGTATCAT
Organism: Avena eriantha; assembly: GCA_910589775.1. Classification (NCBI taxonomy): domain Eukaryota; kingdom Viridiplantae; phylum Streptophyta; class Magnoliopsida; order Poales; family Poaceae; genus Avena; species Avena eriantha. The sequence continues at coordinate 154,543,964 of OU342742.1, read as the reverse complement.
CTCTCTTGATGTCGTCGTTAAAACGACACTCAGCGTTGGTGTGGGACGAGCCCCCATTGGCGTCCAAGTGATGCACACATGGGTTATTGGCGATGTCGGCCCAAGTGTAGGTTTTGCCTGGTTGTTGCTCTCCTCTACCTTGGACCCTTGATGTCCCATGGCCACGCCCGCGACCTCCGCCACGTCCTCCTCGTCCTCCAGACCCGGAAACAGTAGTGACCACTGCTGTCTCCGTGTTGGGTTTTTCTTCCGAGGTGTTTTTGCGCTTCTGAGCTTGTTGCTTTGGTTGTTTTGCCGACTGAGGCACAACCAGGACATTGAGTAATCCCTCTGCATCGTCGTCAGCATCTGCATACTTGCTCGCTGTTTCTATCATCTCTCCCAAATCAGTAACCTTGTCACACTTGAAGCGATGGCACAGTAGACCAATTGGGAGACCTGCAATGAAAGCTTCAATCGCAGTTTGATCATTTACTCCCTCGCAGGAGTTCTTGGTGTCAATCCATCGTCCGAGATAATCCCGGCAAGTTTCTCCGGCTTTCTGGGTGCAACGTTGTAGGTCTCCAACCGTACAGGGCCTCCGATATGTGCCTTCGAAATTCCGAAAGAACGCACTTTGTAAGTCATACCAGTTGTGGATGGTGTTTGCTGGAAGTTCATTGAGCCATGATCGTGCCGTCTTCCGCAACATAAGTGGGAGATATCGGGTTGCAACTAGGCTGTTTCCGCCTGTGGCGATGCAGCAAGCTTGGAAGAAATCCTGTAACCAGGTGTCTGGCCGAGCAATGCCGTCGTAGGCTTGAATATGTCTTGAGATAGCAAATCCTTCCGGGAATTTTGTAGCTCTGGTGCGTGGTCCGAAGCACTTTGGGCCCACGTACACGTCATCGTTTTCGTAGCGCCGAGCCTCTATGTTGGAGTTGATCCTGTGCCTTGCGTCATTCGGGGATAGAGATCGTCCCGAATGCCGGCTGTGGCTACGGTGCCTTGGAGCTGGACTTCAGCTTCTGCCACCACCTCCTCTGCCATGTCATCCTCCTTGACCTCCGTGGGGGCCGTTGTGATAACTGTGTGGTGGAGAGGGTGGTGCAGCTAGGTAGCTTCCGGTTGATCGCCGGCCTCCATTCGGAGCATCATTATTCTGGTTCCAAGGAGGTTCTTGACTGCGACGAGCCCCCTGCCGGCTTGTGCTAGCATGGTTTCCGTCGTTCCTTCGTCCGTCATTCCCACCATGATGAGGCTCGGCCGGACGGTTATCATGTCTAGGGGGTGGCATTCTTTGACGATCCTCCTCCCGACGTTTCTCTTTATCTTCTCCCTTCCGGGGAGGATTCTTCAGATTCAGAGCAGCGATCGCGTCTTTCTCGGCTACTGGAGCGACGTTGCTCCAGTTATGTGTAGTTCTGCGATGCTATCCTGATGATCCGGTTCTTGAATAATTGTCCTCCCTGCGTTTGGACTGATGATATTGCGCCCGAACGTAGTGGGATTTTAGTCAGCCCATGCCGGATCTGTGCGACATTGGTCGGAATCCGAGACCAGCTTTTGGCTTCCGGATAGGGCGACCTTCTGCTGCTCCAGTCCCTTATTGAGTAGCTTGATACCCAAGCGTATCTCCTCTGGTCCTGGATTAGCCGATAGAATCTCGCGAGCTGCCACGGTATTTTGTACTGGTGTTGGGTAAACCCAATCTCCATTGCTATCCTTCTGTGGCTTTCCCATCTCATCTCCAAAAAGGACGGCACAGACACGTGGGAATTGGTTGTCATCCGTGTGACGCTTCTGTGTCTTCTGATGTAGACGGGACATGTACTCCTTGTTCGACATGCGCTTCTTCTCCACCTCGATGTTTTTGGCTTCATCAAGGAGTTGTTGACGACGCGCTTCTAGGGCCTGGGCCCTTTCGTCCAGCTCATCTGCAGTAAGTTCTGCAGCTGTAGGGATAGGTGTGGTTAATGCGGCACCGATGAGTTTACGCGCACCTTCAGTGATTACGTGTCCATCCACCGATGCTTCTTTTTTCGGCTCGTTTGGGATTAGTGCTCCATCCGAGTCTTCCTCGTATTCCTCGGCGATCACCTCCTCTGTGAGAGGGTCCTTTGCCGGGGTCTTGTTCTTCTTGTTCTTCTTCTTTGCCTTCTTGGCAGCGCCGGTAGGAAAGACGGCTTTGGGTCCGTTTTCTGGAGTCAAGCTCTGATCGGTACTTTCGGACATCTAGACTTCGGGATTGTCTCCGACATCCATATCATCATGCGCTTTGGGAGAGTGTTCCCCGGATCCTTCGTCCATGGCTTCTCCTTCCTCTGCAGCTTTGGAGTTGTACTCCTCTTCGTATTCCACAGAGAATTTTCGGAAATCTACCGACGTCATGGATTCATCCGAGGATGCGAGAACGTCGGCATTTGTTCCAACTGCCTCCAGCACCAAGTCGGTGTTTTCTCCAGCATCGGCAGAGCCGGATCCGGATCCAACATATCCAACGAAGTGCGATGCGTGCTTCCTGAGGTACCTGCGGCTTTCGCGATCAACCCTATCGAAACTTTTAGTGGTTTCGAGGATTGCATCTGCGGTAGCGCCTCGCAGTATCATACATCTTAGTGTGTACCTGAGGAAAGGCTTGTCTGTCCCGACATCGTCAGAGTCGGAACCAGTGTTGTTGATGTGCTCCTCCTGGATTTCGACTTCCATGGGTGGGTCGATCTAGGATCCGGCTTCTCCAGGGAGATCCACTCCAGATTCGAGTTGGTCCGCGAGGTCTTCTTCAGGCTTGGATTTTTCCATCATCTCCGCAACTGGTGCGGGCTGGGTGGGATTAGGGTTTTCTAAGATCCGGAACTCTGCCGCCTCCGCGGACAAAGGGGACCCAGAAGATTCTTCTGCCTCTATCATCACCGCTGGGGTGGGTTGGGCAGGTTCAGCGAAACCGATGTAAACATCGATCTCGCCAAAAGACATGATTGTATAGGCAGTCATGTCCTCCTTTGCCGGAATCCAAGTCTCGTCGAGAACGATGAGAGGGACGTCGCTGGCATAGAGGACGCGACCGACGTTGATGGTCTCGCCGATTCCGATTCTTGTAGATTCCGCTCGGAAGGCAGATCCGAAGCTCACTTCCCCCATGGTGGGTGCCAACTGTCGTCGGTTTGAGGACAAGTACGCCATGAGGGGGTCCTCGAGGCGTGCGGAAGAGAGGGGTGTGAGACGTATGGTATTCCGGGATGGTGAGCACACAAGTTTACCCAGGTTCGAATCCGCCGGCTATGGACGGATCCTACTCCTGCTAGCAATCCAGTAATACGGCAGAGCTGGAATATGGGTTACAAGGGTTTCGCCTGTGCTAGTTTAAGGTCTAAAGTATTGGGTTCCCTAAAGCCTCTCCCTAGGACGGCTTATATAGATATCCGGCCTAGGGTTTACAGGAGAGATCAATCCGGCTACGACTAAGAGTTGGTTACAGAGTACATCTTGAACTACAAGTAACATTATGGGCCTAAGTCGGTAAGTCTTCTGGGCCTTCCCGTAGTCGGATTGGACTCCGTCTTATCTCTATAACTGGGCCGCCCGTGAAGCAAAGCTCTAACCTGAAGTGGGCCACCCTGGTCAGTGAGGAACGTTGAGGATACCCAGAAAGTATATCCCCAACAGAAAGCTAATAAGAACCATAATTTTTGGAAGCTCTTTATGAGACTTGAATCCCTGCTTCCTTCTATGAAGGGCCTTTCTTTTACTTTTTATGTTGAGTCTCCATCTTCTATCTTTATGCACCTATTGAGAGAGCATAGTGGCCATTCTTAGTTTAATGTCCATTGTCCCAAAACTTGTTGATTGATTCATAACTTTAATATTCCTTGTTATTAAACTATTTGTATGTAGTCACGCTTATGAACTTTGAAGGTGTCCTATGCATTTATGTTTTGCTACACTATGAGGGACAAGCTGAATACCATTCTCATTATGTTTTCTATATGTGAAACAAACAAACGTCTTTCAAAGAATTGTTATTCATGAATCTTTTGTTTGTACCTTTTCATGTTATAACATAGTTGCTACGTCTTATTGTTAGAACTATACCTTTCATGCTATGTTAAAGTACTATGATCCCAGCTATAAATGTTTTACAAATACCTTGATCAAGATTGTGATGGTGCATGTCACCTCAAAAATTATTCTTTTTTATCACTTACCTACTCGAGGACGAGCATGAGTTAAGCTTGGGGATGTTGATACGTTGTAAACATATCTATAATTTTTGATATTCCATGCTTGTTTTATATCTACTTTCTTATGTTTTGTTCACACTTTTAGGTATTTTTATAGATTTTCTGGAACTAACCTATTGACAAGATGCCACAGTGCCAGTTGCCTGTTTTCTGCTGTTTTTGGTTTCAGAAAAGCTGAAAAGAAATATTCTCAGAATTGGACCGGACAAAAGCCAAAGTCAATATTTTACCAGAAGACTCATGGAGCCAGAATATGATACAGAGAGGGGCCAGGGGCTGGCCACACCACCTGGTGGCGCGGGCCAGCCCAGGCCATGCCAGGGGGTGGTGTGGGCCCCTCGGGTGCCCACCGACCTTGCCTCTTCGCCTATATATTCCCTCTAGGACGAAAACCCTATATACAAGATCATAATTCCACGAAAAGTTCTGCAGCGCCGCCGCCACCGAAGAGGAGATTCAGGGGATAGAAGTCTCTATTCCGGCACCCTGCCGGGACAGGGAAGTGCCCTCGGAGCCATCTCCATCGACTCCGCCACCATCTCCATCGCCGTTGCTGACTCCCGTGATGAGGAGGGAGTAGTTCTCTCTCGAGGCTAAGGGTTCTACCGGTAGCTATGTGTTCATCTCTCTCTCTATGCATGATCTTATTGAGATCATGAGCTTTGTAATCTATAGATCTATTCTGCTACTCAAGTGCTTTAATTAATCTCTGCTTATCCCCACATGTGTGAAGTTGACAGTGTGCACACCATGTGGCACTTTGGCTAAGGTTACATAAATACTTATCATGAGTATAATTTGAGTTGGATGTCTCTATGAGATTATGGTGTTTGTTGGAACCATCTAGCGCTCAAGGTGATAGTGAGGGCTTATCTAGATGGGGAATGTGAACTTTAAGGTGTGTTGTTATAGCCCTACATCGTCCAACCGGAGAGTAGTTCAGGATAGCATCATGAAGAGAAGATATTTATATGAGAGTTTCCACTAGTGAAAGTATGATCCCTAGGCCTTGTTTCTAAGCATTGAAACACCGTTTATAATCAGTTCTGTTACATGTTTGCTTGCTGCCACTCTTATTTCAGATTGCAATTTCCACTTATAATCATCCATATTACTTGTATTTCACTATCTCTTCGCTAAACTAGTGCACCTATACACCTAACAAGTGTATTGGGTGTGTTGGGGACACAAGAGACTTCTTGTATCTTGATTGCAGGGTTGCTTGAGAGGGATACCTTTGACCACTTCCTCCCTGAGTTCAATAAACCTTGGGTGATACACTTAAGGGAAACTTGCTGCTATTATACAAACCTTTGCACTTGAAGGCCCAACACTGTCTACAAGAATATAAGCGTGCGTAGACATCACCCAACGTGAAAGCTTTCTTCTTGTGGCAAGCCTTGAAGTGCTCCAGTGCTTGCCACACCTAAACCAACAAGTTTAAGTTCTTGTTTGAATGCAAAGATCGTATGAATGAGAACATATAGATATGTGTAGGAACATACCATGTCCCCAACTCCAATGCCGCTCATGGGCCTTGACTTAACATGATCATAGGAGGCACAAAACTTCATGCATTGTTCGGAGATGAATGCCCACCTCTTCGTAAGTGAGTTCTCATTGCGATCGCTCACAAATGGATGCTCATCGAAATGTTTTTACTTGTGAAAGTATCTCCATACTCGGTTCCAAAATGCCCCTCCCTTTTGTTCTGCACCGGTTATTGGATCTTGGCTAATTTCCATCCATGCCTCGCAAAGCATCTCGTCCTCAAGGGATGAGTACGATCCGCTCCTTCGGCTACCACCTTATGTTTGCTGGACTAGTTCGTCCACAAACAGAGGCTCGTGGTCGATAGAGATACCATCCTCTTGGGTACCAGTGCCGCCTTCCTGGGTACCAAGGCCAGGATCCTACAAGGGCCTATGGTTGGATCATGTACACCGGGAGAGCAAGACAAGGGACAAGTTACCTGCGTCAGAGCTAGGGTCGGAGTTGGGGCTGGCGTTTCATCAAACTGCCTGCAGGGAGTGGGCATGCTACCGGTGGGGATGCTCCTCTCGGTCTTGTTGTTGCATGAAGAGCCTCCACCGATAGGTGTCGCGTTCAGGTTAAGGGCAAGCGCTAGCGACGAGTCGCCGACGATCTCCGAGCCCCCAATGATGGTCGCCGCTTCAACAATAGCTGGTTTGTTCGTGGACGCGGACGAGGTCGATGTGCCCGCGAAGGCATCTAGCTACTACTCCTTTATTAGGAGCAAGGTGGCAGCCTGCGCAATGATGGCCTCAGCGGTGAACTTGGCCTGGACGGTCGCCACGTGCTCAAGGGCGGCGACCCTATCACGGGTGGCTTGGGAATCGGCAAGGCGCTGTCGAGCCTTCTCTCTATGGTCAGCCTCTTCCTCGACTCCTCCTTCCTCTGGTCGTCCGTCAATTCCTTATTCACCTTGATGATGGCCGCAGCTGATTTGCCGGCTGCGGCAGATGAACGGCCGGCGGCGGCGGCAGATCAGGGGCCTGAGCAGAGGCAGCCGGAGCACCTCCTGGAGGCACGAACGGGCCACGGCCAGGGAGGGCTGGTGACAGTGCAGGTGCCAGGGAGGGTGGTGGTTGTACGTCCATGGCAGCTATGCTAGGGATCTTCATGCGGTGCAGCGTTTTGATGTAGAGGATGTTTACACTACTGCCACCGTCCATGAGTGTTTTGGAGAACTCATAGACGTCAATAAGTGTACTGACGACAGAGCGTGCTTTCCTAGCATTTGAGGCTTAGGCGGATGATCACTTTGGTCAAAGGAGATCTTTACTTCTGACCACTCCATATATTGGGGAATAGCCGAAGCAGTTGCATTGAGCTCATGCATAACTGCCTTCTTGACCTTGGCGGGATGACATCTGAGGAAGCAGACATAGGTGTCTTTCTTGGATGGTTAAGTTTTCTTACCATCCGACTTAGGGTTAGTAGTATCTACCTCTTCCTTGTCAGAATCTTCCTTTGTCTCTTTCTCCTTGTTAGAGGTTTTCTTTCCTTTTCTTCGCTTGTCTCTGTAGCCAGCAACTTCCTATTTCTTGATGTCATCGTTGAAACGACACTCAACATTTTTGTGGGAGGATTCCCCGATCCCATCCAGGTGTTGTACACATGGGTTGTTGGCAATGTCGGCCCATGAGTAGGTTTTGCCGGGCTGCTGATCACACTGCCCTAAATCCGGGAAGCTCCACGGCCTTCTCCCCGACCACGTCTATGGTCTCCATGACCTCCGGACCCGAAAGTGGCATTGACAATTGCACTAACCAAGTTGGATTTGTCTTCAGAGGTGTTGTTGCGATTCTCAGACTGTTGTTGCTTCGGCTGTTTTGAGGAGTTTGGCACAGCCAAACCGTTTCGCAGGTCTGTGAATCATCATCAGGATTAGATGATATTTGCTTGCCGTCTCTATCATCTTGCCCAAATCGGTAACCTTGTCACACTTCAGCTGGTGGTGCAACAATCCGATTGGGACCCCTGCGATGAAAGTTTCAATCGCGGTTTGGTCGTTTACTCCTTCGCAAGAGTTCTTTGTGTTGATCCATCATCTGAGATAGTCCTGGCAGGTTTCTCTGGGTTGTTGTATGCAACGCTGCAAGTATCCTACTATGCAAGGCCTCCTGTAAGTACCCTCGAAATTCCGAAAGAACGCACTTTGCATATTATACCAGTTGTGGATGGTGTTTTCTGGAAGTTCATTTAGCCATGATCGAGTCGTCTTTTGCAAGATCAGTGGTAGACACCAGACTGCGACTAAGCTATTTCCTCCTTTGGCGATGCAGTAGGCCTAGAAAACAAATCCTAGATCCAAGTATCTGGCAAAGCCATGCCGTCGTAAGGTTGAATGTGCCTTGAATTGGCGAAGCCCTCTGAAAGTCTGTCTTGCAGATCCGTGACCCAAAGCACTTCAATCCCATGTATATGTCGTTCGACTTGTAGCGCCGCGTGATGACTGCAAGAGCACAGATCGTTTGTAGCTAGTTTCAAAATAAATATATCGATCCCACAGGGAGCAGGATTCTGAAGTCTAATACCTCTTGAAATAAATACTATAATAGAAATGCTAAATAAAGTTCTAAGTGACAAGATAAAATGCGAGTATTGCGTAAAAATGTGTTTTGGTTTTTTTTGTATAAGAGAAACAATAAGTAAAGTAAAACAACTGAACACAGAAAGTAAGTATCGCGTATGTAAGGGATTGAACTACAATAGGGAAAAACATTCTCAGGGAGTAGCAGATACACCACTAGCATTATAAAGAATAGTAAAGATTATTATCATGAACATTCTCAACTATGTATGTGTGGGAGGAACTCCGTATTTGGACAAATAGGCAGCAACCACTGCTCACATCATCCTCATAACCACAGCAGTCAGCAATTGACATCAATCGAATTACTGCGCTATTAAGGGACGTAATCCTGTAGGACGTATCCCATGGCATATATAGTGTTCCATGAGTTTCCTTGGTTTCCCAAGTTGATACGTAAGGGGTGCCAACAGCTTTATAGTCACTATATGTGCTAGCATGCCTCCATATACTAACAAGTAGTTTCCTCCATCAAGTCCCCACGAGAGGCAAATATTGAGAGGTCGACTTCTCTCAACATCAAGATGTAGAAAATCTAACACATGGTCACAATGATGAATATCATAATAGACTTTATCTTATTTCAATCTCATAATAGGGTTTATCCATCTCCTCAAGAACTAATGATCTACTTAGACATGGAGGAAATCAATATCATGGCAATGGAAACAATCATAGATAAATAGTACTTGTATAAATCCACAACGAGTATAGGAATTGCAACAAGATCTAGACAAGGTGTAGATAGGATGGATTGAGATGGTGGTGATGTAGCGGTGGACGATGAATATCGATGCCTTAGCCTCCTGGATCTGCGTAGGGCGAAGATGGATCCCCGGTGGATGAGTTCCCCCTCCAGATGCCTTTCGGAGGTGAGGTTTCTGTGATTTCTGGTGTTCTGTATGTCGTCTCCCTGAACCAATTGCACGGGGTGAAACTATTTGACGAGGCAGAGGCGCCACCAGCTATACGACCAGAGCTATACGACATGAAAATTGCTTTGCCCGTATAGTTGGTTGTTGCGCCCTCTGTCTCCCTCGTTCGCTTTTGATTTTCTTCTGGTATTATTAATATTTCCCAAATAAGTGATTGATACGTCCAGTTTGCATCACCATTATATATCATAATTCACTATTATTCATTGATATATTTCATATTAAGAGATGATACTTATGTTATTTCATCTATTTTTGCATGATTGATGATTTTGGAGGATGAACCACCGGTGCTAGGATTCTGATGGAAAAAGCACCGTTTGAAGGCAAAATTGGCGAAGATCAGAAAATCCCACAAAATATACGGAAATTCCTATTTTTCCAGAATACGAAGGAAGCCAGAAGGGGAAGTGGAGATGGGCCACAAGGGGCCCACACCACCCCCTAGCACGGGTCAGCCCTAGCCGCGCCACCAGGTGGTGTGGACACCCTGGCCCACCTTTGGCATCACCCTCTAACGCATATAATCCCCTCGAAACCCTAAGACTCGGGGAGCGACCATAGAAAGATTCCACCGCCTCTACGGGGCAGAAAACTGCAAAGAGAGAAAGAGCTCTCGGGCAGGCAGAAATCTGCCAGGGAAATTCCTTCCCGGAGAGGGGAGATCGTCGCCATCAACATCATCATCAAGCTGGACTTCATCGGGATCATCATCATCATCATCTCCATCATCATCTCCACCAGCACCATCATCACCACTCCATACCACTGTAACAATTGGGTTGAATCTTGCATAGTTCTTAGGGGAAACTTTGCCGGTGTTGATTACTTGTTGTAGTTGATGCTATTGAGTAGAATCATTGAATTATTGTTATGTTCAAGTTGTTACTTATCATTATTTCATCTCTGATCTTGATCCATATGATGTCTCGTGAGTAGTTCGTTTAGTTCTCGAGGACATGGGAGAAGTCATGTTGTTAGTAGTGGAATTGTGTTGAGAAAGATTCAATGGTTTGATATTTAAGTTGTGGTGTTATTCTTCTAGTGGTGTCATGTGAACGTCGACTACATGACACTTCACCTTTATGGGCCTAGGAGAATGCATTGTGTATTTGGCTACTAATCGTAGGGGTTGCCAGAGTGACAGAAACCTGAACCCCCATTAGGAAACCTTTGCACAAGGGAGGTTAGGATCTCAGAGGTTAAAGCTGTGGTTAGGTTTCTATCTTAATTACTTTCTTGTACTTGCAGATGCTTGCAAGGGGTATAATCACAAGTATGTATTAGTCCTAGGAAGGTCGGTACATTAGCACAGGTTCACCCACACAACACTTATCAAACTAAAGAAGATTAATTAACTATATGAAGCGAAAGCACTTGACAGTATTCCCATGTGTCCTCGAGAACATTTGGTTATCTTAAGTAATACAATCGGCTTGTCCTTTGCTAAAGAAAGGATTGGGCCACTTGCTGCATTTATTATTGTATTTTATTTACTCGTACTTTATTTATCTGCATTATCCAAAACCCCTAAAATTTGTTTGCTAAGTATTTATAGAGAATTCCTGATCCAAGCCACTCGTCAACACCTTTTGCTCCTCGTTGGGTTTGACACTCTTACTTATCGAAAATACTGCGATACACCCCCTATACTTGTGGGTCATCAAGACTATTTTTTGGCGCCGTTGCCGGGGAGTGAAGCACTTTTGAGAGTGGAACTGGTAAAGGAAACTTCTACTGTGAGTATTGTTTATTTCTATTTGATACTTTATTCTCAATATGGATAATTCACTTAGTTTCTTATTTCATAATGCTACTACCACTGCTAAGGTAGTATATGAACCTCCACCTGCTGAAAATGATACTTTTAAGATACCTACAAGAATTGTTGATCGTGTTATGGATAACTACTATTTTGGAGATGGAACTGTCCATCCCGGTGATCATTTTATTTTTATACACGAATTATGCGGGTTGTTTAAGTGTGCAGGTATTACAACAGATCAAGTTAAGAAAAAGCCATTGTCTGTATCACTGAAAGGAAGAGTTGAGGAATGGTATAAGCTGCTAAAGAATGGCTAGTCTCTTGTGAGATTCATAAAGATTGGAATCAAATATATAACTTTTGGCCTCGTGATGGAGAGAGTACAACTCAAGCTTGGGGGAGATTGAAGTCACTAATGCTCAAATGTCCTACTCATGAGCTCCCTAATAATATTATTATAGATAACTTTTATGCAAGGCTTTCTCTTCATGATAAGGATATGTTGGATGCTTCTTGCTCTAGATCATTTACACGTATGGAAGAAGAAGCTAAATGGGATCTTCTAGACCGTATTCAAGACAATGCTGAAGCATGGGAGAATGATAAAGGAAGAAAGTCAGGTATAAATTATGATTATGAATGCATTAAATCTTTTATGGGAACTGATGATTTTCGTAATATTAGTAATGCTTATGGTCTTGATTCTCAAGTTATCGCAAATTGTTTTAAGGCTTTTGCTTCTTATATTGAAATTCCCAAAAAGGAATGGAACAAGTATCATGCACCATATAAAGATATTGTTGATTGTGTTCCTGCTAGAAGTACTAAGATTTGCACCATTGATCGTATTTTACCTGAACCTTATATCGAGAAAATACCTTTCCTTGATAAGGTAAAGGAGCATTCTATGATAACTAGTGTAATTAACAAAAGTACAAAGAGAGCTATAAAGCCTGATGAACAAATAAACGTTGAACCTGCAGTAGCAATTGTGAAAGACCTTGTCACTCAAAGTGTAGAAGATGGACACATTATCTTCTGTGAGGATTCCTCTAATATTGTTTCACATCCTAGTAGAACTAGGAAAGCTAGTGTCCATGTGCTTTCTGCTAAATAGGTGATCATTGCTATTATGGTTTATGTGATATCAGTGCAAGTGCTATTCCTTATGACCTTTACAAAGAAATTATGCATGAAATTGGTCCCTGTGAACTAGAAGAAATTGATGTGGTTATTCACCTTGCTAATAGAGAGACCATCTCGCCAATTGGTATTGTAAGAGATGTGGAAGTTCTTTGTGGTAAGATTAAATATCCTGCAGATTTTCTAGTACTTGGTTCAGCTGCTAGTAAAACTTATCCTATCATTTTTGGTAGACCTTTCTTGAACACTTGTGGATACATTATAGATTGTAAGAGGGAGAAAATTTTAAATAAATTCGATGGAGAATCTTATGAGTTTAATTTTTCAAAATTTGCTAAAGTTCCCTATAAAAATGAATTGCCTAATGAGGATTTTAGAGTTGAACAACTTGCTTCTATTTCTCTTGCTCCTAACAATACTTTGCAGCAATATATGGAAGACCACAAAAGTGAGATCTTCATGGAAGAAAGAAATGAGATTCACGAGATTCTCCTTTGTCAACCCAAGATACTTAAGCATAACTTACCCGTGGAAGATTTGGATACCATATTACCACCTAAAAAGGATCCGGTTTTCGATCTGAAACCTTTACCTGGCAATCTCAAATATGCTTACATTGATGATAAGAAAATATATCCTATTATTATTAGCTCTAAACTTTCAGGAAAGGAAGAGAAAAGATTACTAGAAGTGTTGAAGAAGTACCGAGGGGCTATGGGTTATACTCTTGATGATTTAAAAGGGATTTATCCTACTATATGTCAGCATTCTATTAACATAGAACCTGATGTAAAACCAGTGGTAGAACATAAACATCGTTTAAATCCGAAGATGAAGGAAGTGGTAAGAAATGAGGTATTAAAACTCCTTGACGCTGGTATTATTTATCCTATTGCTGATAGTCCATGGGTTAGTCTTGTTCATTGTGTCCCTAAGAAAGGAGGAATTACTGTTGTGCCTAATGAGAGCAATGAGCTTATTCCCCAAAGAGTAGTAGTTGGTTATAGAATGTGCATTGATTTCAGAAAAGTTAATAAAGTTACTACGAAAGATCATTACCCGTTGCCTTTTATTGATCAAATGTTAGAAAGGTTGTCTAAGAAGACTCATTTTTGCTTTCTTGATAGATACTCTGGGTTCTCCCAAATTGTTGTTAAACAACAAGATCAAGTGAAAACCAATTTTATGTGCCCTTATGGAACTTATGCTTATAGGCGTATGCCTTTTAGTTTGTGTAATGCCCCTGCTACTTTTCAAAGATGCATGGCTGCTATCTTTCATGGTTTTTGTGAGGAAATTGTGGAAGTATTCATGGACGATTTTTCCATCTATGGAACTTCTTTTGATAATTGTCTGCACAACCTTGATAAAGTTTTGTAGAGATGTGAAGAAACCAATCTTGTTCTTATTGGGAGAAATGCCACTTCATGGTTAATGAAGGAATTGTCCTTGGACATAAAATTTCTGAAAGAGGCATTGAAGTTGACAGAGCCAAAGTTGAAGAAATTGAGAAAATGCCCTGTCCTAGGGATGTCAAAGGTATTTGTAGTATCCTTGGTCATGCTGGTTTGTATAGAAGGTTTACTAAAGACTTCTCCAAGATATCAAAACCTCTTACTAATCTTCTCCAAAAGGATGTACCTTTTGTGTTTGATGATGATTGTAAGGAAGCGTTTGAAACTCTAAAGAAAGCTTTAATAACTACTCCTATTGTTCAACCACCTGATTGGAATTTACCCTTTGAAATTATTTGTGATGTTAGTGATTTTGCTGTAGGTGCTGTTCTTGGACAACGAATAGATAAAAAGTTGAATGTTATCCATTATGCTAGTAAGACTCTTGATGCTTCTCAAAAGAATTATGCTACTACTGAAAAAGAATTTTTTAGCCGTTGTCTTTGCCTATGATAAGTTTAGACCTTATATTGTTGATTCAAAAGTTACCATTCATACTGATCATGCTGCTATTAAGTATCTTATGACAAAGAAAGATGCTAAGCCTAGGCTCATTATATGGGTGTTACTTTTACAAGAGTTCGATCTACATATTGTAGATAGTAAAGGTGCTGAAAATCCTGTCACTGATAACCTATCTTGGTTGGAAAACATTTCTTTTGATCCCATGCTTGTTAATGATAGTTTTCCAAATGAACAGTTGGATGCAATAGAGGTAAGCTCGTGAGAGAGTCCTTGGTATGCTGATTATGCTAACTTTATTGTTTCCAAGTATTTGCCTCCAACTTTTACAGCCTAGCAGAGAAGGAAATTCTTTTATGATTTGAGGCATTATTTTTGGGATGACCCATATTTATATAAAGAAGTAGTGGATGGTATTATGCGAAGATGTGTTCCAGAATATGAACAAAAAGAGATATTGTGGAAATGTCATGGTAGTGCCTATGGAGGGCATCACGCTAGAGACAGAATCGAACAAAAGGTTCTACAATCAGTTTTTTATTAGCCTACCCTTTTTAAAGATGCAAGGAAGTTTATCTTATCATGTGATGAATGACAACGAGTTGGTAATATTTCTATATGCAATGAAATGCCTATGAATGACTCTCTTGTTATTGAACCATTTGATTGTTGGGATTTGACTTTATGGGTCCCTTTCCTCCTTCAAAAGGCTATACTCATATTCTTCTTGCTGTTGATTATGTTTCTAAGTGGGTAGAAGCCATACCTACAAAAAGTGCTGATGGTGAGACCTCTTTAAAAATGCTTAAGGATGTTATCTTTCCTAGGTTTGGAGTACCTAGGTATCTTATGACTGATGGAGGTTCACATTTCATTCATGGTGGTTTCAGGAAGACCCTTGCTAAATATGACGTTAATCATAGAATTGCTTCAGCTTATCATCCCCAAACTAATGGGCAAGTAGAACTATCAAATAGAGAAATTAAATCTATCTTGCAAAATACTGTTAATAGATCTAGAAAAAATTGGGCTAAAAAGTTGAATGATGCCTTATGGGCTTATTGAACTGCTTATAAAATCCTATGGGAATGTCTCCTTACAAAATGGTTTATGGAAAAGCTTGTCACCTGCCCTTAGAATTAGAACACAAAGCTTATTGAGCAGTGAAAGAACTTAATAGAGATTTCAAACTTGCTGGTAAGAAAAGATTGTTTGACTTGAGTTCTTTAGATGAGTGGAGAAGTGAGGTGTACGAAAATGCTAGACTCTTTAAGGAAAAAGTTAAAAGACGGCATGAGAGGAGAATTCTTAAGAGAGAATTTCATGTTGGTGAGAAAGTTCTATTGTATAAGTCTCGTCTTAGATTTGTTGCGGGGAAACTACTTTCAAAATGGGAAGGACCTTTCGTTATTGAAGAGGTGTACCGTTCAGGAGCAATAAAAATTTCCTCCTTAAGAGACAACACTACACAAGTGGTGAATGGTCAAAGACTCAAGCACTATATTTCTAGAGATTCTTACAATGAAGATATTGATATAATTCAAGCGGTGACTCCGAAAGAATTTATTAAAAGCCAAGTTTAGAGACCTGCAGAGTCCGTTTTAAAATAGGTAACAGTTTTGGTAAGGAAAGGTCCACAAAAAACTTTTCAAGTTATATTTTTGCAGTTTTTATGTAACATGGAAATTAATGAGTCGAAAAAGGGACGAAAACGAAGCCCGGGTGGCTCACACCACCCCATTGCGCGGGCCCACCTAGCCACGCCACCAGGGGGTGTGGCCACCCAGAGCCCGTCACCGACCCATTTTCTCCCAGTACTTTCCTTTTGTTGTTAAACTTCGTAATATATAATCCCCCGGATCCCCCGAGGTTCGTATATCGTGTTCTCGTCGTGTTTTCATTTTGATCAGTTTCTGACAGGCATATTCTCAGTTTTGGAGCCACAATGTCTTCCTCTGGATCAACCAAAGAGGATTCCTCCGCGTACATCATCAACCCATACATGTATGAGTTGAAGATTCACCCCAAGGAGTTATTGCTTGAAGATGGGAAGGTACAGATAAAAGAGGTTCAGGGCCCTAAAGGAGAAGGTAGTCTAGAGGACAGGATGGAAGCGTTGGAGCAGGAAGTCTTTAGGTATAAGAAGATGGCAGAACGCGAAGTGGACATTGATGGCTCGCTATTGATGTAGAGCTCGTTGGGAACCCCAAGAGGAAGGTATGATGAGCACAGCAGCAAGTTTCCCTCAGTTATGAAACCACGGTTTAATCGAACTAGTAGGAGCAACGAAACACCCGAAAGGTGTTGCTAGCTGAGCCTTGGCAGGGCACACTACCGGTGCTAGTAGCAACATGGAGGCCTGCACAACACAACCACAGAACTTTGTCCCCAACTTGCGATGAGGTTGTCAATCTCACCGTGTTTTGCTGAAAACAAAGGATTAAACGTATCGAATGGAAAGAAGTAATAGTTTGCAGAAAGTAAACACAAAGCAGTAAACAGTTTATAGATTGTATGTAAAAGAAAAGGACCGGGATCCATAGTTCACTAGAGGTGGCTCTCCTTAAGATAGATAACATGCTGGGTGAACAAATTACAACGGGGCAATTGACAAACATCGAGAAAGAAATACATGCATATACTAATCATCTTGAATCCTTTGAGATTCGATTGGGCATTACAACATGATACATAGACCGCCATCCACCTGCATCTATGACTAATAATCCACCTTCAGGTTATCATCCGAACCCCCTCCAGTATTAAGTTGCAAACAACAGATTATTGCTTTACAAATTGCATGCAAAGTAAACAATACGATTATTCTATGAACAAAAGATTGTTGTTTTCTCCATAGTAGCTGATACATTGCTAATGTATCTATAATTTTTGATGCTCCATGCTTGGTTTTATCTACTTTCTTGTGTTTTGTTCCAATTTTGGAGTACTTTTCATATGATTTCTTGGACTAACCTATTAACAAGATGCCACAGTGCCAGTTGCCTGTTTTCTGCTGTTTTTGGTTCCAGAAAGTCAGAAAATGAATATTCTCGGAATTGGACGGGACAAAAGCCAAAGTTGATATTTCCCCGGAAGACTCACAGATCCAGAAGGAGAGTCGGAGAGGGGCCATGGGCCAGCCACACCATAGGGTGGCGCGGCTCCACCCTGGTCGCACCACCAGGTGGTGTGGGCCCCCTGGCCGGCCACCGACCTTGCCTCCTTCGCCTATAAGAGCCTCCCGATACCAAAACCCTAAATCATCAACCAGAAATCCACGAAAAGTTCCGCAGCGCCGCCGCCACCGAAGGGGAGATTCGGGGGACAGAAAGTCTCTGTTCCGGCACCCTGCCGGGACGGGGAAGTGCCCCCGGAGCCATCTCCATCGATCTCCACCACCATCTCCATCTCCATTGCTAATTCCCATGATGAGGAGGAAGTAGTTCTCTCTCTCGAGGCTAAAGGTTCTACCGTAGCTATGTGTTCATCTCTCTATCTATGCATGATCTTATTGAGATCATGAGCTTGTAATCTATAGATCTACCTTGCTACTCAAGTGCTTAATGAATCTCTTCTCTCCCCATGTGTGTGAAAGTGACAACGTGCTCACCATGGTGGCACTTAGGCTAGAGATTACAAATACTTGTTATGAGTTATATTTGGAGTTAGATGTCTTTATGAAATTGTGGTGTTTGTTGGACTCATCTAGTGCTCAAGGTGACAGTGTGGGGTTTTCTAGATGGGAAAGATGGACTTTGAGGTGTGCTGTTATAGCACTACCATCGATTAGAGTGTTCAACCGGAGAGTAGTTAAGAGTAGTATCATAAAGAGAGGATATATTTATGAGAGAGTGTTCACTAGTGAAAGTATGATCCCTAGGCCTTGTTTCTAAGCATTGATACACCATTTGCTACTTGATCTGTTACATGTTTGTTTGCTTCCATCTTTATTTCAGTTTGCCTTTAGTCTCTTCCACGCCATCAAGCTATTTTCTAGCACCATTGTTTTATATCCATACCACTTGTATTTCACTATCTCTTCGCCGAACTAGTGCACCTATACACCTGACAAGTGTATTGGGTGTGTTGGGGACACACGAGACTTCTTGTATCTTGATTGCAGGGTTGCTTGAGAGGGAATACCTTTGACCACTTCCTCCCTGAGTTCGATAAACCTTGGGTGATCCACTTAAGGGAAAACTTGCTGCTGTTCTACAAACCTCTGCACTTGGAGGCCCAACAACTGTCTACAAGAATAGAAGTGCGTAGACATCAAGCTTTTTTCTGGCGCCGTTGCCGGGGAGGTAAGGTAAAAGGTATCCACACCGGAGGATTAAAGAAGAAGAACCACCCACGGCAAACGCCTATTTTTTGGCGTCGTTGCCGAGGAGGTAGGGTAACAGGTACTCACATCCTCCGGTGTCAGTGCTCGAAGTTATTTCCTTTAGATTCTGCAATTTTGTCGTTTTGTTTCTTGTTTTCACTAGTTAGGCTTAATGGAAAACAACAACAAAATTAGAGAGCTTTATAGTATTTATCTTGACTTAGGACATAAAGTGTTTGAAGAGAAAATTAAAAAACATATGGAATTTTATTTGCATGTTAATAGCAATTTTGTTAGTATGAATTCTTTGGACACCATTATAGCTAATGCTATGGAAAAGGCTAAGCTTGGGGAAGCTAGTTTTTATGAAAATGATCTTTTTAGTTCCCCAGCTTTGGAAGATAGATATTCTATTGCTTATGATGATACAAAACCTCCAATATATGATGATTACAATGATGAATATGTTATTTTAAGTCCACCTACTATTGAGAAGAAAATTCATTATGATTACAATATGCCTCCTATATTTGATGATTATGGTGATGAGAATAATAATGATAGCTATTTTGTTGAATTTGCTCCCACTATGATTAATAAGAATGACTATGTTTATGTGGGGAGTATTAATTCTTTTATGCATGTGGCTCATGATAAAAATGTTTCTTGTGATAGTTATATTGTTACTTTTATTCATGATGCTACTGAAAGTTATTATGAGAGAGGGAAACATGGTTCTATGCATCTCAATAATATTAGGTTTCCCCTCTTTATGTTGAAATTTTTGAAGTTGCACTTGTTTTGCTTTCCTATGCTTGTCGCTTTGTGCTTTCATGACTTGTTTCTTTACAAGATTCCTATGCATAGGAAGTGGGTTAGACTTAAATGTGTTTTGAATTTGCTTCTTGATGCTCTCTTTTACTTCAATTCATATTTCTTATGTGAGCATCTTCTCAAACTATCATGCCTAACTTAAAGACGTTAAAGAAAAGTACTTATTGGGAGATAACCCAAAAGTTTTAGATGAGTCTTGAAAGTTATTAATTCAGTAATAACCTCTCCTTATCCTTTTTATTTTATTTTTGTGCCAAGAGTAACCTCTAATGAGAGAGAAGTAATGATTGGGAAAGTTGCTGCCCCGAAACAGATTTTTGTGCTTCACCGTAAAAAATCGTGAGAGAGCTCTGTATGTCAGATTGATCTGTAATTTTTTGTGCTTCTGCCCCAGGTTGTTATATAACTGTCTTTAGTTCAACACGTTTTGATTTGAGCAACAGAAGGTCTTCTAAAAAAATCGTCTTTACCTGCTGGTCTGTTTTGACAGATTTCTGCCATTTTCTGCATTTGCTTCTTGTTAGTTCCTTCTTGAGTTCTTTTGGAGAATTGAGATTTTTGAGGGAAGTGCTACAGTAGCTATTTTTCTAATGGAAGTTTATTTGGTGTTAGAACTGAACCTTAAGACTTATTTATCTTGAGTGCACTAATGTTGCTAATAAAGATTGTGTGAAGTTTTGTATGAAGGAAAAATTTCAGGTGTATGGAAGGAATGAGTAATGAGATGAAGGATGGACTAAAACTCAAGCTTGGGGATGCCACGCGTGTCACCCCAAGAAATATCCAAGAAGTACAAGCGTCAAAGCTTGGGGATGCCCAAGGCATCCCCTTCTTCATCAATAAAAATCCTAGGTTTCTTCCAAACGCTTCATTTTTTGTTTCATGCACAGTTGTGTTTTTCTTGGAGCGTCTTATTTTTTGTTTTCGTTTTGGTTTTTAGTTTGCTTGGTTTGCTTAGTTTGCTGAATGAATTGGTTGGACCCCCTCTTTCATACATTGGTTTGCAAATAGTTTGGTTTGGTTTGGAAAAGAGTAGGAAAGTTCATTCTTATGTGGTAAAAAGAGCTCGTTTTTGACTGTGGCCTATGCTTTGTCATGCCATGCTTGATATTGTTTTGGCTTTATGCTTAGTATTATTTGCTGTAGCATGACTTGTTATAAACAATTGAGATTGCTTAATGTGCCTTGGATGAATCATGCGTTGTTTTAGCATATTAAAGCATAGTATAGTGGTATTCTCCTTTGATGCTTTATTTGGGTTGACTTGGCGCATGCTCACACCATGTTATGACTGTCACAAGTCACCATAGCCTTTATGATCCTTTAGTTTTCAACTTGTAGTATCACTTTATGCTTTGATCAATGATTTTTTGTCGCTCTGCATGATTATGGCCATTACTGCTCTCTTAGTTTGTCGCTCCCAGTCTTTTGCTAGCCTCCACAACCAAGTATGAGTTCCACTCATGCATCCAACTCCTTAAACCAAGTTATTCCAAAGAGTCCACCATACCTACCTATTAGCTTATGCTATTCCAAGTATATCCATGCTTTTTTTAACCTTCCAAATTAAACTTGTTATGAGAAAACTAGTGATTAAAGCTCTCACGAACTTGATGGCACACTTTACTTTTCTTGCCCTTAATAAACTTGAACCATTGTGTCTTATATGTTGTATATGCTTGCACTTATTTGTTGGGAATTAGCAGAACCATGCTTTCATGGGGAACGCTTTCAACATTGCAC
The DNA here is from genome assembly GCA_910589775.1 of Avena eriantha. Taxonomy (NCBI): domain Eukaryota; kingdom Viridiplantae; phylum Streptophyta; class Magnoliopsida; order Poales; family Poaceae; genus Avena; species Avena eriantha. Next base: position 154,522,967 of record OU342742.1, on the reverse strand, counting down.
TTGGTACTTGTACCTAGTTGATATCATGCTCTTTTGTATATGGATGTCGTTGGTGTGAAATGAAAGGGGAGCTTGTAAGTCCATGGAGTTATGTATATGTGTTAGAGAAACGCCTGGGCCGCTGGTCTAATCCATGTTGAAATGGTGGAAACTGCAGCGTAACCATAATGAGCTGTCTATGAAGCATTCTTCTTATATAAAAAGGAGTCCTATATGGAGAAAAAAGAGAAAAGATAAAAAGAGATACTATGAAAAGAGGAAAGAGAGAAAAAAGCACCATATTCCCATGGTAAATAAGAAGAATGTTGAGATGCTCGTTGTCTGCTTGCCTTGTCATTTTGATATGGGGATTCTTCCGTATCATCGGGCAAGGGGTACCCCGTTGGCGGTTCTCTATGATACACATATACTTACGATGACAAGAACTTACCGGTGACTAAACTTGAGTAGCAGGAGGAGCGGCCCTCGTATAAAAGGGACATGAGATTTCTAACTTATACTTCGTCAAGCACGTACACCATAGTTTGTTCACTTTAACCTTAATCACTTCAAGATGCTTATGATAGGGGCAATGAGAGCTGAAAGGTATAAGTACCATAATTTTTGGAAGCTCTTTATGAGACTTGAATCCCTACTTCCTTTTAAAAAGGCCTTTCTTCCACCATTATATTGAGTCTCCACCTTCTATCTTTATGCACCTACTTTGAGAGCATAGTGGCCATTCTTAGTGCATTGTCCAAAGACTAGTTGATTGATGCATACTTTGATATTGCTTGTTTTAAACTATGGTATCTAGTCACTCTTATGAACTTTGAAGGTGTCCTATGCATTTATATTTTCTACTCTATGAGGGGCAAGCTGAATACTATTATGCTATGTTTTCTTTATGTGAAACAAACAAACGTCTTGCAAAGCATTGTTATTCATGAATATTTTTTTGTGCCTTTTCATGTTGCATCATAGTTTCTTTGTCTTATTGCTAGAACCTTGTCTTTCATGCTATGATTGAAGTACTATGATCCCAGCTTTGAATGTTTTACAAATACTTTGATCAAGTCTTTGATGGTGCATGTCACCTGAAAAATTATTCTTTCTTTTTATCACTTACCTACTTGAGGACGATCAGGAGTTAAGCTTGGGGATGTTGATACATTGCAAATGTATCTATAATTTTTGATGCTCCATGCTAGGTTTTATCTACTTTCTTGTGTTTTGTTCCAATTTTGGAGTACTTTTCATATGATTTCTTGGACTAACCTATTAACAAGATGCCACAGTGCCAGATGCCTGTTTTCTGCTGCTTTTGGTTCCAGAAAGTCAGAAAATGAATATTCTCGGAATTGGACGGGACAAAAGCCAAAGTTGATATTTTCCCGGAAGACTCACGGAGCCAGAAGGAGAGTCGGAGAGGGGCCAGGGGCCAACCACACCATAGGGTGGCGCGGGTCCACCCTGGCCACGCCACCAGGTGGTGTGGGCCCCCTGGCCGGCAACCGACCTTGCCTCCTTCGCCTATAAGAGCCTCCCGATACCAAAACCCTAAATCGTCAACCAAAAATCCACGAAAAGTTCCGCAGCGCCGCCGCCACCGAAGGGGAGATTCGAGGGACAGAAAGTCTCTGTTCCGGCATCCTACCGGGACGGGGAAGTTCCCCCAGAGCCATCTCCATCGATCTCCACCACCATCTCCATCTCCATTGCTGATTCCCTTGATGAGGAGGGAGTAGTTCTCTCTCGAGGCTAAAGGTTCTACCATAGCTATGAGTTCATCTCTCTATCTATGCATGATCTTATTAAGATCATGAGCTTGTAATCTATAGATCTACCTTTCTACTCAAGTGCTTAATGAATCTCTGCTCTCCCCATGTGTGTGAAAGTGACAGCGTGCTCACCATGGTGGTACTTAGGCTAGAGATTACAAATACTTGTTATGAGTTATATTTGGAGTTGGATGTCTTTATGAAATTGTGGTGTTTGTTGGACTCATATAGTGCTCAAGGTGACAGTGTGGGGTTTTCTAGATGGGAAAGATGGACTTTGAGGTGTGCTGTTATAGCCCTACCATCGATTAGAGTGTTCAACTGGAGAGTAGTTAAGAGTAGTATCATAAAGAGAGGATATATTTATGAGAGAGTGTTCACTAGTGAAAGTATGATCCCTAGCCCTTGTTTCTAAGCATTGATACACCATTTGCTACTAGATCTGTTACATGTTTGTTTGCTTCCATCTTTATTTCAGTTTGCCTTTAGTCTCTTCCACGCCATCAAGCTATTTTCTAGCACCATTGTTTTATATCCATACCACTTGTATTTCACTATCTCTTCGCCGAACTAGTGCACCTATACACCTGACAAGTGTATTGGGTGTGTTGGGGACACAAGAGACTTCTTGTATCTTGATTGCAGGGTTGCTTGAGAGGGAATACCTTTGACCACTTCCTCCCTGAGTTCGATAAACCTTGGGTGATCCACTTAAGGGAAAACTTGTTGCTGTTCTACAAACCTCTACACTTGGAGGCCCAACAACTGTCTACAAGAATAGAAGTGCGTAGACATCAGTAGCAACAACACATCTAGTACCTTAGAGATTTCTGTCACTTCCCCAGATTACCAGAGGCATGATCCCACTATCGAGCATAAATACTAACTCTTGGAGTTTCTAGAATCTACTTGGCCAAGATAGCTACTAACAATGGAAAGCGTGCAATATCACAAATAACAAAGACATGATAGAATCAATAATCAATCTAAAATAGCATCTCAATATTCATCGGATCCCCGCAAACACAACATGCAGAATTGCAAATAGATGATCTTGATCATGAACGGAGCTCACAAGATCTAGACATGAAAGCACAAAGGAGGAGAACCAGCCATCTAGCTACTACATGGATCTGTAGTCCAAGGATGACCTACTCACGCATCACACTGGAGGCTTGCATGATGATGAAGAAGGCCTCCAGGGTGAATTCCCCTCTCCGGCAGGGTGCCGGGAAGAGCTTCAGATCCCTCCCGATCTAGGGATGGAGATGACGGCGGATACAGACTCTTCGTGGATTTTTGATCAGGTACTTAGGGTTTTCTTCCCGAGGGCATCTTATAGGCGGAAGGAGAGGCCGAGGGGTTGCTGGGGTCGGCCAGACCACCCCCTGGCGTGGGCCAGGCCTGGCCGTGCGGCCAGGTGGTGTGGCCGGCCCCCAGCCCTTCTCCGTCTCGTATTCTGGCATCTGATGACTTCCGGAAAAATTGGCACTCTGGCTTTTGTCCCGTCCAATTCCGAGAATATTCATTTTCTGACTTTCTTGGAACCAAAAACAGCAGAAAACATGTAGCTGGCACTGTGGCTCTTGTTAATAGGTTAGTCCAAGAAATCATATGAAAAGTACTCCAAAGTGTGGACAAAACACAAGAAAGTGGATAAAACCAAGCATGGAACATCAAAAATTATACATACATTTGCAATGTATCAGACATCATTCATAAGATAAGTTCAAAACTCATCGCCGAGCACAAGAAGGAGACTGCTGAGCTTAGGGATGAAATTGTCTCACTCCATCGAACCACCAATCAACTACATGCACAGCTCTACGACATACAAAATCAAAACTGTGAGTATGAGGCTAGGTTCAAACACAGAAGTTCTGCTGCTAGTTCAGGATATTGGAAACCAAGATGTCTTTTGTCGATGGAGAACCTTTACCTTGGAAGTCGGATGATGACGAGGGAACACCACCACCGAAGGAGTAATTCGTCATCATGTTTTGGCATCCCCTTGGTTTGTTCCAAGCTTGGGGGAGTGTCACGATATCATATCATTATCTTTCATATTTTTACCTTTTAGTAGAGTCATATCATGAATATAGAAGTTATCATATAGGATGGTCTGCATTATGGAAAGTATCTCCCCTCTAGTTAGATATCTATGTATCCCTTGGTGTGAGTTGCCGTTATGGAATATTAATGAGAAGTTCTATCATTACTTTTTGCACATCTTATTTTAGTTTGCAATTTTTATTATATGATTGATCTTGTTGATAGTATTGGTATCACTTTGGGATCATTAAGTAAATTTAGATTGGTTTTGGCAAACCTAGCTCTGGTCAGTAGTAGCACTATTGAGGATTGAATGGAAGAGAAAAGTACTTTTAGAAATATAATTTCTTCATCTTTCTGTCTTGTCTGGCTCATAAGCATAGTATTTTCTAGTTAAGATCTTTTGTGTTTCCAAGGAAGATTGCATGATTGTTTCTATCACTTGTATGTTTGTTTGTTTCCTTCCATTCCTATGCTTGCTACTCAACCTTGCTAGCCAAAAACCTGTACTGAGTGGGAATGCTTCTTGTGCATCCAATCCTAAAACTAAAACCTATGCCATTTGCGTCCACCATATCTACCTATTAGCATTATTGCTATTCCAAGTAAATTCATGTTTTTATCTACCTTCCAAATTAAACTTGTTATGTGAAATCTAGTGATTAAAGCTCTCACAAACTTGATGCCACACTTTACTTTCGTGCACTTAATAAACTTGAACCATTGTGTCCATCTATGTTGCGTATATGCTTGCACTTTATAAGTTGATAATTAGCAGAACCATGTTGTCATGGGGAACGCTTTCAACATTGCACTTATTATTCAGTTGATATCATGTTCTTTTGTTTATGGATCCCGGTGGTGTGAAATTAAATGGGAGCTTGTAAGCTCATGGAGTTTGTATATGTGTTAGAGAAACGCCTGGGCGGCTAGCCTAAGCCATGCCTAATCATGGTGGAAACTTGCAGCATAACCATAGTGATCATTCTATGAAGCATCCTCAATAAAAACCTATGAAAATAGCAAATAAAAGATCGCTGAGATGCTCATTGTCTATTGCGTTATCATTTTGATATGGGATAGCTCCTGTATCATGGGACAAGGGGTACCCCGTTGGTGGTTCTCCATGATACACATGTACTTACAATGACAAGAACTTACTTGTGACTAAAGTTGAGTAGCATGAGGTCCGGGACTCGTAGGCAAGGGGCATGGGATTTTTGGCTTATAACTTGTCAAGCATATCTCATATCTGTTCACTTTAACCTCAATCACCTAAAAGATTCTTATGATAGGGGCAATGAGAGCTCAAAGCTAGTAAGTACCATAATTTTTGGAAGCTCTTTATGAGACTTGAAATCCCTTCTTCCCTCTTCAAAGGGCCTATCTTTTACTTTTTAGTTGAGTCAGTAAACCTATTCCTTTCTATCTTAAGCAAGCATTTGAGTTGTTGTGATTCAATCACCCATATGATGCTATATTAAATCATGTTTCTTATGTTCCTTGTTTTGCACACTGCTCTTGTCTTAGTGGATATTACTTTGAAAGCTATCATTCAAAACCCTTTATGTTTGACTCCTGCAATTTGTTAACCGTGCTATGACCAAGAACAAAGTTTGGCATTATCAATTATGATTTACTTTATGCATCTTTATTGTGTTTCCTTTACTTGTTGCAAGTTAGGTTATATAATAGTGAGTTGTTTTCTATTATTATTTGTGTTTTGATGAATGTGATACTTCTTGTCCGTATTCTCTTTATCGATACTTCACTCCATAAACCTATGGACATGTTTATCGAGCTCAGTTTTCGCTTGGAGATAAGCGAAGTCTAAGCTTGGGGGGATTTGATACGTCAATTTTGCATCACCATTCTATATCATAATTCACTGTTATTCATTAATATATTTCATATTAAGAGATGGTACTTATGTTATTTCATCTATTTTTGCATGATTGATGATTTTGGGAGGATGAACCATCAGAGCCAAGATTCTGATGGAAAAAGCACCGTTTGAAGGCAAAATTGGCGAAGATCAGAAAATCCCAGAAAATATACGGAAATTCCTATTTTTCTAGAAGACGAAGGAATCCAGAAGGGAAAGTGGAGATGGGCCACAGGGGGCCCACACCACCCCCTGGCGCGGGCTAGCCCTGGCCGCGCCACCAGGTGGTGTGGCCACCCTGGCCCACCTTTGGCATCGCCCTCTAACACATATAAGACCCTCGAAACCCTAAGACTCGGGGAACGACCACAGAAAGATTCCGCCGCCTCTGCGGGGCGGAAAACTGCAGAGAGAGAAAGAGCTCTCCGGCATGCAGAAATCTGCCAGGGAAATTCCTTCCCGGAGAGGGGAGATCATTGCCATCATCAAGCTGTACTTCATCGGGATCATGATCATCATCATCTTCACCATCATCTCCACCAGCACCATCATCACCACTCCGTACCGCTGTAACAATTGGGTTGAATCTTGCATAGTTCTTAGGGGAAACTTTCCCGGTGTTGATTACTTGTTGTAGTTGATGCTATTGAGTGGAACCATTGAATTATTGTTATGTTCAGATTGTTACTTATCATTATTTCAAGCTGAGAATGGTGCGGTTACGAATGGGCTTTTCGGCGCGGTTTCTACTGTGGACTTGATTGGTGTGGACCAAAGTGGGGCAAAACGCGAACTGGAGCGGTTTGGTGTGGGTTTACTTGAAACGCGGTTTGGTGCGGGGCGGTTTGGTGAGGAGAAAAAACAATAGAAATGGGCTCAGCCCGTGGGTTCAACCCGCAACAGCATCCCCACGGTCTGGCTGCGTTCCATCCCTTCCCATGGCCACAACACGAGTCTGCTACCGCCGCCGGCCATAGGTACCTCCGTCACCCATCATCTTCTGGATCTGCCCAGCGCCGACCGCCGCCTTCTAGCTCCGGCCAGTGCCTCCCGCCCTCGGACTCTCCGGCCAGCGCCGCCCGCGGTCGGACCTAGGGTTTCTTGTAACGCCGCTGCCGTCTCTGCCACCCACCCTGCTGTCGTCCTCCGGCAAGGGGCAAGCTCCCGCATCTTCCTCGACACCGGCAAGACGACAACCTCCCCGTATAGTCATCTCTACCCTTCTAACCAAAGGTGAGCCGTGCGTAGCAAATTTTTCTGTTTATTCATTCATGTGATTATGTATTTAATGTGCTCAACCAAACGTGTTTAGGATGCAAGATTGTCTCACCGTAATTTTTTGTATGCAAAATTAATATGATTATTTGGCTGCAAGAAGTAACTGAATAATATGATTATGAAAAGAATGGAATTCATGTTCATGTTTAGTAGGTACTCAAGAACATATGATTTTTGGTTAACATGTAGATGAAAGCATCCCTGGCAAATCAGGTTGGTTATAGTTTACTAGTACAAAATACATGTAGTATCTGTGGTTGGTTATAGTTTACTATCGCAAAATGCATGTAATACACACTTGAGGTATCCGATTGTCTAATCTGAATCTTGCTCAGCTTAATCTGAAATCAAGTTATGTGGATGGATGTAATACTCTGAAATCTTGCTCAGCTTAATCTTGTTTGACAATCAGATCTATTTGCATTATAGGACGACGACTAGCGCTGCTCTCTCTCATCCTTGTGCCCATTCATCTCCGTACAGAACTAAAATTCTCTTGAAGGCATTTGGCAATAGTTTATTATTCCTTCTAATTTAGTTGTTGTATTTTTGTAGGATGTCCAATTAATAAGTAGGAACCAAAGTCTGACAATGTGTAGGTCTACTTCTTTATGTAAATTCTTTAGAGCAACTTTTCGCACCAGTACTCTGTGACTGTAGTTTGTGCAAACTTCTGCCATCAATCTTTTGTGCGTGAAAATAAGCTATCTGTAAGTACTAAACATCAAGTTGTGCTCATCTGATGCCTCGTTTCACTTGCATCCATAGGCAGGTAGATAGTCTAATATGAAGGTATTTCCGTCCGTTGGCTCATATATTTTTCCCAATTCTCTAAAATGATGTTTGATGGAAGCGGTCAAAATGAGTACACACATCTAGCTGTATTAATAAATTAGCAATCCGGACCAAAAGCACTTCAAATTGCCTCATTTTTAATTGGCAAGATCTTGCAATAGTAGTTTTCAGTTTTTTACTTCTAAGTTAGTGTACCAGACTAAACTGAAAGGGTCTGTATTAATAAATTAGCATTACTATGCAATGTTGATTTATGATCTGAAATGAAAGGTTTACTTATTGTTCTCAGGTCTGGATTCCCTCCGAATTTTGCACCTCGTCATCGCCTATGTTTCGATCTGGTGGAGAGGTATCCTCGGGATCGCGACTTGTTTCTCTGTAATAGGATAGCTAATCTAGGACAGTTCTAGTTTTTCTCAATATCTATCTGATGTATGAAAATACTCTCTCAGATGAGTATTTTGATTGATTATTTCTCGGAAGAGTCTATTATTTTTGGTGAATATACCTCTCTTCGTAACTTTTTGGAGGAATATTCATGATTTATATCTATGGCATCATAACTTATTTAAATGTACATGAAGAGTCTGTTATTTTTTGAGTCTGCAATTGATTTTATTACAGGAAAAGAGAAGCCACTAGCTATTTGTAAAGACTAGCAGGCTAGCAGCCAAAAGCCATCGACTTACTCTCACCATCCAGTTACACAAACCCATGGGCTGAACCTGCGGGTTCAGTCCGCACTTTCCATGCGGTGTGGTGCGGGTGTGGACTGAAATTTCAAATGGTGTGGTGTGGTGTGGTGTGGTGTGGTTTCAGAGAGTTATATTTTGGATCGGTGTGGGTTGGAAAATTTAATCAGCATTAGTGGGTGCGGGTTGGATTAGGTGCAGGCTTTGCCCCATTCTCACCTTGATCATTATTTCATCTCTGATCTTGATCCATATGATGTCTCGTGAGTAGTTCGTTTAGTTCTTGAGGACATGGGAGAAGTCATGTTGTTAGTAGTGGAATTGTGTTGAAAAAGGTTCAATGGTTTGATAATTAAGTTGTGGTGTTATTCTTCTAGTGGTATCATGTGAATGTCGACTACATGATACTTCACCTTTATAGGCCTAGGGGAATGCATTGTGTATTTGGCTACTAATCATAGGGGTTGCCGGAGTGACAGAAACCTGAACCCCTGTTAGGAAACCTTTGCACAAGGGAGTGTAAGATCTCAAGTTTAAGGCTATGGTTAGGTTTCTATCTTAATTACTTTCTTGTAGTTGCGGGTGCTTGCAAGGGGTATAATCACAAGTATGTATTAGTCCTAGGGAGGTCAGTACATTAGCATAGGATCACCCACACAACACTTATCCAACCAGAGAATATTAATCAACTATTTGAAGCGAAATCACTTGACAGTATTCGCATGTGTCCACGAGAACGTTTGGTTATCTTAAGTAATACAACCGGCTTGTCCTTTGCTAAAGAAAGCATTGGTCCACTTGCTGCATTTATGATCATTGTCTTTTATTTACTCACACTTTATTTATCTGCATTATCAAAAACCCCTAAAAATCCGTTTGCTAAGTATTTACAGAGAATTCCTGATCCAAGCCACTTGTCAACACCTTCTGCTCCTCGTTGGCTTTGACACTCTTACTTATAAAAATACTGCACCCCCTATACTTGTGGGTCATCAGCGATTTACGTTGTTTTGGCTCCTTTTCTCCACAGTATAACTGCTTCAAGAATTGTGTCCAATGGATCCATCATCTGTCCTGATCCTGGTGAAAATAGACATAAAATATGTGCGCGGACGTCGTAAAATACTAAGATCCTACATCTACAATGCAAAATAATAATATAAAACATGATGCAAATATTCACTCATCAACTTCCCCAAGCTTAGACTCTTGCTCGTCCCGAGCAAGCTCTAGCATAATGGATGTGATCCTCATATTCATGAAGTTGAGTTGATAAAATAAATGAGGCGATTGCAGCATGTGTTTATCATGTATGATACATAGGAATAAGTTCATGAATAGTACCTTACTCGAACCATCGGAATAGTATTAGAAGGCTTCCACACCTTAGTGACCAATAGTTCATAAAAGATAAATCTCAACATAATGTAAAAGAATGTGGTTCAACTGAATGAGTTAACAAGGTAGTTGAAAGAGCATGTGGGCCCCCATGTGTTGTTTTGGTAATTAATGATAATCTTTATGGACTAATGTGTGTATTAAGTTGCACTTGTAGGAATTGTCCATTGGCATCGCTTGGAGCATGTGTTGTCTTCAAGGTAGAAGATATGAAGAAGAAGATGTGTTGTGCAAGCTCAAAATGCGTCATGCCTGGAAGATCTCATGTTTGATGCCTTCCATCCTCGGTGGTCATGGATCGATGAAGACAAGGTCGAAGTATGCTCAAGGCAAAGGTATTCTTGATAGGTTTTCTCTTTTGCCGGTCTCGTGCTGAACGGGTTTAGGATATATAGACGTACTATCAAGAGGGGCTCTCGAGTGAGTAACTCAATCATATCGTTCGGAGAGAGCTCAAACCTTTGCATACTTGCATCATCATATTTGGTTATTATTTGGTCTTATCCCTGTGAGGATATAGAGCTTGTGGTAATCTTCATAACAAGCTCTTGTTCATCAAAATCGGATCTCCCTTTTATATCTTGTTGTGATTTTGATCTTTGAGGTTTTCCGGATGCTCACCGAGTGAGGTATCTCACATTATAATACTTGATACTTTCTCACTTAGTGATATACAATATTTACACTTTTTGTTGGGTAGACCTTTTTGTCCTCTTTCCAACGCAATTGGATTCGGGTCAATCGGACATACCAAACAAAAGTTATCATCATTTGTATATTGCCTCTTTTGTTTTAAAAAAGAAGAAGGAAAATCCTCCTCTTCTTGGGCTGAGGGGTAGTACCACTGGGTACTACCGCCCGCCCCTGAGCGCTGCCCTTTCGTCTCTGCCTTGTCCGGGGCTCAGTCCGGTAGTACTGGCCTGGCCCGGTAGGTACCGCCCGGTACTACCGGCCGGCCCAGGTATGCCCCCACTCCATGGCCTAGCTCGCTCCCGCTCACCTGGCTCGCCGCTGCACCTCGCTCGCCCCACGTCGCTAGCTCGCCTGCTGCTCGCACGCGCGTGCTCGCCCACTTGTCCCCCCGATCCCCTGCACTGCCTTGCGTCGCTCGCTTGCCCAGGTTCGCTCGCCCAGCTCCCGCGCCTCGCGTTGACCCTCTCTCTCGCTAGCTGCTGGGCTGCCGGGCGGTAGTACCGGGCCCATCCGGTACTACCGGCCCAGGCCGGGAATCAGCCCCAACGGCCAGATTTCCTAGCCCCATATAAATAGCCCCTTTATCCTTTTTGTCTAGTTGCTTCTTCCTCTATTTTTCTCAAGCCTCTTGACTATTTGCCTCATATCTCTTGAGCTTGATTAATCTCTCCCCCTCCAATGATTCTTGCCCATACTTGAGGGGAAGATAGAGGAGATCTAAGTCTACATTTTAACCAAGTCATATCATATCTTTGTGAGTGTATCTTTGGGATCAAGATCTTTGGGGAATTTTGTGTTCTTCCTCTCTTGTTCCCCCAATAGCTTTAATAGCTTTATTGGAACTTGAGAGTGAAGATTTGGAGCATCTTTGTGGTGTTCTTGCCTTTTGCATTTGGCGCATCGGTGTGTGTTCTCTCCGGAGGATTTGTTTGGTGATATTCATCGTTGCTTGTCCCTCTTGGGTTCTTGGAACCCTAGACGGTTGTGTGGACTTTGTGGCGTGTTCTTGGGGTCTTCAATTAAGTTGTGAAGCTCCCCCAAGATTGAGGCCTTGGTGGCGATTATTGGGAGCCTCCAATTAAGTTGTGGAGATAGCCCCAATCTTGTACGGGTTTGGTGACCGCCCTAAAGTGTCCCGGGTGCTTGCCCGTGTGGTGGGTGCTCGGGAGAATAGGGTGAGGACTTGGTGGCGTTGGTGGTCTTAGTACCGCCCACCCCTCCAATGAGACGTACTCCCTTGTTGGGAGGAACTCAGTAAAATATCGCCGTCCCCGCGTGCCTTGATTATCTCTATACCCGAGCTCTTTACTTATGCACTTTACATTGTGATAGCCATCGTGCTTGAAGTAATTATCTTGCTATCGCATTGTTGCTTATCTTTCTTAGCATAAGTTGTTGGTGCTCATTGGTGAACCTTAGTATATCTAGGCTTTGTGCTTAACAAAAGAAAACGCTAGTTTTATTCCGCCTTTGTTAAGCCCATCTCGTAGAAGTTTTAATCGCCTATTCACCCCCTCTAGGCGACATCCGTGATCTTTCAATTGGTATCAGAGCGAGGTCTCTCGCTTTTAGGCTTCATCGCCTTGAGAGTAAAGATGTCGTCTAGTGGTGTAGTGCACGATTCCTTCTATATATTCGATGGCAGAAATAATTATGATGTTTGGAAATCTCGAATGCTAGATTACTTTCGGAACATTCACCCATCTGTTGAGGAAATTCTATATATGGGTTTCTCTTCTCCTATGGATCCCTAAAACGAATCTTTAGAGGAGAAGATGAACTCTTATATAGATTCTCAAGCTACTAAAATGCCTTTACTTGTTGTGGGCAATGTAGTTAAATCTTCAATCATGCCTTATCGGAGTGCTCATGATATTTGGACAAAGCTTCAAGATAAATATGGTGTGTCCAACATTATTGAGGATGATTGTTTTCCCTCCACCTCCGGTCGTGATGAGGTCTCATCTTCTACCACTTCACCTACATGTGATTTTTCACAAGGTAATGATATGGTGAGTGGTGATAGAAATTGTGATTTGGATAGTGATCTTACTATTTGTAATCCTTCATTACTATCTAGTTGCAATGGTCTATCTTTGGACTCTAACACTTGTAGCACTCAAAACTCCTCATATGCTAGTGTTGATAGTTCGTGCATATCATGTATAAATGACTTAAATAATTCACATGATGATATGCTTGCTTTGTCTTGTTACCATGATAAAAATGTTTCTATTTACTCGAGTGCTTGTGTTGCTAACCATGTAGAGGAAAATGAATATTCTATGGGCCAAGACAAGGTTTTGAATGGAGCTACAGATGCAATCTCATCATCACCTTCTTCCGGTTCTCACATATGCCTTATGGCTAAGGGAACAAAGGTAACCTCCTTGGATCCCATTGTTTCCCATGATAATGTTGATGATGATGATGTTAAGAGTGATAATAATGATGATCATATAGTTGATTATGATATTGCCTCCATTCAAGATATGGGAGAGATTGTCTTTCCCGCTCTTCATAGAAATAAAATTGCTTCCTCCAATTTTTTTGAAATATTAACTTGTGCTATTGAAGGCAAGAAACTTATTGAGGAGCAAGAAAATATAATTTGTCAAAAGAATGCACATGAGCGTGAGTATGCTAACGAGATTGCTTATCTAGAGAGCTCACTTGAACAAGAACAAACCACCAAAGAATCTCTTGATGAGACTTTTGCTCTAGAACTATCTAGAGTAAAAGAAAACCATGATAGAGAACTTGTGGTGGCAAATGTTCTCAAAACTAAAAATGGTGAACTCATAGTTGCCCATGCTAAACTCGTTGAGGATTTTAAGCACCTCGAAAATGGCTCTCGGGTCATTTAGAGTGAGCTCATCAAACTCACCGAGTCACATGAGCAACTTAAAGCTTCATATGAAAAAGAGCTTGCAAAGTTGCCCTCACCTATTGCTATTAATAATGATGCTTGTGCTACTAACTCTATTTCTTGTGAAGCATCGATTTTGAAGGAGAATGTTGAGCTAAAGGCTCAACTTCCTTTGCTAACTAGCAAATATGGGAAATTGGAAGAAAGTCATGTTAAGCTCTCAAGCTCGCATGATGATCTTCTAGTCTCCCATGATAGGCTAAAGTTATCTCATGAGGCCATTATGTCAAAGGTAACATCTAGTGGGCCTCATGTGGACATTAGAACTACTTCTACTCCTAATGTGATATTTCCATGTGCTAGTCCTTGTAATTCATCCACTCATGATATTGCTACATCTTGTGATGAATTACATTCTTTGCCTTGTTGCTCTAACAATGAAGAATCTACTTCCTCTAGTATTATTGTTGATGCTAACCTTGTAGAGGAAATCAAAGAGCTCAAGGCTCAAGTCACTTATTTGAAGAATGACTTGAAAAAGGCTCATGAAGGGAAGGCCACACTCAACCACATCTTGAGTGTGCAAAAATCCCCCAATGACAAGAGTGGACTTGGATTCAACTCCAATATCAAGAACAAGTCCACTAACAAGTTGAAGCACAAGGGAAACAAGAATAATGGCCAAGACCATGTCAATCATCCGGCCAACATTGTGTGCTTCACGTGCAAGGAAGAAGGGCATCATGTTAGATCTTGCCCATTGAAGAAGAATCCTCTTGGTGTGAAGCAACAAGGGAAGCGGCCTCAAGCTCTACCTCAAGTGTTAGATGTGCCTCTTCCTAAGAGGACTACTCGAGCTCTTCCTCAAGTTGTGTAATCACCCAAGAAGAAAGCTAGCAAGACAAGAACTCGCTATATTTGCCGTGAGAAGGGGCACATTTCTTCCTCATGCACTAGCGGTAACTCCTCATCCAACCCTATCATGATTGATGATGCTTATTCACTTCGTAAGGATGAGGTTGGCAATGTGTTTGCCATATTTATTGGTTCTCAAAGTGGTGTCAAGAAAAGAACCATTTGGGTTGCCAAGCCTATTGTGACTAACTTCTTAGGACCCAACTTGGTTAGGGACCAACAAGCCAAAACTTGATCAATAGGTGATTTTTGGGAGGACAATGGAGACTTGGTTTCATTATGAAGAATTAAGGGATCTTCATCTATTAATTGTCAAGCCAAGTCATGTGGATTATATTGCCTCTATATTATTTCCAATGTTCCTCCTTGCGGTAACATATGCTTAACTCATTACATTGAAAGTTACTCGCCCCTTGTGCATGTGTTGGTTTTGTACCTTGCATGTTTGTTGTATATGTTGTGCTTACCATGTTCTTATATTGAGTTATCAAGTATTTTTGTGTTTATTGGTTTGCACACCATGTATGAGTGTTTCTTGTGTTGGAGCTATTGTTGAATTTTATTTGGTATCTTATTTAGCTCTTGTGAGAGATTAATGGACTATCCCATTTTGGGGGAGTGTTATGCTTGGGCATTTCACAATCCTAAAAATGTGTGTACATGAGGAATACCACCTAGTATTGATTTAGCAATATTATATAGTATCTATGTGGTATGATTCTCATGATAAAATTAAGTTCTATAATGTCCATTTATTATCTCTTGTTTGGATATTGTTGCCTCGTGTTGATATTTATTGGTTATCACATTATAGGGGAGTCATATGCTTAGTGCATATTTGTAACTACCTCGGTGAATTACGCTCTTAGTTACTTGCTTGGATGAACGAA
Source organism: Avena eriantha (assembly GCA_910589775.1). Lineage (NCBI taxonomy): Eukaryota > Viridiplantae > Streptophyta > Magnoliopsida > Poales > Poaceae > Avena > Avena eriantha. The sequence continues at coordinate 154,507,740 of OU342742.1, read as the reverse complement.
AGTGGTTAAAATAGTACGGTGGGGCCCAGGGCCACTCACGGTAGACCTTTCGGCCGTCCTAACCACTTTCAGAACATCGGGACGGGAACGAGCGGCGTAATCGGCAGGCGAAGGGATCAACTACATACACAAATGAGTATGTATGCAAGCAACATACAACAGTCCTCACAGCCATTCTATCTAAAAGGAATAGAAATATTGCAACGCCATACGGCAAGATTCAAATATCCTAGATAGAGATAATAATTTAGGATAGCTCCTCATACAACAAACATCAGAGTATCAGACGGAAGCAGAAAACAAGATCCGAGTACGGATAAGAAGCAAATCGGCATAAGATGCCACATAAATAAACACATCCCGCCCACAGATCTCACGGATCCCCGTTCCCGGAATCTCTACACCGAGTGATCGTTGCCAACATCATCTGTCTCCTCCACCCAGTATCCCTCTTGCGAATATACCTGTTCATCTGAATCAAACAATTTATCATGTGAGACACTAGGGGTACTCAGCAAGTCTTTATGCCACTAAAGGGGACACAACCTGGGGTGACGCAATTGCAGCAAAAGATAATAACTAACAAGTCTATAGATACTCGCTAACCATCCGCCTAACCATTGATAGACGGATGTCCATTAATTAAGAACAACAGTTATAACAGTATAATTAACAGATCCATCCTCCTCCTCGCTTACCAACAAGGAAGCGGACGAACAACCCCCATCATCCGTTGGCAGTTTTATTAACCATTCCATGAGTATTGCGCTATTTACTAGTCAGGTACTTAGTTAATTTAAAAGCGGTACTTTAGTTAGACTTGTCTATGATCGAGAAACTGTGCTCCAAGTCGTCCATAACCGCGGACACGGCTTTCAGAAAGATATACCCTATAGGGGTGCACGAATAGCAACACACACTCGATCAACCTCGGAAAAACCAAATCAAAACCCAACGAGGCATTCACGACAAAGCGATCACAGGATTCAGTAATATTTCAGGGGGCCACCCCAATAAGCTACCCGCAACGAAGTTGGCCGACTCCGAGACGGACCTAGGGTTTGTGACGACGGCTATAAACGAATGGGAACCCGAAAATATGACTGGGCTTGTCGATACCGCGAAAACGTGGCGCGATCCAAAACAGTACAGGTGCTCCTCGCAGAATCTTAAATAAAGCAGTATCATGGCATAAGTACAGGATAGTAGTAAAGCCCCAAACTAATTGTGGCCCCAAGAAATAAGAATGAATCAAGCTCTGGCTCAGGGGGGTCCATAAGGCCTCCCGGATGTGGATAGTGCGAATAAACAAGGAACAGGAATCAAGTACTCGGGGTCCTACGGGACACAAGTGAGCATGAAAAACCAAATAGCAGATATTGCTCACCGATGCCTCTTTCATTAGTTGTCCCATTACTACTCAGGTTATGTTGTTTAGGTACCTCGTTATTCATCAGACACTCACATACCCTACACATGCTTTTCTACGACTCGCATGGCTCAAACAACTCCTGTAGTAATGGCTCATGGGATGGAGGAACAAGCTTCGGTGGGGTTCAAAAGTAAAGGCTATGCAGTACTTGGGATTCAATTTAATGCAATCGCGACTCAATGATGCAAGAATAAGATAGAGGCGATAGGTACTGTATGTATGCAAGCATGTGGTAGTGCTTGCCTGGCAGCTCAGTTGAAGCGAGAGATGGATCTGGGTAGTACTCCTGTGATTCCTCGTAATTCTCCTGCTGGGCGTCTATTCGAAGAAGAACCAAACAAACAAGGGCCAATATAAATAAAGTGCACAAGCATATGAATTAAAATGCGACAAGCAAACAAGCATGACATGATGAATGGTGCACAATTTCCATGGCAATAAAGTAGCATAGCAAGGGTGAGGTGTGGGGTTCAAGAATAAAGCATTTTATTATTTATTTAGCCAAGTTTTATTGTCATAAAAAGTTCAGATCTTTAATAATAACATTATGCATGCTTCAATTCAGAACAAGGACTGCATAGATAGAACGGGCTCGTCGCGCTGATCGATTTACACATATTATTTGCCAAATTTGGAGTTATAGAATTAAAGTTATTAATTTATTAAGAAAAGGGCATTTTATTGTAATTTTAATCATCTCGAAAATTTAAAGTGTTCAAACATTATTTTGAATAGCATATTTGAATTCCTCACATTTTTCTGATTCGAAAACATATATCATTTGTATTATTTGGATTTGTAAATTAAAAGTTATTTGAAAACTGATTTGAATTTGAATTTAAATAATTTTGAATTTGTTTTGTTTAAACAGCTAGACAGGAAAACTTTTATTACTCAGACCGACCCAGCCTCAGTCACTGACGGGGGGGGGGGGGGGGGGGGGGGGGGGGGGGGCAGCGGCTGACTGGGCCACACAGCGCGCAGAAAACTTTTCTCACCGGGGTTCTATCTAGCCAGGGTGACTGCTAGGTGGGACCAACTGGGTAAGGCCCACTGACAGCGGCGGAACCCGCAGAGGCTGTCAGGTGGGGTCACACTGGACCGCGGGTTACGTCTACGAAAACCGGGGTGCCTAACTGCAAGAATGCCAGGGCGGCTGACAGGTGGGGTAGGCTGGACCGCGGGTTGAGCGCGAGATAAAAAGAGGGGGCTAATTACAAGATTACCACGACCCGTGCTGTGGATCTTCTCCACGGTCTGGCGCGCGCAGTGCGCGGCGCAACGAGGCGGGGACTCGATCCCGTGACCTGGGGCTCGCGCGCGGAGACGGAAACCAGTGCGGCTGGGTGGGGTTGTTGTCAGGGAAGGAGCACGCGGCTAGGTGAGGCTCTATGTGGCGGGGAAAATCGTGCAGACACCGGCGACTGACGGCGCACCAAGGGCGTTCGGTGTAAGGTCCGGCACGGCTAGGGCTGCCTGGTGAGGCGGAGGTTGTCCAGGCGGTAGAGGGGCTCACCGCGGGGTGGTCGGTGGTGGCAGATCGGGACAAGGCGCAGCAGGGCGACGAGGAGGCTGGCGGCCGACGCGATTAGGGTTTCGGCGACGACGTCGTGTTGCGGCCGCTGGGGACCTTCTCCTCCTTGCTGGCGCATACGAGGCGAAGTAGGGGACGCTCCTCGAACTCCTCGACCACTTCCACGTCGTGCTCGTCGGCTGGAACGAGTTGACGACGGCGGTACTGGCGGTGAGCGGCGGCAGGATCTGGTGACGGTGAGGACGAAGGGAGGAGAGGGCAGGGCCCTGGGGTGGATTTGGGAGAGGCGTAGGAGCCGTGGGGAAGGAGGAAAGCGAGAGGGAGAGAGGAGAGGCCTGTGGGGCACGGGGTAGATAAAGGTGGCTTCGGCCACCTTTCTCCACCTCCTCGCACGTGCTTGTCGTGCACGGCCAGGGCAGGGCAGGGGCTACCAGGTGAGGACGGTGAGGTGTAGCAGCTGGGGCCAGCATGGCATAGGGGACGGGAGAGGGAAGAGAAAGAGGGGGCTCGGGTGAGCTAGGCTGTAGCTAGGGCATGCTCGACATGGGCTAGGGTTTGGGGGTGGGTAGATGGGGTAGATGGGGTGTGGCCAGGGAGAGAGAGAGAGAGGGCCAGGTGGGGCCAGCATGGTAGAGAGAGGGAGTGAAAAAAAGAGAGGTGAGATTAGGGGTTAGGGTTTTGAGAGAGAGGATAGGAGAGGAAGCTAGGGTTAGGGTTTTGTTTAGAATTTTTAGGTTTTAAACATGCTTATAGATTAAGTCAAGATGAAGGGGTGAGGGGGTGTAGGGATTAAAAGAGGCATGATCAAGACATGGGAAAGTGTAAGGGAGAAAGATAAGCAATGTAGATAGATTCTCATATGAGCATGCATGAAGAAAAGTATTGGTGTTGATGAGATCATGGGGATGGTGGAGAGATATGTAGAGGATTCCATAAGAGAAGAATCACTTAACCCAAGAGAAAAACAAAATGGCTAAAGGTGGTGGTAATCTTGCATGGCCCATGCAAAATAATAAATGCCATGTTTTATTTTGTGAAAACAATAATAATAATAATATGGCATTATTCTTATGCATTCCCAAGAAGTGGGAAACAAAAGCCAAGCAAAAGAAATTAGGATTAGATCCATCCTATCTCCCATGAGCTAGATTAAATACCAAAAGGAAAATAAAAGCCCATGGTAAATGGAATGGTGGAATTATAAGGTGGTGGAAAGAAAGGTGATGTATTTGAATAAAAGATATGCCCCCAACTCAATTTGGGCATTAAGCAATATATCAATAACCAAATACAATATCAAGAGGCAAATACAATTAATAATGCATATGAGGGAAGAACCAAAGAAAGAGGGTTTTATATGATGCTCAAATGCAAGGTGGCATGATGACATGAGCACGATATAATTATGATGCAACAAATATCTGTAGGAAGTAGCCATTATATTACTAGACCAAGTAGCATTACAATTGTTAGACAATTGGGATGCTACAACTCTCCCCCACTAAACAGGAATCTCGCCCCGAGATTCTAGGAAGAAGAAGACTCAAAGAGGGTAGGATACTTGGCACGGAGCTCATCTTCACGTTCCCAAGTGGCTTCATCAACGGAATGGTGCGACCACTGCACCTTGCAGAACTTGATGGTCTTGTTGCGAGTCCTTCTTTCTGCGACTTCGAGAATTTTTATGGGGTGTTCTTGATAAGACAGATCTTCTGGGAGATTGATGAGTTCATGGTCCACGGTCCTGCCGGGATCCTTGAAGCACTTCTTGAGTTGAGAGATGTGGAAACAATCATGGAATTTGAGTTGTTCAGGGAGCTCAAGAGCATAGGCAACTTCTCCTCTTCTTCCACGAATTTTGAAAGGGCCGATGTATCTAGGAGCCAGCTTTCCTTTGATACCAAACCGGTGCGTGCTTCTCATGGGAGTGACACGAAGGTAAACAAGATCACTAGGGACATACTCCATGTCCGTGTGCTTTCTATCATAATTGCTCTTTTGGTGACTTTGAGCAATCTTCAGATTTTCAAGAATGATGTGAACTTTCTCCTCCGCTTGAGTTACAATGTCGGGGCCAAACAATATTCTTTCACCTGCACCCGACCAACCAATCGGAGTTCTGCATTTGCGACCATAGAGAGCCTCAAATGGTGCCATCTTCAGACTTTTCTGGAAGCTGTTGTTGTAAGAGAATTCAGCATAAGGGAGGCATTCTTCCCACTTCATGCCGAAAGAGATAACACAAGCACGGAGCATATCTTCCAGAATCTGATTGATCCTTTCAACTTGTCCTTGCGACTGAGGGTGGTAAGCTGTGCTGAAGTTCAATTTTGTTCCCAAAGCATTTTGGCAACTTCCCCAGAACTTGGAAGTGAAGATGCTTCCACGGTCTGAGCTGATCTCAAGAGGAACCCCATACAGAGAGACAATTCTGTTGATATAGAGCTCAGCCAACTGAATTGCAGAAATTGTTTCCTTGACTGGAAAGAAGTGAGCTACTTTGGAAAGCCTGTCAATGACAACAAAGATTGCATTGTTACCCTTCTGCGACCTTGGAATACCAGTGATGAAGTCCATCTCTAGTTTCTCCCATTTCCATTCCGGAGGCTTCAATGGCTGTAGAAGACCGGAAGGTTTCTGAAGCATCAAGTTTAATTATTATATTTTGTTATATGCTTCTTTTTGTGAATATGATCTTGGATTTCATTGTAATCTACCTTGTGAAAATTATTCCTATTACTTCTTGTCCTTGGACAATTGGTAACCTATATATGGTATAATCTTGTGATCATATTCACTTTGTCCTTGGTTTATTTTTGTCCTATCTTTGGCAAAGAAATTGTTTTGTGTTTCTCCCAATATTTCCTTGCCTCTTATGGATCTTCTTATTTTATTGGTATCCTCTCGTGTTTCTTTTTTTAATATAGGTTGTAGTGATGATCTCATTTGTGTGCATTTTGCATTCAAAAGGAAAATTCTATATGATGTACTACTTACGGGTGAGCTCTCCTATATTATTTTAGAACACTCCTATTTATGCTTCTTGCTTTGATCCATATCATGTTTTATGTTCTTGGAAGTTCGATCTTTTCCTTTTGGTATTTTTTGCCATCATGAAAAGTGTGAGAGTTTGGTTTATGTGTTGAAACCTTGCTCTTTTGGGAGTTGGTTTTGTCTCATTCCTTATTTCATGTGTTGACCTTTTAGAATGAGATAAATCCTCGAGCACGTGTGTTCTGTTATCTATCTTTTGCTCTTTGGCTTTTGTCAAGTTCATTTGTTGAACTTGTGATCATTCATGTGTTGAATTGGTTCTTTGATACAATTTGGACACCGTTTGTCGTGTCACACTCTTGTGTGTGCCATCTCGGTTTACTTGGTGTTTTTGTTCAAATTGCATCTCCTTGTTGGTTTTTGAAAGCCTTGTGCATGCATATTCTCTACATGTTTATCTCATGGGATGCTTACTTTCTTAGATCCAATATATAGGGGAAACTCCACCAAATCCTAATTAGCTAAGATGTGCATGAATTTCAATTTCATATTAATATGCACATGTTTATGTGGAGTCCCTCCTATGTATTGTAGTTGCACTAACTACTTTGGACCCAATATGTTTGGGGACCATTTTGTACTTAAATGTGTTTTAGGTACATTGGATGCTTGTCTCTCAATGTTGGAGAAATGGTGCTTTCATGGAAATTGGAGTCAAGCTATAGGATGATCTACAAATTCATATCCTCTACATCCTACCAATTATATCTCGGTAACAAGTATCCCCTTCTCATGCTCATATATCTTGATTCCAACCATTTGTGGGTTGCCTTCTAGCATGATATTTTGTATTTACATTTGTTGTGGTTCTAGCCTTGGATTTAAGTGTACTCCCTATTGCAAATGTGTGTAAGTTGATATGAGTACATATTATTGGGACTATACAAAATCATGCATATGATCCCCAAATATGTCAATATAGCAATTTTATTGCCTATCCTTTCCTCAACTTCTCTCATGAGCAATAGTGATATTTTGCTAGTTGATTTTTCCTTTGTGATACTTGTGGACTTTCTTCATATATTCCAACCATCTCCTTTCCCCTTGGTGATTGTTGTAATATATGTAGTGTGTTGGTGTTTGAAGTTCATTAATGAACAATAACATAAAATTGTGCATTTGTCCATGCTTACAAGCAAAAATCTTATTGGTATATGTTATGACTTCATTTTGGTTTTCATGCGCTTTCTTGAGTATCTTGTTTATGTGCGCATGTTTCTTTGTGGACATATGTCTTTGTGATGCATTCCACTTAGAAACTTATACACATAAGAGAAGATAATTTTCGTTGAGATTTTTATTCCTTGGATAACACCTTTTATTCCTTTTAATTCTTCGGTGGCTTCCAAATTTATTTGCCTATGAGTGCTTGTTTCCTTTGTTTGCATCTTCGGGCACTGATATTTGTTCTCTCATTCCTTGTATTGTTAAATGAATGTGGATGAGTGAGGATTCCATGATTATGCACTTTGTTCCCAAATATAATTATTATAATTGGTGCATAATCTTTGGGGAGCTCCTCTAATTCATTTAATAATGCTCATGTGTCTTCTTTCTTGTTTGTTGTGTTTTAAATGCTTATGGGGGAGCAAGGATTCATAATTTGTGCATGATGTACACAACTATTCTATTTGTGCACAAATCTTGGGGAGCTTCTCTATTTTCATTTAAATCACACCTTTGATCTTATCATAATATCTTGTTATGCTCATTTGGTATCATTTGTTGTTTTCATTTGATTCTTTTGGATCTTGTGATTGCTTGCGTCATTTTTTGATGCTTCTTTTATTTTATTTTGGCAATCTTAGAGTCCTCAATATAGTTCTACTTCCTCTCGAGTATTCATCATCGACGGCACACCTTTCGAGGAACTATCACTATATTGGCCTTCTAGAACTTATCACCCATTTCGGCAATCAATGCCAATGGGGGAGAAGTTTTAGAGGGTTTAAGGGAAGTTGGTTTTTTCTTTGAGTTTGTCCTTAAGCATTTATCTTTCATGCTCTTGCATCTTTGTGTTGCTTAGCATGTGGTTTATATAGAGGAAACTCCACCAATGATAATGATTGGCAATATATGCAATGAAATTCAAGTTCATCACACTTGCATAGATTGTGGGGGAGTTTTCTCTATATATGGTGGTGGTACCAATATCACATACTTGTGTAGTATTTGATATTGGGGCTACCATTTTATTGGTTAAATTCATTATATAAACCCTCTCAAAGGGATTGTCATCAATTACCAAAATGGGGGAGATTTAAAGAGCATGTGGGCCCCCATGTGTTGTTTTGATAATTAATGATAATCTTTATGGACTAATGTGTGTATTAAGTTGCACTTGTAGGAATTGTCCATTGGCATCGCTTGGAGCATGTGTTGTCTTCAAGGTAGAAGATATGTTGTGCAAGCTCAAAAATGTGTCATCCCTGGAAGATCTCATGTTTGATGCTTGCCATCCTCGGTGGTCATGGATCAATGAAGATAAGGTCGAAGTATGCTTAAGGCAAAGGTATTCTTGATAGGTTTTCTCTTTTGCCGGTCTCGTGCTGAACGGGTTTAGGATATATAGCCGTACTATCAAGAGGGGCTCTCGAGTGAGTAACTCGATCATATCGTTCGGAGAGAGCTCAAACCTTTGCATACTTGCATCATCATATTTGGTTGTTATTTGGTCTTATCCGTGTGAGGATATAGAGCTTGTGGTAATCTTCATAACAAGCTCTTGTTCATCAAAATCTGATCTCCCTTTTATATCTTGTTGTGATTTTGATCTTTGAGGTTTTCCGGATGCTCACCGAGTGAGGTATCTCACATTATAATAATTGATACTTTCTCACTTGGTGATATACAATATTTACACTTTTTGTTGGGTAGATCTTTTTGTCCTCTTTCCAACGCAATTGGATTCAGGTCAATCGGACATACCAAACAAAAGTTATCATCATTTGTATATTGCCTCTTTTGTTTTAAAAAAGAAGAAGGAAAATCCTCCTCTTCTTGGGCCGAGCGGTAGTACCACTGGGTACTACCGCCCACCCTTGAGCACCACCCTTTCATCTCTGCCCCGTCCGGTGGCTCGGTCCGGTAGTACCGGACTGGCCCGGTAGTACCGCCCGGTACTATTGGCCGGCCCAGGTACGCCCCCACTCCGTGGCCTAGCTCGCTCCCGCTCACCTGGCTCGCCGCTGCGCCTCGCTCGCCCCACGTCGCTAGCTCGCCTGCTGCTCACGCGCACGTGCTCGCCCACGTGTCCCCCTGATCCCCTGCGCTGCCTTGCGTCGCTCGCTTGCCCAGGTTCGCTCGTCCAGCTCCCGCGCCTCGCGTTGACCCTTTCTCTCGCTAGCTGCTCTGTCCTGGCTCGCTCGCTGCTGGGCTGCCTGGCAGTAGTACCGGGCCCATCCGGTACTACCGGCCTAGGCCGGGAATCAGCCCCAACGGCCAGATTTCCTAGCCCCATATAAATGCCCCTTTATCCTTTTTGTCTAGTTGCTTCTTCCTCTATTTTTCTCAAGCCTCTTGACTATTTGCCTCATATCTCTTGAGCTTGATTAATCTCTCCCCCTCCAATGATTCTTGCCCATATTTGAGGGGAAGATAGAGGATATCTAGATCTACATTTTAACCAAGTCATATCATATCTTTGTGAGTGTATCTTTGCGATCTAGATCTTTGGGGGATTTTGTGTTCTTCCTCTCTTGTTCCCCCAATAGCTTTAGTAGCTTTGTTGGAACTTGAGAGTGAAGATTTGGAGAATCTTTATGGTGTTCTTGCCTTTTTTCATATGGTGCATCGGTGTGTGTTCTCTCCGGAGGATTTGTTTGGTGATATACATCGTTGCTTGTCCCTCTTGGGTTCTTGGAACCCTAGACGGTTGTGTGGCCTTTGTGGCGTGTTCTTGGAGTCTTCAATTAAATTGTGAAGCTCCCCCGAGATTGAGGCCTTGGTGGCGATTATTGGGAGCCTCCAATTAAGTTGTGGAGATAGTCCCAATCTTGTACGGTTTTGGTGACCGCCCTAAAGTGTCCCATAGTGGAACGAGTGCTTGCCCGCGTGGTAGGTGCTCGGGAGAATAGGGTGAGGCCTTGGTGGCGTTGGTGGTCTTAGTACCGCCCACCCCTCCAACGAGACGTACTCCCTTGTTGGGAGGAACTCGGTAAAATATTGTTGTCCCCGCGTGCCTCGGTTATCTCTATACCCGAGCTCTTTACCTATGCACTTTACATTGTGATAGCCATCGTGCTTGAAGTAATTATCTTGCTATCACATTGTTGCTTATCTTTCTTAGCATAAGTTGTTGGTGCTCATAGGTGAACCTTAGTATATGTAGGCTTTGTGCTTAGCAAAAGAAAATGCTAGTTTTATTCTGCCTTTTTTAAGCCCAACTCGTAGAAGTTTTAATCGCCTATTCACCCCCCTCTAGGCGACATCCGTGATCTTTCAGTAGTCCCAAGTGTTCTAGGATCAACATATTCACTTTGGATTTAGAATCTCAAAAGTATTTCTTTGTCATACTACAACTCAGTGGTATATGCCTACTTGCTCTTTGCACATTCGCTCTTTTTATTCTTCTTTTTTCTTTTCTTTTGTATATATATAGATATGCTCACACTTTTTTAAAGTGTTTTGCAAAGGAGCTAGCCATTTATTCCACTTCATGTAGGAATTCAAAGTTTAACGATCTCAATTACCAAATTCCAACTATATATGAAGCATTATTATAACTTGAAGATTCTACCTCGACTTGTTCCCACTCTATTTTGATAGCAATTTATTTTCCTTTGTTCAGGGTTTCTTCTTCAACTTAATTGTGCAGATAATTTTTCTTTTGCAAATCAAACCATAGACTTATAACATCTTCACTAAATTAACTTTAGATGTTCTATTAATACCAATGGTGTGGAAGACTCCTATTGCTATCATCAAGTGCAAGTAAAATTATACTCAAGCCATTCATATATCAATAAAGCAAACACAAACTCAATATTGCTCCATATATAATAATAAACTCAGAATTTCATAAAAGGGATCGACTATTCCTAAAGGGAATTGTAATGATGCAAACTTTATTTATAATTTGAACTAATGCTAAAATAGTAATAAAACTTATGAGATAGATTACAAGGTCTTAAAGATCTCCCCAAGCTTGCAATCAAGCTAGGCGAGATTAAATTCTTGCGATTATGTGATACCATGATTGTTGTAGATCAACATGGAGCCATGGCACGTGGTATCTTCTCCTCGTGGGCCAGCCTGAGGCGGAGGGATTGGTTGACAACTTCTAATTCTTTAACGCGTAACTTGTAGAAAAGATTGTTCCTCTCCAGCACCTTCACTTGTTCCTTAATGAACTCATTGTTATCCTGAAGTGTTTGTAGCACCTTAAGACTCATGGAAAAAACTGCTTCAGTTGTTCGCTTAATATCTTCATCTAGTTTATCAAGATAAAGTCGCAGCAATAGAGGTGTTTGGGTGTCCCTAGCTTTTCCTTGTCTAGCTCTTCGATCCTCAGCTCCGGAGCCTTCAAATCCCTCTTCCGGCATCCATGGTCGGTGTCGAGGAACTCTATAGGATGGCCTTGATCTCCTTCCCTTGCTCGCTATTGCTCTCGGTCTGCATGGGAGCCTTTCTTCTTGAATTTTATCCCTTGGTTCAGAGTCCTTTCACGTAAACAAGAAGTAGATCTATTTTTGGAGATTATGATTATAGAGAGAGACAATGGCAGTATATAAGGGGGGGGTCAGAGGTCGGTAAAACTCGTGAGAAACACCAAATTGTTGCCCAAGAAAAGAATCCGAACAAAACAGGAAAAGAAATCACGGATTTGAAAGTCCCCTGCCGCATAATGACCAACTATACGGGCGCGGCTCGTATAGCTCTGGCTGTATAGTTGGTTTCGGGCAGATACTTCCAAATATCTCGAGTCCAGGTCAATTAAATCACGACTCAGAACCGACAATAATAATACTTTTTTAATAAACAAAAGATGAACGAAAAATGTCTGAGAGTTTAACGACCAACTATACGGCCGGAATTTTTGGTTCCGGTCGTATAGTTGCGACCGTATAGATATAGACATCAAAACCAAAAGTGTCTGAGAGTTTAATGACCAACTATACGGTCGGAATTTTTTGCTCTGGTCGTATAGTTGCGACCGTATAGATACAGACATCAAAACCAAAAGTGTCTGAGAGTTTAACGACCAACTATACAGCCGGAATTTTTTGCTCTGGTCGTATAGTTGTGACCATATAGATACATACATCAAAACCAAAAGTGTCTGAGAGTTTAACGACCAACTATATGGCCAGAATTTTTGGTTCTAGTCGTATAGTTGCGACCGTATAGGTTCAGATAGCGAAAACAATTTCAAGAAAATGATACAGAGAGTTTAACGACCAACTATACGGCGGGAGCTCCCTCTCCGGTCGTATAGCTCCGCCCGCATAGTTGGGAAAACCCCCTCTAAATCTTAAGAAAAATATAAGGAATTCAAAGGCAAAAAAATTAAGAGTAAGAATTGTGAAAATAAATCACTTATTTGGGTAAGAACACTTACCTTGTACTTAGCATTGTTTATTTGGGGATGGAAAATTCCTCCCATAACAAAGACTTCTTCTCTTTTGGAGGAATTGAACTTAGTTCATCAAATAATTCTCGTAAACGAAAATCACCGGGACTAAAGTTCCTCTCAATAAGATTGGTGCCTTGCGTGGCAATCATGGACACTGCATCTAGCATTTTTATTTCCTACCTCTGCATAATTTGCAGCTCAAATTCTTGAAGTGAAAGAATCCAATGGATCAGCCTTGGCTTATGTTCTTTCCTTTCAAGGATTTCTTTTAAGCCATCACGATCCATGTGAACTCTTACCTTTGCATCAACTATATAGGAACGAAATTTATCACAAGAGAAAAACACAGCAAATAGTTCCTTTTCTTCCTTAGGGTAGTTCTTTTGAGCACCATTGAGAGTTCTACTAGCATGATGTATAATATTAAATCTACGACCAATATGTTTTCCTAGAGTTACTCCTAAAACATCATCACTAGCTTCGCATATTAAATCAAAGGTTGTATCCCAGATAGGTGTTTAATAATAGGAGCACAAGACAAAGCATTTTTGAGTTTATCAAAGGCTTCAAGACACTCATCATCAAAATTAAATCTAATTCCGTTTTGCAAGAGGTTTGTCAAAGGTTTAGATATTCTAGAGAAATTTCTAATGAACCTTCTATAAAAGCCCTCATGACCAAGAAAACTTCTTATACCTTTAATATCCCTCAGTGGTGGCATTCTCTCTATTGCTTCAACCTTAGCTCTATGAACTTCAATTCCCCTACCTAATACCTGGTGTCCAAGGACTATACCTTCTTTGACCATAAAATGGCACTTCTCCCAGTTTCGGACGAGATTAGCTTCTTCACAATGCTGCAAACTCTTTTGAGATTATCTAAACAACTAGTAAACGAAGTTCCATAGACAGAAAAGTCATCCATAAATACTTCCATTATGAGTTCTATAAAATCAGCAAAAATAGCAGTCATGCATCTTTCAAAAAGTAGCTGGAGCATTACATAAACCAAAGGGCATACATTGGTAAGCATGTAAACCGTAAGGACTTACGAAAGTTGTTTTAAGTTGGTCATCCAGATGAACAACTATTTGAGAGAAACCAGAGTATCCGTCCAAGTAACAAAAATGAGTATGGTTTGCTAACCTTTCTAAAGTTTGATCTATAAACGGTAACGGATAGTGATCTTTCCTAGTTTCTTTGTTTAATTTCCTGAAGTCTATGCACATCCTATGCCCAAAAACAGTTCTAGTAGGTATCAATTCATTGTTTTCATTAGGGACAATAGTAAAACTTCCCTTCTTAGGAACACAATGAACATGACTTACCCATTCACTTTCTTTAACAGGATAGATTATACCTGCATCCAATAGGCGTACAATTTCCTTTCTTACCACTTCTTTCATTTCAGGCTTCAGTCTTCTATTGAATTATGCAACTGGTTTAGCACCTTCTTCCATGAATATTCGATGGACGGTTATCATGGGACTAATGACCTTCAAGTCATCCATTGAGTACCCAAAGGCATGGCGATGCTCCTTAAGTATCTTCATGAGTTCTTGTTCTTGTTCTTCTTATCTTGAAAGTTTAGCATTAATAATAATAGGGAATTTATTAGTATCATCTAAAAATCTGTATTTAAGATTTTTTGGTAGAGTCTTCAACTCTAGGGGTGGTAATTCCTCATCCCCTCTATTTTCTGGCTCTTCAAAAGCCTCGTCAGTTGGAGGTCCCAAAATGGGTAGTGAATCGAATTCATTTTCTAATTCTCCCAGGGACTTGTCCTCCATACTTATTTCTTCATAATTTGGATCTTCATCTATTTCTTCTTCTTGATTGCCTAAGAAAAGAGCCGCCATTTCCTCAATAGTTCTCTCTTCCTCTTGTATTGGTGGAGGCCTGTCTTTAAATTTTGATAAATGGAACTTGTTTTCTGTTCCCCCAAGCTTAAGAGACACAATCTCCTTCTTGAAGTTAACATAGGCACCTATATCACCCAAAAAGTTTCTTCCAAATATAATTGGGCAAAGAGTGTCAGCTGACATATCGACAACTACAAAAGCAATAGGAAAATCTTTGTTGCCAATTGTGACAGTTGCATTATCAACTACTCCCATTCGAATTCTCGGGTTTTTATTGGATAACATAATTGTTATATCAGTATTTTCAATTGTAGCCGGTTTTATTTCTTCTTTTATTTCTAAGTAAAAGTCGTAAGATATAACATTAACTTCGGTGCCAAGATCACATAAACCTTAATGAGAGGTTTCTTTAAATATGCAGGGAAGAATAGGCTTACCCACATTGTTTACTTTTGTTTTACCTTCAACCAATATAGAAGTCTCTTCATCTAGTTCAACTATGTTACAATGTGAGTACATAGCCATAATTGCTTCCTTGGTTACCTCTTCATCTTTGGTTTCTTCCAGATGTTCCACGACTTCTGGCATGCTTTCCTCTTCCCTCTTTTCCTATACTACTTTGACCTGCTCATATTCAAGAATATGCTTTTGTGCAGTGTTAGGGAAAGGCACTTCATAAATTGGTTCTATGGAGGCCAGTGTTGCTTCATATTCTCTTTTCTTTTCTGGTTCGGGTGGTGGATCATACTTGACTGGACCCTCCTTTGGAGCTTTAATAGGTCCTATAAAAGCTTTAACAACTTGCAACACAAGATCTAAATCTAAATAAATTTCTTTAGATAGTTCTTTAACATGGCCTTTTTTATTATAGTCATGAATACAATCATGCTCTATTTCTACGCCTCCTTCACTTCCTAGACCAAAATTCCATGAAACTCTATGATCACAAATTCTATTAAGTAAAGCCCAAGCTTTATGTATAGGAAGATTCATAAAGGCTCCTTCAACGAAAGAGTCTAGTTCAATTTTATTAGGTTCAATTAAACCGCCATAAAAGATATGTAGTAAATACCATTCAGGCAAATCATGACGAGGACATAATCTTAGTAAATCTTTAAATCTAATATAGGCTCTTACTAGTCCTTCATTAGCATGACTCTTCCAAGTCATTATAAGACGTCTGTTTCCAAAAGATTTTGACAATGGATAATATTTTGATAGAAATTCACAAGCTAGATTATCCCAAGTAGTAGTGGCTTCAGGGGGTAGAGATCTATACCATGAGAGAGCTGCACTTGTCAAAGTTTTACTAAAAAGTTTAACCCTTACCTCATCAGCGGTATATCCCATCCATAGAAAAGTGCCACATATATCCTTAAAAGATGCAATATGCTCATAGGGATCAGGATCTTCTTCATCTCCAGTAAATTGCTTCTTATGTAGAATACTAAGTAGTAGAGGATTTATTTCAAACCCCCTTGTCTTCTCATTGGAGTTGTCTCTTTTATAAATATCATAGGGCTTCCCAAAGTGGTTGAGTGGGTTAGCACTAGTCGTATGCTCAAACTCCATCATGTTGGTGGATACATGTGACTCAAAACAAAATTTAGCAAGAAAAAAATAAATAAGCAAAAACTAAAAGACCTACAGTGCTTAGGTCCCCAGAAACGGTGCCAGAAAATAGCTTGATGACTACAAGAGCACAAATCATTTGTAGCAAGTTTAAAAATAAAGATATCGATCCCACAGGGAGCAGGAGTCTGAAGTCTAATAACTCTTGAAATAAATATTATGATAGAAATGCTAGATAAAGTTCTAAGTAACAAGATAAAATGCGAGTATTGTGTAAACAGGTGTTTTGGGGTTTTGGGTATAAGAGCAATAAAGTAAAGTAAAATAACTGAGTACAAAACGTAAGTATCGCTTATGTAAAAGAGATTGGAACTGCAGTAGGGAAAAAAGCGTTCTCAGGAAGTAGCGGATACACCACTAGTATTGTAAAGATCTAAGATAAATATTTTCATCATGAACATTCTCAACTATGTATGTGTGGGAGGAACTTCGTATTTGGACGATTAGCCAGCAACCGCCGCGCATATCATCCTCATAACCACAACAGTCAGCAATCAACATCAATCGAATTACTGAGCTATTAAGGGATGCAATCCCGTAGGACGTATCCCATGGCATGGATAGTGTTCCGTGAGTTTCCTCGGTTTCCCAAGTTGATACATAAGGGGTGCCAATAGCTTTATAGTCACTGTAAGTGTTGGGTCCGCAGCATAGAAAACAAAAAATTTCCTACGGTGTGAACTACACGTCAAGATCTATCTACTAGGTACAAAGCAACGGGTGGACATACATCCAACAAGAACTTACCCTCTAAGACAACGCGTTTTGTTAACGAGTAGGAACTCATGGTTGATGTAGTCGTACACTTGCCGATCTCAAGATCGTGAGGAAGTCCAGCAGGTCCGGCTCCAGCACGTCCATCAGATCCAGCTCCAGCAGCACCAAGTCCAGCACCGCAAAGCAGCGGTGCATCCGTGATCGCACACACGTCCGGTACCCCGACAACCTCCGTCCCTCGCTCCAGCAAAGCAGCGGAAGCAGCAAATCCTTTCCAGATAAAGCCACCGGGAACATGTATCTCGCTAATCCGAGACCATGGGGGAATAATACTAGAGGGGGAGAGAGATCCTTCACAAGGAGTTGTGAGTGAGAAGTGAGGAGAGGGGGGCCTTTTAAAGGAGGAGGGGAGGGTACCCCTCCTTCATGGCCGGCGCATGGGGGAGGTGACCCTTCACCTCCTCCATTCATGTGGTGGTAACCCCTCCACATTAAAATGCCCCTTCACATTCTCTTTTAAAGTCTCCACTTTAAATGCATTAAATTTCTCCAAATTTAATGCTCTCTCATTTAATAAAACTCTTTTATTATTTTTATTCAGAATTTTGTTAATTACTTTAATTAACAAACATTCACATAAAACCCCCCTGCAACATTTCAATATTACATGCAGAACCAATTTCAGCAATTTCACCCGAGACAGTTTCGGTGTCTATTGAAATAATTCCAGCGCTTTCTTAAATCTTTATCTGAAAAATATTTGCTCCAAATGGTGTCGGTATCCCTTAAGTGTGTCACCCAACGGTTCGTGAATAATGCAGACATGATCGAGACCCCTCTCCGATCAATAATCAGCAACGGGACCTAGAGATCCATACTGACTCCTACACATTCAACGATGACTTCTGTGATCGTGAGAACCTTTAACGCTTGTAACTAAATCCCTTTGTCTCGCGATATATTACATGTCTGAGATTCGATCATTGGTATCTCCATACCTAGTTTGATCTCGTTACCGACATGCACTCTTTTCTCATTCCCGTGATATAACATTCTAGTGATCACATCACTTGCTTGCAAGCTATCTTAATGTGATATCACCGAGAGGGCCCAGAGTATATCTATCCGTCATCGGGATTGACAAATTCCACTCTTGATCCATGAGCCTCAACATAACACCTTCGTAGCACTGAACCCACCTTTATAGTCACCCTGTTACGGTGTGACGTTTGATGTTATTAAGATACTCTTCCGGTGTTAGCAATTAACATGATCTCATGGTCTAAGGACTAAGATTACTTCGTATGATGTTATAGCAATATAAACATAATGAATTTGATCGTAATGCTATTTCGGATGAATGTTCATCACATCATTCCACCAATGGTGTGACCTTGTTATTAACAACATCCAATGTCCATGATCAAGAAACCTTGATCATCTTGTTAATCAACAAGCTAGTCTATAAGAGAGGCATAACTAGGAACCCTTTTTGTTTATTAAACACACATGTATTGATGGTTCCGATCAATACAATTCTAGCATGTAAAATAAACATTTATCATAAACATGGAATAAGATAATAACTACTTTATTATTGCCTCTCAGGCATATTCCCTTCAGTAAGTGCTAGCACGTCTCCGTCTACCAACAAGTAGTTTCCTCCATCAAGTCCCCACGAGAGGCAAATATTGAGATGTCGACTTCTCTCAACATCAAGATGTAGAAAATCTAACACATGGTCATAGTGATGAATATCATAATAGACTTTATCTTATTTCAATCTCATAATAGGGTTTCTCCATCTCCTCAAGAACTAATGATCTACTTAGACATGGAGGCAATCAATATCATGGCAATGGAAACAATCATAGATAAATAGTACTTGTGTAAATCCACAACAAGTATAGGAATTACAACAAGATCTAGACAAGGTGTAGATGTGATGGATGGAGATGGTGGTGATGCAGCGGTGGACGATGAAGATCAATGCCTTAGCCTCCTGGATCTACGCAGGGCGAAGATGGATCCCCGGTGGATGAGTTCCCCCTCCAGATGCCTTCCGGAGGTGAGGTTTCTGCGATTTCTGGTGTTCTGTATGTCGTCTCCCCGAACCAATTGCAGGGGGTGAAACTATTTGATGAGGCGGAGCCAGCTATACGTCGGGAAAAATTGCTCCGCCCGTATAGTTGGTTGTTGCGCCCTCTGTATCCCTTGTTTGCTTCTAGTATTATTAATATTTCCCAAATAAGCGATTTACGTTGTTTTTGGGTCCTTTTCTCCACAGTACAACTGCTTCAAGAATTGTGTCCATTGGATCCATCATCTGTCCTGATCCTGGTGAAAATAGACATAAAATGTGTGCACGAACGCCGTAAAATACCAAGATCCTACATCTACAATGCAAAATAATAATATAAAACATGTTGCAAATATGCACTCATCACCGCGCCTCTATGTTTGAGTTAATCCGGTTCATGGCATCGCTTGGTGACAGCGAACACCATCTCAGATGGTCGTCATGACTACGAGATTGTGGAGTGGGATCTTTGCTTCTCCTACCACCTCCTCCACCCAGCGCCCTCCCTAGCTCCCACGAGAGCCGTTATGGTCGCTGCCTGGTGGGGATGGGGGTTCTGGTGGGTTTTTTCTGCTGAGCTTCATCCTCCTCTCGGAGCATCATGATGTCGGCTCCGAGGTGGGTCTTCTTGATGATGGCCACCATGCCGGCTTGGGTCTACGTAGTTTTCATCGTCCCTTTGTACGGTGTTGTCGGCATTGCGACGAGGTTTAGCCTGACAGATTATGTGCCTAGGAGGTGGCATTTGTTGCTAGTCTCGTTCCCTGTACCGTGCTTCTTCAACTCCGTGGTTGTTAGATTGCCGACGGGGTAGGTGTCGGGGAGCTAGCGCTCCTACAGCGTCACATGACACAACTGGAACAACATTGCTCCAATCTTGCGTGGTTCTGTGTCGCTGGCCAGAAGAGTCATTTCTTGAATGAGTATCATCCTGAGGGTCAAAACGGTGGTGCCGATCCGGTTCCTACCAGGGCCTTGATTCATGTTGCCATTCCACATAAGTGTGGCATTGGTTGGACTTTGAAACCAGCCTTCTGCTGAAGGACATGTCGGCTTTATGTTGCTCTAGGCCCTTGTTGAGCAGTGTCACGCACTACCGGACCTGTTCTGGGCTTGGATTATTCAGAAGGATCTCTTGGGCTGCGACTATGTTTTCCACCAGTGTGTTGTAGATCCGAATTCCCTTACTATCGAGCTGAGGTTGTCCTATGATGATGTCATTGATTTCCCCTCTAAGAGAGTCTTGTGGACATCCAGATTTTTTTTGGCCAACACAGGGCCGTTCCAAGTCTTCTGATGCTGTAGGGATTTAAATTGTTCCCTATCTGCAACGTTTGTGTTAAGGAACCGCTTCTCCTCGACAAGATGAGTTGCTTCATTGAGGAGTCGTAAACATTGTACTTCTAGGGCTTTGGCCCTTTGCTCCAATTCCTCCAGTGTAAACTCTGAGGAAGTTGGGAATGACGTTGTTAGTGCTTCTCCGTAGATTTCATAGGCACTAGGGGTAACCACGTGACCATCCATCCGAGATTTTTCCGGTTCATGGGGAATCATAGCGCCGTCTGAATCCTCCATCTGGATACTTGATGGCTCTGAAATATAGCCATCTACATCCATATTGAAACTAAATATTATTTATATTTTTGATGAAATATCTCTCTAAATCCTACCATTAATGCCTAATGATCAAAGGGGTATGCAATCCTTTCCTTCTATTTTTTCCTGCACAGATAATGACGTTTGATGATGGGAATCACAACATTAAAGTCAAAGATACGAGATTTCTAACAACCAGAAGAAACCAGGAGTCGTGGGTCGGAGGCAGATGCTTTAACGACCAAGTATTCGTCTGGAATAAAATTCTGGATGTATAGTTCCAGCCATATAGTTATCAATGACACCGCTAGGTCAAACAGAACAACTTTCGTGTAGCGACCCCTATAAAAAGAAGCCTCCAACGACGAGAAAAGAGCCTCGAGAGTCCCTGCCCCAGATCATCAGCCGCCTCCAGATCTCCATCCACCACACCGAAGAGCCACCGGAAGAATAGACTTAGATATAATCTCCAAAGCCCTTCTCCACCACCATAGCCATATTCCACCACTTGTAATAGTAGATCTCATCTTCGATTGGTGACATTGTAAGACTATTTGCTATCAATCTTATGATTTCCATTACAATGTTTGTGATTCTAGATCTCATCTCTATGTGTGAGTAATTCTCCTTGGGCTAAGGGCTTCGGCCTAGTCATGTAGCTTCTGTGCATGTTATTTATCATAGATGGGATCATGTATTAGTTTGTATGACATGATGATTATTGTATCCTCTCTTGCCTCAATCTAAGGACTTGTTAGGTACCCAAGACCCCGAGGATTGAGCCAGGTATAGGGAGTATGAGTAATGACTAATTTGCAGGTTGGGAACCCCAGTGATAGAAGGGGTAGTACTGTATGTGAGGGATTTACTTGGGATTAACAGTGACGTCACTATGCATATCATTAGTTCTCTTTCTTCTATGGATGCACTACAACAGGACAGAGCTTTGGTAACACCGACTTGTGTTACCACAGGTACAAAACAATGTTACTACGCCATATAGTAACATGTTTTGTGATGTGTTCCATTAGGCCATGTTACTAAGTGGTCTCCCAGGTCACACATCATAATTGTTACCATATGTGTAAAACTGTGTTACAATTTACGTTGTAGTAACATGCATATTATGTGTTACTTTTCCCGTTGGTAACACATTTTTGTAACTATAGTAACACCGGTAGTAACATATTTTCTTTGATGTAAAACATTGTTGGTAACATATTTTTACAACTACTGTAACATAATTAGTAACAACTTTTTAATCTTTAGGATACAATTAGTAACATAATATTCTAACCTTGTAACACTACAATTTATAGTTGCCAACTAACCGAGTAACACATCTCATACCCATAGTAACACCATAAGTAACACTTCCACATTAGTATTTTATCAATATTAATGTATATTTACTATTATAAACATAAAACTATGTAACCAATTTAAGAAATATACATTACATCAAAGCACATGAACCATTAGTTAATTATTTCTATTATGATGCACCATCAAAAATATGGCAAACAGACGCACATCACATCCGCAAATCTAATGTATATCAAGATACCAATATACAAGTGTAGAATACATATGCATTACAATAAATAAATAAAAATATTATTGGTGCAACAACACAACATCCATATCAATTTGAATAGAGAAAACATAATTGTCAAGAAGACTACACCATAGCATTTACATCAAGTCGACCAAAGAATAGTATCATGTGAATGATATTACATTTTTCAACGTAGAATATATTACATTTTCAGCTTAAACTATAATTATTGCTATTGAAAATCTTAAAAATTTATTTGCTTCTTGATCGAACCGAAGAATTCAATTAGAACTCAATTATCCTTCTTTATTCTCCGCTGCAACTTAGTTATCCTTCTTTCGAATCTGTAAAAAAAGAGAACTTACGGTTAAGAACTTGTACACGTATATGATTCTATATGGATGAACAAAATAACTTACAAATGCCGACGGCCAAGCAATTAAGAATCCTTCAGAAAAAGCATCACCGATTGTCTTGCAATCGTCTACTTCCCTTACCAACTCCTCATTTTCTAGAATAGGTTCATCTATACGCAGAAGTGCAAATTCGGCACCTAACGCGATGCCACCGGCCTTAGTTGCAGGATCAGTACTTCGGATAGTAGCATACGCAATATTCCGCTTGTTTGGATAGGTTGAAGTCTTTAGAACTACTTTAGAACCAGCCTGCATTATATTGAATATTAGTATTTAACGATAAATATGATATCATCTCCATGAACAACATGTCAAAGTATACACATGGTCGTAGTTAAGTAAGGTTGTTATGACCGTTCACTTCGTTAGGGATACCCGTACATGCACTGAGGATTTGTTAAGAGAAAAGACCAACAATGCATAATCCACCGATTAACATGCAACATTACTAGCTGATGTTGAACTTCTGCAAATATACTAGTTTTGTTAAGAGAAACTGTGTCTCGATACTACTTAGTATCAATGTGCAAGTCAGAAATCCATACTAACAATTTAATACTCAGCTAACTCTGTACGAACACAACATGTTCTAACCACATGCAAAATCTAGGATATCTAATAGACTACTACACCTAATTTATTAGATATCACATATTAAAGTATCGACATGTGTGCAAGTTTGTTCCACTTATATTTTAAATAGTACCAAAAACAACTTGCAAATATGAGCAGAGGTATTACCAGATCTTATTCTGTTTGTACCATGAATAGTAATCAATAGAAGGAAAAGTAAGTACACACTTAGAATATTAACGAACACGTACCAGATAGTATACAGAATTCCTAGATCAATATACAGATTTCTTTTTTAACACAGCAGTACATATTACGAACTAAAAAACCTTTTTAACACAATAGTATAGGTTACAAACTAAAGTTACCCTCGAGAAAATAAATGAAGTTGCTTACATGATCTCAAGGAGTTACCAACCGGTATAAATTTGTAACACTAAAGGACCTGTCATATAATTAATCGCGGAAGAAAATAACATGGCAATTCTAGATATTGTGCAAACCAACAATTGTATAAGTTCCTGAAATATTTATTTATGCCCCTCCTTAATATTGTTCAACAATTCCTTCGAGTAGCGAGAAAAAGAAAAACTAAACTATCTAAATGTTACAAAATCTAACATTTTTCAAGGTCCTCGGCTTTGCTAAAACCCAGGATACTTGCTCTAATGCAAGAAGTTATCATATCTCCCTACTAATTGTGCACTCCAATACACCTAGACCAATGATGAAACTTTGATTAAAAGAAAACTTATTATATCATCAGAAGATGAGCTCTATTGTAATGCCAATCAAGCATAGATTACCACAAAACCGGGTTGGTCTGTTGTAATGAAACCACCAAAACCTAGAGGTCTCTATGACACTGGTAACGAGGAATATGCAGAGGACACAGAGCCCTTCCATGTCTCACACCTTGCTAAGATGTTCAAAAACAAAAGGCATGACAAACATTGGACAAGAACTGATATTGAAGGAATCAAAGTGGATGATAACACCAATGCTCCAAGCAATGAAGAATAGTGGAAGGTAATTTATTGAATGATCACCCTCTCATGTTATGTATATATTGAGATGAATTTCGTAACTATTCTTGAGTGGTTGTAGACGAGTATGCTCCTCAAAAGCAAATAATTGTTCTAATGACCAGTCCCCCTTAGTTTACAGAAAGTTTCACTTCCAGGTTTATTGATCAGATGTACGTACCGCACTTTTCAAGAGTGAAGATGTTTGTTGAGAGGTCTAGGATGTTTTCTTTAGTTGTGCTTGTAACTTGTTTTACGTTTATGTGTTCTCGAAACTGTCAATAAATTAAATTCCCTCTGTTCATTTCATTTGTAGGTTTCAATTATTAACTAGAGCTATTCTCATGTGCAACATCAAGCGCTCAACCAAACCACTCACTCAACCAAACCACTCTCAGGCAAAAGAATACAAGCATCTCTGGCAGCAAAGATCCTGCTCAAAATTACCAGTAGTTTAATTTTGTGAGCTCTCTTTTGTGTGAGTGTTAATGAAAGGATATTCAAAAGAGTGAGATAATCACATAGGGATATTTTTGGTCCTGTAACTTTGTCATCCGCAAACTAATGCTCTTGTTCATGTCAATTTGTCATTCTGTGCCAAACTGTGTGAAATATCTGACATATTTGGAAACCGATAAATTTGATACTCTAGAATTTTACTATGTACACAAATTGGTTTTGGGAGAACGATGTACATATATTTTTATTGTTCATTCTTAAAATTTTAGTTTTATATGTCAATTAAGGGGATTGGACACAGTGCATGTAAGTAGTGGTGGATTTACTGTCTGGGCATCCTGGGCATGTGCCCGGGCTCGATGGCAGCGCTCGCCGGCACTCTGGCGAGGTCCCAGATCGATATACATAGGTGGAACTGTAAATTTGCTGAAAAATATTTTCATCACGTTGGCTGGGGAAGTTTGGGCCTATTAAGCTATTCCCTAGGAGAATTAATGGGTCCATTATGTTCGGTGGTGTCCATATTGGGTCACTTCTCACGTTCACCAAGCTAGGACAAAACTGGAATCCATCAATGAGTTTATTGGTTCGTTTGTTCACAAGTCGTTGGGCGAAACTGAATGGCGACTGCGCGCCTGATGTGCCCTAGCTCTAGGATAGGCTGAGAAGCGAGACGAGGAGGAAATATGGAAATCTATATTCCATTAACCAAACTACACATCAAGCACCAACGATATTAGTGGAGAAGAGGTGTGGCGGGGACTAATTATATGGGTACTGACGAGGGTTTAACTCATCAATGCCCGTTGTTATGGACTTGGGTTTTGGAGAAGGAGGGAGCGCTGGAGGCATCAGTCAGCTAGCAAACAAGCACATAGGGACGCAAGGTTTACCCAGGTTCAGGCCTCGTAGAGGTCCCTACTCCTGCTTGTCTGCTCTTGGAATTAACGAGGAATTGAAGATTACAGGGGTACACAGACGCAATTTGGCGAGAGTTGTGGAAACTAGGGTTGCGTGTCTCTTCCTCGCCTCCCCTCCTAGCCTTTATATAGATAGGCCAGGTCTCGGGTAGCAGGTCGAGTCGGTTACAGATTAGGGTTTTCCCTTTAAACTTTCTATCTTTAAACTTATTCTTGTCTTGCAAGTAATCGAGAGTCCGTGGGTCACTCGAAGTCTTCATTTGGCCGTGGCAACGCCGTGGGCTTCCACCGTATCTGGACCGTATATACTAAACTCGAGTACATGCAGGGTATACCCATGTCAGTAGCCCCTGAGTGTCCAGTGGAATCATAGATTCGACTAGGGACTTTATGAAGCCTTTCGAATGCATGACTGAGTATTCTTTTGAGTGTTCTGTTTATGTCATAGGGATTGTTGACATGCGTGCCTGATTTAACCGATGTATCGGTATCAGTTAACTGCCTTAGGGAAAAACAACACAATCTACTTGAACTCGAGTCCCCGGACTCGAATTCGGAAAAGTGCTGGTGTAGTTCGACTCAAGCCGCGGAGGTCTTACATGAGTTGAATTCTAGTATATGGGTGTGAGTACTCGACGCGTCCGTCCAGGCATGTTCATCGTACCTGTAGGCACGGGTATATTTCTGGTAGTGCGCAGCAAATGCGTTGCCAGGCCTTATTTAGGTCTTATCTTCACGCTGCAAGCGCGACATCTGAATTTTTTATCATCGCGGAGATGATTCGGGTGGCCCAGGAGACGCCGTCTCTTTGTAGGAAAAAATATGAGGCGGTGTCGCCATAGACTTCTAGTGTGGGTGTTATCAACACATAGTACGACGTACAAATAATCATAGGGTGCGCGACCAGCGCTCCCTATGAGAGTAGCTCCCGAGTGTCTGGTTGAGTCGAAGACTCAAGCATGGACTAAAATTTTGCGACTGCTGTCATCTTTTGTTTGCTTGTTTCAGTCAAATTTTCTTCCGGCGCTCCCTATGGGAGTAACCCATGATCCATAATCGAATTGTAGATTCGAGTGGTTGGGTATGCTTTTGAATGTCCATATTCCTGTATAAAAACAAAATCGTAGGGTGCGCGAACAACGCTCCCTATGGGAGTAGCCCCGAGTTCTTGGTGGAGTCGAAGACTCGAGTAAGGACTAAAGTAGTCGAAGTCTTGTAGCGCTCATTGTGATGACATCAGCGTTGACAATGTGATGACCTCAGTTGCCCACGTGAGCGGCTTTGACGGGACGTGCCGAGCGGTGAGTCCCATTTTCTGACTTTGATTTGACCGAGCGTGCGTAATCTTTCGTTTTAACTGCACCTCCTCGATTTCCGCGCGTAATGGAGATAGTGGGGGACGGTTCGTGTTTTGGCCTCTCCACGTGTCGACCGTGATGTGCGCCACACGTCCAATAGGGTTTCTGCTGGCCGTTGGATTGCATCTGCAAGGGGGTTAAGTAGCAGCACAGCTGCGGTAATGTCCCATATGCTCTTTCTCTACTTGTTCTTCCATCGCCATTGCCGCTGCTCTCTACTTCCTAGGGCTTGTCCTTTTCGTGGCGCTGGACCAACTCCATGTGTTCCCGAGCTATTTCCTCCACTCGCACCACCATCGCAAGATGGGGAAAAAGAAGGGAGGCACCGCCACTGGGTCTGTTGCCGCCACCGCCATCACCAAGAAGGGTGGCTCCGCCGCCGTGGGTACCAGCACCGCTGGCGCTGGCAAGAAGAAAGGTGCGGGCACGCGCGTCACCAATGGCGCGTGGCGCGCATCCACCATCAAGGCCTCTGAACTCCGTCTTCTGCGCTAAGATGGAGTTCTTCCGCTCGCCGAAGATGATTCACGAGTGCCTGGTGACGAGGTACCCCCTGTCCTCCATCAGGTTTTCGGGTGATGTTCCCCGCGTTCATCATTCGTGGTCTGTCTGTGCCCCTGCATCCCTTTGCCAGGGGCCTTCTTTGTTTCTATGGGATCCAGCTACACTAGCTGTCCCCAAACTCTCTTCTTCGCATTGTGTGCTATATCACACTTTGCGTGTGCTGGCTTGGAGTCGAGCCACACTTTGGTCTCTTCAAGCGGCTTTCAAGATGAAGCGTCAGTCAGGCTCGTTAGTCTACGACGTAGGCGGCTGCGGGATTCATGTCGACTCCTCCGCTACCTACTTTGATATCAATCTCAGGCGTCCGTCCAAGGGTGGAGAGACAAGTGGTTCTATATCTGTGACCAGAAGGCCGATGGAGAGCACTACGGACTCGCGCCTTTCGACCCCGCGACGCCGTGCAAGAGGAGGCGTTCTTGGAAGAACGTGGTTATGCCTGACGAGTCCGAGGAGACGGAAGTGCTGTACGAGCACGTCTGCGACCTCGAGAGTCGCATGGGTAAAGAGGAGGGAGGCACCGCCCTCATTCGCACATGGTTGTGTCGTCGCATCCAACCTCTACAGGCCAGAGTCCACGCCATGTTCCAATGGGCTGGTGCGGACGATGTCACTCGCGTGTCTGCCGATGGCATTTCCGCGAGTGAAGTAGACACGAGGTTACGACTGGTGACAAAGTACACCACCAAGGAGGTTCTCCCAGGCGAACCAGTTGTACCTCGCTTCGACGTCTCTAACCCTCCTCCTGAGGTAGATTTGTGCTACGAAGTAGCTTGATTTGTCGATTGCTTCTAGTTTCTTGATGTATAATGAGTTGTTTTCTGAATGCAGGATTGGAAGGTGTCTCCCAGTTTGCCCCTCTTCCCGAGGGGGTTATTCCTCGCAAAGTAGATGAAGAGGACGAGTCGGAATCGACCGTCCCACTTGAAGAGGACGAGAAAGCCCCCGAGTCGAGTTGTCCGGACAGTCGCAAGCGTTCGCACAACAAGGATTCGGATGCTTCGTCTCCTTCGACTCCAGAGGGCCCATCTATAGGTGCGGAGGAGCTGATACCCGCTGTTCCTGTGCGCTCTATGGCTCCTCCTGCCCGGAAGAAGCTTCGACTGCCAAAGGAATCGTCGAAGTCGGAGGAGCAGTACTTCGATCTTGATAGATTTGACTGGTAAGTCCTATATTCGCGAATTCGCCTTGGTTTCTTCTTTGAGTTGTCATCTGTCGTGAAGCTCTTGTTTGATTGTGTGTTTCAGTCAAGTGGTGACGTCGTCTTCTGATGACGTCCAATTTTTGAAAGAGTCCGGAGTTGCGGACTCCAAGTCCAAGAAGGTGGCCTCGCGGTCTCCTTCTTCTCCATTGGCGGCCCACTCCGGACATAACTCATCGAGTTCCCCGCATGCTGGCGAGCATCAGATGGTTACCCAGATGACTGTGCAACAACCTTCTTCGGAGTCTATGGAGGATCATGTAAGTATCTTGTAGTTGGCAGTCGAATTTATTCTTGGCGTGCTTTTACTTGAACTTGGAATATGTCTAATGCAGCTCATCATGAAGGAAGTCACCCGCCTGGCGGAGCAAGTCCTTAACATGGGCCGACAGCATGCACAACTGGACAATCGCCATCGTATTGTTGAAAGTTACTTTTGACTTCGTCCTTGTCTTTTGCGAATATTATTGATTCGATTTGCTAACACTCTCTATTTGTTGCAGCTGAGCACAATGAATTACTTCACCATGTTGCTGCATTGAAGAATACATTGGCCGCGGCGACGAAGAATCGTGACGAGGCAGTCGCAGCCTTGGAGGAGTCGCGAAAGCGAGAGCAGGATCTCCTTGCCTCCACTGCTGAGAGGGAGAAGATGTTCGAGGAGCAGCTTCTCTTGATTGCCAAGTCCCTCTCAGGTATGACCTTTTCATCTGGATATGTCTTGCTCTTCCGTGCTTTGACATATGATTGTTGTACTAATGCCTTTCTGTATGCAGATGCCAGCGGCTTGAGTTTCGATGCCCAATCTCTGTGCCGTGCGGATGCTTTGGCTGGTCCCATCGCCGCAGTCGAGGACCACAGTGTTTCCCTCCAGGAGACGTTGGGGAAGGCTAAGGATGTGCTCAGTCACATCCGTGAGGACTTGACTCCCAAGGCTGGGATGATTGACAACCTCGACGACCTGGTGGAATCCCTAGCTGGAGGAATCCCCGCGAACTTCAAAAATTTGCAGCGCTATGTCGGTGCCACGATGGCACTCGCAATGGTGTAGGCCCATGGCATGGAGATGGATCCCACAGCTATCTCTGAGGCGATGCCTATCGACGCTGGAGGTCAGCAGGTAGTTTTTGCTCCCTATGCTGGTAAATGCAAAAATTACGGTCCCCAGCTTATCGAGACACTCGCCAAGTACTCCGAAGAGCGGCGTCAAGCGAAGGCTGTGAAGGCTGCGGCTTCTAGGGTACTGCTGGCAAGTCCGTGGCATCAGAGACTGCCACGGATGCGATGAAGCCCCCGAGGCCGTCCAAGTCGAAGAAACATGTTGCGCCTTAGTCTTCGTCTGTAATAGCTGCAGTGGTTTAGCCTTTTTCTTTAGGGAACAATGATTGTGTGGGTGTCCCAATCGAAACTTTTCCTGTATCTGAATGCGTATATGTCCTTTGCCAAATGTATTATTGGTCTCTTATTTTCTTTTTGCTTGATTCGTGGTAGGGTACATCGAGTGCTCCTTCAAGTGATCCTTGTGATCCTCCTTCTGCCGATGAGAACTTGACGCAGCCTCATTCGAAGGTGGAGGAGTTGTCGTTGCTTTCGCGACTGCGCGACCGTATTAAACAACTGGAGCGTGAGTTGCCCATCCTCCGTGGTAGCGCTGATGTATGGAAGTCGAAGGCGGAGAAAGCCTCTGCTCGCGAGAAGTACCTATTGGAGGAGGTGGCCCAACTGAGTGAGCAGTTCAAGTGTTAGCCTTCTATCCTCTTATCTTTTCCTTTAGTCAGTCGCAGCGATGCCTATCTTTCACACTTTGCTTTTGTGTGGTGTAGTTGTCAGTGCTCGCCATCCACTGGATGAAAAAGATCGGATCGCTATTCGAATGAATGATTTGACCCAGGAGCAACTGCAGGCGAGTGGGTACTTCTGGGTGGATCATGACCGTGCAATTACACTTGCGACCCTGCAGGATCGTGCTTCTCGAGTGCTTTATTTTCTGAAGAAGGCGCAGTCGTGCCTCATGCACATCTATCAGACGATGTTTCCACTCGACGCTGTCCCTTCAAGCCCGTTGGCCCTTCTGGCGAGATTTCAGGATTTGAGTGCAGTTCGTGAGTGCGTGTGGCAGTAGTTAGTGGTTGCTGCCAAGGCTGCCCTCTCGCTGGTGCGACTGCATAGGCCTGATGTGGACATTGCGGCTGTTGCTGCTGGGCCACCAACTCCACCGGCAGGTTTGACCTAGAACATGGTTCCGCATTACCAGGCGGTGGACCGCCCAGCAGAGGAAATTGTCAACTTCTTTGAGAAACAGACAAACGTTCTTCTGCTGCAGTAGTAGTTTTGATTTGTATCCTGCACATAGGTATACCAGTGTTGTAAAAGTTCGTGTGGACATATGTAATTAACTGATATGTAAAGAGCTTGCTAGCCTATATGCTTTGCGAGTGTATTTATACTCGGCAGTTCCTTTTCGTTAGCCTGACTTGTTTTATCTCAGCACCTTGCCAACCTCTCAGGTGCGTTGCAGCTGGGTTGATGTTTTATCAAGGGTTCGATTGATATTGTGTCAGCTACTCGGGATACTGCGACTTGTTCGTAGAACGAATATGTAAAGGGTGGCGTAACCCCCAAGTGAAAATATTGCCAGAGAAATGAAGAAGAACACAGAGTTTTCGGGGCACTTAGCTTTATTTATTCGTAGAACAGTACGAGGTACAATGTGCGGCTAAGTAGCCTGGCTGAATAGCCTTATTTGTAATGTAAAAAAAGATCAACTAGGGGTAGAAGCGCCGCAGCTGCGCGACGTTCCAAGGGTTGGAGTATGCGACTCCTGTCTCGAAATTTTTGAGCCAATAGGTGCCACCTGGGATTACTTCTATAATCACGTATGGTCCCTCTCAAGGGGACTCGAGCTTGAGGTGCCCTTGCTGCTTCAGTCACAGGACCAGGTCTCCTTCGACGAAGGATCTGGGGTGTAGCCTTCTGCTATGGTAGTTGCGCAGGTTCTGCTGGTAGATCAACGATCTTTTCTGTTGCGATATCCCGTGCCTCATCAAGGAGATCGACGGAGTCTTCGAGCGCAATTGTTGACTCCTGCTCGCTGTACGCGACTACCCGTGGGGCTTTAAAGCGTACTTCTGCGGGTAGCACTGCTTCGGCGCCGTGCACCATGAAGAACGGGGTATATCCCGTGGCGCCATTTGGTGTTGTGCGCAGGCTCCAAAGTACGGACTGCAGCTCGTCTAGCCAACATCCAATGGCTTTCTTAAGTGGCCGGAGGAGTCACTTCTTGATTCCACCGCAGACGAGGCCGTTGGCCTTTTCGACTTGACCGTTGGTCTGTGGATGAGCCACGGAGGCATAGCTTACGTTCATTCCCAGGTTCTCGCAGAAACACTGGAACTCCTTAGAGGTGAAGTTCGTTCCATTGTCCGTGATGATGCTGTGTGGCACTCCGAAGCGATAGACAATGGACTCGAAGAACTTGACGGTGCTGGCTCCTGACTGGTTTGTCATCGGCATGGCCTCTATCCACTTGGTGAATTTGTCGACTGCGACTAGGAGGTAGACATAGCCTCCCCGTGAGGACTTTGGGAGCTTGCCAACCATGTCGAGTCCCCATTGCGCAAAGGGCCAAGCCAATGGTATTGGCCGGAGTTTCGCGCCAGGTGCGTGCGGTTTGTCCGCAAATCGCTGACAAGCATTGCATCTCTGGACGATGTCCTTGGTGTCGTGCATGGCCGTGGGCCAGTAGAATCCAGCTCATAGAGCTTTGGTGACGAGGGCGCGACTGCCGGCATGGTGCCCACAAGTGCCTTCATGGATATCGAGGAGCACAACCCTTCCGTCTATGTTGGAGATGCATCGTTGGAGTACTCATGTGATGCTGCGCTTGTATAGTTCGCCGTTGATGACGGCGAATGCCTTGGATCATCGTGCGATATGTCGCGCGTCAGTCGGGTCATCCGACAGCCTCTTGCTGAGAAGATATGTGATGTATGGTTGAGTCCAAGATGGCTTGATCATCATGAACCCCATTGGTCCCTCGAGTCCTGTGTCAAGCTCCAGGTCGTCGAGTGCCATTGGCTCATTTGGTGGCGTAGCCGCCGAGTCCGTTGTTGCGCATCTCTACGGCCTTTGGCTTGATGGAGCGTTCGCAGATACGCTCGAGAAATACCCAGGTGGTATGGGGGCGCAGGTGGAGCCAATGTTGCCGAGTGCGTCCGCCTCTTCATTGCTTTCGCGGCCTACGTGCCGCAGCTCGCAGCCA
This sequence comes from Avena eriantha, assembly GCA_910589775.1. Classification (NCBI taxonomy): domain Eukaryota; kingdom Viridiplantae; phylum Streptophyta; class Magnoliopsida; order Poales; family Poaceae; genus Avena; species Avena eriantha. Next base: position 154,474,928 of record OU342742.1, on the reverse strand, counting down.
TCGAAGTCCCCTTCGAGTGTGTCGTAGAGGTCGCGGTAAGCGATCATATTGTCGTTCAGCGCGTCACACTCGTGCATTATCTAGTTGACGACTAGCTTGGAGTCGCCGTAGATGATGAGCCTCTTGGTGCCGTAGGCTTTTGCCATCCGCATCCCGTGCAATAGGGCCTCGTATTCAGCTTCGTTGTTGGAGGCGGTGAATTGCATTCACAGGATGTATTTCAGCTTGTCTCCTTGGGGCGATGTCAGTATGACACCTGCACCAGCCCCGTCCTTACACTTGGACCCATCGAAGTGCATCGTCTAGAGGTAAGACATATCTGGCTTTTCGGGGAGCTGGTTCTCCATCCAGTGTACGAGGAAATCAGGGAGGACTCGCGACTTGATCGCGTCGCGCTTCTCATATGTAATGTCTCATGGAGACAGCTCGATTCCCCAAAGCGCGACTCGTCCGGTGGCATCGGGGTTGTTGAGAATATGCCCAAGTGGGGCGTCATTGACCACCACGAATGGGTTCTCCTAGAAGTAGTGGCGCAATCGCCTGGCTGTCATGAAGACGCCGTATGCCAGCTTCTGGTAATGCGGGTACCGCTGCTTTGTTGGCGTGAGCACCTCGCTGAGATAGTAGACTGGGCGCTGCACTCCGTGGACCTTGTTTTCCTCGGCATGTTCCACCACGAGCACTGTGCTAACCACCTGGTTGGTGGCGGCGATGTAGAGCAGTAGTGGTTCTTTTTCACGTGGAGTCACCAGTACTGGCAAGGTAGATAGTAGACACTTGAGATCTTCGAATGCTTCTTGTGCCTCGTCAGTCCATTCGAACTTGTCAGTTTTGCGGAGAATTTGGTAGAAGGGCAGTGCCTTTTCACCCATTCGACTGATGAACTGACTGAGCGCCGCGATTCGCCTAGCCAGTTGCTGGACGCCTCTTATGTTTCTCGGCTTCTCCATGGCCAATATAGATTTTATTTTCTTCGGGTTCACCTCAATCCCTCTCATGGAGATGAGATATCCGAGTAGTTGCCCAGATGGTACGCCGAAGGCACACTTTTCCGGATTGAGCTTGATCCGATAGCGGTCGAGGTTGGTGAAGGTCTCGCATAAACCATCGATTAGCGAGGCTTCCTCCTTTTTGTTGATGACGATGTCGTCGACGTAGACTTGGATGTTGCGACCAAGTTGATCCTTGAGGTAAGCCTGCATGCACCGTTGATAGGTGGCTCCTGCGTTTTTGAGCCCAAAGGGCATTGTGTTGTAGCAGAACACACCAAAAGGCGTTGTAAATGCTGTTTTCTCTTGATCCTCCTCCATTCGAATCTGATTATATCCTGAGTAGGTGTCGAGGAAGCAGATGCGCTCACATCCCATGGTGGAGCCGATGATTTGGTCGATTCGCGGTAGCGGGAAGTGATCCTTTGGGCAGTGCTTACTCAGGGAGGTGAAATCCACGCACATCCTTAGGATATCCGTGTCCTTTTTAGGTACCAGCACCGTGTTGGCGAGCCAAGTACTTTCCTTGATCTCGCATATGAATTTGGCGTCTAGGAGTCTGTTGATCTCCATTCTGACCGCTTTTGCTCTTGGTTCAGATAGTCGCCGAATTGTCTACTTGACTGGCCTTGCGTCTGGGTTGACATTGAGTGCGTGCTCGGTGAATTCCGTGGGAACCCCTGGCATGTCCGCTGGACACCAGGCAAAGATTTCCCAGTGCTCACGGAGGAATTTGACGAGCGCGAGTTCCTATGCGGAACTCAAGTTGTTGGCGATGAGGGCCGTCTTGGTCAGGTCCGATGGGTGGACCTGGACTTTCTTCGTGTGCACCACCGAATCGAAGGACAGGTCAGGTGAACTTGGCCGGCTCAGGGGAGGTAGACTGTTGTCTGTCGACTCCTTCAATCTTGCGAGCTCCTCCTGCATGCCGATGGACTAGGAGATTCTGTTGAATTCTCTATCGCAGCTGTCGGACCTCTCGAAGCTCCTGTTGATTGTGATGACCCTGTTTGGACTAGCATTTTCATCTGTAGGTAGGCGTAGTGCGACACTGCCATGAACCTAACGAACGCGACGCGTCCGAGGATGCAGTGGTACTGTGAGGGCCAGACGACGACTTCGAAGTCTATGCGTTCGCGCCGAAAGTTTTTCGGCGTGCCGAAGATGACGTCGAGGTTGATTTTGCCCAGGGGATATATACCTTTGCCTGGGACAATGCTGTGGAATGTCGTATCTGAGACCTCTAGACATGTGAGAGGGATCCTCATCGCGCGCAAGGTACTTGTGAACATGAGGTTGATGCCGCTCCCACCATCCATGAAGACACGACTCATGTCAAAGCCTCCGATCTGCGCCTCGAGAACGAGGGGACAGTGGCCTGGACGAGGGACTTGGCACGGATGGTCGCGCTTGTCGAAGGTGATGTAGGAGCCGCTTCCACTGAGGTACTCAGTGGTGGAGGGTGGAGAGTTTGTCGCCAAGTTGACTTGGCGAGTGATGGGTTTCTGCACCTGATTTGAGGGGCGCCCTTTTTGGATCATCATGTTGCCTACGACCCGCGGGTACGGTTAGCCACCTTGATTCTAGACTGGTGCAGCCACGGGTGGTGGTACTGTAGGTGGTGGTGGTGGAGCTCCATGTGCTACGGCCCCTGGGGCGACTTCGTAGCCCTAGTTGACTACGTCGCGATTCATCCGAGCCAGACCCTCGTGGAGTTTGAGAAACTCGCGACAGTTCTTGAGAAGGTGGCTGGATTTTTTCTTGCCGTCGTGCTTGTCGATGTAGAAGTGCACGTTGCACGGCCTGGACAGTTTGTCCTTGATAGTTGTTACGGGTGCCTCTTCGCGAGTGTGGTGCTGCCACACCTGTTTGGTTTTCCTAGAGTCGCGGTATCCACCGCTGCGATAGCCGCTGTTGTGGTTGTCGTCGCGTTTGTCTGCGTAGCGTGCTGCAACCATATTGACGTCATCGCGGTCATCGTAAACACGCATTCACCATTTGCCTCGACGGTCGTGTCTGCGCCCGAGGTCGTCGTCATCGTCAGAGTAGGTGCGGTTTTTCACCGAATCCTCTCCATCGGCCCACCGATTCACAATTTCCATCAGGTGGTCAATTGTTTTGGGCTTCGAGCAGCCCAGCTCCTCCCTGAGCTCTATGCGGCAAACGCCGCTGTTGAATGCGTCGATTGTGCGATCCTCCGAGATGTTTTCTGGGGAGTTCTTGATGATGGACCATCTCTAGATGTATGTGCGTAGCAATTCGCCTGACCTTTGCTGGCAGCTCCTCAGTTCTTCGATTGATGCGGGCATTTTGTAAGTGCCCTTGAAGTTGCATACAAAGCTGTAGACCAGCTCTTCCCAGCTGCGAATGGATCCGTGCGGGAGGTTGTTGAGGCATGCTCGGGTGGCGCCTTGCAGCTGTAGCTGCAGGCATTGCATGGCCGTGCTTCGACTCCCGCCATGGAGCCTGACGGAGGAGATGTGATCCTCCAACCAGATTTTTGGGTCCCATAGGCCATCGAATTTTGGGTTCTTCGATGGGAGCTTGAACCCCTTGGGCATTCGCTTCTACCTGATAGCTCTGCTGAAGCATCTGGCGCCACAGAGCTCCACATCTTCATCCTCTGAGTCAGTCGAACAAGCGCATATTGCCCTTGATTTGTCGATTTTGCGCTGTGTGAGGTCATCGCGCGCATCGTAGTCGTGATCGTGCCGCCGTGAGCGGCGATGCCGAGACAGATCGTGACTGTCATCGCTGGACGAGGGCGAGGAATAGTGTTTTGCCAGGGTTTTGCCCTTTTTAGGCTCTGGTGTTGGCTCTTTGTCGAGAGCTGCCTCGACTAGTCCCAAGCCCGCGATCATACATCGGTTCATAGTGGCTCACGGATCTCCAGCCGGCGGCTGGTTGTTGAGGAGGTACATGGTGGCCGCTATTACCGCGGCTTGCGGTGTCTTTGGGACCACGTTGCCCCGCGTGTCAACTGTCATAGAGCCGAAGTCGAGGACCTTTGCAACTTCTATGCGTTCCTGCTCGGTGAGGTGGGCCATTCGAGATCGCCTTTGGAGGAGGATCCTCCATGGGAGGAGAGCCCGGCCCGTCGAAGACTCGACTCATCCGCCGCCTTTTTACGCGCTTCGAGTTGCGCTATCGTTTGTAACTGGCGTCTGTACTCCTCCTTTAGTAGCCAATGGTAGCCCATCAGCAGGCCTTGCGACGTGCCGGGGGGGGAGAGGGTTGCCTCGTAGAGCTTCTCGACAACGGGCCCATTCGTTGTCGTTGAGCCTTATCACAACACGTTTGCCGGTGTGTTCGTTCACCATGGTTGGTGGTTCGGCTGCCCCTCCATTGTTGACGGGTGCGCCATTCCCACAATTGGTGGGGCGGTGATACATTGCTAACGTATCCATAATTTTTGATGTTCCATGCTTGGTTTTATCTACTTTCTTACGTTTTGTCCACACTTTGGAGTACTTTTCATATGATTTCTTGGACTAACCTATTAACAAGATGCCACAGTGCCAGTTGCCTATTTTCTGCTGTTTTTGGTTCCAGGAAAGTTAGAAAATCAATATTCTCGGAATTGGATCGGACAAAAGCCAAAGTTGACATTTTACCGAAAGACTCACGGAGCCAGAAGACGAGACGGAGAGGGGCCACGGGGTGGCCACACCATATGGTGGCGCGGGCTAGCCCTGGCTGCGCAACCAGGTGGTGTGGCCCCCCTGGCCGTCCACTGACCTTGCCTCTTCGCCTATAAGATGCCTCCCGATGCAAAAACCCTAAATCATCAAGCCTCCAGCCACGAAAAGTTCCGCAGCACCGCCGCCACCGAAGGGGAGATTCGGGGGATAGAAAGTCTCTGTTTCGGCACCCTGCCAGGATGGGGAAGTGCCCCCGGAGCCATCTCCACCGATCTCCACCACCATCTCCATCGCCACTGCTGATTCCCATGTTGAGGAGGGAGTAGTTCTCTGTCGAGGCTAAGGGTTCTATTGGTTGCTATGTATTCAACTCTCTCTATGCATGATCTTATTGAGATCATGAACTTGTAATCTATAGATCTACCTTGCTACTCAAGTGCTCTAATAGATCTCTGCTCTCCCCATGTGTGTGAAGTTGACAGTGTGCACACCATGGTGGCACTTAGGCTAGAGATTTCAAATAATTGTTATGAGTTATATTTGGAGTTGGATGTCTTTATGAAATTGTGGTGTTTGTTTGAACCATCTAGTGCTCAAGGTGACAGTGTGGGGTTATCTAGATGGGAAAGGCATACTTTGAGGTGTGCTGTTATAGCCCTACAATGGATTAGAGTGTCCAACCGGAGAGTAGTTCAGTGTAATATCATAAAGAAGAATATATTTCTATGGGAGTGTTCACTAGTGAAAGTATGATCCCTAGGCCTTGCTTCTAAGCACCGAAACATCGTATGCTATTAGATCTATTACATGTTTGCTTGCTTCTATCTTTATTTCAGTTTTACTTTAGTCTTTTCCACGCCATCAAGCTATTTTCTATCACCGTTACTACTTATAATTATCTATACCACTTGTATTTCACTATCTCTTCGCCGAACTAGTGCACCTGTACACCTGACAAGTGTATTGGGTGTGTTGGGGACACAAGAGACTTCTTGTATCTTGATTGCAGGGTTGCTTGAGAGGGGATACCGTTGACGACTTCCTCCCTAAGTTCGATAAACCTTGGGTAATCCACTTAAGGGAAAACTTGCTGTTGTTCTACAAACCTCTGTACTTGGAGGCCCAACAACTGTCTACAAGAATAGAAGTGCGTAGACATCAAGCTATTTTCTGGCGTCGTTGCCGGGGAGGTAAGGTAAAAGGTACTCACATCCTCCGGTGTGAGTGCTCGAAGTTATTTCCTTTAGATTCTGCAATTTTGTCTTTTTGTTTCTTGTTTTCACTAGTTAGGCTTCATGGAAAACAACAACAAAATTAGAGAGCTTTATAGTATTTATCTTGAGTTAGGACATGAAGTGTTTGAAGAGAAAATTAAAAAACCTATGGAACTTTATTTGCATGCTAATAGTAATGTTATTAGTATGAATTCTTTGAACACCATCATTGCTAATGCTATGGAAAAGTCTAAGCTTGGGGAAGCTAGTTTTTATGAAAATGATCTTTTTAGTTCCCCATCTTTGGAAGATAGCTATTCTAATTGCTTATGATGATACCAAACCTCCAATATATGATGATTATAATGATGAATATGATATTTTCAGTCCACCTACTATTGAGGAGAAAATTAATGATTACAATATGTCTCCTATATTTGATGATTATGGTGATGAGAATAATAATGATAGCTATTTGCTCCCACCACAATTAATAAGAATGACTATGCTTATGTGGAGAGTAATAATTATTATATGCATGTGGCTCATGATAATAATGTTTTATTATGAGAGAGGGAAACATGGTTTTATGTATCTCAATAATATTAAGTTCCCCCTCTTTATGTTGAAATTTTTGAAGTTGCACTTGTTTTGCTTTCCTATGCTTGTTGCTTTGTGCTTTCATGACTTGTTTCTTTACAAGATTCCTATGCATAGGAAGTGGGTTAGACTTAAATGTTCTTTGAATTTTCTTCTTGATGCTCTCTTTTACTTCAATTCATATTTCTTATGTGAGCATCTTCTCAAACTCTCATGCCTAACTTAAAGGCGTTAAAGAAAAGTACTTATTGGGAGATAACCCAAAAGTTTTAGATGAGTCTTGGAAGTTATTACCTCACTAATAACCGCTCCTTATCCTTTTTATTTGCTATTTGTGCCAAGAGTAACCTCTAATGAAAGAAAAGTAATGCTTGGGAAAGTTGCTGTCTCGAAACATATTTTTGTGCTTCACCGTAAAATTTCGTGTAAAATCTCTGTACATCGTTTTGAGGAGTGAATTTTTGTGCTTCTGACCCAGGTTGTTATCTAACTTTCGTTAGATCAACACTTTTCAATTTTAGTAATAGAAGGTCTTTGAAAAAATTGGTTTTTTCCTACTGGTCTGTTTTGACAGATTTCTGCCATTATTTGCATTTGCTTCTTGTTGGTTCCTTTTTGGGTTCTCTTTGGGGAATTGAGCTTTTTAAGGGAAGTTCTTCAGTAGCTTGTGTTTTAATGGAAGTTTTATTGGTGTTGCAACTGAACCTAAAGACTTGTTATCTTGAGTGCACTAATGTTGCTAATAAAGATTGTGTGAAGTTTTGTATGAAGGAAAAATTTCAGGTGTATGGAGAGAATGATGTAATGAGATGAAGAATGGACTAAAGCTCAAGCTTAGGAATGTCACCCCAAGAATTATCCAAGAGGTACAACCGTCAAAGCTTGGGGATACCCCTTCCTCATCAATAAAAAATCCCAGGTTTCTTCCAAACACTTCATTTTTATTGTTTCATGCACAGTTGTGTTGTTCTTGGAGCGTCTTCTTTTTCGTTTTTTGTTTTGGTTTTGGTTTGCCTGGTTTGATTAGTTTGCTGAATAAATTGGTTGGACCCCCTCTTTCATACATTGGTTTTCAAATAGTTTGGTTTGGATTGGAAAAGAGTAGGAAAGTTCATGCTTAAGTGGTAAAGAGAGCTTGTTTTTGACTGTGGCCTATGCTTTGTCATGCCATGCTCAATATTGTTTTGGCTTTATGCTTAGTATTCTTTGCTGTAGCATGACTTGTTATAAACAATTGAGATTTCTTAATGTGCCTTTGAAGAATCATGCGTTGTTTTAGCATATTAAGGCATATGATTGTGGTATTCTCCTTTGACACTTTATTTGGGTTGACTTGGCACATGCTCACACCATGTTATGACTATCCCAAGTCACCATAGCCTTTATGATCCTTTAGTTTTCAACGTGTAGTATCACTTTATGCTTTGATTAATGATGTTTTGTCGCTCTGCATGATTATGGCCATTATTGCTCTCTTAGTTTGTCGCTCCCAGTCTTTTGCTAGCCTCTGTAACCAAGTATGAGTTCCACTCATGCATCCAACTTCTAAAACCAAGTTATTCCAAAGAGTCCACCATACCTACCTACTAGCATATGCTATTCCAAGTATATTCATGTTTCTATCTACCTTCCAAATTAAACTTGTTATCAGAAAACTAGTGATTAAAGCTCTCACGAACTTGATGGCACACCTTACTTTTCTTGCCCTTAATAAACTTGAACCATTGTGTCGTCTATGTTGTATATGCTTGCACTTATTTGTTGGGGATTAGTAGAACCATGCTTCATGGGGAACGCTTTCAACATTGCACTTGTACTTTGTACCTAGTTGATATCATGCTCTTTTGTCTATGGATGTCGTCGGTGTGAAATGAAAGGGGAGCTTGTAAGTCCACGGAGTTATGTATGTGTGTTAGAGAAACGCCTGGGCTGCTGGTCTAATCCATGTTGTCATAGTGGAAACCTGCAGCGTAACTATAATGAGCTGTCTATGAAGCATTCTTCTTATAAAAAAAGAGTCAGATATTGAGAAAAAAGAGAAAGAGAAAAAGAAAAAAAAGAGATATGAGAAAAGAGGAAAGAGAGAAAAAAGCACCATTTTCCCATGGTAAATAAGAAGATTGCTGAGATGCTCGTTGTCTGCTTGCCTTATCATTTTGATATGGGGATTCTTCCGTATCATCGGGCAAGGTGTACCCCGTTGGCGGTTCTCTATGATACACATGTACTTACTATGACAAGAACTTACCGGTAACTAAACTTGAGTAGCATGAGGAGCGGCCCTCATATTCAAGGGACATGAGATTTTCAACTTATACTTTGTCACTCCATAGTTTGTTCACTTTAACCTTAATCACTTCAAGATGCTTATGATAGGGGCAATGAGAGCTGAAAGCTAAAAAATACCATAATTTTTGGAAGCTCTTTATGAAACTTGAATCCCTACTTCCTTCTATGAAGGCCTTTCTTTTACTTTTATGTTGAGTCTCCATCGTCTATCTTTATGCACCTACTTTGTGAGCATAGTGGCCATTGTTAGTTCTATGTGCATTGTCCCAAGACTTGTTGATTTATGCATAACTTTGATATTGCTTGTTCTTAAACTATTTGTATCTAGTCACTCTTATGAACTTTGAAGGTGTCCTATGCAATTATGATTTGCTACATTATGAGGGACAAGCTGAATGCTACTATGCTATGTTTCCTTTATGGGAAACAAACAAACGTCTTGCAAAGCATTGTTATTCATGAATCTTTTGTTTGTGCCTTTTCATGTTGCAACATAGTTGCTTTTCCTTATTGTTAGAACTTTGTCTTTCATGTTATGATTGAAGTACTATGATCCCAGCTATCAATGTTTTACAAATACTTTGATCAAGTTTATGATGGTGCATGTCACCTCAAAAATTATTCTTTCTTTTTATCACTTACCTACTTGAGGACGAGCAGGAGTTAAGCTTGGGGATGTTGATATGTTGCTACGTTATCCATAATTTTTTATGTTCCATGCTTGGTTTTATCTACTTTCTTGTGTTTTGTTCCAACTTTGGAGTACTTTCTATACACTTTCTTGGACTAACCTATTAACAAGTGCCACAGTGCCAGTTGCCTGTTTTCTGCTATTTTTGGTTCTAGGAAAGTCAGAAAATCAATATTCTCGGAATTAGACCGGACAAAAGCCAAAGTCGATATTTTACCGGAAGACTCACAGAGCCAGAAGACAAGACGGAGAGGGGCCACAGGGTGGCCACACCATATGGTGGCGCGGGCTAGCCCTGGCCGCGCCACCAGGTGGTGTGGGCCCCCTGGCTGCCCACTGACCTTGCCTCTTCTCCTATGAGATGCCTCCCGATGCAAAAACCCTAAATCATCAAGCCTCCAGCCACGAAAAGTTCCGCAGCGCCGCTGCCACTGAAGGGGAGATTCGGGGGACAGAAAGTCTCTGTTCCGACACCCTGCCGGGACGGGGAAGTGCCCCCGGAGCCATCTCCATCGATCTCCACCACCATCTCCATCACCATTGCTGATTCCCATGATGAGGATGGAGTAGTTCTCTCTCGAGGCTAAGGGTTCTACCGGTAGCTATGTGTTCATCTCTCTCTATGCATGATCTTATTGAGATCATGAGCTTGTAATCTATAGATCTAACTTGCTACTCAAGTGCTTTAATAGATCTCTGCTCTCCCCATGTATGTGAAGTTGATAGTGTGCACACCATGGTGGCACTTAGGCTAGAGATTACAAATATTTGTTATGAGTTATATTTGGAGTTGGATGTTTCTATGAAATTGTGGTGTTTGTTGGAACCATCTAGTGCTCAAGGTGATAGTGTGGGGTTATCTAGATGGGAAAGGCTTACTTTGAGGTGTGCTGTTATAGCCCTACCATGGATTAGAGTGTCCAAACGGAGAGTAGTTCGGAGTAGTATCATAAAGAGAATATATTTATATGAGAGTGTTCACTAGTGAAAGTATGATCCCTAGGCCTTGTTTCTAAGCACTGAAACACCATTTGCTATTAGATCTATTACATGTTTGCTTGCTTCCATCTTTATTTCAGTTTGCCTTTAGTCTCTTTCACGCCATCAAAGTATTTTCTAGCACCGTTATCTTATATCCATACCACTTGTATTTCACTATCTCTTCGCCGAACTAGTGCACCTATACACCTGACAAGTGTATTGGGTGTGTTGGGGACACAAGAGACTTCCTGTATCTTGATTGCAGGGTTGCTTGAGAGGGATACCTTTTACCACTTCCTCCTTGAGTTCGATAAACCTTGGGTGATCCACTTAAGGGAAAACTTGCTGCTGTTCTACAAACCTCTGCACTTGGAGGCCCAATAACTGTCTACAAGAATAGAAGTGCGTAGACATCGGGCCGCCGTTGGGTGGCCCGCCATTAGGTATGCCACCGTTGGGTGGATCAGGACTGTTGCCACCATTTTCGTGATTGGCGCTGGTTTCGCCGATGTTGATGACGACGCACATGAAGTGGTTGGGGAAGCTGTTGCTTCCACAACTTTTGGATCCGAAGCCGCATACCCCATCTTCTGTTGCTAGGTCACCCAGATCGGATCCGCGACTGCTATCGCTATCCGTGCTCTCAGCTTCTGATGAGGTGTTGAGCTCGTTGAGGACGCCTATTGGTGGCGGGAACCACGATTCTAGAGCAATCGCGGATGTTGTTGGCTGGTCAGGCATGCAAAGCGTGCCTGTCTGACCAACTTGGAAGCGGAAGTTCCCGATCGCCAGGCTGATTCCATCGCCCACGAACTCGAAAGCCGGGCGAGTGACCGGCGTGTGGACGGTAAAGTCGAACGCGCCGAAGAGCTGGCGAATCTCCGATATTGCGGAGTTGTAGATCGCGGTTGATGGGGCCGAAGAAGCAGCGACATCAGCACTCCCCATCCCCACGGTCGACGCCAATTGACGAGGGTTTAACTCATCAATGCCCATTGTTATGGACTTGGGTTTTGGAGAAGGAGGGAGCGTTGGAGGCATCAGTCGGCTAGCAAACAAGCACACAGGGACGCAAGGTTTACCCAGGTTCAGGCCTCATAGAGGTCCCTACTCCTGCTTGTCTGCTCTTGGAATTAATGAGGAATCGAAGATTATAGGGGCGCGCAGATGCAATCTGGCGAGAGTTGTGGAAACTAGGGTTGCGTGTCTCCTCCTCGCCACCCCCTCCTAGCCTTTATATAGATAGGCCAGGTCTCGGGTAGCAGGTCAAGTCGGCTATAGATTAGGGTTTTCCCTTTAAACTTTCTATCTTTAAACTTCTTCTTGTCTCGCAAGTAATCGAGAGTCCGTGGGTCACTCGAAGTCTTCATTGGGCCGTGGCAACGCCATGGGCTTCCACCGTATCTGAACCGTATATACTAAACTCGAGTACCTACAGGGTATACCCATGTCAGGTACAAATAGGGAATAATAATTATCTAGCAGGGCTTAATCCTCTAGTAAATCGGAACATGTAGATTTTCAATTTGGGCCCTAAACACCGGAACAGAAGGAGTATCTCACTGGCTTTAGAAAACATATGTGAAATGGGTCCTCCTGTGTGACATCTCCCAGCATGGTCTGTATTTGAAAAAAAAAACAAAATTGATATGGCTGCAATCATATTTTTATTTGTAATACATGCAACAAATACATCGTTGTGTACTAATAACTGACTGATTGGAAATACTGAGCCAAGGGTGGGTGCAGACCCTAGTTCTCCACTATATCTCCATTCTATCTTCGTGGCGATGGTGCTCTATAAGTTTATTTCTTATTAGTTGATTGTTATAGCATAGATCCATACTTTATTGAGATAGAGGGGTGTCCCCTTTTATATTTTCACTTGTAAAAATATACATGTGTAGTTATATATAATTTCACAAAAATTACATAACTATGAGAACATTGTTCCCATAGACAAATTATTTTCAAAATTCAAACAAATTGGCAATCTTTTCAAATTTCATAAATACATATAGTTTGCACTGAAATACATATATCTAATTCTCTTTGGATGCATAAATATTAAGTCTCTCCTTATTGTAGCTTTGCTCTGTGCCCCCAGAAATTATGGATCGGCCTTATAATATATCTGCAACACTATGGATCAGCACATGATTATGTGTTACTCATAGTAAAGTTTGTAGCACACTCCCACCAACACATATCTCCATGTTACTATGTCAATATACTTGTATCACATTACCTCGCACACATATTTATATGTTACTGCATAGATATCCCTGTATCACATTACCTCCCACACATATCTATATGTTACTATGTCGATATCTCTGTAACACCCTTTCTGGCCTAATATAGTTTGGGTTACTATCAGCCGTTGGCACACAAATTATGTGTTACTATAAATTTACCGGTAACATATTTTAGTATATGTTACACGATTGTGTTACCATAGCTATGTCTTGTTGTAGTGATGAGACTAGTAGGTTATTGCTATAAGCGATTGCGGAGGCAATAGCAATTATGGATGCACTGCCCACATATAATTTATCTTGCTCTAACAATTACATGCACACTTTATCTCTATCTTTTATTCCCATCAGATATTTTGCACAACTACAGGTGAAACCGAATGCCCTAGGCCCTCTCTCTCCATTATCGACAACAACAAAAGACGCAAACTCTTGGTCCGGTTAAAACACAAAAGGAATTCTAAAACTCCCGAAGGTCCATTAAAGTAACTTCACTATGAATTTGCTTCCCGAGGATTCGATAACCTAGGTCTACTAGGGAAAAAGAGCTATACTACATCCATAATCCGTATTGAAGGTACCAACCATTTTTCTGGCGCCATTGTTGGGGAAGCAATAGCTACCCTGGTGAGGTTAGTAGGAACCTTGCTAGTTTTAATTCTTGTTTTTAATTTTAGTTTGCTTTCAGTCTTTATTTGAAAAACCAAAAAATTAGTTAGCCTTTAAATTCTTGCTTTTACTATTATAAGTCTATGTTTAAGAAAACCCAAAAACATAGGAAATATGGCTGAAAAGAAGTTTGGGGAGTTTGCGTATTCCTATTACTCACCCATCAATTGCTACTGATGACTATGAAATTAAGCCCCATTATTTAAGTTTGCTTCAATAGAATCAATTTGGAGGCTCTGCTGTTGAGGATGCCGGTATGCACTTGAAGACTTTGACTGAGATATGTGATATGATACGCATAAAAGATGTTGACCCCGATGCAGTCAAATTGCATTCATTTCCTTTCTTTCTAAGAGGAAGAGCAAAATAATGGTTGCTATCTTTGCCTAGAAATAAATTTTTCCCACCCGCAAAGACTATGTAACTAAGATCTAATATTACTGGTTTTAGACAGGAAGAGCATGAGCCACTAGAGCTTGCATGAGAGAGGATGAAAGAATGCATGAGAAACTGTCCTAGTCATGGGATGGAAGACTGGTTAATTCTCCATCTATTTTATAATGCTCTTAACCATGTGTCTAAGTCTATGCTTGATACAAAGCAAAGCAGCTGCTAGACAATATGCAAGACAACCATGCCCAATGGCATGTGGATGGATCAAACACAAAGAAGATGAACTCTTTCTCACCACAAGAAAATGAAGAACTCAATGCTAAGTTGGATGAGCTCATACTAGCCATAAAAGGTAAGGAAACCCAAGTAAGAGCTACCCCAAAAACAAATATTGAAGAAATAGACTTCATAGCTCATAATGATTATAACCCTGCTTGGAAGAAGAATTATAATCCTAATTTTCAGAAACACTATTCTAATCCTGCAGGTAACTCTAATAATAATTTGGGAACTAGTAATGGTAGTATCCAAGAAACACTTAAGTCTTTTATAGACTCACAAAATGTACAAAACAATATTCTTGTTAAAATAACGGAGAACCATGATGCTATGCTTGGTAAATTATCTAACCAAGCTGTAAGTTTGAGAAATGATTTGCAGGCCCTTCAAGAAAAAATGAGGATCGTTGAGGCATAGCTAGGTAAAATAACCTAGAGCCAAACTCTCATTCTAGCTAAATTTGCAGGTAAAGCTGAGCCCAATCCTGTTGAAGACCTCAAGATGATGAGAATCCAAAGGGAGGAGCCTGAAGAACTTGATTATAGTAATGCTCCTTCACCAAGCTACACCGTTGAAGATCTCATAAAAAGGATCAACATTAAGATTTCGGTAAGTGAAGGAAATGAGAAAGCTATGTACCAACACTTCGTTAATCAGGTAGCAATAAAGGTACATGAGCTTGAGGAAGAATATAAGAAAATTGCTGAAAAAATACCTATGAAGCTTGATGATATATTTGAGCCTACTTTTAAGATTAGATTGGGACCAATGAAATAGCTGCACTTTGTGATCTAGGTGCAAGCATCTCAACAATTCCAAAGAGTCTTTTAACAAGTTAAATCTTGGCTCTTTTGAAATCACCGAGTTAAAATTACATCTTCCGGATTCTACCTACAAACAAGCTGTAGGAATTAAGGAGAATACTTTAGTATACATTAAAGGTTGTCCTGATCTTATTGATTTTGTTATTGTTGACATGCCTGAAGATGCTACTACTCCTATTATATTAGGCCGTCCTTTCTTAAGAACTATTAAGGCTTTGATTAATCTACACGAAGGGAATGTGAAGCTTCTATTGAATTTGTGGGATCCTTTTGTTATTCATTTCCCTAGGAAGAAGAAAGCCAAGCATGATGAAAAGGAGGCCATCACTTTGAAGGCCAACTATTTTAGAGTGGGTGTTCCACTCATCTGGCCTAAGTGAGAAACATTGAGGTCAAGCTATTGACCATAAGAGAGCGCTTCATGGGAGACAACCCATGTGAAATAAAGGTTTGAGTTAAGTTTTTAAGTTTTAGTTTAAGTTTATGTTTAATAAAGAGTGCTAGAAAACTCCAATTGAGGAGAAGAAGTTCGGTAGTACTAAAAATCCTACTTTATTCATGCTATTATTGGTCGACAATATTTACTGTCATTTTTCTGTCAAAAACAAGGTATTTCGCTAAGTTACAGGATAAGAAATAATTTTCGAAGAAACATAATTTTTTTGATGCATACAGAAGGTTTAACGTCCAACTATACGACGGGAATAAAAATTCCAGCCGTATAGTTCCGGTTGTATAGATATCTTTGCCATCGATAATTTTTTTTCATATATACTGACGGTTTAATGACCAAGTATACGGCGGGAATAAAAATTCCAGCCGTATAGCTTCGGTCGTATAGGTATCGGTGCTTTCGTACAAATTCTTTTCCATGTACTAACGGTTTAATGACCAACTATATGGTGGGAACATATTGTTCCGGCCATATAGTTTCGACCGTATAGCCGCGCCGCCAGGTGGAAACCCTAAAATTTTGACACCAAGCTAATTACCCACAAGTATAGGGGGTGTATCGTAGTATTTTCGATAAGTAAGAGCGTCGAACCCAACGAGGAGCAAAAGGTGTTGGCGAATGGCTTGGAACAGGAATTCTCTGTAAATAGTGAGCAAACAGATTTTTAGGGGTTTTTGATAATGCAGGTAAATAAAGTACGAGTAAATAAAAGACAATAAGAATAAATGTTGCAAGTGGAGCAATCCTTTCTTTAGAAAAGGAAAAGCCGGTTGTATTACTTAGGATGACCAAACA
Organism: Avena eriantha; assembly: GCA_910589775.1. Classification (NCBI taxonomy): domain Eukaryota; kingdom Viridiplantae; phylum Streptophyta; class Magnoliopsida; order Poales; family Poaceae; genus Avena; species Avena eriantha. The sequence goes on along the minus strand of OU342742.1, from coordinate 154,458,851 downwards.
TTCTCGAGGACACATGGGAATATCGTCAAGTGTTTTCACTTCATTAGTTGATTAATCTTCTTTAGTTTACTAAGTGTTGTTTGGGTGAACCTGTGCTAATGTACCGACCTTTCTAGGACAAATACATACTTGTGATTATACCCTTTTCAAGCATCCGCAAGTACAAGGAAGTAATTAAGGTAGAAACCTAACCACAGCTTTAAACTCGAAGACCCTGACGTCCCTTGTGCAAAGGTTTCCTAACAGGGGTTCATGTTTCTGTCACTCTGGCAACCCCTACGATTAGTAGCCAAATACACAATGCATTCCCCTAGGCCCATATAGGTGAAGTTTAATGTAGTCGACATTCACATGACACCACTAGAAGAAATACACCACAACTTAAATATCAAACTATTGAATCTTTCTCAACACAATTCCACTACTAACAACATGACTTCTCCCATGTCCTCAAGAACAAAACAAACTACTCACAAGACATCATATGGATCATGATCAGAGATGAAATAATGATGTGTAACAATCTGAACATAAATGATAATTCAATGGTTCACTCAATAGCATCAACTACAAGGAGTAATCAACACCGGGAAAGTTTCCCCTAAGAACTATGCAAGATTCAACCCAATTGTTACAGCGGTATGAAGTGGTGATGATGGTGCTAGTGGAGATGATGGTGGTGGTGATGATGATGATGATCCCAATGAAGTCCAGCTTGATGGTGGTGTTGATGGCGACGATCTCCCCTCTCTGGGAAGGAATTCCCTTGGCAGAATTTTGTCTGCTAGAGAGATCTTTCTCTCTCTGTAGTTTTCCGCCCCGCAGAGGTGGCGAAATCTTTCTATGCTCGCTCCCTGAGTCTTAGGGTTTCGAGAGGATAATATACGCCAGAGGGGAGAGCCTGGAGTGGGCCAGGGCGGCCACACCACCTGCTGGCGCGGCCTAGGGCTGCCCGCGCTAGGGGGTGGTGTGGGCCCCCTATGGCCCATCTCCACTTCCCCTTCTCGCAATCTTTGTCTTCTGGAAAAATAGAATTTTCCATGTATTTTCCCGAATTTTCTGATCTTCGTGAATTTTGCCTCCAAACTACACATTTTCCATCAGAATCCTGACTGCAGCGGTCCATGCTCCAAAAGTCATCAACCATACAAAAACAGATGAAAAAACATAAGTATCATCTCTTAATATGATATATATCTTAGAATAGTGATGCAAAATGGACGTATCAACTCGCCCCAAGCTTAGACTTCGCTTGTCCCCAAGCGAAAACTGAGCTCAATAAACATGACCTCATGTTTATGGAGTGAAGAGTCGATAAAAGAATACGGATAAGAAGCATCACATTCATCAATACATAAATCATAATAGAAGACAACTCACTATTATATAACTTAACTTTCAATAAGTAAAGGAAACACAATAAAGATGCATAAAGTAAATCATAATTGGTAATGGCAAACTTAGCTCCTAGTCGAAGAATAGTTGACAATTTGCAGGAGTTCACACATAAAGGGTTTTCAATGATAGCTTTCAAAGTAGTATTCACTAAGATAAGAGCAAATGTGCAAAGCAAGGAACATAAGAAACATGATTGAATAGATCATCATATGAATGAATGAAACCCAACAACTCAAAATACTTGCTGAGGTAGAAGGGAATAGGTGACACAACTAATAAGTAAAAGATATGCCCTTCACAAAGGGAAGCAGGGATTTCAAGTTTCATAAAGAGCTTCCAAAAATTATGGTACTTATTAGCTTTCAGATCTCATTGCCCCTATCATAAGCATCTTTAGGTGATTAAGGTTAAAGTGACACAACTAAGAGGATATGCTTGACAAGTTATAAGTTGAAATCTCATGCCCCTTACTTACGAGTACCGAACCTCATGCTACTCAACTTCAGTCACAAGTAAGCTCTTGTCATTGTAAATACATATGTATCATAGAGAACCGCCAACGGGGTACCCCTTGCACATGATACAGGAGCTATCCCATAATCAAAATTACAAGGCAAGCTGACAATGAGCATCTCAACGATCTTTTTATTTGCTATTTGCATAGGTTTTTATTGAGGATGCTTCATAGAGTGCTCATTATGGTTATGCTGCAAGTTTCCACCATGATTAGGCATGGCTTAGGCTAGCGGCCCAAGCGTTTCTCTGACACACATACAAACTCCATGATCTTACAAGTTCCCCTTTTATTTCACACCGTCGGGATCCATAAGCAAAAGAATCATGATATCAACGAGGTACAAAGTACCAGTGCAATGTTGAAAGCGTTCCCCATGATGCATGGTTCTGTTAATTCCAACTTAGAAAGCGCAAGCATATATGCAACAAAGATGGACACAATGGTTCAAGTTTATTAAGTGCAAGAAAGTAAAGTGTGCCATCAAGTTCGTGAGAGCTTTAATCACTAATTTTCACATAACAAGTTTAATTCAGAAGGTAGATAAAAACATGAATTTAATTGGAATAGCAATAGTGCTAGTAGGTAGGTATGGTGGACACAAATGGTATAGGTTTTGGTTTAAGGATTGCATGCACGAGAAGCATTCCCTATCAGTACATGTTTTTGGCTAGCAAGGCTGGGTAGCAAGCATAAGAGTTGAAGGAAACAAACAAACATGCAAGTGAAAACAAACAAACATGCAATCTTCCTTGGAAGCACAAAATATCTTTAACTAGAGAATACTAATCTTATGAGCAAATCAAGAAAAAAAGATGATGAAATTATATATTTTTAAGAGTACTTTTATCTTTTTCATTCAATTCTCAAAAATAGTATTGCTACTGACCGAGCCAGGTTTGCCAAAACCAACTAAATTAGCTCAATGATCCCTGATACCAATACTAACAACAAGATCAATCATATAACCGTGAATTGAAAACTAATATAAGATATGCAAAAGAGTAATTGATAGAACTTCTCATTAATATTCCATAACGGCAACTCACACCAAGGGATACATAGATATCTAACAAGAGGGAGGACACTCCATAATGCAAACCATACTACATGATAACTTCTCTATTCATGATATGGCTCTGCTAAAAACGGCAAAAGATAGAAGATAGTGATGTGATACCGCGGCACTCCCCCAAGCTTGGAACAAACCAAGGGTATGCCAAAACCTGATGACGAATTAATCCTTCGGTGGTAGTGGTATTCTCTCGATGAGCTTTTTGATTAGTTTCCCCAAGTCCTCAATCTCGAACGTGAGAGTACGAATCAACTCCGAGTTTTTCTCAATGCGGCTCATGATCATGTCGGGTTGCGAATTCCAGCTCTTGCGATTCTTTCCCCACTCTTCCTCCTTGAAGTCTTCTTTTCCTGCATGGTTAGAATGAGGCATATCCCAACTAGAGGGTAGTTTCTCCTTGGGCATATTCTGGAACTGATGCTCATGGATAAGGGTATGGAAGGGATTCTTGGTGCATGGAGCAAGTGACCGTGGAGCCAAACAGTGACACGGAGGCTTCCCTCCAGTTAACATCCGTGCAGTCCTTTTGATTTTGGCAGGGTTTGCCAACACTCCAATTCCTGCAATGGTAGTGCCGGTGTGCAGATGCTGGCCTTTCTTTGCCTCCTCTTCATCTTCATTCTTGATCTCCTTCTCCTGGCCAGGGTCTTGAAGATCTTCCTCCATAGGCTCCTTTCCCTTATCCTTGGCGGAGACCATTGTGCTTCTAAACTTTAAGAATAATTCCTAGCAGAAACAGCTCGAAACAAAAACACGACGAGAACACGATATACGAACCTCAGAGGATCCGGGAGATTATATATTATGAAGTTTTACAACAAAAGGAAGGTACTAGGAGAAAACGGGCCAGAGACGGAGTCCGAGGCAACCACACCACCTGCTGGCCCGGCCGGGGGCCCGTGCCAGGGGGGTGGTGTGAGCCACCCTGGCTCCGTTTCCATCCCCCTTTCACTTTGTAGCTTTCCTTGTTGGATAAAAACTTCAAAAATATAACTGGACATAATTTTCGTGGAACTTTTCTTACCAGAATTGTTACCTATTTGAAAACAGACTCTACAGGTCTCTGAATTTGGTCTTTGATAAATTTTTCCTGAGTTACTACTTGAATAGCATCAATATATTCATTGTAAGAATCTCTAGCAATATAGTGCTTGAGTCACTGACCATTCACCACTTGTGTAGTGTTATCTTTTAAAGAAGAAATTTTTATTGCTCCTGCACGGTATACCTCTTCGATAACAAAAGGTCCTTCCCATTTTGAAAGTTGTTTCCCTGCTAAAAATTTGAGATGAGACCTATATAATAGAACTTTCTCACCAACATGGAACTCTCTCTTAATAATTCGCCCGTCATGCCATCTTTTAACTTTTTCCTTAAAGAGTCTAGCATTCTCATATGCATCACTCCTCCATTCATCCAACGAACTTAAGTCAAATAATCTTTTCTCATCAGAAATCTTACAGTCTCTATTAAGTTCTTTAACAGCCCAATAAGCTTTGTGTTCTAATTCTAAAGGAAGGTGGCAAGCTTTCCCATAAAACATTTTGTAAGGAGACATCCCCATAGCATTTTTATAGGCAGTCCTATAAGCCCATAAAGCATCGTTCAACTTTTTAGCCCAATTTTTTCTAGATCTATTAACAGTCTTTTGCAAGATGGATTTAATTTCTCTATTTCATAACTCTACTTGTCCACTAGTTTGGGGATGATAAGCTAACGCAATTCTATGATTGCCATCATATTTAGCAAGGGTCTTTCTAAAACCACCATGAATAAAGTGAGAACCTCCATCAGTCATAAGAGACCTAGGCACTCCAAACCTAGGAAAGATAATATCCTTAAGCATTTTTAAAGAGGTCTCCCCATCATCACTTTTTTTAGGTATGGCTTCTACCCACTTAGTAACATAGTCAACAGCAACAAGAATATGGGTATAACATTTTGAAGGGGGAAAAGGACCCATAAAGTCGAATCCCCAACAGTCAAATGGTTCAATAACTAGAGAATAATTCATAGGCATTTAATTGCGTCTAGAAATATTACAAACACGTTGACACTCATCACAAGATAAGACAAATTTTCTTGCATCTTTAAAAAGGGTAGGCCAGTAAAAACCTGATTGTAGCACCTTTTGCACAGTTCTATCTCCCGCATGATGTCCTCCATAGGCACTACCATGACATTTCCGCAATATCTCCTTTTGTTCATATTCTGGAACATATATTCGCATAATACTATCCACTCCTTTATATAAATGTGGGTCATCCCAAAAATAATGCCTCAAATCGTAAACAAACTTCCTTCTTTGCTGAGATGTAAAAGTTGGAGGCAAGTACTTGGAGACAATAAAGTTAGCATAATCAGGATACCAAGGGCTCCCTCGCGAGCTTACCCCTACTGCAGCGAACTGTTCATTGGGAAACTATCATTAACAGGCATAGGATCAAAAGAGATGTTTTCCAATCGAGATAAATTATCAGCAACAGGATTTTCAGCACCTTTCCTATCTACAATATGTAGGTCAAACTCTTGTAAGAGCAGCACCCATCTAATAAGCCTAGGCTTAGCATCTTTCTTTGTCATAAGGTACTTAATAGCAGCTGCTGGCTCGTGGTTGATATTGAGCTCATTGGGGAACCCCAAGAGGAAGGTATGATGAGCACAGTAGTAAGTTTCCCTCGGTTATGAAACCAAGGTTATCGAACCAGTAGGAGCAAGGAAACACCTCCAAGGTGTTGTTGCCAACTTGGAATCCTGCACAAGACAACCACAAAACTTTGGCCCCAACTTACAGTGACGTTGTCAATCTCACCAGTTTTGCAGAAAACAAAGGATTAAACGTATTGTGTGGAAGAAAGTAAAAGCTTGCAGAAAGTAAACAGAAAGTAGTAAATAGTTGTAGATTGATGATAAAGAAAGGACCGGGGTCCATAGTTCACTAGTGGTGGTTCTCCGTAAGATAGATGACATGTTGGGTGAACAAATTACAGCGGGGCAATTGACAAACATCGACAAAGCATACATGCATATACTAATCATCTTGACTCCTTTGAGATTTGATTGGGCATTACAACATTATACATAGACCATAATCCAACTGCATCTATGACTAATAATCCACCTTCAGGTTATCATCTGAACCCCCTCTAGTATTAAGTTACAACCAACAGATAATTGCATTACGCATTGCGTGTAAAGTAAACAATGCGATTGTTCTATGAACAAAGGATTGCTGTTTTCTCCCTAGTAGCAACATCACATCTAGTACCTTAGATATTTCTGTCACTTCCCCATATTACTAGAGGCATGAACCCACTATCGAGCATAAATACTAACTCTTGGAGTTGCTAGCATCTACTTGGACAAGATAGCTACTAACAACGGAAAGCATGCAAGATCACAAATAACAAAGAGATGATAGAATCAATAATCAATCTGAAATAGCATCTCAATATCCATCGGATCCCCGCAAACACAACATGTATGAATTACATATAGATGATCTTGATCATGAACGGAGCTCACAAGATCTAAACATGAAAGCACAAACGAAGAGAACCAACCATGTAGCTACTGCATGGATCCGTAGTCCAAGGATGAACTACTCATGCATCACACCGGAGGCTTGCATGATGATGAAGAAGGCCTCCAGGGTGAATTCCCCTCTCTGGCAGGGTGCCGGGAAGAGCTTTAGATCCCTCCCGATCTAGGGATGGATATGAGGCTACAGACTCTTTCATGGAATTTTGATCGGGTACTTAGGGTTTCTGTATCGGAGGCATCTTATAGGCGAAAGGGGAGGCCGAGGGGGTGCCCTAGGCGGCCACACCACCCCCTGGTGTGGGCCAGGCCTGGCTGCGTGGCCAGGTGGTGTGGCGGCCCTCTGGCCCCTCTCCGTCTTGTATTCTGGCTCCATGTCCCCCTCGGTGAAAAACTGACTTTGGCTTTTGTCCCGTCCAATTCCGTGAATATTCATTTTCTAACTTTCCTGGAACCAAAAACAGCAGAAAACAGGCAGCTGGCACTGTGGCATCTTGTTAATAGGTTAGTCTAAGAAAGTGTATAAAAATACTCCAAAGTGTGGGCAAAACATAAGAAAGTGGATAAAAACCAAGCATGGAACATCAAAAATTATGGATACATTAGCAACGTATCAACATCCCCAAGCTTAACTCCTACTCGTCCTAGAGTAGGTAAGTGATAAAAAGAAAGAATAATTTTTGAGGTGACATGCACCATCATAAACTTGATCAAAGTATTTGTAAAACATTGATAGCTAGGATCATAGTACTTCACATAGCATGAAAGATAAAGTTCTAACAATAAGACACAGCAACTATGTTGCAACATGAAAAGGCACAAACAAAAGATTCATGAATAACAATGCTTTGCAAGCCGTTTGTTTGTTTCCCATAAATAAAACATAGCATAGTAGCATTTAGCTTGTCCCTCATAATGTAGCAAATCATAATTGCATAGGACACCTTCAAAGTTCATAAGAGTGACTAGATACAAATAGTTTAAGAACAAGCAATATCAAAGTTATGCATCAATCAACAAGTCTTGGGACAATGCACATAGAACTAAGAATGGCCACTATGCTCTCAAAATAGGTGCATAAAGATAGAAGGTGGAGACTCAACATAAAAGTAAAAGAAATGCCTTCATAGAAGGAAGCAGGGATTCAAGTTTCATAAAAAGCTTCCAAAAATTATGGTACTTATTAGCTTTCAGCTCTCATTGCCCCTATCATAAGCATCTTCAAGTGATTAAGGTTAAAGTGAACAAACTATGGAGTATATGCTTGACAAAGTATAAGTTGGAAATCTCATGTCCCTTGAATACGAGGGCTGCTCCTCATGCTACTCAAGTTTAGTTACCGGTAAGTTCTTGTCATAGTAGGTACATGTGTATCATAGAGAACCGCCAATAGGGTACCCCTTGCCCGATAATACGGAAGAATCCCCATATGAAAATGACAAGGCAAGCAGACAACGAGCATCTCAGCAATCTTCTTATTTACCATGGGAAAATGGTGCTTTTTCTCTCTTTCCTATTTTCTCATATCTCTTTTTTCTCTTTTTCTCAATATATGACTCTTTTTTATAAGAAGAATGCTTCATAGACATCTCATTATGGTTACGCTGCAGGTTTCCACCATGATTAGGCATGGATTAGACCGGCGGACCAGGCGTTTCTCTAACACACATACATAAATCCATGGACTTACAAGCTCCCCTTTCATTTCACACCGACGACATCCATAGGCAAAAGAGCATGATATCAACTAGGTACAAAGTACAAGTGCAATGTTGAAAGCGTTCCCCATGATAGCATGGTTTTGCTAATCCCCAACATATAAGTGCAAGCATATACAACATATAAGACAAAGTGGTTCAGGTTTATTAAGGGCAAGAAAAGTAAAGTGTGCCATCAAGTTCGTGAGAGCTTTAATCACTATTTTTCTCATAACAAGTTTAATTCAGAAGGTAGATAAAAATATGAATATACTTGGAATAGCAAATGCTAATAGGTAGGTATGGTGGACTCTTTGGAATAACTTGGTTTTAGGAGTTGGATGCTTGAGTGGAACTCATACTTGGTTATGGAGGCTAGCAAAAGACTGAGAGTGACCGACTAAGAGAGCAATAATGTCCATAATCATGCAGAGCGATAAAACATCATTAATCAAATCATAAAGTGATACTACAAGTCAAAAACTAAAGGATCATAAAGGCTATGGTGACTTGGGATAGTCCTAACATGGTGTGAGAATGCGCCAAGTCAACCCAAATAAAGCATCAAAGGAGAATACCATAATACTATGCTTTAATATGCTAAAACAATGCATGATTCTTCCAAGGCACATTAAGCAATCTCAATTGTTTATAACATGTCATGCTACAACAAAGATCACTAAGCATAAAGCCAAAAAAATATCAAGCATGGCATGACAAAGCATGGGCCACAGTCAAAAACAAGCTCTCTTTACCACTTAAGCATGAACTTTCCTACTCTTTTTCCAATCCAATCCAAACTATTTGGAAACCAATGTATGAAAGAGGGGGTCCAAGCAATTTATTCAAGAAAAATAAGAAAACCAAGCAAAAGAAAACCAAAAACAAAAAACAAAGACGCTCCAAGAACAACACAACTGTGCGTGAAACCATAAAAATGAAGTGTTTGGAAGAAACCTGGGATTTTTATTGATGAAGAAGGGGATGCCTTGGGCATCCCGAAGATTTGACGCTTTTACTTCTTGGATAATTCTTGGGGTGACAAAGGGTGGCATCCCCAAGCTTGAGCTTTAGTCCATTCTTCATCTCATTACATCATTCTCTCCATACACCTAAAATTTTTCCTTCATACAAAACTTCACACAATCCTTATTAGCAACATTAGTGCACTCAAGATAATAAGTCTTTAGGTTCAGTTTGAACACCAATAAAACTTCCATTAAAACACAAGCTACTGTAGCACTTCCCTTAAAAACCTGAATTCCCCAAAGAGAACCCAAAAAAGGAACCAACAAGAAGCAAATGCAAATAATGGCAGAAATCTGTCAAAACAGACCAGCAGGCAAAAACCAATTTTTCGACGACCTTATGTTGCTCAAATAAAAAAGTATTGAACTAACTAAAGTTAGATAACAACCTGGGGAAGAAGCACAAAAGTTCACGCCTCAAAACGAAGTACAGAGATTTTACACAAATTTTTACGGTGAAGCACAAAAATCTGTTTCGGGACATCAACTTTCCCAATCATTACTACTCTCTCATTAGAGGTTACTCTTGGCACAAAAAGCAAATAAAAAGGATAAGGAGAGGTTATTACTGAAGCAATAACTTCCAAGACTCATTTAAAACTTTTGGGTTATCTCCCAATAAGTACTTTTCTTTAACGCCTTTAAGTTAGGCATAAGAAGCAAGAAAAAGAACCGAGTGTTCTCAAATGAAGAAGCATTAAGAGCAAATTTTGTTTTCATAGGAGAGGCAAAATAAATTTTCTCTCTCTTCTTAGGTAAGTGTTTTATACCTTTATTGAGTGGGAGTTGATATTTAATGGTGCCTTCTTTCATATCAGTAATGGCACCAATAGTTCTAAGAAAAGGTCTTCCCAAAGTAATAGGACAAGAAGCATTACATTCAACATCCAAAACATAGAAATCAACGGGGACATAGGCATTGTTAACCATAATACGAACATCATTAATACTCCCCATGATTTTATTTTTAGCATTATCATCAAGTGGGACATTCAAATAACAATCTTCCAATGGTGGCAAATCAAGCATATCATAAATCCTTCTTGGCATAATAGAAACACTACTATCAAGATCACATAAAGCTTTGAAATGAAAATCATTCACTTTCATATTAATGATGGGTTCCCAACCATCTTCTTGTTTCATAGGAATAGAAGCTTTATGTTGCATCTTTTCTTCTTTAATTTTTATGAGAGCACCAGTAATGTGTTTTGTAAAGGCCATATTCATAGCACTAGCATTAGGACTTTTAGAAAGCTTTTGTAGGAACTTAATAACTTCAGAGATATTGCAACCATCAAGATCAAAATCATAATTATCATCTAAAGTACTAGGGATATTACTAGCTTCAACACTAGTAGTAGTGATAGTAGAAACACTAATATTTCTAGCAATTTCATCTTCTCTTTCCCACTTAGCATGCAATTAAGCTAATAGTCTAACATTTTCATCAATTCTAACTTGTATGGCATTAGTGGCAGCAAAGGGATTATCAATAGTTTCAGGTTTATCAGCTATTTTATTAATCAAATAGGATTGTGCTTCAAACAAAGATGATATATTTCTTTCAGCATTAGAAAGTTTCAATTGCAAACTAGGAATTTCCCTATTTAAACTCTCAAGTTGATGACTAATATTCTTCAAAATGGTAGATTGTTCCTCCATAGTTTTAGTAAATAATTTATTTTGTTCATATTGCATTTGCATGAAGTTTTTAGTGGCTCTTTCAACTTCTAAAGTTCTTCCTTCACTAGGTATTCCAGGTTTGCCATTATAACCATAAGTATTATTAGGAGGGTAAGGCCTATAATTGTTATTACCATAAGCATTGTTGCCAAAATTATTATTTCTTATAAAGTTCACATCAACTTGCTCTTCTTGAGCAACCAAAGAGGCTAAAGGAACGTGATTTGGATCAATATGAGCATTACCATTAATAAGCATAGACATAATAACATCAATTTTATCACTCAAGGAGGAGGTTTCTTCAACAAAATTTACCTTCTTACCTTGTGGAGCTCTTTCAGTGTGCCATTCAAAATAGTTAACCATCATATTATCCAGAAGCTTTGTTTTAGCACCCAAAGTAATGGTCATAAAGGTACCTCCAGTAGCAGAATCCAATAGATTTCTTGAAGAATAGTTCAATCCTGCATAAAAGGTTTGGATAATTATCCAAGCAGTCAGTCCATGAGTGGGACAATTCTTTACAAAAGACTTCATTCTTTCCCAAGCTTGAGCAACATGTTCATTATCAGATTGTTTAAACTTCATTATTTCACTTCTCATAGATATAATCTTAGCAGGAGGATAGCATTTTCCAATGAAAGCATCTTTGCATTTAGTCCAAGAATCAATACTACTTCTAGTTAGGGATTGCAACCATTCTTTAGCTTTTCCTCTCAAAGAGAAAGGAAACAATTTAAGCTTAATAATATCTCCATATATATCCCTATGCTTTTGCATCTCACAAAGTTTAACAAAGTTATTTAGATGAGCAACATCATCTTCATTACCAATACCAGAAAATTGTTCTCTCATAACAAGATTGAGTAAAGCATGTTTAATTTCAAGGAAAGTAGCTTCAGGAACAGGTGGAGCAATAGGTGTGCACATGAAGTCATTGTTGTTGGTGGAAGTGAAGTCACACAACTTAGTGTTTACAAGAGTAGTCATTTTTTGTGTTTTTAATAAAGAAAGCAAACTAGTACAACTAATTTTTTGTGTTTTTGATAAAGAAACAAGCAAACAAAGCAAAAATAAACTAAGCAAAACAAAAACAACAAAGTAAATAGATTGGTTATGAGGGACTCCCCTTGTGAAGATGTCCTTGACTCCCCGACAACAGCGCCAGAAAAATACTTGCTAGCTCGTGGTTGATATCGAGCTCGTTGGGGAACCCCAAGAGGAAGGTATGATGAGCACAGTAGTAAGTGTCCCTCAGTTATGAAACCAAGGTTATCGAACCAGTAGGAGCAAGGAAACACCTCCAAGGTATTGTTGGTAACTTGGAATCATGCACAACACAACCATAGAACTTTGCCCCCAACTTACAGTGAGGTTGTCAATCTCACCGGTTTTGCTGAGAACAAAGGATTAAACGTATTGTGTGGAAGAAAGTAAAAGCTTGCAGAAAGTAAATAGAAAGCAGTAAACAATTGTAGATTGATGATAAAGAAAGGACCGGGTTCCATAGTTCACTAGTGATGGTTCTCCTTAAGATAGATGACATGTTGGGTGAACAAATTACGGCGGGGCAATTTACAAACATTGAGAAAGCATACATGCATATACTAATCATCTTGACTCCTTTGAGATTTGATTGGGCATTACAACATTATACATAGACCATAATCCAACTGCATCTATTGACTAATAATCCACCTTCAGGTTATCATCCAAACCCCCTCCAGTATTAAGTTGCAAGCAACAGATAATTGCATTACGCATTGCGTGTAAAGTAAACAATACGATTGTCCTATGAACAAAGGATTCTTGTTTTCTCCCTAGTAGAAACAACACATCTAGTACCTTAGAGATTTATGTCACTTCCCCAGATTACTAGAGGCATGAACCCACTATCGAGCGTAAATACTAACTCTTGGAGTTGCTAGCATCTACTTGGCCAAGATAGCTACTAACAACGGAAAGCATGCAAGATCACAAATAACAAACACATCATAGAATCAATAATCAATCTGAAATGGCATCTCAATATCCATCGGATCCCCGCAAACACAACATGTAGGATTAAAAATAGATGATCTTGATCATGAACGGAGCTCACAAGATCTAAACATGGTAGCACAAAGGAGAAGAACCAACCATCTAGCTACTACATGGACCCGTAGTCCAAGGATGAACTACTCACGCATCACACCGGAGGCTTGCATGGTGATTAAGGAGGCCTCCAGGGTGAATTCTCCCCTCTGACAGGGTGCCGGGAAGAGCTTCAGATCCCTGCCGATCTAGGGATGGAGATGACGGCGGCTACAGACTCTTTCGTGGAATTTTGATCGGGTACTTAGGGTTTTTGTATTGGAGGCATCTTATAGGCGAAAGGGGATGCCGAGGGGTTTCCCTAGGCGGCCACACCACCCCCTGGCGCGGGCCAGGCCTGGTGATGGCTTAGTATTAATGTAGAGCTCGTTGGGAACCCCAAGAGGAAGGTATGATGAGCACAGCAGCAAGTTTCCCTCAGTTATGAAACCAAGGTTTAATCGAACCAGTAGGAGCAAGGAAACACCCCAAAGGTGTTGCTAGCTGAGCCTTGGCAGGGCGCACTATCGGTGTTAGTAGCAACGTGGAGACCTGCACAACACAACCACAGAACTTTGTCCCCAACTTCCGATGAGGATGTCAATCTCACTGGTTTTGCTGAAAACAAAGGATTAAACGTATCGAATGGAAGGAAGTAATAGTTTGCAGAAAGTAAACACAAAGCAGTAAACAGTTTGTGGATTGTATATAAAAGAAAGGACAGGGATCCATAGTTCACTAGAGGTGGCTCTCCTTGAGATAGATAACATGCTAGGTGAACAAATTATAGCAGGGCAATTGACAAACATCGAGAAAGCAATACATGCATATACTAATCATCTTGACTCCTTTGGAACTTGATTGGGCATTACAACATTATACATAGATCGCCATCCAACTGCATCTATGACTAATAATCCACCTTCAGGTTATCATCCAAACCCCCTCCAGTATTAAGTTGCAAGCAACAGATTATTGCTTTACGAATTGCGTGTAAAGTAAACAATACGATTGTTCTATGAACAAAGGATTGTTGTTTTCTCCCTAGTAGCAACAACACATCTAGTACCTTAGAGATTTGTGTCACTTCCCCAGATTACCAGAGGCATGAACCCACTATCGAGCATAAATACTAACTCTTGGAGTTGCTAGCATCTACTTGGCCAAGATAGATACTAACAACGGAAAGCATGCAAGATCAAAAATAACAAAGACATGATAGAATCAATAATCAATCTGAAATAGCATCTCAATATCCATCGGATCCCCGCAAACACAACATGCAGAATTACAAATAGATGATCTTGATCATGAACAGAGCTCACAAGATCTAAACATGAAGGCAAAAAGGAGGAGAACCAACCATCTAGCTACTACATGTATCCGTAGTCCAAAGATGAACTACTCACGCATCACACCGGAGGCTTGCATGATGATGAAGAAGGCCTCCAGGGTGAATTCCCCTCTCCGGCAGGGTGCCGAGAAGAGCTTTAGATCCCTCCTGATCTAGGGATGGAGATGATGGCGGCTACAGACTCTTTCGTGGATTTTTGATCGGGTACTTAGGGTTTTCGTCCCGAGGGCAATATATAGGCGGAAGGAGAGGCCGAGGGGGTGCCTGGGCTAGCCACACCACCCCCTAGCGCAGCCAGGCCTGGCCCGCGCGGCCAGGTGGTGTGGTGGCCCCCTGGCTCCTCTCTGTCTCGTATTCTGGCATCTGATGACTTCTAGAAAAATAGGCACTTTGGCTTTCATCCCGTCCAATTCTGAGAATATTCATTTTCCGACTTTCCGGGAACCAAAAACAGCAGAAAACAAGCAGCTGGCATTGTGGCTCTTGTTAATAGGTTAGTCCAAGAAATCATATGAAAAGTACTCAAAAGTGTGGACAAAACACAAGAAAGTGGATAAAACCAAGCATGGAAGATCAAAAATTATAGATACATTTGCAATGTATCAACATCCCCAAGCTTAACTCATGCTCGTCCTCGAGTAGGTAAGTGATAAAAAGAAAGAATAATTTTTGAGGTAACATGCACCATCAAAGACTTGATCAAAGTATTTGTAAAACATTCAAAGCTGTGATCATAGTACTTCAATCATAACATGAAAGACAAAGTTCTAGCAATAAGACAAAGAAAGTATGATGCAACATGAAAAGGCACAAACAAAATATTCATGAATAACAATGCTTTGCAAGGCGTTTGTTTGTTTCACATAAAGAAACATAGCATAATAGTATTCAGCTTGTGCCTCATAGAGTAGAAAATATAAATGCATAGGACACCTTCAAAGTTCATAAGAGTGACTAGATACAAATAGTTTAAAACAAGCAATATCAGGTTATGCATCAATCAACTAGTCTTGGCGCAATGCACATAGAACTAAGAATGGCCACTATGCTCTCAAAGTAGGTGCATAAAGGTAGAAGGTGGAGACTCAATATAATGGTGGAAGAAAGGCCTTCATAAAAGGAAGTAGGGATTCTTTTTTCATAAAGAGTTTCCAAAAATTATGGTACTTATAGCTTTCAGCTCTCATTTCCCCTATCATAAGCATCTTGAAGTGATTAAGGTTAAAGTGAACAAACTATGGTGTACATGCTTGACGAAGTATAAGTTAGAAATCTCATGTCCCTTGTATACGAGGGCCGCTCCTCATGCTACTCAAGTTTAGCCACCGGTAAGTTCTTGTCATCATAAGTACATGTGTATCATAG
Source organism: Avena eriantha (assembly GCA_910589775.1). NCBI lineage: Eukaryota > Viridiplantae > Streptophyta > Magnoliopsida > Poales > Poaceae > Avena > Avena eriantha. The sequence goes on along the minus strand of OU342742.1, from coordinate 154,443,121 downwards.
AGAACTGCTGATGACCCACAAGTATAGGGGGTGTATCGCAGTATTTTCGAGAGAAGTGAAACCCAATTTATTGATTCGACACAAGGGGAGCCAAAGAATATTTATAAGCCTTAACAACTGAGTTGTCAATTCAGCTGCACCTGGAAACAATCTTGGTCACATCAGTTTATCAGTAGCAACAGTTTTGTAGTAGGAATAGTAAAGTAACAGCAGTAGTAAAGCAAAGATAGTAGTAACGAAAGCAGTAAACCATGGGATTCGAGTGCGGTAGGCATAGGGATGGATGGACGGGCGTTGCATGGACAAGACAATTCAAATAGCAATCCGAACATAGGGCAATTGTAGATAAATACGATAAAGCATCCAAGTACTAGACAATCCTAGGCATGTGTTCCATATATAGTCATACGTGCTCGCAATGAGAACTTGCACAACATCTTTTGTCCTGCCAGCCCGTTTGCAGCGGGGCCTCTAGGGAACTACTGGCAATTAAGGTGCTCCTTATAATAGAGCACTAGAGCAAAGCATTAACACTCCGTGAACACATTTGATCCTCACATCAAAGCCTTTCCCTTGTGGTTATCTTGATTTCTGTCACTTCGGGGCCATTGGTTCCCGACAACAACGTCTGTATACAACTTGCAGATAACACCAAAAACAATACTATCATAATGAATCAATAACATGTTCAGATCTGAAATCATGGCACTCGGGCCCTAGTGACAAGCATTAAGCACAACAAGTCGCAACAAAGTCATAAAGCACTAATAAAAGATACTAGGCACCATGCCCTAACAATCTGATGCCATTACATGAACGATCTCATCCAATCAATACCATCCCCATAGCCTACAGCGGGGGATTACTCACTCATAGATGGGGGAAACATGGATGGTCGATGGAGAAGCGATGGTGATGAAGATGGCGATGATCTCCTCCAATTCCCCGTCCCGGCAGGGTGCCAGAACGGAGTTTCTGGTGCTGTTTCGTAGAATCTGGTGGTGGCAGCGGAGCGGAACTCCTTCTGAAAAAACGTCGAACCCCTCGGAGTTTTTAGGTCAGAAGGCTTCTTATAGGCGAAGAGGGAGACCGAGGGGGTGCCTGGGGGGCCCACACCTCCCCCTGGCGCGGCCTGGCCTGGCCCGCGCCAGCAGGTGGTGTGGACACCCCTGGCTCTTCTCCGTCTCGTATTCTGGCTCCTGGAGTCTTCGGGTGAAATATGATTTTTTGGCATATTTTCCGGGATTTTTCCTGATAGTTGATTTTCTACAAGGCATATTTTCCGGGATTTTTCCCGATAGTTGATTTTCTGCACAAAAAGTAGACACCAAGGCAATTATGCTGAAAACAGCGTCAGTCTGCATTGGTTGTATCCAAATCACACATGTATAGAGGAGAAACAATAGCAAAAGTGTTCGGGAAAGTAGATACGTTTTGGACGTATCAACTCCCCCCAAGCTTAGCTTATTGCTTGTCCTCAAGCAATTCAGTTGAAAACTGAGTGCAATAAAAGAACTTTCACGAACACATTTGCTTCATAAGATGTAAATATTCTCAACAATGCGATCAACTACTTAAACAGTTCATAATAAAGAGTATGCAACTGAGTCTACTTAATAGTCATTGCAAGCTATGAAGAGATTCCAACTCAAGAATAATAAGTAGCATGAGGCACAAACATAAGCAACATTATAATGCTCATAGAAAGGTATGATATAGTGGTATCTCGCTTGCCTTTGATTATGAATATCAAGGCACCTCTCAAGTTCAAGTGATGACTAGGAGTAAAGATATGAAAGATACAAGCATCAAAGTCATAACACAAATAATTAAGTAATGGAACAAACACAAAGAATGACAACTATGCTCTCAAGAAGGTGCTCAAAGAATAAATGGAGACTCAACAAGTAAAGAAAAAGGTTTTGAATAATTTTGAAATGCTTCCAAATGCTGAAAGTATGGTACTCATTAGCTTTGAGCTCTCATTGCCCCTATCATAAGAATCTTTAAATGGTTAAGGTTAAAGTGACACAACTAAGAGGATATGCTTGACAAGTTATAAATCGACGTCTCATGCCCCTTACTTACGAAGACCGATCCTCATGCTACTCAACTTCAGTCACAAGTAAGCTCTTGTCATTGTAAGTATATACGTATCATAGAGAACCGCCAACGGGGTACCCCTTGCACATGACACGGGAGCTATCCCATAATCAAAATAACAAGGCAAGCAGACAATGAGCATCTCAGCGATCTTTTTATTTACTATGTGCATAGATTTTTATTGAGGATGCTTCATAGAATGCTCATTATGGTTATGCTGCAAGTTTCCACCATGATTAGGCATGGCTTAGGCTTGCGGGCCAGGCGTTCCTTTAACATGCATACAAACTCCATGATCTTACAATTTCCACTTTTATTTCACACCGTCGAGATCCATAAGAAAAAGAACATGATATCCACTAGGTACAAAGTACCTATGAAGCGTTGAAAGCGGTCCCCATGATACATGGTTCTGCTAACTTCAACTCATAAAGCGCAAGCATATGCGCAACAAAGAAAGACACAATGGTTCAGGTTTATTAAGTGCAAGAAAATAAAGTGTGACATCAAGTTCATGAGAGCTTTACTAACTAACTTTCTTATAACAAGCAAACATTTTATTCGGAAGAAAACAAGGCATATTGAATATGCACGGATGTAGCAAATGATGCTAATGGGTAGGTATGGTGGACACTTTTGAAATATTTGGTTTAGGGAGTTGGGAACTTGAGTAAAACATACTCAGTGAAAGTGAAGGCTAACAATAGTAAGGGGGCGACAAATGAGAGAGCAATAGCTGTCATTATCATGCTTGCAACAAAACAGGACTACTCATGGCATGAAAGTGATTCAAGATCCTCAAGGAAAAATAATTCATCAAGTCTTAACTAGTTATCACAGTCATGTGCATGCGTGAGCATGTGCCAAGTCAATTCAAATGAAACATTCAGAGGAGGATACCGCGGTGTCATACCAATTTATGAATAGAGCAATGCAAGCAAACATTCATAAGACATGCTACAAACTATTAGTGAGCTGGAGCTAATCATAAGAAAGCAAGAACTACTAAGCATCCAAAGATAACATACACCCTACTTGAACGGACTAAGCAAGCTCACAATGATGAGTATATGTACAAAATGAAAACAAATAGAGTTGGTTACCAGCCTCTTACCATGCCTCAGGTTGTCATTGATCCTCATTATTGCTCTTCACTTGTGTGGCTTGAATAATAATATGAAACCAATATCCACTGAGGACTGCTGAACCCTATAGCAAACTCACAAAACCAAAGAAGAACGACAAATATTTTTGGTGTTTTTGATTTCTAAACAAGAGCCAAAAGGGAAAAACAAGCAAAGCAAAATCTTTTTGGGTTTTTCGAATAGTTCAAACAAAGCAAAAACGGAAAAGAAAACCAAGGCAAAAAGAAGAAGCAAACCAAAGAGAAACAACAGAAATATTTTTGGTCTTTTTGTGTTTTTAGAAAGCAAAAGCAAAGAAAGGGAACGAAAACAAAAAAGAGAACGAAAACATGAATATACAAAGTACCGACGCAACATGATATGGAGATGAGTGCGGTGTCGGCGTACCTCCCCCCAAGCTTAGGCTTTTGGCCTAAGTGGGTATCAATCCCAAGCTGGCCAGGATGAAGTGTCACCCTGGTACGACAAAGAGGTCCCCTCATCCTGGTACAAAATCGAGTATGTCCCTCCGTAATGTGCGGAGTAATCATAGGAGGGCACATCCTCCTGGTGCTGCTCATGGAAACCCAGCAAGCGAAGCTGCTCGTCCACCTCCTCCTTGGAGCGCGACCACAGTCTCCTATGAACACTAAACAAAGCAGGCTGTGGCAAAAGGATCTCCCTTTCATCCCCGTCAGTGAAAATCATCCTATATACTAGATTGTTCAAATCAGAGGTAGCAGTGACAAAGTGATGAGTTTTCATGGCAACAAGGTCAAGCCTCTGTGGTGCCAGCATAACATCATAGGGATCCACTAAAAGACCTAATGCATTGACTATACGCGAGGAAATGATGCCCCCATAGATAGGCCCCCTAGCAGCTAGGCGGCGAGCAATAAGCGAGCCAAGATTGTACCGAGTATCATTGTTAAGCGCAGCAGCAAGGAATGCTAAATGATAGTTGGAGATATTACTTGTGTTCTCCCTACCAAGTACATTAGTAGCAAGATAATATGCAAAGTATCGAAGAGTGGGGAGTTGGATATTTCTTATCTTTCCACGTTGCGCCACGCGGTCATCATCATTCGTCACCCCTCAGTAAAGCTCCAACAAATCAGCGGGTCGCCCTTGAATTTTCTTCACGGTTCCTGTCATGCGCATACCTACAATACTGCAAAATCTCTCCAAAGGCATGGTGAAGGGCAGATTATAGATTTTGAAAGAGACAGTAGAGTGACAGGGTGTGTTAGTAAACGTGAAGCTCTCAACAAAAGTTTTGGTGAGCATAGCGTATTGCGCACTCTCATCTTGCATATATGAGCTCAAACCAACCCTATCAATCAGTAGCAAGAAATCATCAAAAATACCTGCAGCTTGTAAGAAAGTAAAACAAGGAAAAGAGGATGGGTGAGCATCCCCATCATCCCTTTCACTACCAATACTGAAGGAAATATGCCCTGAGAGGCAATAATAAATTTGTTATTATGTATTCCTTATATATGATAGATGTTTATTTTGCATGCTAGAATTGTATTGATCGGAAACATCAATACATGTGTGTTTAATAAACAAAAAAGGTTCCTAGTTATGCCTCTCTTATGGACTAGCTTGTTGAATAACAAGATGATCAAGGTTTCCTAATCATGGACATTGGATGTTGTTAATAACAAGGTCACACCATTGGTGGAATGATGTGATGAACATTCATCCGAAGTATAGCATTACGATCAAGTCATTATGTTTATATTGCTATTGTTGGAGATATGCCCAAGAGGCAATAATAAAAGTGGTTATTATTATATGTTTGTGTTTATGATGAAAGTTTACATCCCATGCTATAATTGTATTATTAGGAAACACTAATACTTGTGTGTTTTATAAACATATAAGAGTCCCTAGTAAGCCTCTTGTTAAACTAGCTTGTTGATTAATTGATGATCATGGTTTCCTGATCATGGACAGTAGGATGTGATTAATAACAAGGTTATATCATTAGGAGAATGATGTGATGGACACACACCCATAGTAAGCGTAGCATAAGATCAAGTCATTAAGTTTGCATTGCTATAAGCTTTTAAAATGCATAGTAATCTAATCCTTCGACCATGAGGTTGTGTTAATCACCATTACCGGATGGGTACTTTGATGACATCAAACGCCGCTTCGTAACTGGGTGGTTATAAAGGTGTCATTGGGTATTCTGAAAGTATGTGTGGAAGCGCATGGACCAAGATTGGGATTTTTCCATCCATATGACGGATAGATATGCTCTGGGCCCTCTCGATGGAATGTCGTCTAGTTAGCTTGCAAGCATGTGACTGGGTCACAAGGGATGACATATCACGGAACGAGTAAAGAGTACTTATCAGTAACGAGGTAGAACTAGGTATGGAGATACCGACGATCAAACCTCGGATAAGTATAGTATCGCGTGACAAAGGGAATTGGTTTCGTATGTAAATGGTTCAATCGATCACGAAGTCATCGTTGAGTATGTGGGAGCCATTATGGATCTCCAGGTCCCACTGATGGTTATTGATAGGAGATGTGTCTCTGTCATGTCTACATATTCACGAACCGTAGGGTGACACACTTAAGGTTCGAAGTTGTTTTAAGTAGATATGGAATGTGCGTTGGAGACCGAATGTTGTTCGGAGTCTCGGAATGGATCCGGGACATCACGAGGAGATCCGGAAATTGTCCGGAGAATAAGATTCATATATTGGGAATCATTTTCTGAGTTAGGAAATGTTTCGGAGTATTTGTATGAGGATTCTAGAAGGTTTCAGAATGTTCCGGAAGGTTCTAGAAGGTTTCTTGGAGTTTGCTTGAAAATCAAGATAGGGATCAAGGAGTCCTGGTGGGTCAAGACAAGGAGTCGTGGGGGAGGAGGACTCCTCCCCCCCTCCCCAATCCGCCGGCCCTAGGAGGTGGGGAGTCCTACTAGGACTCCCCCTCCCCAGGCGCCCTCCCTCCTTTAAATAGAAGGGGGAGGTGCCACCCCTTGCTCCTCCTCCATAACTCCAAATCTCCGCCACCTCTCTCCTCCTCCTTTCTTCTGCACAGGCATAGGCGAAGCCCTGCAGAATTCTCTACTCCACCACCACCACCACGCCGTCATGCTGTTGGGATTCCATGGAGAAGATCTACTACCTCCGTTGCTCATTGGAACGAGGAGAGGAAGGTCTGCTTCGAATCCGCACGTGTGACCGACTGCGGGAGCGCTGCCGGAACGCGGCGCCGGAAGGATCGTCCACACGATCTTGAGATCGGCAAGTGATCGACTACATCAACCACGAGATCTAATCTCGTAACGCTTTTGGATATATGAGGGTTAGTACATATCTATCTCGTTGCACATGTCTAATAGATTAGATCTTGGCTTTTATCTAGATTAGATCTGAGTTTTGTTCGTTCTTGCGGTAGAAATTTTTTGTTTTCCATGCTACGAACCCATCAGTGGTATCAGAGCCGTATCTATGCGTAGATCTGTTGCACGAGTAGAACACAATGTTTTTGTGGGCGTTGATGCTTTTGTTGTCGGTGTCTTAGCGTGTACTTTGCATCTTGCGGCATGATGGGATGAAGCGGCTCGGGCTAACATTACATGTCATAGCACATGAGACTTGCTCCACGCTTGACATGCAACTTGCTTTGCACAAGTGGCTTTGCGGGTGTCTGTCTCTCCCACTATAGTTAAGATTCAATTTACAATGAGCATCTGACAACACTTGTATCAACGTTGTGGTTCTTGTTCGTAGGTAAGATCGGTCTTATGCGAAAGCCCCAAACCACGTAAGACATGCAAAGAAAATTAGAGGCGTCTAACTTGTTTTTGCAGGGGTTTTGTGATGTGATATGGCCATCATGTGATTGTGATTGTATTTTATGTATGCAATGATCCTTGTTGTAATATGGCAACCGGCAGGAGCCTAATGGTTGTCTTTAATTCTGTTAAGACCTGCGTGTCTATTCATCTTGTAATAGATTGATTCCAAGTAGTTGTAATAGTTGCTAGTGATGATGGACAACCATGGAGCGGCGCCACTGACCTTGACGCAATGCTGGTGATGATGGAGATCATGTTCGTGCTTTGGAGATGGAGATCAAAGGCGCAAGAAGAAAAGGCCATATCATATCACACTAATTATGAATTGTCTGTGATGTTACTCCTTTATGCATCTTGTATTGCTTAGATCGCGACGGTAGCATTATAAGATGATCCCTCTCACTAAATATCAAGTAATAAAGTGTTCACCCTTAGTTGGCACCATTGCTAAGACTCGTCGTTTCGAAGCATCTCGTGATGATCGGATGTGATAGATTCTACGTGTGCATACAACGGGTGCAAGCCAGATTTGCACATGCAGAAACTAAGGTTATCTTGACGAGCCTAGCATGTACAGACATGGTCTCGGAACATGGAATACCGAAAGGTAGAGCATGAGTCATATAAATGATATGATGAACATGAAGATTGTTCGCCGATGAAACTACATCTTCTCTCGTGAAGATCGGACTTGGTGTAGTGGACTTGGTTCGTGTAATCACTAAGACAATGTGAGGGATGTTGTTTTGAGTGGGAGTTCACCTAGTTAGTTTAATAATTAAATTTGAACTCAATTTATCATAAACTTAGTCTAAACTACTTGCAAATTGTTGTAGATTATGGCGACCCCCTGCATCAATTTCAATGCGTTCCTAGAGAAAGAAAAGCTTAAGAACAATGGAAGCAATTTCACGGACTGGTTCCGTGAACTGAAGATCGTCCTCAGGGCTGGTCAGTTGACCTATGTGCTCGAAGCACCGCTAGGTGACCCACCTGCAGAAGATGCCACCGATGATGTAAAGAATGTTTACGCCACTCGGAAAAATCATTACTCCACAGTTTAGTGTGCCATCCTATACGGTTTAGAAGCGGAGCTCCAGAAGCGTTTTCAGCACCACGACCCGTTCGAGATCATTAAGGAGCTCAGGCTAATTTTTGAGACTCGCGCGGCCATGGAGAGCTATGAGGCCTCCGAAAAGTTCTTTAACTGTAAGATGGAAGAGGGAAGCTCCGTTAGCGAGAACGTGCTCACCATGTCTGGGTACGCAAACAAGCTCCAAGAGTTGGGAATATCGATTCCTAATGAGTTGGGGATTCACCGTCTCCTCCAATCACTGCCACCAAGTTATAAGAACTTTGTGATGAACTACAATATGCACTGCATGAACAAGACATTGCCTGAACTATCGTCCATGCTGAAAACTGCTGAAGTGGAGATCAAGAAGGAGCACCAAGTGTTGATGGTTAATAATACCACCAATTTCAAGAGACAGGGCAAGCCTAAGAACAAGGGCAACTTCAAGAAGGACGGCAAGAAAGCTGCCGCACCTGCTAAGAAGCCCAAGGCTGGTCCCAAACCTGAAACTGAGTGTTTCTACTACAAGGGTGCTGGTCACTAGAAGCGTAACTGCCCCAAGTACTTGGCGGATCTGAAGAACGGCAACATCAAGAAGAAAGGTATATTTGATATATATGTTATAGATGTGTATCTTACTAGTAATCGTAGTAGTGCCTGGGTATTTGATACTGGTTCGGTTGCTCATATTTGTAACTCGAAACAGGAGCTGCGGAATAAACGAAGACTGGTAAGAGACGAGGTGACGATGTGCGTTGGAAATGGCTCCAAGGTTGATGTGATCGTTGTCGGCACGCTCCCTCTACATCTACCTTCGGGATTAGTTTTAAATTTGAATAATTGTTATTTGGTGCCTGCGTTAAGCATGAACATTATATCTGGATCCTGTTTATTGCGAGACGGTTACTCTTTTAAGTCCAAGAATAAAGGTTGTTCGATTTATATGAGTAATATCTTTTATGGTAATGCACCTGAGATGAATGGTTTATTCTTACCGAATCTCGATAGTAGTGATACACATGTTCACAACATAGATGCTAAACGAATAAAATTGAATGATAATTCTACATACATGTGGCACTGTCGTCTTGGTCACATTGGAGTGAAGCGTATGAAGAAACTCCATTCTGATGGACTTCTTGAAACACTTGATTTTGAATCACTTGAAAGATGCGAAGCATGTCTAATGGGAAAAATGACTAAGACTCCATTCTCTGGAATAATGGAGCGAGCTACAGACTTATTGGAAATAATACATACCGATGTGTGCGGTCCAATGAGTGTAGCGTCGCGTGGTGGATATCGTTATGTTCTCACTTTCACGGATGACTTGAGTAGATATGGGTATGTCTACTTTATGAAACATAAGTCCGAAACTTTCGAGAAGTTTAAGGAATTTCAAAGTGAAGTGAAATCATCGTAACAAGAAGATTAAATTTCTGCGTTCTGATCGCGGAGGTGAATATCTAAGTTATGAGTTTGGCATGCATTTAAAGAAATGTGGAATACTTTCGCAGTTGACACCGCCAGGAACACCACAGCGTAATGGTGTGTCCGAACATCGTAATCGAACTCTCTTAGATATGGTTCGGTCTATGATGTCTCTTACAGATTTACCGTTATCATTTTGGGGCTATGCATTAGAGACAGCCGCATTCACTTTAAATAGGGCACCATCTAAATCCGTTGAAATGACACCGTACGAATTGTGGTTTGGTAAGAAACCTAAGTTGTCGTTCCTTAAAGTTTGGGGATGCGAGGCATATGTAAAGAAGTTACAACCTGATAAGCTAGAACCCAAAGCAGAGAAATGAGTCATCATAGGATACCCTAAAGAAACAATTGGGTATACCTTCTATCATAGATCCGAAGGCAAAGTTTTCGTTGCCAAGAATGGATCCTTTCTTGAGAAGGAGTTTCTCTCGAAGGAAGTGAATGGAAGGAAAGTGGAACTCAATGAGGTTATCGAACCTTCTCTCGGATTTGAGAGTAGCGCAGCACCGGAAGATTTTTTTGTGCTGCCTGCACCAATTGGAGAGGAAGCTAATGATAATGATCATGAAACTTCAAGTGAAGTTACTGTTGAACCTCGCAGGTCAACGAGGGTTTGTACCACTCCTGATTGGTATGACTCTGCCTTGAACGTCATGTTGGTGGACAACGCTGATGACCCTGCGATGTATGAAGAAGCTATGGTGAGCCCAGATTCCAAGAAATGGCTAGAAGCCATGAAATGTGAAATGGGATCCATGTACGAAAACCAAGTGTGGACTTTGGTGGACTTACCGGATGCCCGTAAGGCTGTCGAGAACAAATGGATTTTCAAGAGAAAAACAGATGCTGATGGTAATGTTACCATCTATAAAGCTCGACTTGTCGCGAAAGGGTTCCGACAAATTCAAGGAGTTGACTATGATGAGACTTTCTCACCAGTAGCGAAGCTAAAGTCTGTGAGGATTTTTTTAGCAATTGCTGCACATTTCGATTATGAGAATTGGCAGATGGATGTCAAAACGGCGTTCCTTAATGGTGACATTGAGGAAGAGTTGTATATGGTACAACCCAAGGGTTTTGTCGATCCTAAAGATGCTGACAAGGTATGCAAGCTTCAGCGCTCCATCTATGGACTGAAGCAAGCATCCCGAAGTTGGAATCAACGTTTTGATAAAGTAATCAAAAACTTTGGATTTATACAAACTTATGGAGAAGCTTGTATTTACAAGAAAGTGAGTGGCAGCTCTGTAGCATTCCTAGTGTTGTATGTAGATGACATATTGTTGATTGGGAATGATATAGAACTTCTTAATAATGTCAAAACCTATTTGAATAATAGTTATTCAATGAAGGATCTTGGCAAAGCGGCATATATTCTAGGCATCAAGACTTATAGAGATAGATCAAGACGCCTAATAGCACTTTCACAAAGTACATACTTAGACAAAGTTCTAAAGAAGTTTAGAATGGAAAATAGCAAGAAAGGGTTCATGCCCATGTTGTCAGGTAAGACCTTGAGTAAAACTCAAAGTCCAGCTACGGCAGAAGATAGAGAGAAAATGAATAATATTCCCTATGCCTCGGCCATAGGTTCTATCATGTATGCCATGCTGTGTACAAGACCGGATATAGCACATGTTGTTAGTTTGACTAGCAGATATCAAAGTGATCCTGGAATGGAGCACTGGACAGCGGTCAAGAATATCCTAAAGTACCTAAATAGGACTAAGGATATGGTTCTTTCTTATGGAGGTGATGAACAGCTTGTTGTAAACGGTTACACCGATGCTAGTTGGAACACCGATCCGGATGACTCGAAGTCACAATCGGGATACGTATTTATTTTGAATGGTGCTGCAGTGAGCTGGAGGAGTGCAAAGCAAAGCGTTGTGGCGAAATCTTCAACTGAATCGGAATACATAGCTGCTTCAGAGGCTGCACAAGAAGCCGTATGGATGAAGGAATTCATTACTGAACTTGGCGTGGTTCCCAGTGCGTTGGACCCGATGGCCATCTACTGTGACAACACAGGTGCCATAGCTAATGCACAGGAGCCAAGGTCACATAGCAAGCTGAAGCACATCAAGCTACGTTTCCACTCTATTCGCGAGTATGTCCGAGATGGTGACATAAAGATTTGCAAAGTACACACTGATCTGAATGTGGCAGATCCGTTGACTAAACCTCTCCCTAGGGTAAAGCATGACCAACACCAGAACGCCATGGGTGTTCGGTATATTACCATGTAATTTAGATTATTGACTCTAGTGCAAGTGGGAGACTGTTGGAGATATGCCCAAGAGGCAATAATAAAAGTGGTTATTATTATATGTTTGTGTTTATGATGAAAGTTTACATCCCATGCTATAATTGTATTATTAGGAAACACTAATACTTGTGTGTTTTATAAACATATAAGAGTCCCTAGTAAGCCTCTTGTTAAACTAGCTTGTTGATTAATTGATGATCATGGTTTCCTGATCATGGACAGTAGGATGTGATTAATAACAAGGTTATATCATTAGGAGAATGATGTGATGGACACACACCCATAGTAAGCGTAGCATAAGATCAAGTCATTAAGTTTGCATTGCTATAAGCTTTTAAAATGCATAGTAATCTAATCCTTCGACCATGAGGTTGTGTTAATCACCATTACCGGATGGGTACTTTGATGACATCAAACGCCGCTTCGTAACTGGGTGGTTATAAAGGTGTCATTGGGTATTCTGAAAGTATGTGTGGAAGCGCATGGACCAAGATTGGGATTTTTCCATCCATATGACGGATAGATATGCTCTGGGCCCTCTCGATGGAATGTCGTCTAGTTAGCTTGCAAGCATGTGACTGGGTCACAAGGGATGACATATCACGGAACGAGTAAAGAGTACTTATCAGTAACGAGGTAGAACTAGGTATGGAGATACCGACGATCAAACCTCGGATAAGTATAGTATCGCGTGACAAAGGGAATTGGTTTCGTATGTAAATGGTTCAATCGATCACGAAGTCATCGTTGAGTATGTGGGAGCCATTATGGATCTCCAGGTCCCACTGATGGTTATTGATAGGAGATGTGTCTCTGTCATGTCTACATATTCACGAACCGTAGGGTGACACACTTAAGGTTCGAAGTTGTTTTAAGTAGATATGGAATGTGCGTTGGAGACCGAATGTTGTTCGGAGTCTCGGAATGGATCCGGGACATCACGAGGAGATCCGGAAATTGTCCGGAGAATAAGATTCATATATTGGGAATCATTTTCTGAGTTAGGAAATGTTTCGGAGTATTTGTATGAGGATTCTAGAAGGTTTCAGAATGTTCCGGAAGGTTCTAGAAGGTTTCTTGGAGTTTGCTTGAAAATCAAGATAGGGATCAAGGAGTCCTGGTGGGTCAAGACAAGGAGTCATGGGGGAGGAGGACTCCTCCCCCCCTCCCCAATCCGCCGGCCCTAGGAGGTGGGGAGTCCTACTAGGACTCCCCCTCCCCAGGCGCCCTCCCTCCTTTAAATAGAAGGGGGAGGCGCCACCCCTTGCTCCTCCTCCATAACTCCAAATCTCCGCCACCTCTCTCCTCCTCCTTTCTTCTGCACAGGCATAGGCGAAGCCCTGCAGAATTCTCTACTCCACCACCACCACCACGCCGTCATGCTGTTGGGATTCCATGGAGAAGATCTACTACCTCCGTTGCTCATTGGAACGAGGAGAGGAAGGTCTGCTTCGAATCCGCACGTGTGACCGACTGCGGGAGCGCTGCCGGAACGCGGCGCCGGAAGGATCGTCCACACGATCTTGAGATCGGCAAGTGATCGACTACATCAACCACGAGATCTAATCTCGTAACGCTTTCGGATCTATGAGGGTTAGTACATATTTATCTCGTTGCACATGTCTAATAGATTAGATCTTGGCTTTTATCTAGATTAGATCTGGGTTTTGTTCGTTCTTGCGGTAGAATTTTTTTGTTTTCCATGCTACGAACCCATCAGCTATAACATCATACGAAGTAATCTTTATCCTTAGAACATGAGATCATGTTAACTGCTAACACCTAAAGAGTATCTTGATAACATCAAACGTCACACCGTAACAGGGTGACTATAAAGATGGGTTCAGTACTACGAAGGTGTTATGTTGAGGCTCATGGATCAAGAGTGGAATTTGTCAATCCCGATGACGGAAAGGTATACTCTAGGCCCTCTCGGTGATATCACATTGAGATAGCTTGCAAGCAAGTGATGTGATCACTAGAATGTTATATCACGTGAACGAGAAAAGAGTGCATGTCGGTAACGAGATCAAACTAGGTATGGAGATACCGATGATCGAATCTCGGACATGTAATATATCGCGAGACAAAGGGATTTAGTTACAAGCGTTAACGGTTCTCACGATCACAGAAGTCATCGTGGAATGTGTAGGAGTCAGTATGGATCTCTAGGTCCCGCTGCTGATTATTGATCGGAGAAGGGTCTCGATCATGTTTGCATTATTCACAAACCGTAGGGTGACACACTTAAGAGTTACCGGACACCATTTTGGAGCACATATGTTTCAAACGAAAGAATTGCAAAGCGCAGGAATTGTTTCAATAGAAATCGGAAATTGTTTCGGGTGAAATTGCAGAAAGTGGTTCTGCATGTGATATTGAAATATTGCAAGGGGCTATATGTGAATGTTTGTTAATTAAAGTAATTAACAAAATTCTGAATAAATTTAATAAAAGAGTTTTATTAAATGAGAGAGCATTAAACTTGGAGAATTTTAATGCATTTAAAGTGGAGACTTTAAAAGGGAATGTGAAGAGGAATTTTAATGTGGAGGTGTTACCACCACATGAATGGGGGAGGTGAGGGGTCACCCCCATGCGCCGGCCATGGAGAGGAGGGGCACCCCCCCTCCTCCTATAAAAGGCCACCCATTCCCTCCTTCATCCTCACACCTCCTAGTGAAGGATCTCTCCCCCTCTAGAATTATTTCCCCATGGTCTCGGATTAGCGAGATACATGTTCTCGGTGGCATTTCGTATGGAAGGAGGTGCTGCTTCTGCTAGATCGCTAGATCGAGGAGGTGGAGGTTGTCCGGTGGCTTGAACGTGTGTGCGAGTACGGATGCGCTGCTGAGTTGCGGCGCTCGGACTTCCTCATGATCTTGAGATTGGCAAGTGTACCACTACATCAACCACGAGTTCCTACTCGTTAACAAAACTCGTTGTATTCGAGGGTAAGTTCTCGTTGGATGTATGTCCACCCGTTGCTTTGTCCCTAGTAGATAGATCTTGGTGTGTAGTTCACACCGTAGGAATTTTTTTTGTTTTCTATGCTGTGGACCCAACAGTGGTATCAGAGCCTGATCTATGCGTAGATGCTTTGCACGGGTAGTACACATATGTTTATATGTGGGCGATGATGATCATGTTATTGCATCTTCTATATATTTTGGATATTGGTGGCATAGTGGGATGAAGCGGCCCGGACCAACCTTACATGTCATCGTACATGAGATCGCTTCCACGACTGACATGCAACTTGTTTTGCATAAGTGGTTGGCGGGTGTCTGTCTCTCCTACTATAGTCAATATCTGATTTACAACGAGTTGCTAATAACTTAGTTATCCTCATTGTGTTTCATGTTCGTAGGTGAGAACGGTTCTATCTCCGAAAGCCCTAAGCCATGTAAAACTAGCAATTGATAAATTAGAGGCTTCTAGTTTAGATCGTTGCTAGGCTAGTGTATTGATATGGTATTGTTGTAAGTAGATGTATGATAGATACTCTTACAACACATTCAACGTGTAAGTTCCATAGACCTTGGCCTTACACACAAAGGAATGATAGAGATCATACCACGATGCAAATGATAGAGATCGAATGCATGGACCATATTATCTCACTTTACAGATTAGATGTTAGCATCTTATACTGCTAGTTTGGCGCTTTTGGTAGCATTGTAAGATGATCCCTCATTTAGATATCAAGAAAAAATGTGTTCTTCCTTGAGTATGACCGTTCTATGGATCGTGTTTCGAGACATCACGTGATGATCGGGTGTACTCGACTCTACGCTTTCATACAACGAGTGTAAGACAGTTTTACACACGCGAGTACTAAGGTTCTTACTTGGCGAGCCTAGCATGTACAGACATGGCCTCGGAACACGGACCGAAAGGTTAAGCATGAGTCATATGGTTGATATGATGCCCATATAGATGCTCGCCTTTAATGCTACACCGACTCACGTGATTATCGGACTTGGTGTAGTAGATTTGGTTCATGTAATCACCAAAAAGGCACGAGGGATGTCGTTTTTGAGTGGGAGTTCATTAGTAATTTGGATTAGTTGAACTCAATCTATCATAATCTTAGTCTAAATAAACTTTACAAATTCTGTTGTAGATGGCACGACCTGCTTTTAATTTCAATGTGTTCATGGAAAAAGAGAAACTTGCTGCGAATGGTAGCAACTTCACCAACTGGGCTATGAATTTGAGGATTCTCCTCACTGCTGCACAAAAGCAATATGTGCTAGATGCGCTGCTAGGCCCCCCACCAGCTCCTGATGCCCCTGACGAAGAAAAGAATGTCTATCTGACTCGTTAGGAGGACCACAACTTAGTTCATTGCGGCATACTGTATGGGCTAGAGCCAGAACTTCGAAAGCGTTTTGAAAATGGCAATGCCTTTGATACCATGGGAGAATTGAAAATGACTTTCGATACCCATGCTGCCGTAGAGAGTTATAATGCTACTGAAAAGTTATTTAGCTGCATGATGGAGGAGAACAGCTCCGTTAGTGAGCATGTACTCAAAATGTCTGGGTACGCCGATAAGCTTGTGTCCTTGGGAATAATGATTCCCATTGACTTAGGCATACATCGTGTTCTCCAATCTCTGCCACCTAGCTACAAGAGCTTCATGATGAACTATAATATGCAGGGCATGAAGAAGACTCTTCCCGAGCTTCTGTCAATGCTTAAGACTACAGAAGTGGAGATTACGAAAGAACATCAAGTGTTGATGATCAATAGGACCACCAGTTTCAAGAAGGACAAGAAAGGCAAGCACAAGGGAAATAAGGGTGGCAAATCTGTTGCCGCGCCTGAAAAGAAACCACGGGGTGGACCTAAGTCCGATATCGAGTGCTACTATTGCAAGGGGACTGGCCATTGGAAGCGCAACTGCCCCAAGTATTTGGCGGACAAGAAGTCTGGCAAGGCAAACAAAGGTATATGTGATATACATGTTATTGATGTGTACTTGACTAGTACTCGCAGTAGCACCTGGGTATTTGATACGGGACCAGTTGCTTATATATGTAACTCGATTCAGGGGCTGTGGAACAAGCGACAACTAGCAAGGGATGAGGTCACAATGCGGGTAGGCAATGGATCAAGAGTTGATGTGATCGCCGTCGGAACGCTGCCTCTCCATATGCCATCGGGATTAGTCATAAACCTAAATAATTGTTATTTGGTGCCTGCACTTAGCATGAACATTGTATCCGGATCGTGTTTGATGCAAAGTGGTTATTCATTTAAATCTGAAAACAATGGTTGTTCGATTTATATGGATAATATCTTTTTATGGTCATGCACCTATGTTGAATGGTTTATTTCTGATGGATCTTGATAGTAATATTATGCACATTCATAATGTTAATGCTAAAAAGATTAAACTTGATGATGATATATCTGCATATATGTGGCACTGCCATCTAGGTCATATTGGCGTTAAACGCATGAAGAAACTCCATTTTGATGGACTTTTGGAATCACTTGATTTTGAATCATTTGATACATGTGAGCCATGCCTTATGGGCAAGATGAATAGAACGCCGTTTTCCAGTTCAATGGAACGGGCGACAGATCTATTGGAAATCATACATACTGATGTGTGTGGATCAATGAGTGTGTCGGCGCGAGGTGGATATCGTTATTTTGTTACTTTCACGGATGATTTGAGTAGATACGGGTATATCTATTTGATGAAACACAAGTCTGAAACTTTTGAAAAGTTCAAGGAATTTCAGAATGAAGTGGAAAATCATCGTAATAGAAAGATCAAATTTCTATGGTCTAACCGTGGAGGAGAGTATCTAAGTTACGAGTTTAGCACACACATGAAAGAGTGTGGAATAGTTTCACAACTCACGCCTGCCGGAACACCAAAACGTAATGGTGTGTCGGAACGTCGTAATCGTACCTTATGGGATATGGTTCGATCTATGATGTATCTGACTGACTTACCACTGTCATTTTGGGGTTATGCACTAGAAACAGCTACATTCACTTTAAATCGGGCACCATCTAAATCCGTTGAAACGACACCGTATGAATTATGGTTTGGAAACAAACCTAAGTTGTCATTTCTTAAAGTTTGGGGATGCGATGTTTATGTGAAGAAACTTCAACCGGATAAACTCGAACCCAAAGCGGAAAAATGCGTCTTCATAGGATACCCTAAGGAAACGATTGGGTATACCTTCTATCACAGATCCGAGCGCAAGGTTTTTGTTGCCAAGAATGGATCCTTTCTTGAGAAAGAGTTTCTCACGAAAGGTGTGAGTAGTCGGAAGGTAGAACTCGAAGAGGTTATTGAACCTTCTCTTCATTAAATGGTGAGTGGCATAGCACCGGAAGTTGTTTTGGAGTTGACTTCACCTAATGAAGAGAGAGCTAATGATATTGATCATGAAACTCCGAAAGAGGAAACAACCGAACCTCGCAGGTCAAGCAGGACACGTACAGCTCCTGAACTGTACGGCAATCCTGTTGTGAATTTCATGGTTGATGAAATGGATGACCCTGCGACGTATGAAGAAGAGATGATTAGCCCGGATTCCAACAAATGGCTAGAAGCCATGAAATCTGAGATGGAATCCATGTACGAGAACCAAGTTTGGACCTTGGTGGACTTAACTCACGACCGAAAGGCCGTTGAGAATAAATGGATTTTCAAAAGAAAAACTGATGCTGATGGTAATGTGACCATCTATAAGGCTCGACTTGTCGCAAAGGGGTTTCGACAAATTCAAGGAGTTGACTACGATGAGACATTCTCTCCCGTAGTGATGCTTAAATTAGTTAGGATTATGTTAGCAATTGTTGCATATTTCGATTATGAAATATGGCAGATGGATGTCAAAACTGCGTTCCTCAATGGTAATATTGAAGAAGAGTTGTATATGATACAAACTAAGGGTTTTGTCGATCCTAAGGATGCTAATAAGGTATGCAAACTTCTATGGACTGAAGCAAGCATCCCGGAGTTGGAATCTCCACTTTGATGAGGTGATCAAAGAGTTTGGATTTGTCCAAACTTATGGAGTGGCTTGTATTTACAAGAAAGTGAGTGGGAGCAATGTGGCATTTCTGATATTATAGTTGGATGACATATTATTGATTGGAAATGATATAGATCTTTTAAACAGTGTTAAAAGTTATCTAAACAGCAAATTTTCGATGAAAGACCTTGGTGAAGCATCATATATATTAGGCATTAAAATCTATAGAGATAGATCAAGGCGCCTAATTGGGCTATCGCAGAGTACATACCTTGATAAGATATTAAAGAAGTTTAATATGGACGAAAGTAAGAAGGGGTTCTTACCTATGTTCCAAGGCAAGACATTGAGTAAGACTCAAAGTCCGGCTACGGCGGAAGAAAGAGAGATGATGGATAAGATCCCCTATGCCTCGGCCATAGGCTCTATTATGTATGCCATGCTATGTACAAGACCGGCTGTGGCACATGCTATTAGTTTGACTAGTAGGTACCAATCTGATCCAGGTTCGGAACACTGGATAGCGGTAAAGAACATCCTCAAGTACTTGAGAAGAACTAGGGATATGTTTCTTATATACGGAGGTGAAGAAGAGCTAGTCGCTAAGTGTTATGTCGATGCTAGCTTTGACACCGATCCGGATGACTCTAAGTCTCAATCCGGATACATATTTCTCTTGAACGGAGTAGCAGTTAGTTGGAGGAGTTCCAAACAACCTATGGTGGCTGGATCAACGACGGAGGCGGAATATGTTGCTCCTTCAGAAGCGGCGCAGGAAGCGGTTTGGATGAAAGAGTTCATTACGGAACTAGGTGTGGTTCCTAGTGCATTGGACCCAATGGTGATCTATTGTGACAACAATGGAGCCATAGCCAACGCAAAGGAACCAAGGTCTCACAAGAATTCCAAGCATATTAAGCGCCGGTTTCACTCCATCCGCGAGCATGTCAAGGATGGAGATATAAAGATTTGTAAAGTACACACGGACCTAAATGTAGCAGATCCGTTGACTAAAGTTCTCCCTAGGGCAAAATATGATCAACACCAGAACTCCATGGGTGTTAGATTTATCACTATGTGAACTAGATTATTGTCTCTAGTCCAAGTGGGAGACTGAAGGAAATATGCCTTGAGAGGCAATAATAAAGTTGTTATTATGTATTCCTTATATATGATAGATGTTTATTTTGCATGCTATAATTGTATTGATCGGAAACATCAATACATGTGTGTTTAATAAACAAAAAGGGTTCCTAGTTATGCCTCTCTTATAGACTAGCTTGTTGATTAACAAGATGATCAAGGTTTCTTGATCATGGACATTGAATGTTGTTAATAACAAGGTCACACCATTGGTGAAATGATGTGATGAACATTCATCCAAAGTATAGCATTACGATCAAGTAATTATGTTTATATTGCTATAACATCATACGAAGTAATCTTTATCCTTAGACCATGAGATCCTGTTAGTTGCTAACACCTAAAGAGTATCTTGATAACATCAAACGTCACACCGTAACAGGGTGACTATAAAGATGGGTTTAGTACTACGAAGGTGTTATGTTGAGGCTCATGGATCAAGAGTGGAATTTCTCAATCCCGATGACGGATAGATATACTCTGGGCCCTCTCGTTGATATCACATTGAGATAGCTTGCAAGCAAGTGATGTGATCACTAGAATGTTATATCATGGGAACGAGAAAAGAGTGCATGTCGGTAACGAGATCAAACTAGGTATGGAGATACCGATGATCGAATCTCGGACATGTAATATATCGCGAGACAAAGGGATTTAGTTACAAGCGTTAAAGGTTCTCACGATCACAAAAGTCATCGTTGAATGTGTAGGAGTCAGTACGGATCTCCAGGTCCCGCTACTGATTATTGATCGGAGAAGGGTCTCGATCATGTCTGCATTATTCGCGAACCGTAGAGTGACACACTTAAGAGTTACCAGACACCATTTTGGAGCACATATATTTCAGACGAAAGAATTGCAAAGCGCGGGAATTATTTCAATAGAAACCGGAAATTGTTTCGGGTGAAATTGTAGAAAGTGGTTCTGCATTTGTGATATTGAAAAATTGCAAGGGGCTATATGTGAATGTTTGTTAATTATGGTAATTAACAAAATTCTGAATAAATTTAATAAAAGGGTTTTATTAAATGAGAGAGCATTAAACTTGGAGAATTTTAATGCATTTAAAGTGGAGACTTTAAAAGGGAATGTGAAGAGGCATTTTAATGTGGAGGGGTTACCACCACATGAATGGGGGAGGTGAGGGGTCACCCCCTCCTCCTATAAAAGGCCACCCATTCCCTCCTTCATCCTCACACCTCCTTGTGAAGGATCTCTCTCCCCCTCTGAATTATTTCCCCATGGTCTCGGATTAGTGAGATACATGTTCCCGATGGCATTTCGTCTGGAAGGAGTTGCTGCTTCTGCTGGATCACTGGAGCGAGGAGGTGGAGGTTGTCCGGTGGCTTGAACGTGTGTGCGAGTACGGATGCGCTGCTGAGTTGTGGCGCTCGGACTTCCTCACGATCTTGAGATCGACAAGTGTATGACTACATCAACCACGAGTTCCTACTCGTTAACAAAACTCGTTGTCTTCGAGGGTAAGTTCTCGTTGGATGTATGTCCACCCGTTGCTTTGTACCTAGTAGATAGATCTTGGCGTGTAGTTCACACCGTAGGAAAAAATTTGTTTTCTATGCTGCGGACCCAACAAATACGATTTGCAATGAGATCTTCATTGTATGATGGCCTAGCTTGAGAGGCTGTCCTCGAGGGCCTCGACCTCCTTGTCGTGGTGGTGTCACGGCAGATGCCATGGATAGGATAAAGGTGGGGACTAAATGCACTAGGGGAATCCAGGGAAGGATAGTGTGGTGATTCCACACACGTTAGCTTTGTATTCAGTTCACGTCCAAGGTTTACAAGTGCTCCTCGAGCTGTATTGGGGAGAGGAGGAAGAAGAACTCTCTTACTCTCACCACAAGCCAAACTCAGCTCTCTAGGAGACAACTAGCCAAACCCACCTAATAGAGACCAACCCCTTCTACAGAAGGCCTAGCCCTCCTTATATAGGGGCCGCTAGGTCTCCACTTAGGGCAAACATGGAGGTATATTCTAGGGAATATGCCTCTTCCCAAAATAGCAAACCGACCGAGTCTCTTCCCCCCCCCGTCACCCATGCAGAGGCTACGTGAGCCTCTGCGGCTCCTGCGTCATCCGACATTGGCATTGTCACCCTTGTCGGCCACGCCTCGGTGGTCCTGCCTCTGTACGCTTCGCTCACGCTCTGCGCCCAGTGGGCACCTATGACCAGCGAGATACCTTCCTTCTCCTACAAGCTTGATATAACCCGGATCCTACATAGTTGATCCGGCCACCTCTGTTCTTGCGTGCAAGTTAAATTCAACCCACCGACTTACGATATAAGGTGGCTGAGACCCAGTTAGATGGACCTCCCCTGGTCCGGGTTACCCCGAGATTCGGCCTGCCTTGAGGTGACTCGGCCAGCATCCGCTTTGACTTTGCCGAACCTCGGCTAACTCGACATTTATACCCCGGCGTGACCCTACCCGGGGGTATCCCCCCAACATTAGTCCCCGAAGCTGGTGCAGTCTTAGCTGCCTTAGCCACTAAGGCCACATCAGGTTCAATTTCACTGAGCTTTGTGTTCCTTTTCCGAGTTACCTCTTATCTTGGATTTCATGGATTTACTTTCCCTTGGCACATTCCAAGTTTTTACTTGCTGGCCGGGTTACCATGTTCCCATCCGAGTCTCTCTTCCTTCTCTCATACGCTTCCCCACGTGGAGGCTAATCATCACGTCGCCTCATTTTAAGAGCCAACAACAGTAATCGCCGTAGTTATTGTCAGGAGTTACTGTGCGCACGTCACATCGTGTCTGCCTCCTCGTTAACTGCATCATGATGTCACGTCATGGGATCCGCTGCGCCCTATGGTCCTTCGTGTGGCTCACTGCCGATTGGTTGATCCAGGTTGTACACGGCCACACCGTGTGGCACACCCGCACAACACGATCCCACTACCCCCTCGAGGGGGTGGTTAAATAGGGGAGGGGCACGTCCCTTGAGTATTTTCCCCACTTCCGCACCCCTCTGCCTCTACTTCCTCTCCTTCTTCTCCCGTGACAGCGCCGCCGCCACCACGCCTGAGTAGCAGCGCCGCTGCCGCACTGCCTCCACGGTCACCAGCGTCGCCGCCGCCTCCGCGCATCTCTTCCGCCACGGGCCGCTGCCAGTCTAGGCCACTGCCACCCACCGCCGCTAGCGCCAGTGAGGGCAGTGAACTCGAGATGACTGAGGAGGAGCTCGCCGTCGCCGAGCAGGAGATGGAGGAAGATGCTGCGAGCGCCGACCGCGGCGCGTGGGCAGGCTGCTGGGTCTGCCAGGATGACCTGGATTGGCTCTACCGTACCAGGCGCATCCCGGAGGGCGTCGCCGCACGCCCCGCTTCCTCCGAGCTTGCCCCCTCACCCAATCCGGGTGAGTATGTGGTGTTCCTATCTCATTTTCAACGCGGATTTGGTCTGCCAGTGAGCGACTTTTTCCACGACTGGTTAAACACATACGAGCTCCAGCCGCACCACCTTCCAGCCAACGCCATCACATCCCTCCCCGCCTTCGCCTCCACCATCGAAGGTTATGCCGAATTGTGGCCCACGAAGGAGCTTTGGATCCGGTTCTTTGGCCTTCACTGAAATGTGATTCCGAATGTAGATCTAGATCCGGAGGACAAACAACTCACGCAGTTCGGTGCTACGTCAATTTCTCCATGGAGGCTGTCCGTCTTCCCCCGAGTTACTAGGCTGGCTCCTGCAAGGGATGGGCCTGGACTTTCTTCTATGTCTAGAACAGCACCACCGAAGATCTGATCCGGCTGCGCCCCTATACTCTGGGTCCTCCTAACCCGGAGTTGTGGGACATTATCCCCAAGAAGCCCACGGTCTTGGCCAACCAAGTCAACAAGAGGTTCAAGGAGCTGAAGGAACTCAGATTGCGCAACGAGGACGCCATGATCACATTCGTCCGCAACCGGATCTCCCCCCTCTAGAAACGCACACATAAAGTGTGTCACAAGAGCTGGGGCCGCGACCCCAACCGGACCTCATCTTTCGAGTTGAGCAACACAGAGATCTACCGCCAGGTCAAGGCCCTCTTCACCACCCACAAGGACTTCTCCTCTGAGTGGACGTGGGGAATAGAACATTTTTGCCGAGATAGGCTTCCTCCTTCGGTAAGTCTTGCGCCCCAAACTCTATTCTGAATTGAATCATATGTCAGTCTTTTTGTTGTAGATTCTAATCCCGTTTCCTGTCCTTTTCCTTAGATGTTTCTTCAGCAAACCATCAAGGATGGCACCGACCCTACCCTCAAATGGGCGCCTGACTGGGATACCTCAGACGAGGAAGAACCGGATCAGGAGATGTTCCTCCCGATGTTGGATGCGACCAAGCGACCCACCGGTAAACTCTCTTCCATTAGAGATTGGCCCGACAATGAAGATGATTCGGATGTTGAGGTGATGGAAGCATTTGACCTGTCCCCCTTTCTTATGCTTTTTCGACATTAGCTAACCCCGGTGGGCAGATCCATGAAGATCCTCCCCTTGTCGTGGGTGATCCTGTTCCGATCGTGCCGAAGAAGAAAAGGGGAGCCGCATCAACCTCTTCCTCCGGACCTTCTTAGCCAGCCAAAAGGCGAAAGAAATCCGGAGACAAAACTGCCACCAAGCCTGCAACCAAGGCCAAAGCCCGGAGGGCTCGGAAGCCCAAGGATCCCCTGACCTCGGATGAGTAAGCCTCTTCTCCCTTTGCTATTTTACTTGTCCTTCTTTTATTATAGCTTCTCATCCAACAATATTTGATTTGGCAGGGCCACGGTGGAGGTCCCACAAAGTGGATCTGGCATTGCCTCCCCACTTCGACACAACCCTTTGCCCCCTCGTGGCGACGATTCACGCCCACCACGTCAAGAGGAGGGCAACCCTGGAGCGGGGGAGACTGGCTCTGCCGAGACAACGGCCACCACTACTTCGGCTCTGCCACAACCAGCTAACACCGAGGTTCCCTCAGTACCTCCACCGAAGAAGAAACCAGCACCAGTATCAGCCCCAACTCCGGCACCAGCAGAAAAAGCAACAGCAGCAGCACCAAGCCCCTCCGCCTCGTCCGAGTCTTCTCAGTCTCGGCGAGAAAGTAACAAGGTCGCTCCCAAGGGTAAATCTGCTACAACAACTTCCACTTCTCAGCAGCAGCCTAAGGGCAAAAAGACCTCTAACGCCACCAGGGCAGCGTCCATCGAGGCTGGACAGCGCACGCTCGCGTCCATGCTCCCGAAGAAGACTCCGCCACCGAAGGACGCCCCTACCGAGCTAGCTGATGCGCAAAAACTTGTTTTGCACACCAGCTCTACCCTTGCTCAGGTTGAGGGGAGGGAGGCGCATGCCAAGGGTTTAGTGGCGCCCCACATGCTTAGCGGCGAGCGATACCCTCCAACCTTGATCAAGTTTTTAAATAACTGGAACAAGGCGGAGTTCGTCCACAACGACGATCTCCCGGAGAAGTTCGGTCCCGCCGAGTTTTCTGTGCAGATGAATACTGCCGCCAAGGCCATTAACCTTGCGGGTCGGATGATGGAGGTATGTTACTTCATCTTTTCCTTAAGATGTTGTAGATGTTAGTGATATAACCATTAGTCCCCGAGCCTCCAGGGGAGTAACTTGTTACTCGGCCGGATGCTCCTTAGAAAACTAACGTAGCTCCTTGATAACTTCGAATATGCAAACACCTAGAGATGGGTTAAGTTCCACTTGGCCCGGATCTTGTACACTTCGAATATGCACACACCTAGAGCCAGGTTAAGTTCCACTTGGCCTGGATTTTGTACACTTCGAATATGCACACACCTAGAGCCGGGTTAAGTTCCACTTGGCCTGGATTTTGTACACTTCGAATATGCACACACCTAGAGCCGGGTTAAGTTCCACTTGGCCCGGATTTTGTACACTTTGAATATGCACACACCTAGAGCCGGGTTAAGTTCCACTTGGCCCGGATTTTGTACACTTCGAATATGCACACACCTAGAGCCGGGTAAGTTCCACTTGGCCTGGATTTTGTACACTTCGAATATGCATAAGACTAAGCTATCTTTTTGTACTCCTTTTAGGTGACCACCAACCGCCGGAGCGCTGAGTTTCAGCGTCTCCTGGACACTCACAAGATGTTGCGCGCAAAGCATAATGCACTTCTCCCTGAATACGAGAAAAGGGGTAAGTTCCTTCCTTGGCATTTTCCCGTTTTTCTTCGTCTTTTTCTGCCGAACTAACCCATCATTCGGTTTCCGCAGCTGGGGTGGAGGCTGAGAATACGATCATGAGGAAAAATTTGGATCAAATCAAGGGTAAGTTATTTTTGCTCAACCTTGCTATGCTTTCTATCTCCTTTTCTCCTTGGCTCGGCCAACATTCATACCTCGGCTTTGCCGGGTCAACAAACTATTTCAGCATCTCTTGAAGATAGTGTGCCCGTGCCTGATATGATGCTGCATTTTCTCGAACAAGCAGGGCAGCATCAGGCCGAACTTTAAAAGAAAGACGATGAGCTTTCCCTCCTCTGAGCCAAAGACGATGAGATTGCCAAGCTCAAGGCAAATATGAAGAAGCTAAAAGCCCAGCATCAAGCCGAACTTCAAAATGCTGGCCAGGACTATACTGAAGAGCGGGAGCGCCTCACCCTCCAGATTTCCAAGGACCAAGAGCTTCTCCAGGAGGTCGACGTCAAACTTGAGTCAGCGAAAGCCGAACTTGCGCAGCTTCGCAAAAGGTGTGATGACTGTACCAAGGAGTTAACTCGGATCCACAGCCATATTTCACGTAAGTTATTTTCCTTCGTCCAGCATACTTCTCCGGGTTGCTTCTCATGTCTTTTCCTTACTTGTTTCTCCTATCTTGTTTTCAGGCAAATTTCCAGAGGGCAACGCCATTGTGAGCACTGCCGTTGCCAAGTTCCGCCGAGACAGGGGTACCCTCGTTGCTCCTGACGCTGAAGAGATTCCCTATGACATGGAGGACCTGTTGGTCAGTTTGTCTTCTCGCGTGGAAATCGTGAAGAACTATGGCAAGGATATCCTTGACGTGGCAATTCGGATCTTCAACGCCTTTTGGCCTGAGGAAGATACTCCGGAGGGGACCGAAGTTCTCGTCGACAAGTTGATGGAATGCGAGACCCAGCTCGACCTTTGGAGGGAATCCGCTGGCCGTGCCGGAGCTGAGACCGTTCTCCACTACGTGCTCACGTGGTACGAGAAGATCGACCTCAACCTCCTAGAGCGCATGCGCACCGGATCCAAATGGTCCAGCGACCCGGAGTGGATTGCTCGGCGCAAGGCTTGCGCCCATAGCCTCATTGAATATGCCCCCATTCATGAAAGGAATGAGGGTCCGAGCTTCCTTGGTGCCGCCGATGCCAAAAATGCTAAAAACACTGAAGATGGCTCGGATGAGGACGAAGAGGACGATGCCTCGGACGTCGAAGACAATGAAGATGACGCCAAATTTCCTCCTCCTGCTGCTCCTTGAGAAAAAAAACTTTAAAGTTTATCAGATCCCCGGTATGCCGGGTGCAGTTGTATTAAACACACAAGTGATATTTTGCTACTAAGTTTTTATGCTGGATTGACTTGGACGTAGTCCTCGAGTTTCATTTTCTCGTTCTTCCAATTTCTTGGCTCGGCTCATGTCTACCTTGGTTCGGTTTTATGACTTACGAGTCCGAGCTTCAAAAATTGTCTTAACAATACTCGGAAACTTTAGGATTAGCTCAAAATAATTCAGCATAATAAATCGAAAGTGAAACACAGGGTTAGTTCGAAAAACAAATGTCGGCTCGATTAAGTTCCTTTCCTTAGACGTTTTTCATGTGCTACGCAATTCCAAACTTGTTCTCTTGCTTGCCATGACACCAAACCTTGTTGGACAGCAGCAAGTCGAAGAGTTAGGTTTTTGGTGCTCACACATTACTAATCCGACTTAAGTAGAGAAACTTATGCCAGCCGACGTATAAATGACAAATACAGAAGATAACAAATATTATTAAGGCAGTCCCCGAGTTACTTCTCGAGGTGCCAACGTTTCATTGATAAGCTCATTACCGACATACATACCGACATATGAGAAGACTCGGATACATACACTTCTTTGCTAAGTGTAGAAAGGACGAAGTAGAGCTATATTCCATGGACGTTTAGATTCCTCGCCGGACCTATCCGCCTTGTTCTTTTCCTATGGTTTTGCATCGATAAGATAATAGGAATCATTGTGCAATGCTTTGCTCACAATGAATGGCCCTTCGCATGGGGGGATAACTTGTGCATGCCAGCAGTACGTTGTACCAACCGGAGTACCAGATCGCCTTCCCGGAAAACTCGGGGGCTCACTTTCTGGCTATGATAGCGTCGGAGATTTTGCTGATATATGGCGGATCTAGACAATGCCAATTCTCTCGCTTCTTCCAGCAGATCAACATCATTTTTCCGGGCTTCTTGCACTTCGGCTTATGTGTATTGGGTGACCCTAGGCGAGTCATGCTCTATGTCGGCTGGTAATACAGCTTCTGCCCCATATACCAGAAAAAATGGCGTATATCCTATTGATCAATTCGGAGTTGTTCTTAAACTCCACAGTACCGCTGGTAGTTCTTCTATCCAGCACCCCGCTGATCTTTGCAGCGGCTCAATGAGCCGGGGTTTTATCCCGGATAATACTAATCCGTTGGATCTTTCCACTTGTCCGTTCGACACGGGGTGGGCTATCGAGGCAACGTCCAGCCGGATCTTCTTATCTCGGCAGAATCGTGCAAATGCTCCTTCAGAAAAATTCGTGCCATTATCTATTATAAAATTGTGAGGATAAC
The DNA here is from genome assembly GCA_910589775.1 of Avena eriantha. Lineage (NCBI taxonomy): Eukaryota > Viridiplantae > Streptophyta > Magnoliopsida > Poales > Poaceae > Avena > Avena eriantha. The sequence continues at coordinate 154,414,262 of OU342742.1, read as the reverse complement.
CGTATCTCAAGATGATGTCTTTGAGAAATGTCACGGCCATAGCTCCATCACATTTTCTTATTGGATTTACTTCAATCCATTTTGTAAATTTGTCAACCATGACCAAAATGTGAGTCATATTTCCCCTTGCTGGTTTAAACGGGCCAACCATATCCAAGCACCATACAGCAAATGGCCATGTAATTGGTATGGTCTTGAGCTCCGACATTGGCATATGTGTCTTGGTAGCATACCTCTGACAACCATTGCATTTTCTTACCAAGTCATCTGCTTGTTCTAAGGCACTTGGCCAGTAGAATCCATGCCGGAAAGCTTTTGCTACCAAGGCTCTGGACGAGGCATGATGCCCACATTCCCCTTGGTGTATATCTCGGAGAAGCTCAAGCCCTTCTTCCGGGTCAACACATCGCTGGAGAACATTAGTGACACTGCTTTTGTATAGCTCGGAATTGATGATCGTATATGCCTTTGCTCTCCTCTGAGTTTGCCTGGATAGCACTTCCTCAGCGGGTAAGGTTCCATCTTTCAGGAATTGAAATATGGGTGAGGCCCAAGCTGGTACAGCTCGCACTAGGAACACATCCTCATTAATTTACATCTGATCCACCGGCATAACTTCAACCGGATCAGGCTGAACAGTCCCTGGGTCTTGCGAAACAGTCCCCTCATCAATGTTCATGGGTACGGCTCCGGATTCCGTATCCTCCGGGACGTAGATTGAGTCGGTTTCTGGGGATAGTCTGATAGATGGTTTTTTGAGGTGTTCTAATGCTACACCCGGTGGAATTGCTTGTCGGGTTGATCCGAGCTTCGACAGTACGTCGGCAGCCTCATTTTCCACCCGGGGTATATGGTGAAATTCACATCCCTCAAAGTAACCAGATATCTTCTGCACATGAAATCTGTACAGCGCCATGTTAGGATCAAGAGCGTCCCAGAGCCCTGAAACTTGTTGAACTACCAAATCCGAGTCGCCAAAGCATTGGATCCGACGTATCCCAATTTTTTTTGCCACTTTGAGCCCATGCACAAGTGCCTCATATTCGGCGACATTGTTTGATGCCGCGAAATGAATCTGCAGCACATATTTCAGCTGGTCCTTCTTTGGCGAGGTAAGTACAACTCCGGAACCTAGCCCGGTTTTTGTTTTTGACCCGTCAAAGTGCATTCTCCAATAGTTCGGATCTGGTAGGGGTGGTTCATATTGCACCTCGGCCCAGTCCACAAAAAAGTCCGCCAAAGCTTGAGATTTAATTGCTTCTCTTCTGTCATATTGTGGTGCATAAGGAGCTAGTTCAATTTCCCATTTTGCAATCCTACCACTCGCATCATTGTTACTCATTATCTTGGATATGGGAGCTTCACATATTACCCTGATGGAATGCTCCTCAAAATAATGTTTCAGCTTCTTTGCCGACATGTACACCCCGTATGCCATTTTCTGATAGTGCGGATAATTTTGCTTTGAGGCTGATAACACCTCGCTCAGGAAATACACTGGTCTTTGCACCGACTTACCCTCTTCATCGTGCTCTACCACAATTACTACACTTACAACTCGGTTGGTTGCGGCTATATAGAGCAACATTGGCTCCTTTGATAGTGGGGAGGCTAACATTGGTGCAGTGGCTAACATTTTCTTTAACTGGATAAAGGCTTCATTGGCCTGCGGCGTCCAGATGAACTTGTCCGACTTTTTCATGAGTTGATAGAGAGGCAGTGCCTTTTCTCCCAACCGACATACAAACCGACTTAACGATGCCAGGCAACCAGTGAACTTCTGGACATCGTTAAGACACTTCGGCAGTTCCATTTGCTCTATGGCCCGGATTTTAGTTGGATTAACTTCGATACCTCGGCTGGGGACAAGAAATCCGAGTAATTTTCCAGCCGGGAAACCGAAGGTACATTTTTTCGGGTTAAGTTTCATCCGGAACCTCCTTAGGTTCGTGAATTTCTGCCTGATATCATCAAGGAGTGTTTTGCTTTCCTTGGTCTTGATAACCACATCATCCACATATACCTGTACATTTTGACCAATTTGGTCATGCAAACATTTTTGCATACATCTTTGGTACGTTGCCCTGCATTACGTAAACCAAACGGCATGGTGCGATAGCAATAAGCCCCATACGGGGTGATAAATGCAGTCTTTATTTGATCATCCGGATTCAGGGGTATCTGGTGGAAACCAGAATACGCATCTATGAATGATACCAGTTCACATCCAGCGGTTGAATCTATGACCTGATCTATCCTTGGCAGTGGAAATGGATCTTTTGGACACGCCCTATTCAGGTTCGTGTAATCGATACACATACGCCAAACCACCAGATTAGATAGCCAATCCGGGTAAAGCACTTCCATGATAAATCCAGCAGCCAACAACCGAGCTATCTCATCTCCAATGACTTTTCTCCTATCTTCGGCGAAGCGGCGGAGAGGTTGCTTCACCGGCTTTGCTCCGGGTCTCACATTCAAAGAGTGCTCGGCCAACTCCCTCGGAACACCTTGCAAGTCCTGTGTGGACCAAGCAAAAATATCCCGATTCTCACGGAGGAAGTTGACGAGCTCGCTTTCCTATTTATCGTTTAACCCGGCACCAATTGTCACGGTGCGCTCTGGGAACATAACATCAACAGGCACCTTCTTGGTATCTTTTGTGGCTTGGAATGAGACACTCCCATGCGGATTACTCAACGCCGGCATATATTGCTGCGCGGACTGAGCCAATGCCGCCACCTCTTGGATTTTTCTTTTCTCTTGCGCAATTACAAGTGACTCGGCTAGGTTAGGCCCTGCTAAAGCACACTCAATGGAACGTCGGAAATCTCCAGCTATGGTGATCACTCCGTTTGGCCCAGGCAAATTATCTTCAAGTAACTGATGTGACAACTTGCCATGAACTTGTTCAGTGCCGGTCTTCCGAGTAAAGCGTGATACGCACTTTCTAAGTTTACAACTTCAAACTCCAAATTCTCAGTTCGGCAGTTATCTCTTGTGCCAAACAATACGTCAACCCGGACCTTGCCTATGGGCTCACAAGAAATGCCTGGCACAATGCCATGAAAAGTTGTCCTGGTAGCCTGGAGCATGTTCTCCGAGATATCTAACTTGCACATCGTATCCGCATACATGATGTTAATGCTACTGCCATTATCAATCAGTACCTTGGAGAATCTCACATTGATATTTGGCCTGATGAACGTCGGATCCAGCACTAGCGCATATGAACCAGGACTTGGCATAAGCTTGGGGTGATCTTTGATGCTCCAGGTAATTTCCTGGTCCGACCAAGGCATATACCTCGTCACTGCCGGCATCACTGCATTGACTTCCATATGTCTGCGCTGCAAGCTCTTTCTGTCCGTCTCCTCTGTGGTGAACACACAGTAACTCTGATGATGCTCTCTGTACTTATTTCTCCCCTAATTTCCGGGGTACCTCTGATCGGATTGATTTTGGTTCTCCACCTGATGCACAGCATCCCTTCTCTCATGGTTGTCATACCTCGGTGGAGGGGGAGGCAACATTAACTGTTGCGTGTTCGCTCCGGAGAGCAATTGCTGCCGGGGTAACTCCTGTCGAGGTTGATCATTCCGAGGTGCCTGAGCATTTCCCGAACCACCTTGTTCTATCTTACGCATCCACTCACATTGCCTTGTCGTATGACCCGCTGGGTTACTCGGATTTGGCGTGTGAAATTTACACGGCTGATCCAGCATTGACTCGTAAGTATACCTCGGACGGTCCTTCTTTTCTTGCCACTGTTTCTTCTGCTCTGGCATCCAAGTTTTCTTTCCATCATTTCTTGGTGTCCATTGTTGCCCTCCAGTTTTTGATGTTGATTACTCCCTGCTCCGGGTTGATCTTGATTCACAGCAGCAACTTGTTGCGAACTATACCGGTAATCTGGTCTGTCATCTCTTCTTTTACCCCTGCAATCATTCCTTCGGGACGACCCGACCCCATCTCTCTGGTAGTACTCCTCATTTGACTCGTTTGACACGAGCCTGGGTTGAGTTGGATCACCCAGGGCGTATGAATCAGTAATCCGGATTGTCTCTGCCAATGTAGTTGGCATATCCCTTTGCAATCTTTGCCACAACATGTTTGCATATATGCATCCTTGCGCAAACCATGCTATGGCCTGTGACTCTATCACACCCTCACATGAGTTTCGCACGGTACACCACCGGGTTAAAAACTCTCGATCAGTCTCATTTGGTCTCTGCTTGCACATTGCTAGGGTTTGCGGCATATTCGGCCTTTGATACGTACTTGAGAAATTGCTGACAAACATTTCCTCAAAGTCGATCCAACAATTGATACTTCCGGGTGGCAAATTGTTCAGCCATACCCGTGCGGGCCCCTCCAACATCTGGGGTACGTATCTCACAGCTCATCTCAAGTTGCCTGTAGCAATTTTCACTGCAGTTGCATAGTTTATCAACCAATCCTCCGGCTTAGTGTTGTCGTCATACGTCTTTGTGCCTCTAGGCAACTGGAAGTTAGGTACCGGAGGTTCCTTCATGATCTGGGGCCCAAAACAAACTGGACCCGGAGGACCCTGACACTCAATTTGCTCCGACCTATACAGCCGATCCAGTTTTAGCCTGGTGTCATCAGGCATCAAATCTCTGCTTACCAATCTTGACCCTATCACATGATAGTCCGGCCTTGGGTATCCTGCGTTCACCATTTCCAAATTACCATCGTTATATCGGTCCTGCTCTCGTGGAGCACCTTTTTGTTGCATACCTCGGACGGCACTTTGCTCTTGCCTTGGTACATTCCGCTACTGCGGTTGACCTGCACCTACCGAATTACGCTATCCCGCATTGCCGTTTACAGCATTTCCTTGACCGGCATTGCCTTGGTCATGGTTACCTCGACCATCTTCACCTCGGCTCACACTCCTTCGATCCTCATTTCTCTGCACTTCTTTTCCTTTCCCTGCCCTTGTCGGGTCATATGGGACTATCTGCTTATTCCTCCAGGCCGAAGTTATGACCTCTTCTCTCCTAGGACCACCGTGAGGAGACGAAGCGGCCCTAGCGGATTTCTCCGTGTTACCCACTGCCGAATGATTGATCTTGGAGGCCCCAGCTCTCTCCGGATTAGCCCTGAGCAATTCCTCATTTTGCCTGTTCGCGATCCGAACTAACTCGTTGACCCTTTCTTGCTGTCTTTGGCGGGCTTCGCCCATCAGACCTTCTAACTCGGATGCAGCTGCATCTGCTGCCCTGAGGTTCTTTGTCGGGGTACTATACTTCGACAGCCCCACAGACAAACAGTTTTTTGATTCCTCAATCCTAGTATCACCCTCTCTGTTCATTTCACTCATTAGATTTCTCCCCTTCACTTTTACAACATCTACTTTATTTTCCTTTGCGTACTCACGCAGCGTCATGTTCAACGACTGCTGAGCCGCGGCTATCTTTTTCGCACCCTCTAGTATTTTTTGCCTAGTCTCCTCTAGCTCGGCCTGTGCCTAAGCCGGATCTACCGCTGCTGCTACTGGGTTTGCTAAGCTATCCATCGCCTGCTGCAGCACATTCTTAGGCCTCTCTAGCGGAGGACCTCTATTTTTCCTTGGTGCCTTTGGCATTACCTCCGGATCTGGTGCCGGATCCTTGCTTGCGCCTACACCTGGCGCCGTCATCATGACTTCTGCACGGTCCGGGGAGCGAGTGACACGCGCCCCGTGAACCACGCTAAGGGGTGGCTCGCCTCCTTCGACGACGTGCCGCGGATGAACGCACGACACATTGAAAGCAACGTAGATCTTGTGTGCGACGAGCTTGACGAAGAGGCCGTTGCACGAAAGAGGACGTGCGCCGAAGCAGCCAGCATCGTCGTTGACGAAGTCCAACGCTCCAAAGCGCTGAACGAGCCCAGAGACGATGCGTTCGCCAGTGCCGATGAGGTTTCCCATCCGGATCTTCACCCCTGCTAGCGCCGCTAGCCCCACGGTGGGCGCCAACTTTCGTGGTGGTGTCACGGCAGATGCCATGGATAGGCTAAAGGTGGGGACTAAATGCACTAGGGGAATCCAGGGAGGGATAGTGTGGTGATTCCACACATGTTAGCTTTGTATTCAGTTCACTTCCAAGGTTTACAAGTACTCCTCGAGTTGTATTGGGGAGAGGAGGAAGAAGAACTCTCTTACTCTCACCACAAGCCAAACTCAGCTCTCTAGGAGACAACTAGCCAAACCCACCTAATAGAGACCAACCCGTTCTACAGAAGGCCTAGCCCTCCTTATATAGGGGTCGCTAGGTCTCCACTTAGGGCAAACGTGGAGGTATATTCCAGGGAATATGCCTCTTCCAAAAATAGCAAACCAACCAGGTCTCTTTTCCCCCGCGTCACCCATGCAGAGGCTATGTGAGCCTCTACGGCTCCTGCGTCATCCGACATTGGCGTCGTCACCCTTGTCGGCCACGCCTCGGTAGTCCTGCCTCTGTACGCTTCGCTCACGCTCTACGCCCAGTGGGCACCTTTGACCCAGTTAGAAGGACCTCCCCTGGTCCAGGTTACCCCGAGATTCGGCCTGCCTTGAGGGGACTTGGCCAGCATCCGCTTTGACTTTGCCGAACCTCGGCCAACTCGGCATTTATACCCCGGCGTGACCCTACCCGGGGGTATCCCCCCAACACTCCTAGGTGCATCACTCTCAAATATCTCTCCAAAAGTATGGTTGTTCATGCTTGGTATTCTGAAATTTAAACACCTATTAAACAAGTGCTTGCAAAGTAAATATAATGAAGGATTCTACTCATAGAAACTTGCAAGAGGCCTAAACATGCATCAAAACTATATCTCTAAGCATCAAACAAGCTTACAAGCTCTCATAACCAGTCACCTACAGCAGAAAAATACTCAATATATAATCCACTAAACACAAATCTACTTGGACAAGGGGAGGAGTCACATATCAAGGAACAAATGCTCCAAATTTCAGCAAGAAATATGGGCTGAGCAAGGAGATCGAAAAAATCGAGAGCATTGTCGCTGACGAAGTCCAACGCTCCAAAGCGCTGAACGAGCCCAGAGACGATGCGTTCGCCAGTGCCGATGAGGTTTCCCATCCGGATCTTCACCCCTGCTAGCGCCGCTAGCCCCACGGTGGGCGCCAACTTTCGTGGTGGTGTCACGGCAGATGCCATGGATAGGCTAAAGGTGGGGACTAAATGCACTAGGGGAATCCAGGGAGGGATAGTGTGGTGATTCCACACATGTTAGCTTTGTATTCAGTTCACTTCCAAGGTTTACAAGTACTCCTCGAGTTGTATTGGGGAGAGCAGGAAGAAGAACTCTCTTACTCTCACCACAAGCCAAACTCAGCTCTCTAGGAGACAACTAGCCAAACCCACCTAATAGAGACCAACCCGTTCTACAGAAGGCCTAGCCCTCCTTATATAGGGGCCGCTAGGTCTCCACTTAGGGCAAACGTGGAGGTATATTCCAGGGAATATGCCTCTTCCCAAAATACCAAACCAACCAGGTCTCTTTTCCCCCGCGTCACCCATGCAGAGGCTATGTGAGCCTCTGCGGCTCCTGCGTCATCCGACATTGGCGTCGTCACCCTTGTCGGCCACGCCTCGGTAGTCCTGCCTCTGTATGCTTTGCTCACGCTCTACGCCCAGTGGGCACCTTTGACCCAGTTAGAAGGACCTCCCCTGGTCCAGGTTACCCCGAGATTCGGCCTGCCTTGAGGGGACTCGGCCAGCATCCGCTTTGACTTTGCCGAACCTCGGCCAACTCGGCATTTATACCCCGGCGTGACCCTACCCGGGGGTATCACCCCAACACTCCTAGGTGCATCACTCTCAAATATCTCTCCAAAAGTATGGTTGTTCATGCTTGGTATTCTGAAATTTAAATACCTATTAAACAAGTGCTTGCAAAGTAAATATAATGAAGGATTCTACTCATAGAAACTTGCAAGAGGCCTAAACATGCATCAAAACTATATCTCTAAGCATCAAACAAGCTTATAAGCTCTCATAACCAGTCACCTACAGCAGAAAAATACTCAATATATAATCCACTAAACACAAATCTACTTGGACAAGGGGAGGAGTCACATATCAAGGAACAAATGCTCCAAATTTCAGCAAGAAATATGGGCTGAGCAAGGAGATCGAAAAAATCGAGAGCATTGTCGCTGACGAAGTCCAACGCTCCAAAGCGCTGAACGAGCCCAGAGACGATGCGTTCGCCAGTGCCGATGAGGTTTCCCATCCGGATCTTCACCCCTGCTAGCGCCGCTAGCCCCACGGTGGGCGCCAACTTTCGTGGTGGTGTCACGGCAGATGCCATGGATAGGCTAAAGGTGGGGACTAAATGCACTAGGGGAATCCAGGGAGGGATAGTGTGGTGATTCCACACATGTTAGCTTTGTATTCAGTTCACTTCCAAGGTTTACAAGTACTCCTCGAGTTGTATTGGGGAGAGCAGGAAGAAGAACTCTCTTACTCTCACCACAAGCCAAACTCAGCTCTCTAGGAGACAACTAGCCAAACCCACCTAATAGAGACCAACCCGTTCTACAGAAGGCCTAGCCCTCCTTATATAGGGGCCGCTAGGTCTCCACTTAGGGCAAACGTGGAGGTATATTCCAGGGAATATGCCTCTTCCCAAAATACCAAACCAACCAGGTCTCTTTTCCCCCGCGTCACCCATGCAGAGGCTATGTGAGCCTCTGCGGCTCCTGCGTCATCCGACATTGGCGTCGTCACCCTTGTCGGCCACGCCTCGGTAGTCCTGCCTCTGTATGCTTTGCTCACGCTCTACGCCCAGTGGGCACCTTTGACCCAGTTAGAAGGACCTCCCCTGGTCCAGGTTACCCCGAGATTCGGCCTGCCTTGAGGGGACTCGGCCAGCATCCGCTTTGACTTTGCCGAACCTCGGCCAACTCGGCATTTATACCCCGGCGTGACCCTACCCGGGGGTATCCCCCCAACACTCCTAGGTGCATCACTCTCAAATATCTCTCCAAAAGTATGGTTGTTCATGCTTGGTATTCTGAAATTTAAACACCTATTAAACAAGTGCTTGCAAAGTAAATATAATGAAGGATTCTACTCATAGAAACTTGCAAGAGGCCTAAACATGCATCAAAACTATATCTCTAAGCATCAAACAAGCTTACAAGCTCTCATAACCAGTCACCTACAGCAGCAAAATACTTAATATATAATCCACTAAACACAAATCTACTTGGACAAGGGGAGGAGTCACATATCAAGGAACAAATGCTCCAAATTTCAGCAAGAAATATGGGCTGAGCAAGGAGATCGAAAAAATCGAGAGCAAGCACAGCAAGAACGCGATTTTGAGCAATGAACTGGAGCTTACTCGGGAGAGAGAAGAAAGTGGCAGGTGAGAGAGTTAGTGGGGGGCCAGGGGTGACCCACAACAGGGCATGGCGCCACCCAAGGCTGGCCGCGCCACCATGTGGTGTGCCTGCCTGGTGAGCCCCCCTGGTACCTCCCAGGTACTCCTCTGCCCCTTTTTTCATGTAAAAATTTAATATGAATTTTCTGGAATTTTTCAAGACACTTTATTTTTGGGCAATTTTTAGAAATAGAAGAATGATTTTTCTGACAGACAGATTTTTTTTTCTTTTGGAAACATGATGCAAGGACAAAACAAGGCCAGAACTACAAAAGTTCAAACATGCAAGCAACTAACAACAAAAAGAAAACTAAACGAAAGCAAAAACTAAAATGCAAAGGATAGAAATAAACGGAGATAATCATAATGAAAACATTGTTTTGTTCAATGGAATCCTTTTGTTAACAAGGTTAATCAAGTCTTGCTACCAAAACAATTGCATATGAGACAAAACTTTGTACTCCACTAATGATTATGCTACCTCAATCTTGATAGCAATGGTCCCAATCATAATAGTTTCAAAATTTTCTTGTAGCATGGGACAATATATTTCTCCAACTTTGATGCCCTCAACATGTTCAATTGAATTCAAACTATAAGTCCTTTCAATATTCTTGGGGAAATAGACATTATGTTCCTTGTTATTAACATTGAAGGTCACCTTTCCTTTGATTACAATTAATAACAGCTCCTACAGTATTAAGAAAAGGTCTCCCAAAAATAATAGACATAGTATCATCTTCGGGCATTTCAAGCACAACAAAATTAGTTAATATCAAGAAATTGTGAGCCACCTGAATAGGTACATCCTCACATATACCCACAGGAATAGTGGTAGATTTATCAGCCATTTGCAAAGATATATCAGTTGGTATTAATTTTTCAAGTTGAAGCCTCTTATAGAGAGAGAAAGGCATAACACTAACTCCAGCTCCCAAATCACACATAGCAGTTCTAACATAACTGTTCTTAATAGAGCAAGGGATAGTTGGAATCCCTGGGTCTCCAAGTTTCTTAGGAACCTTACCATTGAAGGAATAATTAGCAAGCAAAGTAGAAATTTCTTCATTAGGGATCTTCCTTTTATTCGAGACAATGTCCTTCATATACTTTGAGTAAGGAGGCAATTTAATAGCATCAGTCAAAGGAATTTGCAAGAATAAAGGCTTCATACACTCACAAAACTTATTATAGAGTTCATCTTCATTTGACTTGTGTTTCTTATCAGGGAAAGTCATAGGTTTTTGGACCCAAGGTTCTCTTTCACTACCATGTTTCTTAGCAATAAAATCTTCTTTGGTGTATTTAGTATTCTTAGTGTGGTTTTCAGGTTCTTCTTTAGCTTTTTCTTCATTAGGAACAACATTTTCTAAATTACCACTTTCAGTTTCAGCATCAGAGATAGATATACTATTAGGATCTATAGTAGGTTCAGAGGGTTCTACAACAGTTTTATGTTTCTTTTTTCCTTTTCTTACGAGTAGAACCACTATTTTCAGCTTGTTGAGAATCCTGCTCAATTCTTTTGGGATGCCCCTCAGGATATAGAGGATCCTGGGTAGCAGCACCACTTCTAGTTCTAATTTCATAAGCATGTTTTTCTTTAGCAGCATTAACTAGCAAGTCATTTTGCACTTTAACGAGTTGATCTATTTGAGTTTGAACCATTTGAAAGTGTTTAACAATCATTTTAGCATCATTAGAGGTTCTTTCCACAATATCTTTCAACTCGACAATAGCTCTAGTGTTTTCCATTAGATGATTTTGCACCCTTTTATTAAAGTTATCTTGCTTAACAATAAAGATATCAAATTCTTCTAAGCATTGATTAGGAGGTTTAGAGTAAGGGATATCACCTTCATTAAAGTGTTGGAGAGAGTGTACCTCAATAGTGGATGAGTAGGGAATAGGCTTACATAATTCTTCTATAGGAGGTAAATTCTTGACATCTACAGCTTTAATTCCCTTCTCCTTAAGACATTTCTTAGCTTCCTTCATCACTTCATCATTTAATTCAATAACTCCCCTCTTCTTTGATGTTGGAATAGGCACGGGAATAGATGGTTCAGGTACAATTACTTCAGGTATAGCTTGTTTAGGAGGAGTCCAATCTTCATAATTATTGCTTATTTTAGCCATTAATTCCTCAGCTTCCTTAGGAGTCCTATTCCTGAAAACACAATTAGCACAACTATCTAGGTATGTCCTAGATTCTTCGGTTAGTCCATTATAAAATATATCAAGAAGCTCATTCTTAGGTAATGGACTTCCAGCCTGTGCATGAATCAAAGCACAAAACCTTGCCCAAGATTCGGGCAATACCTCTTTTTCTCCCTGTTTAAAATCAAAAAGTTCCTGCAAAATAGCATGTTTAGCACTGGGAGGAAAATATTTCTGCAGGAAAGTACTAATCAAGAACTCAAGGCTATCAATAGATCCAAGTGGTAAATTACTAAACCAAGTTTTAGCTTCTCCTTTCAGTGAAAAGGGAAAAATCTTAGCAACAAAGTAAGTACGCATCTTAATATCATCAGAAAACAAGCCACTCATGGTAGAAATTTCATTCATATGTGCTACCGCACTTTCATTCTTAGTCCCACAAAAAGGTTCTTTCTCGACAATAGCTATGTAAGATAGATCGAGAGAGAAATCATAATCTTCATCTGTAATGTTTATGGGAGAAGCAACAAACTTAGCAATAGGAGCTAATTTGGGTCTAATAGTACGCCTCTCAAGGAGACTCTTAGCAGCGCTCCTATCATGGGTGTTCTTACATTCTTTAATAAACTCATCGGTCATCTCAACATAACCATCTTCAATATCATAACTCTCACTAGACTCAGGTGAGCTAACAGGTGTGGTAGTGTCTTCATTAGGAGTTTCGGTATTTCTAGCTATAGTTCTAGCAATCGTAGCATCTAGGAAAGGACCTAATGAACCACTCTTATCAAGCACAGTAGAAGCAGCATCATAAGCATCAGAAGTTTCAGATTCAGCAGTAGTAGCAGTGTGTGTAGCATGTGTATGTGGTGGTGTAAGGAACTTACTCATAACAGACGGTGAATCAAGAGAAACAGAGGTGTTCAGAACCGTACCTCTTCTTGTAGTGGATGGTAAAATAGGAACCTTGCCATCACGAGACTTACCCATGATGGATGGATAGCAGCGAACAATAGAGAATCCAAGTGAACTTGATAAATAAAGCTATGCTCCCCGACAACAGTGCTAGAAAATAGTCTTGATGACCCACAAGTATAGGGGGTGTATCGCAGTATTTTCGAGGGAAGCGAAACCCAATTTATTGATTTGACACAAGGGGAGCCAAAGAATATTTATAAGCCTTAACAACTGAGTTGTCAATTCAGCTGCACCTGGAAAAAATCTTGCTCACAGCAGTTTATCAGTAGCAACAGTTTTGTAGTAGGAATAGTAAAGTAACAGCAGTAGTAAAGCAAAGACAGTAGTAACAAAAGCAGTAAACAATGGGATTCGAGTGTGGTAGGCATAGGGATGGATGGACGGGCGTTGCATGGACAAGACAATTCAAATAGCAATCAGAACATAGGGCAATTGTAGATAAATAAGATAAAGCATCCAAGTACTAGACAATCCTAGGCATGTGTTCCATATATAGTCATACGTGCTCGCAATGAGAACTTGCACAACATCTTTTGTCCTGCCAGCCCGTTTGCAGCGGGGCCTCTAGGGAACTACTGGCAATTAAGGTGCTCCTTTTAATAAGCATTAACACTCCGTGAACACATGTGATCCTCACATCAAAGCCTTTCCCTTCCGGTTATCCCGATTTCTATCACTGCGGGGCCATTGGTTCCGGGCAACAACGTGTGTATACAACTTGCAGATAAGACCAAAAACAATACTATCATAATGAATCAATAACATGTTCAGATCTGAAATCATGGCACTCGGGCCCTAGTGACAAGCATTAAGCACAACAAGTCACAACAAAGTCATAAAGCACTAATAAAAGATACTAGGCACCAAGCCCTAACAATCTGATGCCATTACATGAACGATCTCATCCAATCCCTACCATCCCCATAGCCTAGAGCGGGGGATTACTCACTCATAGATGGGGGAAACATGGATGGTCGATGGAGAAGCGATGGTGATGATGATGGCGATGATCTCCTCCAATTCCCCGTCCCGGCAGGGTGCCAGAATAGAGTTTCTAGTGCTATTTCGTGGAATCTGGTCGTGGTGGTGGAGCGGAACTCCTTCTAGAAAAACGTTGAACCCCCCAAAGTTTTTAGGTCAGAAGGCTCCTTATAGGCGAAGAGAGAGGCCGAGGGGGTGCCTGGGGGGCCCACACCACCCCCTGGCGTGGCCTGGCCTGGCCCGCGCCAGTAGGTGGTGTGGCCACCCCCTGGCTCTTCTCCGTCTCATATTCTAGCTCCTGGAGCCTTCAGGTGAAGTAGGATTTTTGGCATATTTTCCGGGATTTTTCCTGATAGTTGATTGTCTGCACAAAAAGTAGACACCAAGGCAATTCTGCTAAAAACAGCGCCAGTCCGCATTAGTTCTATCCAAATCACACAAGTATAGAGGAGAAACAATAGCAAAAGTGTTCGGGAAAGTAGATACGTTTTGGACGTATCAACCGCCAACGGGGTACCCCTTGCCCGATGATACGGAAGAATCCCCATATCAAAATGACAAGTCAAGCAGACAACGAGCATCTCAGCAATCTTCTTATTTACCATGGGAATATGGTGCTTTTTCTCTCTTTCCTCTTTTCATAATATCTCTTTTTTTTCTTTTTCTCTTTTTTTTCTCAAAATAGGACTCTCTATTTTATAAGAAGAATGCTTCATAGACAGCTCATTATGGTTATGCTGCAGGTTTCCACCATGTGAGCATGGATTAGACTAGTGGCCTCGGTGTTTCTCTAACACATATACATAACTTCATGGACTTACAAGCTCCCCTTTCATTTCACACCGACGACATCCATGTACAAAAGAGCATGATATCAACTAGGTACAAGTACCAAGTGCAATGTTGAAAGCGTTCCCCATGACAGCATGGTTCTGCTAATTCCCAACAAATAAGTGCAAGCATATAAAACATAGAAGACACAATGGTTCAAGTTTATTAAGGGCCAGAAAAGTAAAGTGTGCCATCAAGTTCGTGAGAGCTTTAATCACTAGTTTTCTCATAACAAGTTTAATTCGGAAGGTAAACAAAAGCATGAATATACTTGGAATATCATATGCTAGTAGGTAGGTATGGTGGACTCTTTGGAATAACTTGGTTTAGGGAGTTGGATGCATGAGTGGAACTCATACTTGGTTGTGGAGGCTAGCAAAAGACTCGGAGCGACAAACTAAGAGAGCAATAATGGCCATAATCATGCAGAGCGACAAAACATCATTGAACAAAGAATAAAGTGATACTACAAGTTGAAAACTAAAGGATCATAAAGGCTATGGTGACTTGAGATAGTCATAACATGGTGTGAGCATGCGCCAAGTCAACCCAAATAAAGCATCCAAGGAGAATACCACTATACTATGCTTTAATATGCTAAAACAACGCATGATTCATCCAAGGCACATTAAGAAATCTCAATTGTTTATAACAAGTCATGCTACAGCAAAGAATACTAAGCATAAAGCCAAAACAATATCAAGCATGGCATGAAAGAGCATAGGCCACAGTCAAAAACAAGCTCTTTTACCACATAAGCATGAACTTTCCTACTCTTTTCCAAACCAAACCAAACTATTTGCAAACCAAAGTATGAAAGAGGGGATCCAACCAATTTATTCAGAAAACTAAGAAAACCAAGCAAACGAAAAACCAAAAAAAATGAAAAAGAAGACGCTCCAAGAACAACACAACTGTGCATGAAACAATAAAAATGAAGTGTTTGGAAGAAACTTGGGATTTTTATTGATGAAGAAGGGGATGCCTTGGGCATCCCCAAGCTTTGACGCTTGTACTTCTTGGATATTTCTTGGGGTGACACGCGTGGCATCCCCAAGCTTGAGCTTTAGTCCATCCTTCATCTCATTACTCATTCCTTCCATACACCAGAAATTTTTCCTTCATACAAAACTTCACACGATCTTTATTAGCAACATTAGTGCACTCAAGATAAATAAGTCTTAAGGTTCAGTTATAACACCAAATAAACTTCCATTAGAACACTAGCTACTGAAGCACTTCCCTCAAAAATCTCAGTTCCCCAAAAGACCTAAAAAAGGAACCAACAAGAAGCAAATGCAGAAAATGGCAGAAATCTGTCAAAACAGACCAGCAGGTAAAGACGAATTTTTTCGAAGACCTTCTGTTGCTCAAATCAAAAAGTGTTGAACTAACGAAAGTAAGATAACAACCTGGGGTAGAAGCACAAAACTTCACGCCTCAAAAGACATTCAGAGATTTTACACGAATGTTTATGGTGAAGCATAGAAATCTGTTTCGGGACAGCAACTTTCCCAATCATTACTTCTCTCTCATTAGAGGTTACTCTTGGCACAAAAAGCAAATAAAAAGGATAAGGAGCGGTTATTACAGAGGTAATAACTTCCAAGACTCATCTAAAACTTTTGGTTTATCTCCCAATAAGTACTTTTCTTTAACGCCTTTAAGTTAGGCATAGAAGGAAGAAAAAGAATCAAGTGTTCTCAAATGAAGAAGCATTAAAACCAAATTTCTTGCCCTTACCTCTCTTACTTTTATTCTTAATCTTGGGGAAAATATGATTGTTTAGTGGAGAAGAAAGGTGCATGGTCCCCTTTCGCACATCTATTATTGCTCCAAGGAGTTCTAATAGGGACCTTCCAAGTGTAATTTGTCCTTTTCCTGCACATTCAATAACAAGATAATCAGTAGAAATCATTTTCCCAAGGATCTTTGTAAACACTCCTTCAGCTATTCCAGTAGGTAATATGGTAGCATTATTAGCAAGAGATATTTCTTTTCCTCCTTCAGTAAGCCCCCAAAGATTCAAAGATTCATAAATATCTTTGGGCATAAGACAAAATTCAGACATGATATCATAGCGGGCTTGGAAAGTTTCAGTGTTTATCTCAATATTTACTGTAGGGAGCCACTTTGATGGTTCAGAATTTATTGGAACATAATTATGATTCTCCCTAAGCGTATTATAGCAATCTTTTCATTTAGTAGTGCTAGTCTCAAGAGTGTTCAATCTAGCAAATATTCTTGCGAAAGAAATATCAGTTTAGCTAGGCAAGTTGTAAGTAAGGATCAATTTCTTTATAGCATTAATAGCATCATCCTCATTACATTGGAGGAAATCTCCTCCCACAATAGCATCTAAAGCATATCTATAGCAAAGAGCAATTCCAAGGTAAAAACTGCTAAGGAACAAGCTTTGAGTCATTTTAGGCTCAGTTTTTTCTTGTAGATCAGAGATTGTAGACCAAGCTTCCTTAAAACTTTCCTCAATTCCTTGTTTAAATGTGAAAATAATTTCCTCGGGTGACATAGTGATTGGAGCAAGGCTAGACATAGTGGTAACTTAAGAAAGGAACTAATTTTTTTGTGTTTTTCAAATAAGAAAGCAAACTAGTAAAACTAATTTTTTTGTGTTTTTGATAAAGAAACAAGCAAACAAAGCAAAAAGAAACTAAGCAAAACAAAAATAACAAAGTAAAGAGATTGGTTATGAGGGACTCCACTTGTGAAGATGTCCTTGACTCCCCGGCAACAGCGCCAGAAAAGTGCTTGACGGCTCGGTATTAATGTAGAGCTTGTTGGGAACCCCAAGAAGAAGGTATGATGAGCACAGCAGCAAGTTTCCCTCGTTATGAAACCAAGGTTTAATCGAACCAGCAAGAGCAAGGAAACACCCCAAAGGTGTTGCTAGCTGAGCCTTGGTAGGGCGCACTACCGGTGCTAGTAGCAACGTGGAGACCTGCACAACAAAACCACATAACTTTGTCCCCAACTTGCGATGAGGTTGTCAATCTCACCGGTTTTGCTGAAAATAAAGGATTAAACGTATCAAATGGAAGGAAGTAATATTTTGCAAAAAGTAAACACAAAGCATTAAATAGTTTGTAGATTGTATGTAAAATAAAGGACATGGATCCATAGTTCACTAGAGGTGGCTCTCCTTAAGATAGATAACATGCTGGGTGAACAAATTACAGCGGGGCAATTGACAAACATCAAGAAAGCAATACATGCATATACTAATCATCTTGACTCCTTTGGAACTTGATTGGGCATTACAACATTATACATAGACCGCCATCCAACTGCATCTATGACTAATAATCCACCTTCAGGTTATCATCCGAACCCCCTCCAGTATTAAGTTGCAAGCTGATGACCCACAAGTATAGGGGGTGTATCGCAGTATTTTTGAGGGAAGTGAAACCCAATTTATTGATTCGACACAAGGGGAGCCAAAGAATATTTATAAGCCTTAACAACTGAGTTGTCAATTCAGCTGCACCTGGAAACAATCTTGCTCACAGCAGTTTATCAGTAGCAACAGTTTTGTAGTAGGAATAGCAAAGTAACAACAGTAGCAAAGCAAAGACAGTAGTAACAAAAGCAGTAAACAATGGGATTCGAGTGTGGTAGGCATAGGGATGGATGGACGGGCATTGCATGGACAAGACAATTCATATAGCAATCAGAACATAGGGCAATTGCAGATAAATAAGATAAAGCATCCAAGTACTAGACAATCCTAGGCATGTGTTCCATATAAAGTCATACGTGCTCACAATGAGAACTTGCACAACATCTTTTGTCCTGCCAGCCCATTTGCAGTGGGGCCTCTAGGGAACTACTGGCAATTAAGGTGCTCCTTTTAATAGAGCACCGGAGCAAAGAATTAACACTCCGTGAACACATGTGATCCTCACATCAAAGCCATTCCCTTCCGGTTATCCCGATTTCTGTCACTTCGGGGCCATAGGTTCCGGACAATAACATGTGTATAAAACTTGTAGATAAGACCAAAAACAATACTATCATAATGAATCAATAACATGTTCAGATTTGAAATCATGGCACTCGCGCCCTAGTGACAAGCATTAAGCACAACAAGTCGCAACAAAGTCATAAAGCACTAATAAAAGATACTAGGCACCAAGCCCTAACAATCTGATGACATTACATGAACCATCTCATCCAATCCCTACCATCCCCATAGCCTACAGTGGGGGATTACTCACTCATAGATGGGGAAACATGGATTGTCGATGGAGAAGTGATGGTGATGATCTCCTCCAATTCCCCGTCCCGGCAGGGTGCCAGAACGGAGTTTCTGGTGTTGTTTCGCAGAATCTGGTAGTGGCGGCGGAGCGGAACTCCTTCTAGAAAAACATCGAACCCCCCGAAGTTTTTAGGTCAGAAGGCACCTTATAGGCGAAGAGAGAGGCCGAGGGGGTGCCTGGGGGGCCCACACCACCCCCTAGCGCGGCCTGGCCTGGCCCGTGCCACCAGGTGGTGTGGCCACCCCTGGCTCTTCTCTGTCTCATATTCTGGCTCCTGGAGTCTTCGGGTGAAATAGGATTTTTGGCATATTTTCCGGGATTTTTCCTGATAGTTGGTTTCTGCACAAAAAGTAGACACCAAGGCAATTCTGCTGAAAACAGCATCAGTCCGTATTAGTTGCATCCAAATCACACAAGTATAGAGGAGAAACAATAGCAAAAGTGTTCGGGAAAGTAGATACGTTTTGGACGTATCAACTCCCCCCAAGCTTAGCTTATTGCTTGTCCTCAAGCAATTCAGTTGAAAACTGAGTGCGATAAAAGAACTTTCACGAACACATTTGCTCATAAGATGTAAATATTCTCAGCAATGTGATCAACTACTTAGATAGTTCATAATAAAGAGTATGCAACTGAGTCTACTTAATAGTCATTGCAAGCTATGCAGAGATTCCAACTCAAGAATAATAAGTAGCATGAAGCACAAACATAAGCAACATTGCAATGATCATAGAAAGGTATGATAGAGTGGTATCTCGCTTGCCTTTGATTATGAATATCAAGGCACCTCTGAAGTTCAAGTGATGACTAGAAGTAAAGATATAAAGGATACAAGCATCAAAGTCATAACACAAATAATCAAGTAGTGAACAAACACAAAGAATGACAACTATGCTCTCAAGAGGGTGCTCAGAGAATATGTGGAGACTCGACAAGTAGAATAAAAAGTTTTGAATAATTTGAAAGGCTTCCAAATGCTGAAATTATGGTACTCATTAGCTTTGAGCTCTCATTGCCCCTATCATAAGCATCTTTAAATGGTTAAGGTTAAAGTGACACAACTAAGAGGATATGCTTGACAAGTTATAAATCAAAGTATCATGCCCCTTACTTACGAAGATCGATCCTCATGCTACTCAACTTCAGTCACAAGTAAGCTCTTATCATTGTAAGTATATACGTATCATAGAGAACCGCCAACGGGGCATCCCTTGCACATGACACGGGAGCTATCCCATAATCAAAATAACAAGGCAAGCAGGCAATGAGCATCTCGGCGATCTTTTTATTTACTATGTGCATAGATTTTTATTGAGGATGCTTCATAGAATGCTCATTATGGTTTGCTGCAAGTTTCCACCATGATTAGGCATGGCTTAGGCTAGCGGCCCAAGCGTTTCTCTAACATACATACAAACTCCATGATCTTACAAGTTCCACTTTTATTTCACACCGCTGGGATCCATAAGCAAAATAACATGATATCAACTAGGTACAAAGTACCTATGAAGCGTTGAAAGCGGTACCCATGATACATGGTTCTGCTAACTTCAACTTATAAAGCGCAAGCATATGCGCAACAAAGAAGGACGCAATGGTTCAGGTTTATTAAGTGCAAGAAAATAAAGTGTGCCATCAAGTTCGTGAGAGCTTTACTAACTAACTTTCTCATAACAAGCAAACATTTTATTCGGAAGAAAACAAGGCATATTGAATATGCACGGAGGTAGCAAATGATGCTAATAGGTAGGTATGGTGGACACTTTGGAAATATTTTGTTTAGGGAGTTGGAAACTTGAGTAAAACACTCAGTGGAAATGAATGCTAGCAATAGTAACGGAGCAACAAACGAGAGAGCACTAGCTGTCATTATCATGCTTGCAACAAAACAGGACTACTCATGGCATGAAAGTGATTCAAGATCCTCAAGGCAAAATAATTCATCAAGGCTTAACTGATTATCACAGTCCTGTGCATGCGTGAGCATGTGCCAAGTCAATTCAAATGAAACATTCAGAGGAGGCTACCACAGTGTCATACCAATTTATGAATAGAGCAATGCCAGCAAACATTTATAAGACATGCTACAAACTATTAGCGAGCTGAAGCTAATCATAAGAAAGCAAGAACTACTAAGCATCCAAAGATAACATACACCCTACACGAACAGACTAAGCATGCTCACAGTGATGAGTATATGCACAAAAATGAAAACAAATAGAGTTTGTTACTAGCCTCTTACCACGCCTCAAGTTGTCATTGATCCTCATTATTACTCTTCACTTGTGTGGCTTGAATAATAATTTGAAACCAATATCCATGGAGGACTGCCGAACCCTGTAGCAAACTCGCAAAAACCAAAGAAGAATGACAAATATTTTTGGTGTTTTCAGTTTTTAAATAAGAACCAAAAGAGAAAAACAAGCAAAGCAAAATCTTTTTGGGTTTTCGAATAGTTCAAACAAAGCAAAAAGGGAAAGCAAACCAAGGCAAAAAGAAGAAGCAAACCAAAGAGAAACAACAGATATATTTTTGGTCTTTTTGTGTTTTTAGAAAGCAAAAGCAAAGAAAGAGAACAAAAACTAAAAAGAGAACGAAAAAATGAATATACAAAGTGCCGACGCAACATGATATGGAGATGAGTGCGGTGTCGGTGTACCTCCCCCAAGCTTAGGCTTTTGTCCTAAGTGGGTATCAATCCCAAGCTGGCCAGGATGAAGTGTCACCCTGGTACGACGAAGAGGTCCCCTCATCCTGGTGCGAACTCGAGTATGTCCCTCTGTAATGCGCGGAGTAATCATAGGAGGGCACATCCTCCTGGTGCTGCTCGTGGAAACCCAGCAAGCGAAGCTGCTCGTCCACCTCCTCCTTGGTGCGCGACCATGGTCTCTTATGAACACTAAACAAAGCAGGGTGTGGCAAAAGGATCTCCCTTTCACCCCCGTCAGTGAAAAGCATCCTATATACTAGATTGTTCAAATTAGAGGTAGCAGTGACAAAGTGATGAGTTTTCATGGCAACAAGGTCAAGCCTCTGTGGTGCCAGCATAACATCAAAGGGATTCACTGAAAGACCTAATGCATTGACTATGCACGATGCAATGATGCCCCCATAGATAGGCCCCCTAGCCGCTAGGCGGCGAGCAATGAGCGAGCCAAGATTGTACCAAGTATCATTGTTAAGCGCAGTAGCAAGGAAAGCTAAATGATAGTTGGAGATATTACTTGTGTTCTCCCTACCCAGTACACTAGTAGCAAGATAATATGCAAAGTATCTAAGAGCAGGGAGTTGGATATTTCTTATCTTTCCGCGCTGCGCCACACGGTCATCATCATTGGTCACCCCTCGGTATAGCTCCAACAAATCAGCGGGTCGCCCTTGAATTTTCTTCACGGTCCCTGTCATACGCACACCTACAATACTACAAAATCTCTCCAAGGGCATGGTGAAGGGCATATCATAGATTTTAAAAGAGACAGTAGACTGATAGGGTGTGTTAGTAAACGTGAAGCTCTCAACAAAAGTTTTGGTGAGCATAGCGTATTGTGTGCTCTCATCTTGCATATATGAGGTCAAACCAACCCTCTCAATCAGTAGCAAGAAATCATCAAGAATACCTGCAGCTTGTAAGAAAGTAAAACAAGGAAAAGAGGATGGGTGAGCATCCCCATCATCCCTTTCACTACCAATACGAGTTGCAATGAGATCTTCATGGTATGATGTCCTAGCTTGAGAGGCTGTTCTTGAGGGCCTCGACCTCCTAGGTGCATCACTCTCAAATATCTCTCCAAAAGTATGGTTGTTCATGCTTGGTATTCTGAAATTTAAACACCTATTAAACAAGTGATTGCAAAGTATATATAATGAATGATTCTACTCATAGGAACTTGCAAGAGGCCTAAACATGCATCAAAACTATATCTCTAAGCATCAAACAAGCTTACAAGCCCTCATAACCAGTCACCTACAGCAGCAAAATACTCAACATATAAACCACTAAACACAAATCTACTTGGACAAGGGGAGGAGTCACATACCAGGGAACAAATGCTCCAAATTTCAGCAAGAAAGATGGGCTGAGCAAGGAGATCGAAAAAAATCGAGAGCAAGCACAGCAAGAACGCGATTTTGCACTATGAACTGGAGCTTACTCGGGAGAGAGAAGAAAGTGGCATGTGAGAGAGTTAGTGGGGGGCCAGGGGTGGCCCACACCAGGGCATGGCGCCACCCAAGGCTGGATGCGCCACCATGGGGTGTGCCTGCCTAGTGGGCCCCCCTGGTACCTCCCAGGTACTCCTCTGCCCCTTTTTCACGTAAAAATTTAATAAGAATTTTCTGGAATTTTTTGAGACACTATTTTTGGGCAATTTTCAGAAATAGAAGAATGATTTTTCTGGCAGACAGATTTTTTTCTTTTGGAAACAGATGCAAGGAAAAAACAAGGCTAGAACTACAGAAGTTCTAACATGCAAGCAACTAACAACAAAAATAAAACTAAACGAAACCAAAAACTAAAATGCAAAGGATAGAAATAAACGGAGATAATCATAATGAAAACATTGTTTTGTTCAATGGAATCCTTTTGTTAACAAGGTTGATCAAGTCTTGCTACCAAAACAATTGCATATGAGACAAAACTTTGTACTCCACTAATGATTATGTTACCTCAACCTTGATAGCAATGGTCCCAATCATAATAGTTTTAAATTTTTCTCTTGGTATGGGACAATATATTTCTCCAACTTGAATGCCTTCAACATGTTCAGTTGAATTCAAGCCATAAGTCCTTTCAATCTTTTTGGGGAAATAGACAGTATGTTCCTTGTCATTAACATTGAAGGTCACCTTTCCTTGATTACAATTAATAACAGCTCCTGCAGTATTAAGAAAATGTCTCCCAAGAATAATAGACATATTATCATCTTCAAGCATTTCAAGCACAACAAAATCAGTTAATATCAAGCAATTATGAGCCACTTGAACAAGTACATCCTCACATATACCCACAGGAATAGTGGTAGATTTATCAGCCATTTGCAAAGATATATCAGTTGGTATTAATTTTTCAAGTTGAAGCCTCTTATAGAGAGAGAAAGGCATAACACTAACTCCAGCTCCCAAATCACACAAAGCAGTTCTAACATAACTGTTCTTAATAAAGCAAGGGATAGTTGGAATCCCTGGGTCTCCAAGTTTCTTAGGAACCTTACCATTGAAGGAATAATTAGCAAGAAAAGTAGAAATTTCTTCATTAGGGATCTTCCTTTTATTCGAGACAATGTCCTTCATATACTTTGAGTAAGGAGGCAATTTAATAGCATCAGTCAAAGGAATTTGCAAGAATAAAGGCTTCATCCACTCACAAAACTTATTATAGTGTTCATCTTCCTTTGACTTGTGTTTCTTATCAAGGAAAGGCATAGGTTTTTGGACCCAAGGCTCTCTTTCACTACCATGTTTCTTAGCAATAAAATCTTCTTTAGTGTATTTAGTAGTCTTAGTGTGGTTTTCAGGTTCTTCTTCAACTTTTTCTTCATTAGGAACTTCATTTTCTTCATTACCACTTACAGTTTTAGCATCAGAGATAGATATATTATTAGGATCTATAGCAGGTTCAGAGGGTTCTACAACAGATTTATGTTTCTTTTTCCTTTTCTTACGAGTAGAACCACTATTTTCAGCTTGTTGAGAATCCTGCTCAATTCTTTTGGGATGCCCCTCAGGATATTGAGGATCCTGGGTAGCAGCACCACTTCTAGTTCTAATTTCATAAGCATGTTTTTCTTCAGCAGCATTAACTAGCAAGTCGTTTTGCACTTTAACGAGTTGATCTATTTGAGTTTGAACCATTTGAAAGTGTTTAACAATCATTTTAACATCATTAGAGGTTCTTTCCACAATATCTTTCAACTCAAAAAATAGCTCTAGTGTTTTCCATTATATGATTTTGCACCCTTTTATTAAAGTTATCTTGCTTAACAATGAAGATATCAAATTCTTCTAAGCATTGATTAGGAGGTTTAGAGTAAGGGATATCACCTTCATCAAAGTGTTGGAGAGAATGTACCTCAATAGTGGATGAGTAGGGAATAGGCTTACATAATTCTTCTATAGGAGGTAAATTCTTGACATCTACAGCTTTAATTCCCTTCTCCTTAAGACATTTCTTAGCTTCCTCATCACTTCATCATTTAATTCAATAACTCCCCTCTTCTTTGACGTTGGAATAGGCAGGGGAATAGATGGTTCAGGTACAATTACTTTAGGTATAGCTTGTTTAGCAGGAGTCCAATCTTCATAATTCTTGCTTATTTAGCCATTATTTCCTCAGCTTCCTTAGAAGTCCTATTCCTGAAAACACAATCAGCACAACTATCTAGGTATGTCCTAGATTCTTCGGTTAGTCCATTATAAAATATATCAAGAAGCTCATTCTTAGGTAATGGACTTCCAGCCTGTGCATGAATCAAAGCACAAAACCTTGCCCAAGATTCGGGCAATACCTCTTTTTCTCCCTGTTTAAAATCAAAAAGTTCCTGCAAAATAGCATGTCTAGCACTAGGAGGAAAATATTTCTGCAGGTAAGTACTAATCAAGCACTCAGGGCTGTCAATAGATCCAGGAGGTAAATTACTAAACCAAGTTTTAGCTTCTCCTTTCAGTGAAAAGGGGAAAATCTTAGCAACAAAGTAAGTGCGCATCTTAATATCATCAGAAAACAAGCCACTCATGGTAGAAAGTTCATTCATATGTGCTACCGCACTTTCATTCTTAGTCCCACAAAAAGGTTCTTTCTCGACAATAGCTATGTAAGATAGATCAAGAGAGAAATCATAATCTTCATCTATAATGTTTATGGGAGAAGCAGCAAACTTAGCAGCAGGATATAATTTGGGTCTAATAGTACGCCTCTCAAGGAGACTCTTAGCAGCGCTCCTATCATGGGTGTTCTTACATTCTTTAATAAACTCATCGGTCATCTCAACATAACCATCTTCAATATCATAACTCTCACTAGACTCAGGTGAGCTAACAGGTGTGGTAGTGTCTTCATTAGGAGTTTCGGTATTTCCAGCTATAGTTCTAGCAATCGTAGCATCTAGGAAAGGACCTATTGAACCACTCTTATCAAGCACAGTAGAAGCAGCATCATAAGCATCAGAAGTTTCAGATTCAGCAGTAGTAGCAGTGTGTGTAGCATGTGTATGTTGTGGTGTAAGGAGCTTACTTATAATAGATGGTGAATCAAGAGCAACAGAGGTGTTCAGAACCGTACCTCTTCTTGTAGTGGATGATAAAATAGGAACCTTGCCATCACGAGACTTACCCATGATGGATGGATAGCAGCGAACAATAGAGAATCCAAGTGAACTTGATAAATAAAGCTATGCTCCCGGGCAACGGTGCCAGAAAATAGTCTTGATGACCCACAAGTATAGGGGGTGTATCGCAGTATTTTCGAGGGAAGCGAAACTCAATTTATTGATTCGACACAAGGGGAGCCAAAGAATATTTATAAGCCTTAACAACTGAGTTGTCAATTCAGCTGCACTTGGAAACAATCTTGCTCACAACAGTTTATCAATAGCAACAGTTTTGTAGTAGGAATAGCAAAGTAAGAGCAGTAGCAAAGCAAAGACAGTAGTAACAAAAGCAGTAAACAATGGGATTCGAGTGCGATAGGCATAGGGATGGATGGACGGGCGTTGCATGGACAAGACAATTCACATAGCAATCAGAACATAGGGCAATTGCAGATAAATAAGATAAAGCATCCAAGTACTAGACAATCCTAGGCATGTGTTCCATATATAGTCATACGTGCTCGCAATGAAAACTTGCACAACATCTTTTGTCCTGCCAGCCCGTTTGCAGTGGGGCCTCTAGGGAACTACTGGCAATTAAGGTGCTCCTTTTAAAAGAGCACTGGAGCAAAGCATTAACACTCCGTGAACACATGTGATCCTCACATAAAAGCTATTCCCTTCCGGTTATCCTGATTTCTGTCACTTCGGGGCCATAGGTTCCGGACAATAACATGTGTATACAACTTGTACATAAGACCAGAAACAATACTATCATAATGAATCAATAACATGTTCAGATCTGAAATCATGGCACTCGGGCCCTAGTGACAAGCATTAAGCACAACAAGTCGCAACAAAGTCATAAAGCACTAATAAAAGATACTAGGCACCAAGCCCTAACAATCTGATGCCATTACATGAACGATCTCATCCAATCCCTACCATCCCCATAGCCTACAGTGGGGGATTACTCACTCATAGATGGGGAAACATGGATTGTTGATGGAGAAGCGATGGTGATGATGATGGCGATGATCTCCTCCAATTCCCCGTCCCGGCAGGGTGCCAGAACGGAGTTTCTGGTGTTGTTTCGTGGAATCTGGTGGTGGCGGTGGAGCAGAACTCCTTCTAGAAAAACGTCGAACCCCCCGAAGTTTTTAGGTCAGAAGGCTCCTTATAGGCGAAGGGAGAGGCCGAGGGGGTGCTTGGGGGGCCCACACCACCCCTGGCGCGGCCTGGCCTGGCCCGCGCCACCAGGTGGTGTGGCCACCCCTGGCTCTTCTCCGTCTCGTATTCTGGCTCCTGGAATCTTCGGTGAAATAGGATTTTTGGCATATTTTCCAGGATTTTTCCTGATAGTTGGTTTTCTGCACGAAAAGTAGACACCAAGGCAATTCTGCTGAAAATAGCGTCATTCTGCATTAGTTGCATCCAAATCACACAAGTATAGAGGAGAAACAATAGCAAAAGTGTTCGGGAAAGTAGATACGTTTTGGACGTATCACAAGCAACAGATTATTGCTTTATGAATTGCGTGTAAAGTAAACAATACGATTGTTCTATGAACAAACGATTGTTGTTTTCTCCCTTGTAGCAACAACACATCTTGTACCTTAGAGATTTCTGTCACTTCCCTAGATTACCAGAGGCATGAACCCACTATCGAGCATAAATACTAACTCTTGGAGTTGCTAGCATCTACTTGGCCAAGATAGCTACTAACAACGAAAAGCATGCAAGATCACAAATAACAAAGACATGATAGAATAATCAATCTGAAATAGCATCTCAATATCCATCGGATCCCCGCAAACACAACATGCAGAATTACAAATAGATGATCTTGATCATGAACGGAGCTCACAAGATCTAAACATGAAAGCACAAAGGAGGAGAACCAGCCATCTAGCTACTACATGGATCCGTAGTCCAAAGATGAACTACTCACGCATCACACCGGAGGCTTGCATGATGATGAAGAAGGCCTCCAGGGTGAATTCCCCTCTTCGGTAGGGTGCTGGGAAGAGCTTCAGATCCATCCCGATCTAGGGATGGAGATGACGGAGGCTACAGACTCTTTCATGGATTTTTGATCGGGTACTTAGGGTTTTCGTCCCGAGGGCAATATATAGGCGGAAGGAGAGGCCGGGGGGGTGCCTGGGCTGGCCACACCACCCCCTGGCGCAGCCAGGCCTGGCCCGCGCGGCCAGGTGGTGTGGTGGCCCCTGGCTCCTCTCCGTCTCGTATTCTAGCATCTGATGACTTCCAGAAAAATAGGCACTTTGGCTTTCGTCCCGTCCAATTCCGAGAATATTCATTTTCCGACTTTCCGAGAACCAAAAATAGCAGAAAACAGGTAGCTAGCACTGTGGCTCTTGTTAATAGGTTAGTCCAAGAAATCATATGAAAAGTACTCCAAAGTGTGGACAAAACACAAGAATGTGTATAAAACCAAGCATGGAACATCAAAAATTATAGATACATTTGCAATGTATCACCTGGCCGCATGGCCAGGTGGTGTGGCGGCCCTCTGGCCCCTCTCTGTCTCATATTCTAGCTCCGTGTCCCCCTCGGTGAAAAACTGACTTTGGCTTTTGTCCCGTCCAATTCCGAGAATATTCATTTTCTAACTTTCCTGGAACCAAAAATAGCAGAAAATAGGCAGCTGGCACTGTGGCATCTTGTCAATAGGTAAGTCCAAGAAAGTGTATAAAATACTCCAAAGTGTGGGCAAAACACAATAAAGTAGATAAAAACCAAGCATGGAACATCAAAAATTATGGATACGTTAGCAACGTATCAGCAACATGATCAGTATGAATGGTAACTTTTGAGTCAACAATATAAGGTCTAAACTTATCACAAGCAAAGACAACGGCTAAGAATTCTTTTTCAGTAGTAGCATAATTCTTTTGAGCAGCGTCAAGAGTCTTACTAGCATAATGGATAACATTTAACTTTTTATCTATTCGTTGCCCAAGGACAACGCCTACAGCAAAATCACTAGTGTCACACATTATTTCAAAGGGTAAGCGTCAATTAGTTGGTTGAACAATAGGAGCAGTAGTTAAAGCCTTCTTTAGAGTTTCAAAAGCTTCCTTACAATCATCATCAAAAACAAAGGGTACATCCTTTTGAAGAAGATTAGTGAGGGGTTTTGATATCTTAGAGAAATCTTTAATAAACCTTATATAGAAACCATCATGACCAAGGATACTACGAATACCTTGGACGTCTCTTGGACAGGGCATTTTCTCAATTGCCTCAACTTTAGCTCTATCAACTTCTATGCCCCTTTCAGAAATCTTATGTCCAAGGGCAATCCCTTCATTCACCATGAAGTTGCATTTCTCCCAATTAAGAACTAGATTAGTTTCTTCACATCTCTGCAAAACTTTATCAAGGTTGTGCATACAATTATCAAAAGAAGTTGCATAGACGGAAAATTCATCCATGAACACTTCCACAATTTCCTCACAAAAACCATGAAAGATAGCAGACATGCATCTTTGAAAAGTGGCAGGAGCATTACACAAACCAAAAGGCATACGTCTATAAGCATATGTTCCATAAGGGCATGTAAAAGTAGTTTTTTCTTGATCTTGTTGTTTAACAGCAATTTGAGAGAAACAAGAGTATCCATCAAGAAAACAAAAATGGGTCTTTTTAGACAACCTTTCTAACATTTGATCAATAAAAGGTAGTGGGTAATGATCTTTCTTAGTAACTTTGTTAACTTTTCTGAAATCAATGCACATCCTATAACCTACTACTATTCTTTGGGGAATAAGCTCATCATTATCATTAGGCACAATGGTAATTCCCCCTTTTTTAGGGACACAACGGTATAACCCATTCACTATCAGCAATAGGGTAAACAATACCAGCATCAAGGAGTTTTAATACCTTGTTTCTTACCACTTCCTTCATCTTAGGATTTATACAACGTTGGTGCTCTACCATTGGCTTTGCATCTGGTTCTATATTGATAGCATGCTGACATATAGTAGGAGAAATCCCCTTTAAATCATCTAGAGTATAGCCCATAGCCCCTCGATGTTTCTTCAATACCTCCAATAATCTTTCCTCTTCCTTCCCTACAAGTTTATAACTAATAATAACAGGATATATTTTGTTATCATCAATGTAAGCATACTTAAGATCTTCAGGTAAAGGTTTTATATCGAAGACCGGATCCTTTTTAGGTGGCAACATGGTACCCAAATCTTCCACATGCAAGTTATGCTTAAGCATCTTAGGTTGACGATGGAGAATCTCGTCAATCTCATTTCTTTCTTCCATGAAGATTTCACTTTCGTGGTCTTCCATAAATTGCTGCAAAGCATTGTTAGGAGCAAGGGAAATAGAAGCAAGTTGTTCAACTCTAAAATCCTCATTATGGGTTTCATTTTCACAAGGTTCTTTAGTAAATTTCGAAAAATTAAACTCATAAGATTTCCCATCAAATTTAGTTAAATTTTTCTCCCTTTTCTAGTCAATAATGGCTCCACAAGTACTCAAGAAAGGTCTACCAAAAATGATAGGATAGGTTTTACTAGCAGCTGAACCAAGTACTAGAAAATCAGCAGGATATTTAATCTTACCACAAAGAACTTCCACATCCGGTACAATACCAATTGGAGATATAGTCTCTCTATTAGCAAGGTGAATAACCACATCAATCTCTTCTAGTTTGCAAGGACTGATTTCATGCATAATTTCTTTGTAAAGCTCGTAAGGAATAACACTTAAACTTGCACCAATATCACATAAACCGTAATAGCAATGATCACCAATTCTAAAAGAAAGCACAGGGACACTAGCCTTTTTAGTTCTATTGGGATGTGAGACAATATTAGAAGCATCCTCACAGAAGACAATATGTCCATCTTCTATGCTTTTAGTGACAAGGTCTTTCACAATTGCTACAGCAGGTTCAATGTTTATTTGTTCATCAGGTTTTACAGTTCTCTTTGTACTTTTATTGATTACACTAGTTATCATCGGATGTTCCTTTACCTTATCCAGGAAGGGTATTTTCTTGATATAAGGTTCAGGTAATATGTGATCGATAGTGCAAAATTCAGAGCCTCTATCAGGGACATACTCAACAATATCTTTATATGGTGCATGATACTTGCTCCATTCCTTTTTTGGAATTTCAATATAGGAGGCAAAAGCCTTAAAACAATTTGCAATAACTTGAGAATCAAGCCATAAGCATTACTAATATTATGAAAGTCATCAGTTCCCATAAAAGATTCAATACATTCATAATCATAATTTATACCTGACTTTCTTCCTTTGTCATTCTCCCATGCTTCAGCATTGTCTTGAATACAGTCTAGAAGATCCCATTTAGCTTCTTCTTCCATGCGAGTGAATGATCCAGCACAAGAGGCATCCGAGAAATCCTTATCATGAAGAGAAAGCCTTGCATAAAAGTTATTGATAATAATATTGTGAGGGAGCTCATGAATAGGACATTTGAGCATTAGTAACTTCAATTTCCCCCAAGCTTGAGTTGTACTCTCTCCATCCGATAAACCATCATTCTCAGCAGGTGGTGGTTCATCTACTACCTTAGCAGTGGTAGTAGCATTACGAAATAAGAAACTCAGTGAATTATCCATATTGAAAATAAAGCAACTAACAGAAGTAAACAATACTCACAGTAGAAGTTTCCTTTACCAGTTCCACTCTCCAATAGCGCTTCACTCCCCGGCAACGGCGCTAGAAAATAGTCTTGATGACCCACAAGTATAGGGGGTGTATCGCAGTATTTTCGATAAGTAAGAGTGTCGAACCCAACGAGGAGCGGAAGGTGTTGGTGAATGGCTTGGAACAGGAATTCTCTGTAAATACTTAACAAAAAGATTTTTAGGCGGTTTTGATAATGCAGGTAAATAAAGTACGAGTAAATAAAAGACAATAAGAATAAATGCAGCAAGTGGCCCAATCCTTTCTTTAGCAAAGGACAAGCCAGTTGTATTACTTAGGATGACCAAACGTTCTCAAGGACACATGGGAATATCGTCAAGTGTTTTCGCTTCATATAGTTGATTAATCTTCTTTAGTTTGCTAAGTGTTGTGTGGGTGAACCTTGCTAATGTACCGACCTTCCTAGGACTAATACATACTTGTGATTATACCCCTTGCAAGAATCCGCAAGTACAAGAAAGTAATTAAGGTAGAAACCTAAACACAACTTTAAACTCTAAGACCCTGACGTCCCTTGTGCAAAGCTTTCCTAACGGGGGTTCAGGTTTATGTCACTCCGACAACCCCTACTATTAGTAGCCAAATACACAATGCATTCCCCTAGGCCCATATAGAAGAAATACACCACAACTTAAATATCAAACTATTGAATCTTTCTCAACACAATTCCACTACTAACAACATGACTTCTCCCATGTCCTCAAGAACAAAACAAACTACTCACAATACATCATATGGATCATGATCAGAGATGAAATAATCATGTGTAACAATCTGAACATAAACGATAATTCAATGGTTCACTCAATAGCATCAACTACAAGGAGTAATCAACACCGGGAAAGTTTCCCCTAAGAACTATGCAAGATTCAACCCAATTGTTACAGCGGTATGAAGTTGTGATGATGGTGCTGGTGGAGATAATGGTGGTGATGATGATAATGATCTCGATGAAGTACAACTTGATGGTGGTGTTGATGGCGACGATCTCCCCTCTCCGGGAAGGAATTCCCCTGGCAGAATTCTGTCTGCCGGAGAGATCTTTCTATCTCTATAGTTTTCCGCCCCGCAGAGGTGGCATAATCTTTCTGTGGTCGCTCCCCGAGTCTTAGGGTTTCGGGAGGATAATATACGCCAGAGGGGAGAGCCTGGAGTGGGCCAGGGTGGCCACACCACCTACTGGCGTGGCCTAGGGCTGCCCGCACCAGGGGATGGTGTGGGCCCCCTGTGGCCCATCTCCACTTCCCCTTCTGGCAATATTCGTCTTCTGGAAAAAATAGAATTTTCCATGTATTTTCCCGAATTTTCTGATCTTCGCGAATTTTGCCTCCAAACAGCACCTTTTCCATCAGAATCCTGACTGCCGCGGTCCATGATCCAAAAGTCATCAACCATGCAAAAAAAGATGAAATAACATAAGTATCATCTCTTAATATGAAATATATCAATGAATACAGTAAATTATGATATAGAATAGTGATGCAAAATGGACATATCACAAGCCAACTATACGGCGGGGACACATTGTTCCAGCCATATAGTTCTGCACGTATAGTTGCGTCCGACCACAAAAACGCCACGAGAGGTACCTCCAACCCCAAAAATTCAATCCTTCTTCTCTCTTATACCTCCAAACTCTCTCAAAACCTCAAGAGATCTTCATCTCTACTCAATTTCATTCGATTTCCTCGCACACAAGTGATCTACGGTATGTTTTTCCTCGATCTTCGATCTTCGATCCTTCTTCTCTCTAATTACTTTTTGTAAATTCATCTTCGATCTATTGTCATTATCAATCTAGGGTGAGACCTACTATGAACTAATTGCCATGATTCTCTTGCCTAGATTATTATTTTGAGGAGATTGTCTAATGTGCTATGATGAGGAATATGTTATACTTATTGTTGTTGGATCAAAAAAAATTGTCTTTCTTTATTGTTTTAGATGATGAACACAAGGAGCCAAACTCGTGCTCGTGCCGCCACTAGCGCTTCTCCGGATGTCACTCAAGAACGCATGGGGATACGGTTCAGGAATGATCTCCAATGTGATTGCTTCAACAAGATCAAGAACCGAGAAGTGAAGGCCACCAAGTGGGCTTGCCCCATTATATTGAACCAACTCAGTATTTCTAATGACTTCAATTTACTTTGCAATAGAGCTAGCCTGCAAAACTTTGTGTACAATGATGTGCCTACTTATCGCCGATTAACTATTGAATTTCTAAGTTCATTACAAAGCACCGTTAAACTATGGCAAGGAGAGGACACAATTTCTTTCCGACTTATGAACAACAACTACACTTTAACACTATATGAATGGTGCACATGTTTTAATTTCCCAAACAATGATGTTAATGCCATACGCGTATCCTTTACTGGCTTAGACCCTTCCCCTGCACAATATTATAATGGAATGAGTTTCACTACTAGAGTAAGCAAGGGGAAGAATATTTAAGATCCTGCAATTCGCTATTTGTTCTATGTTATTGCTAACACCTTGCAGGCAAGAAATGAGTTCACCAGACTCAATGGGGAGGACATCTTAGTCCTTGCAAAATCTACTTACACCAACTGTGACTTGTCACTCAACTTGGGCGCAATCCTTGTGCGCTACCTAGAGCACCAATCCTCCCAAAGCCAAGGACCAATCATAGGTGGAGGCGTCATGATCGTGCTTGCCACAGCCCTAGGCATCGACCTAGGTGAGTTGCAACCTGTGCTAGGTGAGCGACGTGTTGGTTTCTCTACATTAAAGGCTTGTGAATGCTCACTAGGAGAGGTGGTGTTTATTACCTACATATTGCTGGAGCTGGGTGATACATCCAAAATGTATCTACTTTCCCGAACACTTTTGCTATTGTTTCTTCTCTAATTTGTGTGATTTGGATACAACTAATGCAGACTAACGATGTTTTCAGTAGAATTGCTTTGGTGTCTGGTTTTTGTGCAGGAAATCAACTTTTAGGAAAAATCCCGGATAATATCGCAAAACTCCTATTTTACCAGAAGACTCATGGAGCTAGAAGACGAGACGGAGAAGGGCCTCGAGGGGCCCACACCACCTGGTGGCGTGGGCTAGGCCAGGCCGCACCAGGGGGTGGTGTGGTCGCCTCGGTCTCCGCCTCGACCTCTCCTTTTGCCTACATAAGCCCTCTGACCTAAAAACAAAGGGGGGTTTGACGTTTTTCCAGATAGAGTTCCGCTGCACCGCCACCACCAGAAACCGCGATGCAGAACCAGAAACTTCGTTCTGGCACCCTGCCGGGACGGGGAATTGGAGGAGATCATCGCCATCATCATCACCAATGCTTCTCCATTAACCATCCATGATTCTGATACGTTTCTAGCGTATCTTTAATTTATGATGTTCCATGCTTGTTTTATATCTACTTTCTTATGTTTTGTCCATACTTTGGAGTATTGTTATACACTTTCTTGGACTAACCTATTAACAAGATGCCATAGTGCCAGCTGCCTGTTTTCTACTATTTTTGGTTCCAGGAAATTCACAAAATGAATATTCTCGGAATTGGACGGGACAAAAGCCAAACTCAATATTTCACCGAGGGGAACACGGAGCTAGAATACGAGATGGAGAGGGGCCAGGGGCCGGCCACACCACCTGGCCACGCAGCAAGGCCAGGCCCGCGCCAGGGGTGGTGTGGCCTCCTAGGCACCCACTCGGCCTCCCCTTTCGCCTATAAGATGCCTCCGATACAGAAACCCTAAGTACCCGATCAAAATTCCATGAAAGAGTCTGTAGCCACCGTCATCTCCATCCCTAGATCAGGAGGGATCTGAAGCTCTTCCCGGCACCCTGCCGGAGGGGATAATTCACCATGGAGGCCTTCTTCATCACCATTCCTGCCTCCGGTGTGATGCGTGAGTAGTTCATCCCTAGACTACGGGTCCATGTAGTAGCTAGATGGTTGGTTCTTCTCCTTTGTGCTATCATGTTTAGATCTTGCGAGCTCCATTCATGATCAAGATCATCTATTTGTAATCATACATGTTGTGTTTGCGGGGATCCGATGGATATTGAGATGCTATTTTAGATTGATTATTGATTCTATCATGACTGTTATTTGTGATCTTGCATGCTCTCTGTTGTTAGTAGCTATCTTGGCTAAGTAGA
Organism: Avena eriantha; assembly: GCA_910589775.1. NCBI lineage: Eukaryota > Viridiplantae > Streptophyta > Magnoliopsida > Poales > Poaceae > Avena > Avena eriantha. The sequence continues at coordinate 154,378,465 of OU342742.1, read as the reverse complement.
TGCTAGCAACTCCAAGAGTTAGTATTTATGCTCGATAGTGGGTTCATGCCTCTAGTAATCTGGGGAAGTGACAGAAATCTCTAAGGTACTAGATGTGATGTTGCTACTAGGGAGAAAACATCAATCCTTTGTTCATAGAACAATCATATTGTTTACTTTACACACAATGCTTAATGCAATTATCTGTTGCTTGCAACTTAATACTGGAGGGGTTCGGATGATAACCTGAAGTTGGATTACGGTCTATGTATAATGTTGTAATGCCCAATCAAATCGCATAGGAGTCAAGATGATTAGTATATGCATGTATGCTTTCTCGATGTTTGTCAATTGCCCCACTGTAATTTGTTCACCCAACATGTCATCTATATTAAGGAGAATCACCACTAGTGAACTATGGACCCCGGTCCTTTCTTTACCATCAATCTACAACTATTTATTGTTTTCTGTTTACTTTCTACAAGCTATTACTATCTTCTACACAATACGTTTAATCCTTTGTTTTCAGCAAAACCGGTGAGATTGACAACCTCACTGTAAGTTGGGGGCAAAGTTTTGTGGTTGTGTTGTGCAGGATTCCAAGTTGGAAACAACACCTTGGAGGTGTTTCCTTGCTCCTACTGGTTCGATAACCTTGGTTTCATAACTGAGGGAAAACTTGCTACTGTGCTCATCATACCTTCCTCTTGGGGTTCCCCAACGAGCTCGATATATTTTGGGCCATCAAGCTAATTTTCTGGGGCCCTTGCTGGGGAGTCAAGGACATCTTCACAAGGGGAGTCCCTCATAACCAATCTCTTTACTTTGTTATTTTTGTTTTGCTTAGTTTATTTTTGCTTTGTTTGCTTGTTTCTTTATCAAAAACACAAAAAAATAGTTGTACTAGTTTGCTTTCTTTATTAAAAACACACAAAAATGACTACTCTTGAAAACACTAAGTTGTGTGACTTCACTAGCACCAACAACAATGATTTCATGTGCACACCTATTGCTCCACCTGTTCCTGAAGCTACTTTCTTTGTAATTAAACCTGCTTTACTCAATCTTGTTATGCGAGAACAATTTTCTGGTATTGGTACTGAAGATGCTACTACTCATCTTAATAACTTTGTTGAACTTTGTGAGATGCAAAAGCATAGGGATATAGATGGAGATATTATTAAGCTTAAATTGTTTCCTTTCTCTTCGAGTGGAAAAGCTAAAGAATGGTTGCAATCCCTAACTAGAAATAGTATTGATTCTTGGACTAAATGCAAAGATGCTTTCATTGGAAAATACTATCCTCCTGCTAAGATTATATCTATGAGAAGTGAAATAGTGAAATTTAAACAATCTGATAATGAACATGTTGCTCAAGCTTGGGAAAGAATGAAATCTTTGGTAAAGAATTGTCCCACTCATGGACTGACTACTTGGAAGATTATCCAAACCTTTTACGCACGATTGAATTATTCTTCAAGAAATCTACTGGATTCTGTTGTTGGAGGTACCTTTATGACCATTACTTTGGGTGCTACAACAAAGCTTCTGGATAATATGATGGTTAACTATTGTGAATGGCACATTGAGAGAGCTCCACAAGGTTAGAAGGTAAATTATGTTGAAGAGGCCTCTTCCTCTAGTGATAAAATTGATGTTATTATGTCTATGCTTGTTAATGGGAAAGCTCATATTGATCCAAATCATGTTCCCTTAGCCTCCTTGGTTGCTCAAGAAGGGCAAGTTGATATGAACTTTATAAGAAATAATAATTTTAGCAGCAATGCCTACAGGAATAATTTTGGTAATAATAACTATAGGCCATATCCTCCCAATAATGGTAATTCTTATGGAAATTCCTACAACAATAATACGAGTGCACCCTCTAAACTTGAAGTTATGCTTAAAGATTTTATTAGTAAACAAGCTGCTTTCAGTAAAACTATTGAGGAAAAACTCTCTAATGCTGAAAGAAATATAGCATCATTGGCTGAAGCACAATCTTCTTTTTATAAAATGGCTGCTAAACCTAAAACTATTGAGAATCCTTTTGCTGCTACTAATGCCATACAAGTTAGAATTGATGAAAATGTTAGACTATTAGCTGAATTGCATGCTAAGTGGGAAAGAGAAGATGAAATTGCAAGAAAAAATAGCATTTCTACTATCACTACCACTAATGTTGAAGCTAGTAAACCTAATGGAACCGTTGCTAACAAAAATGCTGAAATTCTTTGGAATATGGGAAACAATATCTCTACTACTTTAGATAATAATTATGATTTTGATCTCAAAGCCTTATGTGATCATGATAGTAGTGTTTCTATTATGCCTAGAAAGATTTATGAAATGCTTGATTTGCCACGATTGGAAGATTGTTATTTAAATGTCCCACTTGATGATAATGCTAAAAAGATACTCATGGGGAGTGTTAATGATGTTCTTATTATGGTTAACAATGTCTATGTCCCCGTTGATTTCTATGTTTTGGATGTTGAATGCAATGCTTCTTGTCATATTACTTTGGGAAGACCTTTTCTTAGAACTGTTGGTGCCATTATTGATATGAAAGAAGGCACCATTAAATATCAACTCCCACTCAAGAAAGGTATAGAACACTTCCCTAAGAAGAGAGAGAAAATCCATTTTTACTCTCCTATTAAAACAAAATTTGGTCTTAATGCTTCTTCATTTGAGAATACTTGATTCTTTTCTTGCTTCTTATGCCTAACTTAAAGGCATTAAAGAAAAGTACTTATTGGAAGATAACCCAAAAGTTTTAGATGAGTCTTGGAAGTTATTACCTCTGTAATAACCGCTCCTTATCCTTTTTGTTTTCTTTCTGTGCCAAGAGTAACCTCTAATGAGAGAGAAGTAATGCTTGGAAAAGTTGCTGTCCCGAAACAGATTTTTGTGCTTCGCTGTAAAAATTCGTGTAAAATACCTATATGTCGGTTTGAGCTATAATTTTTTGTGCTTCTGCCACAGGTTATTATCCAACTTTCGTTAGTTCAACACTTTTAGATTTGAGCAACAGAAGGTTTTCGAAAAAATTGGTTTTTACCTGATGGTCTGTTTTGACAGATTTTTGCCATTATTTGCATTTGCTTCTTGTTGATTCCTTTTTGAGTTCTTTTTGGGGAATTGAGCTTTTTGAGAGAAGTGCTACAATAGATTTTGTTTTAATGGAAGTTTTATTGGTGTTGAAACTGAAACTAAAGACTTATTATCTTGAGTACACTAATGTTGCTAATAAAGATTGTGTGAAGTTTTGTATGAAGGAAAAATTTCAGGTGTAAGGAAAGAGTGATGTAATGAGATGAAGAATGGACTAAAGCTCAAGCTTGGGTATGCCGCCCGTGTCACCCCAAGAAATATCCAAGAAGTACAAGCGTCAAAGCTTGGGGATGCCCAAGGCATCCCCTCCTTCATCAATAAAAATCTCAGGTTCTTCTAAACACTTCATTTTTATTGTTTCATGCAAAATTGTGTTGTTCTTGGAGCGTCTTTGTTTTTGGTTTTCGTTTTCTTGGTTTGCTTAGTTTGATTAAACAAATTGGTTGGACCCCCTCATTTATGCATTAGTTTTCAAATAGGTTGGTTTGGATTGGAAAAGAGTAGGAAAAATTCATGCTTAATTGGTAAAAAGGAGCTTCTTTTTGACTATGGCCTATGCTTTGTAATGTCATGCTTGATATTGTTTTAGCTTTATGCGTAGTGATTTTTGCTGTAGCATGACATGTTATAAACAATTGAGATTGCTTAATGTGCCTTGAAAGAATCATGCTTTGTTTTAGCATATTAAAGCATAGTATTATGGTATTCTCCTTTGATGCTTTATTTCGTTGACTTGGCGCATGTTCACACCATGTTATGACTATCCCAACTCACCATAGCCTTGATGTGTTGGGTCCGCAGCATAGAAAACAAAAAATTTCCTACGGTGTGAACTACACGCCAAGATCTATCTACTAGGTACAACTCAACGGGTGGACATACATCCAACGATAACTTACCCTCGTAGACAACGAGCTTTGTTAACGAGTAGGAACTCGTGGTTGATGTAGTCGTACACTTGCCGATCTCAAGATCGTGAGGAAGTCCGAGCGCCGCAACTCAGCAGCGCATCCACACTCGCACACACGTTCAAGCCACCGGACAACCTCCACCTCCTCGCTCCAGCGATCCAGCGGAAGCAGCAACTCCTTCAAGACGAAATGCCACCGGGAACATGTATCTCGCTAATCCGAGACCATGGGGGAATAATTCTAGAGGGGGAGAGAGATCCTTCACAAGGAGGTGTGTGGATGAAGGAGGGAATGGGTGGCCTTTTATAGGAGGAGGGGGTGCCCCCTCTCTCCATGGCCGGCGCATGGGGGGTGACCCCTCACCTCCCCCATTCATTTGGTGGTAACCCCTCCACATTAAAATGCCTCTTCACATTCCCTTTTAAAGTCTCCACTTTAAATGCATTAAATTTCTCCAAATTTAATGCTCTCTCATTTAATAAAAATCTTTTTATTAAATTTATTCAGAATTTTGTTAATTACTTTAATTAACAAACATTCACATATAGCCCCTTGCAATATTTCAATATCACATGCAGAACCACCTTCTGCAATTTCACCCGAAACAATTTCCGGTTTCTATTGAAACAATTCCTGCGCTTTGCAATTATTTCGTCTGAAACATATGTGCTCCAAAATGGTGTCCGGTAACTCTTAAGTGTGCCAGCCTACGGTTCGCGAATATTGCATACATGATCGAGACCCTTCTCCGATCAATAATCAGCAGCGGGACCTGGAGATCCGTACTGACTCCTACACATTCAACGATGACTTCTATGATCGTGAGAACCCTTAACGCTTGTAACTAAATCCCTTTGTCTCTCGATATATTACATGTCCGAGATTCGATCATCGGTATCTCCATACCTAGTTTGATCTCGTTACCGACATGCACTCTTTTCTCGTTCCCGTGATATAACATTCTAGTGATCACATCACTTCCTTGCAAGCTATCCTAATGTGATATCACCGAGAGGGACCAGAGTATATCTATCCGTCATCTGGATTGACAAATTCCACTCTTGATCCATGAGCCTCAACATAACACCTTCGTAGTACTGAACCCATCTTTATAGTCACCCTGTTACGGTGTGACGTTTGATGTTATCAAGATACTCTTCCGGTGTTAGCAATTAACATGATCTCATGGTCTAAGGATAAAGATTACTTCGTATGATGTTATAGCAATATAAACATAATGACTTGATTGTAATTCTATACTTCGGATGAATGTTCATCACATCATTCCACCAATGGTGTGACCTTGTTATTAACAACATCCAATGTCCATGATCAGGAAACCTTGATCATCTTGTTAATCAACAAGCTAGTCTATAAGAGAGGCATGACTAGGAACCCTTTTTGTTTATTAAACACACATGTATTGATGTTTCCAATCAATACAATTCTAGCATGTAAAATAAACATCTATCATATATAAGGAATATATATAATAACAACTTTATTATTGCCTCTCAGGGCATATTTCCTTCAGTCTCCCACTTGCACTAGAGTCAATAATCTAGTTCACATAGTGATAAATCTAACACCCATGGAGTTCTGGTGTTGATCATGTTTTGCCCTAGGAAGAACTTTAGTCAACGGATCTGCACATTTAGGTTCGTGTGTACTTTACAAATCTTTATATCTCCATCCTTGACATGCTCGCGGATGGAGTGAAATTGGTGCTTAATATGCTTGGAATTCTTGTGAGACATTGGTTCCTTTGCGTTGGCTATGGCTCCATTATTGTCACAGTAGATCACCATCGGGTCCAACGCACTGGGAACCACACCCAGTTCCATGATGAACTCTTTCATCCAAACCGCCTCCTGCGCCGCTTCTGAAGCAGCAACATATTCCGCCTCCGTTGTTGATCCAGCCACCACAGGTTGTTTGGAACTCCTCCAACTGACTGCTGCTCCGTTCAAGAGAAATACGTATCCATGAGACTTAGAGTCATCCGGATCGGTGTCAAAGCTAGCATCGACATAACACTTAGCGACTAGCTCTTCTTCGCCTCCGTATATAAGAAACATATCCTTAGTTCTTCTCAAGTACTTGAGGATGTAGCTCTATCCAGTGTTCCGAACCTGGATCAGATTGGTACCTACTAGTCAAACTAATAGCATGTGCCACATCCGGTCTTGTACATAGCATGGCATACATAATAGAGCCTATGGCCGAGGCATACGAGATCTTATCCATCATCTCTCTTTCTTCCGCCATAGCCAGACTTTGAGTCTTACTCAATGTCTTGCCTTGCAACATAGGTAAGAACCCCTTCTTACTTTCGTCCATATTAAACTTCTTTAATATCTTATCAAGGTATGTACTCTGCGATAGCCCAATTAGGCGCCTTGATCTATCTCTATAGATTTTAATGCCTGATATATATGACGCTTCACCAAGGTCTTTCATCGAAAATTTGCTGTTTAGATAACTTTTAACACTGTTTAAAAGATCTATATCATTTCCAATCAATAATATGTCATCCACATATAATATCAGAAATGCCACATTGCTCCCACTCACTTTCTTGTAAATACAAGCCTCTCCATAAGTTTGGACAAATCCAAACTCTTTGATCACCTCATCAAAGCGGAGATTCCAACTCCGGGATGCTTGCTTCAGTCCATAGATGGATCGCTGAAGTTTGCATACCTTATTAGCATCCTTAGGATCGAAAAAACCCTTAGGTTGTATCATATACAACTCTTCTTCAATCTTACCATTGAGGAACACAGTTTTGACATCCATCTGCCATATTTCATAATCGAAATATGCAGCAATTGCTAACATAATCCTAACTGATTTAAGCATCGCTACGGGAGAGAATGTCTCATCGTAGTCAACTCCTTGAATTTGTCGAAACCCCTTTGCGACAAGTCGAGCCTTATAGATGGTCACATTACCATCAGCATCAGTTTTTCTTTTGAAAATCCATTTATTCTCAACGGCCTTTTGGTCATGAGGTAAGTCCACCAAGTTCCAAACTTGGTTCTCGTACATGGATTCCATCTCAGATTTCATGGCTTCCAGCCATTTTTTGGAATCCGGGCTCATCATCGCTTCTTCATACGTCGCAGGGTCATCCATTTCATCAACCATGAAATTCACAAGAGGATTGCCGTATAGTTCAGGAGCTGCACGTGTCCTGCTTGACCTGCGAGGTTCGGTAGTGTCCTCTTTCGGAGTTTCATGATCACTATCATTAGCTCTCTCTTCATCAGGTGAAGTCAACTCCGAAACAACTTCCGGTGCTGCACCACTCGCCATTCCATGAAGAGAAGTTTCAATAACCTCTTCGAGTTCTACCTTCCGACTACTCACACCTTTCGCAAGAAACTCCTTCTCAAGAAAGGATCCATTCTTGGCAACAAAAACCTTGCCCTCGGATCTGTGATAGAAGGTATACCCAATTGTTTCCTTAGGGTATCCTATGAAGATGCATTTTTCCGCTTTGGGTTCGAGTTTGTCCGGTTGAAGTTTCTTCACATAAACATCGCATCCCCAAACCTTAAGAAATGACAGCTTAGGTTTGTTTCCAAACCATAATTCATACGGTGTCGTTTCAACGGATTTAGATGGTGCTTGATTTAAAGTGAATGCAGCTGTTTCCAGTGCATAACCCCAAAATGATAGAGGTAAGTCAGTCAGAGACATCATAGATCGAACCATATCCAATAAGGTACAATTACGACGTTCCGACACACCATTACGTTGTGGTGTTCCGACAGGCGTGAGTTGTGAAACTATTCCACACTCTTTCATGTGTGTGCTAAACTCGTAACTTAGATACTCCCCTCCACGGTCAGACCGTACAAATTTGATCTTTCTATTACGATGATTTTCCACTTCATTCTGAAATTCCTTGAACTTTTCAAAAGTTTCAGACTTGTGTTTCATCAAATAGATATACCCGTATCTACTCAAACCATCCGTGAAAGTAACAAAATAACGATATCCACCTCGCGCCGACACACTCATTGGTCCACACACATCAGTATGTATGATCTCCAATAGATCTTTCGCCCGTTCCATTGAACCGGAAAACGGCGTTCTAGTCATCTTACCCATAAGGCATGGCTCACATGTATCAAATGATTCAAAATCAAGTGATTCCAAAAGTCCATCTGAATGGAGTTTCTTCATGCGTTTAACGCCAATATGACCTAGACGGCAGTGCCACATATATGTAGACATATCATCATCAAGTTTAATCTTTTTAGCATTAACATTATGAATGTGCGTAATATTACTATCGAGATCCAACAGAAATAAACCATTCAACATAGGTGCATGACCATAAAAGATATCATTCTTATAAATCGAACAACCATTGTTTTCAGATTTAAAGGAATGACCACTTTGCATCAAACACGATCCAGATACAATGTTCATGCTTAGTGCAGGCACCAAATAACAATTATTTAGGTTTATAACTAATCCCGATGGCAAATGGAGAGGTAGCATCCTGACGGCGATCACATCAACTTTTGATCCACTGCCGACCCGCATCCTGACCTCATCCCTTTCTAGTTGTCACTTGTTCCGTAGCCCCTGAACCGAGTTACATATATTAGCAACCGATCTGGTATCAAATACCCAGGTGCTACTGCGAGTACTAGTCAAGTACACATCAATAACATGTATATCACATATACCTTCGTTTGCCTTGCTAGACTTCTTGTCCGCCAAATACTTGGGGCCGTTGCGCTTCCAATGGCCAGTCCCCTTGCAATAGTAGCACTCGGTGTCCGACTTAGGGCCAGCCCGGGGTTTCTTTTCAGGCGTGGCAACAGACTTGACACCCTTCTTTCCCTTGTGCTTGCCTTTCTTGTCCTTCTTGAAACCGGTGGTTCTATTGATCATCAACACTTGATGTTCTTTCCTAATCTCCACTTCTGCAGTCTTAAGCATTGACAGAAGCTCGGGAAGAGACTTCTTCATGCCCTGCATATTATAGTTCATCACGAAGCTCGTGTAGCTAGGTGGCAGATATTGGAGAAAACGATGTATGCCTAAGTCAATAGGAATCGTTATTCCCAAGGACACAAGCTTATCGGCGTACCCAGACATTTTGAGTACGTGCTCACCAACGGAGCTGTTTTCCTCCATCATGCAGCTAAAGAACTTTTTTGTAGCATTATAACTCTCTACGGCAGCATGGGTATCGAAAATCCTTTTCAATTCTCCCATGGTATCGAAGGCATTGCCATTTTCAAAATGCTTTCGAAGTTCTGGCTCTAGCCCATACAGTATGCCGCAATGAACTAAGTTGTGGTCGTCCTGACGAGTCACATAGACATTCTTTTCCTCGTCAGGGGCATCAGGAGCTGGTGGGGGCCTAGCGGCGCATCTAGCACATATTGCTTTTTGTGCAGCAGTGAGGAGAATCCTCAAATTCATAGCCGAGTTGGTGAAGTTGCTACCATTCGCAGCAAGTTTCTCTTTCTCCATGAACACATTGAAATTAAAAGAAGGTGGTGCCATCTACAACATAATTTGTAAAGTTTATTTAGACTAAGTTTATGATAGATTGAGTTTAACTAATCCAAATTACTAATGAACTCCCACTCAAAAACGACATCCCTCGTGTCCTTTTGGTGATTACATGAACCAAATCCACTATACCAAGTCCGATCATCACGTGAGTTGATATAGCTTCAAAGGCGAGCATCTATATGGGCATCATATCAACAATATGACTCATGCTTAACCTTTCGGTCCGTGTTCCGAGGCCATGTCTATACATGCTAGGCTCGCCAAGTAAGAACCTTAGTATTCGCGTGTGTAAAACTGTCTTACACCTGTTCCTATGAAAGCGTAGATTCGAGTACACCCGATCATCACGTGATGTCTCGAAACACGATCCATAGAACGGTGCATACTCAAGGAAGAACACATTTCTATATTGATATCTAAAAGAGGGATCATCTTATAATGCTATCAAACGCGCCAAACTAGCAGTATAAGATGCTAACATCTAATGTGTAAAGTGAGATGATATGTTCCATGCATTTGATCTCTATCACTTGCATCGTGGTATGATCTCTATCATTCCTTTGTGTGTAAGGCCAAGGTCTATGGAACTTACACGTTGACTGTGTTGTAAGAGTATCAACCATACATCTACTTACAACAATACCATATCAATACACTAGCCCAACAACGATCTAAACTAGACGCCTCTAATTTATCAATTGCAAGTTTTACGTGGCTTAGGGCTTTCGGAGATAGAACCGTTCTCACCTACGAACATGAACCACAACGAGGATAACTAAGTTATTAGCAACTCGTTGTAAATCAGATATTGACTATAGTAGGAGAGACAGACACCCGCCAGCCACTTATGCAAAACAAGTTGCATGTCAGTCGTAGAACCGGTCTCATGTACGATGGCATGTAAGGTTGGTTCGGGCCACTTCATCCCACTATGCCACCAATATCCAAAATACATAGAAGATGCAATAACATGATCATCATCGCCCACATATCAACCATATGTGTACTACCCGTGCTAAGCACCTACGCATAGATCAGGCTCTGATACCACTGTTGGATCCGCAGCATAGAAAAAAAAATTCCTACGGTGTGAACTACACGCCAAGATCTATCTACTAGGTACAAAGCAACGGGTGGACATACATCCAACGAGAAATTACCCTCGTAGACAACGAGATTTGTTAACGAGTAGGAACTCGTGGTTGATGTAGTCGTACACTTGCCGATCTCAAGATCGTGAGGAAGTCCGAGCGCCGCAACTCAGCAGCGCATCCGCACACGCACACACGTTCAAGCCACCGGAAAACCTCCATCTCCTCGCTCCAGCGATCTAGCGGAAGCAGCAACTCCTTCTAGACGAAATGCCACCGGGAACATGTATCTCGCTAATCCGAGACCATGGGGGAATAATTCTAGAGGGGGAGAGAGATCCTTCACAAGGAGGTGTGTGGATGAAGGAGGGAGTGGGTGGCCTTTTATAGGAGGAGGGGGGTGCCCCCTCTCTCCATGGCCGGCGCATGGGGGTGACCCCTCACCTCCCCCATTCATGTGGTGGTAACCCCTCCACATTAAAATGCCTCTTCACATTCCCTTTTAAAGTCTCCACTTTAAATGCATTAAATTTCTCCAAATTTAATGCTCTCTCATTTAATAAAACTCTTTTTATTAAATTTATTCAGAATTTTGTTAATTACTTTAATTAACAAACATTCACATATAGCCCCTTGCAATATTTCAATATCACCTGCAGAACCACCTTCTTCAATTTCACCCGAAACAATTTCCGGTTTCTATTGAAACAATTCCTGCGCTTTGCAATTCTTTCGTCTGAAACATATGTGCTCCAAAATGGTGTCCGGTAACTCTTAAGTGTGCCACCCTACGGTTCGCGAATAATGCAGACATGATTGAGACCCTTCTCCGATCAATAATCAGCAGCGAGACCTGGAGATCAGTACTGACTCCTACACATTCAACGATGACTTCTGTGATCGTGAGAACCTTTAACGCTTGTAACTAAATCCCTTTGTCTCTCGATATATTACATATCCGAGATTCGATCATCGGTATCTCCATACCTAGTTTGATCTCGTTACCGACATGCACTCTTTTCTCGTTCCCGTGATATAACATTCTAGTGATCACATCACTTGCTTGGAAGCTATCCTAATGTGATATCACCAAGAGGGCCCAGAGTATATCTATTCGTCATCTGGATTGACAAATTCCACTCTTGATCCATGAGCCTCAACATAACACCTTCGTACTACTGAACCCATCTTTATAGTCACCCTGTTACGGTGTGACGTTTGATGTTATCAAGATACTCTTCCGGTGTTAGCAATTAACATGATCTCGTGGTTTAAGGATAAAGATTACTTCGTATGATGTTATAGCAATGTAAACATAATGACTTGATCGTAATGCTATACTTCGGATGAATGTTCATCACATCATTCCACCAATGGTGTGACCTTGTTATTAACAACATCCAATGTCCATGATCAGGAAACCTTGATCATCTTGTTAATTAACAAGCTAGTCTATAAGAGAGGCATGACTAGGAACCCTTTTTGTTTATTAAACACACATGTATTGATGTTTCCGATCAATACAATTCTAGCATGTAAAATAAACATCTATCATATATAAGAAATATATATAATAACAACTTTATTATTGCCTCTCAGGGCATATTTCCTTCATGATGATCCTTTAGTTTTCGACTTGTAATATCACTTTATGCTTTAATTAATGATGTTTTGTTGCTTTGCATGATTATGGCCATTAGTGCTCTCTTAGTTGGTCACTCCCAGTCTTTTGCTAGCCTCCACAACCAAGTGTGAGTTCCACTCATGTATCCAACTCCAAATAAAACCAAGTTATTCCAAAGAGTCCACCATACCTACCTATTAGCATTTGCTATTCCAAGTATATTCATGTTTTTATCTACCTTCCGAATTAAACTTGTTATGAGAAAACTAGTGATTAAAGGTCTCACGAACTTGATGGCACACTTTACTTTTCTTGCCCCTAATAAACTTGAACCATTGTGTCATCTATGTTGTATATGCTTGCACTTATATGTTGGGGATTAGCAGAACCATGTTGTCATGGGGAACGCTTTCAACATTGCACTTGTACATTGTACCTAGTTGATATCATGCTCTTTTGTCTATGGATGTCGTCGGTGTGAAATGAAAGGGGAGCTTGTAAGTCCATGGAGTTATGTATGTGTGTTAGAGAAACGCCTAGGTCGTTGGTCTAATCCATGCCTAATCATGGTGGAAACCTGCAGCCTAACCATAATGAGAAATCTATGAAGCATTCTTCTTATAAAAAAAGAGATAGAGATTATGAAAAAGAGAAAAAGAAAAAAAGATGAGAAAAGAGGAAAGAGAGAAAAAGCACCATTTTCCCATGGTAAATAAGAAGATTGCTGAGATGCTCGTTGTCTACTTGCCTTGTCATTTTGATATGAGGATTCTTCCATATCATCAGGCAAGGGGTACCCCATTGGTGGTTCTCTATGATACACATGTACTTACTATGACAAGAACTTACCGGTAACAAAACTTCAGTAGCATGAGGAGCGGCCCTCGTATTCAAGGGACATGAGATTTCCAACTTATACTTTGTCAAGCATATACTCCATAGTTTGTTCACTTTAACCTTATTCACTTCAAGATGCTTATGATAGGGGCAATGAGAGCTGAAAGCTAATAAGTACCATAATGGAAGCTCTTTATGAGACTTGAATCCCTGCTTCCTTCTATGAAGGCATTTCTTTTACTTTTATGTTGAGTCTCCATCTTCTATCTTTATGCACCTATTGAGAGAGCATAGTGTCCATTGTGCCAAGACTTATTGATTGATGCATAACTTTGATATTGCTTGTTCTTGAACTATTTGTATCCAGTCACCCTTATGAACTTTGAAGGTGTCCTATGCATTTATGTTTTTCTACACTATGAGGGACAATATGAATACCATTCTCATTATGCTTTCTTTATGTGAAACTAACAAACGTCTTGCAAAGCATTGTTATTCATGAATCTTTTGTTTGTGCCTTTTCATGTTACAACATAGTTGCTATGTCTTATTGTTAGAACTATATCTTTCATGCTATGTTGAAGTACTATGTTCCCAGCTATCAATGTTTTACAAATACTTTGATCAAGTTTATGATGGTGCATGTCACCTCAAAAATTATTCTTTCTTTTTATCACTTACCTACTCGAGGACGAGCAGGAGTTAAGCTTGGGGATGTTGATATGTTGCTAACGTATCTATAATTTTTGATGTTCCATGCTTGTTTTATATCTACTTTCTTATGTTTTGTCCACACTTTGGAGTATTTTTATACACTTTCTTGGACTAACCTATTAACAAAATGCCACGGTGCTAGCTGCCTGTTTTCTGCTGTTTTTGGTTCCAGGAAAGTCAGAAAATGAATATTCTCAGAATTGGACGGGACAAAAGCTAAAGTCAATATTTCACCAAGGGGAACATGGAGCCAGAATACGAGACAGAGAGGGGCCAGGGGCCGGCCACAGCACCTAGCCACGCGGAGAGGCCTGGCCCGCGCCAGGGGGTGGTGTGGCCGCCTAGGGCACCCCCACGGCCTTCCCTTTCACCTATAAGATGCCTCTGATACAGAAACCCTAAGTACCCGATCAAAATTCCACGAAAGAGTCTGTAGCCACTGTCATCTCCATCCCTAGATCGGGAGGATCTGAAGCTCTTCTTGGCACCCTGCTGGAGGGGAGAATTTACCCTGGAGGCCTTCTTCATCACCATGCCTGCCTCCGGTGTGATGCGTGAGTAGTTCATCCCTAGACTATCGGTCCATGTAGTAGCTAGATGGTTGGTTCTTCTCCTTTGTGTTATCATGTTTAGATCTTGTGAGCTCCGTTCATGATCAAGATCATCTATTTGTAATCATACATGTTGTGTTTGTGGGGATCCGATGGATATTGAGATGCTATTTCAGATTGATTATTGATTCTATCATGTCTTTGTTATTTGTGATCTTGCATGCTCTTCGTTGTTAGTAGCTATCTTGGCCGAGTAGATGCTAGCACTCCAAGAGGGAGTATTTATGCTCGATAGTCGGTTCATGCCTCTAGTAATCTGGGGAAGTGACAGAAATCTCTAAGGTACTAGATGTGTTGTTGCTACTAGGGAGAAAACAACAATCCTTTGTTCATAGAACAATCGTATTGTTTACTTTACACGCAATGCTTAATGCAATTATCTGTTGCTTGCAACTTAATACTGGAGGGGGTTCAGATGATAACATCAAGGTGGATTATTAGTCATAGATGCAGTTGGATTACGGTTTATGTATAATGTTGTAATGCCCAATCAAATCGCATAGGAGTCAAGATGATTAGTATATGCATGTATGCTTTCTCGATGTTTGTCAATTGCCTCGCTGTAATTTGTTCACCCAACATGTCATCTATCTTAAGGAGAATCACCACTAGTGAACTATGGGACCCGGTCCTTTCTTTACCATCAATCTACAACTATTTACTATTTTCTGTTTACTTTCTGCAAGCTATTACTATCTTCCGCACAATACGTTTACTCCTTTGTTTTCAGCAAAACTGGTGAGATTGACAACCTCACTATAAGTTGGGGGCAAAGTTCTATGGTTGTGTTGTGCAGGATTCCAAGTTGGAAACAACACCTTGGAGGTGTTTCCTTGCTCCTACTGGTTTGATAACCTTGGTTTCATAACTGAGGAAAAACTTGCTGCTGTGCTCATCATACCTTCCTCTTGGAGTTTCCCAACAAGCTCGATATATTTTGGGCCATCAGATTCCCCCATCCATGAGTGAGTAATCCCCCGTAGTAGGCTATGGGGATGGTAGGGATTGGATGAGATCATTCATGTAATTGCATCAGATGTTAGGGCATGGTGCCTAGTATCTATTGTTAGTGCTTTTTGACATTGTTGCACTTGTTATGCTTAATGCTTGTCACTAGGGCCCGAGTGCCATGATTTCAGATCTGAACATGTTATTTATTCATGATGATATTATTGTTTATGATCTTACCTGCAAGTTGTATACACATATTATTGTCCGGAACCTGAGGACCTGAAGTGACAGAAACCGGGATAACCGGAGGGGATGGCTATGATGTGAGTATCACGTGTGTTCATGGAGTGTTAATGCTTTGCTCCG
This sequence comes from Avena eriantha, assembly GCA_910589775.1. Taxonomy (NCBI): domain Eukaryota; kingdom Viridiplantae; phylum Streptophyta; class Magnoliopsida; order Poales; family Poaceae; genus Avena; species Avena eriantha. The sequence continues at coordinate 154,362,717 of OU342742.1, read as the reverse complement.
GTGATCTATTAAAAGGAGCACCTTAGTTGCCAGTAGATTCCCTTGAGGCCCTACTGCAACGGGCTAGTAGGACAAAAGATGTTGTGTAAGTTCTCATTACGAGCACGTATGACTATATATGGAACACATGCCTATGATTATTTAGTACTTGGATACTTTATCTTATTTATCTGCAAATGCCCTATGTCTTGATTATTACATGAATTGTCTTGTCCATGCAACGCCCGTCCATCCATCCCTATGCCTACTGCACTTTAATCCTACTCTTTACTGCAATTGTTACTACTGTCTTTATTTTACTACTGCTATTACCTTGCTATTGCTACTACAAAATTGTTCCTACTGATAAACTACTGCAAGCAAGATTGATCGTAGGTGCAGCTGAATTGATAACTCAGTTATTAAGGCTTATAAATATTATTTGGCTCCCCTTGTGTCGAATCAATAAATTGGGTTTACTTCCCTCGAAGACTGTTGCGATCCCCTATACTTGTGGGTCATCAAGACTATTTCCTGGCGCTGTTGCCGGGCAGCATAGCTCTATTTATAAAGTTCACTTGGAATTATTATTGTTCGCTCCTATCCATTCATCATGGGTAAAACTCGCGATGGAAAAGTTCCTATATTACCATCCACTACAAGGAGAGGTACAGTTTTGAACACCTATGTTGCTCTTGATTCACCATCTATGATGAGTAAGCTCCTTACACCACCACCACATACACTTGTTACACATACTGCTACTTCTTCTGAATCTGAAATTTCTTCTGATACTTATGATGCTACTTCTACTATGCTTGATGAGAGTGGTTCATTAGGTCCTTTCCTAGATGCTACAATTGCTAGAACTATAGTAGGAAACACTGAAACTCCTAATGAAGATACTGCTACACCTGTTAGTTCACCCGAGTCTGGAGAGAGCTATGATCTTGATGATGGTTATATTGAAATGACTGATGAATTTATTGAAGAATGTCGAAACTCTCATGGTGAAAGTGCTACTAAGAGTCTTCTTGAGAGACGTATTGTTAGACCTAAATTATCTCCTAATGCTAAGTTTGCTACATATCCCATAAACATTAAAGATAAGGATTATGATTTCTCTCTTGATTTATCTTACATAACCATTGTTGAGAAAGAACCTTTTTGTGGGACTGAAAATGAAAGTGTTGTAGCACATATGACTGAGCTTTCTACCATGAGCGGCTTATTTTCTGATGATATTAAGATGCGCACCTACTTTGTTGCTAAATTTTTCCCTTTTTCACTGAAAGGAGAAGCTAAAGCTTGGTTTAATAATTTACCTCCTGGATCTATTGATAGCCCTGATTGCTTGATTGATATTTTCTTTCAGAAATATTTCCCTCCTAGTGCTCGACATGCCATTTTAGAGGAACTTTTTGATTTTAAACAGGGAAAAGAGGAGAAATTGCCTAAATCATGGGCAAGGTTTTGTGCCTTAATTCACGCACAGCATAAAAATGAGCTTCTTGATATATATTATAATGGACTAACTGATGAATCTAGGACATACCTGGATAGTTTTGCTGATTGTGTTTTCAGGAAAAGAACTCCCAAAGAAGCTGAGGAATTAATGGCTAAAATAAGCAAGAATTATGATGACTGGACTTCACCTGAGTCAACTACACCTGAGTCAACTACACCATAGCCAACTATGCCTGAGCCAACACCAACACCAAAGAAGAGGGGAGTGATTGAACTAAATGATGAAGTGATGAAGGAAGCAAAGAAATGTCTTAAGGAGAAGGGTATTAAATCTGAAGATGTGAAGAATTTACCTCCTATAGAAGAATTATGTAAGCTAATCTCCCATTCATCCACTATTGAGGTACACTCTCTCCAAAATTTTCATGAAGGTGATATTCTTTATTCTAAACCTCCTGATCAATGCTTAGAAGAATTTGATATCTATGTTGTCAAGCAAGATAATTTTAATAAGAGAGTGCAGAATCATTTAATGGAAAACGCTAGCGCTATTAATGAGTTGAAAGATATTGTGGAAAGAACCTCCAATGATTTTAAAATGCTTGTTAAACATTTCCAAATGGTTCAAACTCAAATTGATTAGCTTACTAAAGTACAAAAAGATTTGCTACTTAGTGCTTCTAAAGAAAAACATGCTTATGAAATTAGAACTAGGAGTGGTGCTTTCACTCAGGATCCTTTATATCCTGAGGGGCATCCTAAAAGAATTGAGCAGGATTCTCAACAAACTGAAAATAGTGGTACTTCTTCTAAGAGAAAGAAAAAGAAACATAAAATAGTTGTAAAATCTTCTGAACCTGCTAAAGATCCTAATAGTATATCTGTCTCTGATGCTGAAACTGAAAGTGGTAATGATAAAAATGATGCTCCTGATAAAGAAGAAATTGAAGAAGAACCTGAAAGGCACACTAAGAATACTAAGTGCACTAAGGAAGATTTTCTTGATAACAAACATGGTAGTGAAATAGAGCCCTGGGTTCAAAAACCAATGCCTTTTTCTGATAAGAAAAACAAGTCAAAGGAAGAAGAACACTATAACAAGTTTTGTGAGTGGACGAAACCTTTATTTTTGCAAATTCCTTTGAGAGATGCTATTAAATTGCCTCCTTATTCAAAGTATATGAAGGATATTGTCTCTAATAAAAGGAAGATTCCTAATGAGGAAATTTCTACTTTACTTGCTAATTATTGCTTCAATGGTAAGGTTCCAAGGAAACTTGGAGACCTAGGGATTCCAACTATTCCTTGTTCTATTAAAAATAATTATGTTAGAACTGCTTTGTGTGATTTGGGAGCAGGAGTTAGTGTTATGCCTTTTTTCTCTCTACAAGAGACTTCAATTGGAAAAATTGATACCAACTGATATATCTTTGCAAATGGCTGATAAATCTACTACTGTTCATGTTGGTATATGTGAGGATGTTCCTGTTCAAGTGGCTCATGATTGTTTGATATTAACTGACTTTATTGTGCTTGAAATGCATGAAGATGATAATATGATTATTAATTTTGGGAGACCTTTTCTTAATACTATAAGAGCTGTCATTAATTGTAATCAAGGAAAGGTAACTTTTAATGTTAATGACAAGGAGCATACTTTCTATTTCCCCAAGAAGATTGATAAGACTTATGGCCTAAATTCAGTTGAAAATATTGAGGGCATCAAAGTTGGAGAAATATATTGTCCCATGCTACAAGAAAATTTTGAAACTATTATGATTGGGACTATTGCTACAGGGTTAAGGTAACATAATCATTTAATGGAATGCAAAGTTTTATTTCATATAAATTTTTTTTGGTAACAAGACGTGATCAAACTTGTTAACAAAGGGATTTTAATGAACAAAACAATGTTTTCACCATGATTATCCTTGCTCACTTTTATTTTATCCATTTTAATTTTTTCCTTTCACCTTGTTTACTTTTCTATTGCTAGTTGCTTGCATATTAGGGTGTCTTAGAACTTCTGAAGTTTTAGTTTTGTTTTGTTTTTGCATCATTCCAAAATCATCTTTTTTCCAGAAAATCATTTATCAATACCTAAAAATTGCTCAAAAATAAAGTTTCTCGAAAAATTCCAGAAAATTCATATTAAATTTACGCCAAAAAATGGGCAGAGAGGTACCTGGAGTGACCCAGGGGGGGCCAACAGGCAAGCACACCACCTTGTGGCGCGGCCACACCAGGGGCGTGCCTAGCCATGGTGTGGTCCACCCCTGCCCTCCACTTATTCTCCCACCTGCCACTCCTTTCCCTCTCCCGAGTAAACACCATTTCATTGCTCAAACCCATGTTCTTGATGTTCTTGCTCGTGATATTCGATCTCCTTGCTCAGCCCACCTTTGCTGCTGAGATTTGGAGCATTTTTTCTCCAAAAAGGAGATGAATGAACACCAACTCAACCAACACGATTAAGGGTGCCCGAGGACAATTCTGTCCAGCCCCCCAATGAGGGGGAGTCTTCATACTAGCAGCCTACCTATGATTGGGGAGATTTTTCTTCTTTTTCACAAGGGCCTGATTATGATCATTCTTACGATGACCCGCCGGCTTGGAGTTCCTACCCGCGTTGGGGTTGATCCCCACTTAGGCCAAAAGCCTAATCTTGGGGGGAGGTATACCGACATCACACTCATCTACATATCTTGTTCTATCGGTACTTTGTATATCCATGTTTTGCTTTCTTTTTAGGTTTTGTTCTCGCTTTATTTCTTCTTTCCAAAACACAAAAAACCAAAAATATTTTCATTATTTCTCTTTGTTTGCTTCCTTTTCTTTTATCCTTGGTTTGCTTCATCTTTTTAGCTTTGATTTGATTATTCAAAAAACCCAAAAATATTTTGCTTTGTTTGCTCTTTCCTTCGGTTCTTGTCTTTAAAAATCGAAAACCCAAAAATATTTGTTGTTCTTCTCTGGTTTTGTAAAGTTTGTTGCAGGGTTCAGCGGTCTTCAGTGACTCCGTGGAGTTGGGTTTATCTTATTATTCAAGCCACACAAGTGAAAGGCAATGATGATTTATGACAACTCGAGGTGTGGTAAGAGGCTAGTATGAACTCTATTTGTTTTCATTTTTGTACATATACTCATCATTGTGGGCATGCTTAGTATGTTAATGTAAGGTGTATGTTATTTAATGGATGCTTAGTAGTTCTTGCTCTCTTATGATCAGCTCCAATCCACTAATAGTTTGTAACATGTCATATAAATGTTTTCTTGCATTGTTCTATTCATAACTTGGTATGACATTGTGGTATCCTCCTCTGAATGTTTTATTTGAATCGACTTGGCACATGCTCACGCATGCATATGACTAAACAAAAAGTCAGTTAAGCCTCGATGATTTATTTTGCCTCAGAGTTCTTGTGTCACTTTTATGCCATTATTAATTTTGCTTTGTTACAAGCACGATTATGACAGTCACTTCTCTCGATTGTCGCTCCCTTTCTATTGCTAGCCTTCACTTGCGCTGAGTATAAGCTTTACTCGTGCATCCAACTCCCCAAAACCAAAATTGTCAAAAAGAGTCCACCATATTTACCTATTAGCATCATTGCTATTCCTTGCATATTTATTATGCTATGTTTTCTTTGAAATAAAAATGTTTGCTGGTTATAAGAAAATTAGTTAGTAAAGCTCTCACGAACTTGATGGCACACTTTATTTTCTTGTACTTAATAAACATGAGCCATTGTGCCCATCTATGTTGCTTATATGCTTGCACTTTATAAGTTGAGAATTAGTAGAACCATGTTACCATGGGGAACGCTTTCAACATTGCACTTATTATCTAGTTGATATCATGTTCTTTTGATTATGGATCCCGGCGGTGTGAAATAAAAGGGGAGCTTGTAAGCTCATGGAGTATGTATATGTGTTAGAGAAACGCCTAGGTGGCTAGCCTAAGCCATGCCTAATCATGGTGGAAACTTGCAACAAAACCATAGTGAGCATTCTGTGAAGCATCCTCAATAAAAACCTATGCAAATAGCAAATAAAAAGATCGCTGAGATGCTCATTGTCTGTTGCCTTGTCATTTTGATATGGGAAAGCTCATATGTCATGGGGCAAGGGGTATTCCGTTGGCAGTTCTCTATGATACACATGCACTTACAATGACAAGAACTTCCTTGTGACCAAAGTTGAGTAGCATGAGGTTCGGTACTCGTAAGCAAGGGGCATGAGATTTCCAACTTATAACTTGTCAAGCATATCCTCATATTTGAGTCACTTTAACCTTAATCACCTCAATATGCTTATGATAGGGGCAATGAGAGATCAAAGCTAATGGGTACCATACTTTCAACATTTTGGAAGCCTTTCAAACTTTTCAAATCTTTTCTTTCATTTTTATGTCAAGTCACCATTTATTCTTTGAGCACCTTCCCGAGAGCATAGCTGTCATTCTTAGTGTAATGTGCTTGTCCCAAAACACGGTTAATTGTGACATAACTTTGACGCTTGTATCTTTGATATTTTTACTTCTAGTCTTCACTTAAACTTTAGAGGTACCTTGGCATTTATGTTTTGCTCCAAAAAGAAAGACAAGCGAGATACCACTTTATCATATCTTCTTATGAGCATCACAATCCTGCATATGCTTACGTGTCATGTTGCTTACTATTATTGGGTTGGAGTCTCTTCATAGCTTGCATGACTACTGGGTAAACTTATTTGCATACTCTTTATTATGAATTGCCTAAGTATTTGATCATATGCTGAGAATATATACATCTTATGAAGCAACTGTGTTCGTGAAAGTTTCTTTTATCGCACTCAATTTTCAACTGAATTGCTTGAGGACAAGAAATAAGCTAAGCTTGGGGGAGTTGATACGTCCAAAATGTATCTACTTGCCCGAATAGTTTTGCTATTGTTTCTTCTCTAAGTGTGATTTGGATACAACTAATGTGGACTAACGTTGTTTTTAGCAGAATTGCTTTGGTGTCACGTTTTTGTGCAGGAAGTCAACTTTTAGAAAAAATCCCAGAAAATATCGCAAAACTCCTATTTTACCAGAAGACTCACGGAGCCAGAAGACGAGACAGAGAGGGGCCACGAGGGGCCCACACCACCTGGTGGCGTGGGCCAGGCCAGGCCGCGCCAGGGGGTGGTGTGGCCGCCTCGACCTTCGCCTCGACCTCTCCTTTCGCCTACATAAGCCCTCTGACCTAAAAACAAAGGAGGGTTTGATGTTTTTCCAGATAGAGTTCCGCTGCGCCGCCACCACCAGAAACCGCGATTTTGAACCAAAAACTCCGTTCTGGCACCCTACCGGGACGAGGAATTGGAGGAGATCATCGCCATCATCATCACCAACGCTTCTCCATCAACCATCCATGATTTCCCCATCCATGAGTGAGTAATCCCCCGTAGTAGGCTATGGGGATGGTAGGGATTGGATGAGATCATTCATGTAATTGCATCAGATTATTAGGGCATGGTGCCTAGTATCTATTGTTAGTGCTTTTTGACATTGTTGCAACTTGTTATGTTTAATGCTTGTCACTAGGGCCCGAGTGCCATGATTTAAGATCTGAACATGTTATTGATTCATGATGATATTATTGTTTATGATCTTACCTGCAAATTGTATACACATATTATTGTCTGGAACCCGAGGCCCTAAAGTGACAGAAATCCGGATAACCGGAGGGGATGGCTATGATGTGAGGATCACATGTGTTCATGGAGTGTTAATGCTTTGATCTGGTGCTCTATTAAAAGGAGCACCTTAATTGCCAAAAGATTCCCTTGAGGCCCCGCTAGAACGGTCTGGCAGGACAAAAGATGTTGTGCAAGTTCTTATTACGAGCACGTATGACTATATATGGAACACATGCCTATGATTATTTAGTACTTGGATACTTTATCTTATTTATCTGCAAATGCCCTATGTCTTGATTATTACATGAATTTTCTTGTCCATGCAACGCCCGTCCATCCATCCCTATGCCTACCGCACTTTAATCCTACTGTTTACTGCAATTGTTACTACTATCTTTATTTTACTACTGATATTACCTTGCTATTACTACTACAAAACTGTTGCTACTGATAAACTATTGCAAGCAAGATTGATTCCAGGTGCAGCTGAATTGACAACTCAGTTGTTAAGGCTTATAAATATTCTTTGGCTCCCCTTGTGTCGAATCAATAAATTGGGTTTTACTTCCCTCGAAGACTGTTGTGATCCCCTATACTTGTGGGTCATCACTGGGCATCTTTACCCCGCTCCTATGCCTAATGGTCTTTTCTCTATCAAAGAAGGACGTTTGTTATATGACTTGCAGGTTGAGCTACACCAACCCTAGGAGGAGATTCCGGAAGAGGATGAGGACGAAGAAGAGGAGCAAGAAGTTCCTTATCAAGAGGATCAGCCACAAACTCGGTTTGCCACATACCAATACTTCCAAGAACTTGCAGGGACCATGGAGAGGATGTATAGCCTCTCTTTGAACCTCCGAGGAACAACTAGTAATCTATCAACTCAATTCACGAATTGGAGTAACGACTTTTTCTCGCCACCGCAATGATTTGAAGGGCCTGCAAAAGCCTAAGCTTGGGGAAGTTTCCCCATGTATCTTTATTTGGCGTTTATTTGCTTTTATTATTTCGAGGTTGTCTTTTTAATTCGAGTTTATAAGCAATTGTGTTGGTTTTCCCAACATTTTATTTTTAGTTCTTTCCATTTGCATTCGAGATTTTCTAGCCGAGCTTTGCCGCCAATTTTTCTATTCTTTAAATTCCCTCTCTTAAAAACAACAAAAATATTTCTCCATTTTTCTTTATTTTCCCTCTTTCTTTTCTTTTCGCCGCGATGTTCTCATGTATTTGCAGGAGAGTGATCAACTTCGAGTTTCCAAGAAACAAATAAAAAAGGAAGAGAGAAGTGGAACCAAACATGAGAGGTATGCCTTATGACTCCTCACTTTTGAAGTTTGAGAAACCCATGCTAGTTAGTAGTAAATGTTGAGATGTTATATTGGTGGAGTGAGTCTTTGTATTGTAGTAAGATTTTGTTTGCATGGGTATTAGTTGGGTACGTTTTGTTCTAGCTCTTGTAGTTAACCAAGTCTTTCCCAAAAATTGCTAAATAATTGTAATAAGAAAGAGTCTCAGAATTGAAGGCTTGGGTGTTGTAGTGTTTAGTCTTGAAGGCTTATTTCTAGAGACACTCAACACCACTGAAAATGTTGATTGACTTGATAGCTCTCTTTAAAAGGATTTGTTCGATTGAATTAATGTTTAGCGGTTTTTGTGAGCATGCCAAAGTTTGACTTGTTAATCATAAGAATGATATAGATTTATGCGTGTCAAACTTCATGGGATGCCAAGAACTCCGCTGGCCTACGAACGATCTTCATGGAGGAAACTCCTAGATTTCGGCTATGAGTTGATTAAACACATCTAGCAGCAATGCTATAGTGGGTAAGATTCTTGGCACTCCCAGGTAGCTGTGTTCATGATGGAATCACTCCTCTGGCTGTTATGGGTAATCATTATGCAAAAGGAACAAAAACCTTAGTGATGCCACGAGTGTCCATCACAACCCGATAAACTAATTTTTTTTGGCATGCTCTCAAATACTCAAGAACTGAAATTCTTGAAGGACAATGAATACAAAAGTGGTGCTTGAAGAGTATTGATTTATTGATGTGGGAGAATTGAGATACTCTAGTGTATATGCTTTTCATGACAACTCTCACACTCTCAATTTACATGATTATACTTTATTGTTCAAAGGCAAGCCTATGAGTTGATTACATGACAAGGAATAAAGTTTACTCATTTGAATCATCCATGTTAACAATAATTTTGTTGCGCTACAAGGATGCATAAAAACATGCATGTATGATATGCTTGCCATTACTCTATCTATGCTAAAGTTTTTCAGAATTATGAAGTGGAGTAAACATGAGAATACCAATCATGAGTAAGATCATCATCTCGTTATTTCTATTTAAATGCTGAGTTCCTTTTTGATTTTGATTTTCTTGCTCGAGGATGAACAAGTTTAAGCGTGGGGAGGTTGATGGCTCTGAAATATAGCCATCTACGTCTACATTTAAACTGGATATTATTCATATTTTTGATGAAATATCTCTCTAAACCCTGCCACTAATGCCTAATAATCAAAGGGGTATGCAATCCTTTCCTTCTATTTTTCCTGCATAGATAATGACGTTTGATGATGGGAATCACTACATTAAAGTCAAAGATACGAGATTTGCAACAACCAGAAGAAACCAGGAGTCGTGGGTCGGAGGCAGACGCTTTAGCGACCAACTATACGACCGGAATAAAATTCTGGCCGTATAGTTCCGGCTGTATAGTTGCCAACGACACCGCTAGGTTAAACAAAACAACTTCCGTGAAGGGACCCCTATAAAAAGAAGCCTCGGGCGACGAGAAAAGAGCCTCGAGAGTCCCTACCCCAGATCATCAGCCGCCTCCAGATCTCCATCCACCACACCGAAGAGCCGCTGGAAGAATAGACTTAGATCTAATCTCCAAAGCCCTTCTCCACCACCATAGCCATATTCCACCACTTGTAATAGTAGATCTCATCTTCGATTGGTGACATTGTACGACTATTTTCTATCAATCTTATGATTTCCATTACAATGTTTGTGATTGTGGATCTCATCTCTATGTGTGAGTAATTATCCTTGGGCTAAGGGCTTCAGCCTAGCCATGTAGCTTTTGTGCATGTTATTTATCATAGATGGGATCATGTATTAGTTTGTATGGCATGATGATTATTGTATCCTCTCTTGCCTCAATCTAAGGACTTGTCAGGTACCCAAGACCCCGAGGATTGAGCCAGGTATAGCGAGTATGAGTAATGACTAATCTACAGGTTGGGAACCCTAGTGACAGAAGGGGTAGTATGGCTGTATGTGAGGGATTTACTAGGGATTAACGGTGATGTCACTATGCATATTATTAGTTCTCTTTCTTCTATGGATGAGACTAGTAGGTTATTGCTATAATCAGTTGTGGAGGCAATAGCAATTATGGATGCACTGCCCACATATAATTTATCTGTCTCTAACAATTACATGCACACTTTATCTCTATCTTTTATTCCCATCAGATGTTTTGCACAGCTATAGGTGAAACCGAACGCCCTAGGCCCTCTCTCTCTCTCTATCATTGACAAAAACAAAAGACACAAACTCTTGGTCCGGTAAAAACACAAAAGGAATTCTAAAACTCCCGAAGGTATGTTAAAGTAACTTCACTATGCATCTGCTTCCCGATGATTTGGTAACCTAGGTCTACTAGGGAAAAAGAGATATACTACATCCGTAATCTGGATCAAAGGTATCAATACTCTCGTCAACTTATTCTTTCGCTAGAAAGGTTTTGTTTTAGAGTCTTGTTTTTCTTCTTCTTCATTGCCCCGTTGACCTTCTGGGTACTAGTGGCAAAGACGGCTTTGGGTCCGTTTCTTGGGGAGAGACTCCCATCAGTAATTTCGGACACCGGGACTACGATATTTTCTCCGAGATCCATGTCATCTTGCGAGTCGGGATGTTCTTTGCCGTAACCCTCATCCATACTGTTGTACGAACTTGAATGTGACCCTTCTCCTTCCTGTGCAGCTTTGGAGTTGATTTCTTCTCCGAATTCTTCTTCATAATCCTGAAAATCTGCCGACGTCATAGATTCCCCTGGGGATTCTGGTGTGTTGATATTTGTTCCGATAGCATCCAACACTGAGTCGTTGTCGGATCCAGACTTAGTAGAGCCATATGTAGAGCCAACATAGCCAACAAAGTGAGATCCATGTGCTCTAAGGTGGGTGAGGCTTTTGGCTTTAGCTTCCTCGAAACTTTTGATGATCTCAAGGACGACAGCAATATTGACATTGGGACACAAGATCATCCGCCTCAATGTGTGCCTCAGGAGCAATTTTTCTGCTCGAACATCAGTAGAACCGGATCCGAAGTTATTGTAGCTTTGGTATTCTTGAGATTCGATATCTAGAGGGAGATCTTATTTAGATTCGACCTTCTCTTTCTACACGATCTCCGCATCAGGGTCAGGTTTGCTGGGATTAGGATTTTCTGAGATCCAAAACTCTGTTGCCTCCACGGACAAAGTGGATTCAAAAGTTTCTTCCACCTCTTTCATCACCGCTGGGGTGGGTTGGGCAAGATCAGTGAAGCTGACATAGATGTCGATCTCACCTACCGGCATGATGGTGTAGCTCGTCACGACCTCCCTAGCTGGATTCTAGGTCTCGTTGAGGAGGACGAGGGGCGTCAGCGGCATAGAGGACACGATAGGCGATGATTGTTTCGCTGATTCCCGCATGCACAAATTCCTCTAGGAATGCAGATCTGAAGGTCACTTGCCCCACGATGGGCACCAACTATCGTCGGATTGAAGACAAGTACACCATGAGGGGGTCCTCGAGGCGTGGTAAAATGTGAGGTGTGAGACGTATGGTGATCCGGGACGGTGAGCACACAATCTTACCTAGGTTTAGATCCGACTGCGGTGAACAGATCCTACTCCTGCTAGCAATCTAGTAAATCGTCAGAGATGGAAGTAACAAAGGATTACAAGGGTTGGTTTTGCCTATTGATGAGTACATATTTGCATCATGTTTTATATTATTATTTTGCATTATAGATGTAGGATCTTGGTATTTTGCGGCGCTCGCGCGCACATTTTATGTCTATTTTCACCAGGATCAGGACAAATGATGGATACAATGGACATAATTCTTGGAGCAGTTGTACTGAGGAGAAAAGGAGTCAAAACAACGTAAATCGCTTATTTGGGAAATATCAATAATACTAGAAGAAAACCCTAAGCGATCAAGGCATACAGACAGTTTAACGACCAACTATACGGCAGGAATACTTTTTCCGGCCGTATAGTTGGCGCCGCCACCACCTCCTCAAATAGTTTCACCCTATGCAACTGGATCAGGGAGACGAAAGACAGAACACCCAGAAATTGCTGAAACCTCACCTCTAGAAGGCATCTAGAGGGGGAACTCGTCCACCGGGGATCCACCTTCACCCTGCGCAGATCTGAGAGGCTAAGGCATCGATCTTCATCATCAACCACTTCATCACCATCATCTCTATCCATCACATCTACATCTTGTCTAGATCTTGTTGTAATTTCCGTACTCGTAGTGGATTTATACAAGTACTATTCATCTAGGATAGATTCTATTGTTATTGCCATGATGTTGATTGCCCCATGTCTGTGTAGATCATTAGTTATTGGGGAGATGGACAAACCCTAGTATGAGATTGAAATAAGATAAATTTTATTATGATATTCATCATTGTGACCATGTGTTAGATTGTCTTCATCTTTATGTTGAGAGAAGTTTACATCTCAATATTTGCCTCTCATTGGGACTTGATGGAGGGAACTACTTGTTGGTAGACGGAGGTATGTTAGTACTTACAGTGACTATAAATCTATTAGCACTCCTTACGTATCAACTTGGGAACCAAGGAAACTCACATAACACTCTCTATGCCATGGGATACGTCCTACAGGATTACGTGCCTTAATAGCGTAGTAATTCGATTGATGTCGATTGTTGACTGTTGTCGTTATCAGGATGATGTGAGCAATGGTTGCTGCCTATTTTTCCAAATACGGAGTTCCTCCCACACATACATAGTTGAGAATGTTCATGATAATAATCTTTGCCTTAGTTCTTTATAATGCTAGTGGTGTATCTGCTACTCCCTGAGAACGCTTTTTCCCTATTGCAGTTCCAATCCCTTACATACGCAATACTTACATTATGTGTTCAGTTGTTTTACTTTACTTATCGTTGCTCTTATACCAAAAACCCAAAAACACCTTTTTACGCAATACTCGCATTTTATCTTGTCACTTAGAACTTTATTTAGCATTTCTATTGTACTACTTATTTCAAGAGTTATTAGACTTCAGACTCCTGCTCCCTATGGCATCGATATCTTTATTTTGAAGGTAGCTACAAACGATCTGTGCACTTGCAGTCATCAAGCTATTTTTTACGCGGTTGTCAGGAAGCTAAGCATTGTAGGTCTTTTAGTTTTTGCTTATTTATTTTTGTCTTGCTAAGTTTTGTTTTGAGTTACAGGTTTCCACCAACATGATGGAGTTTGAGCATATGACTAGTGCTAACCCACTCAGCCACTTTGGGAAGCCGTATGATATTTATAAAAGAGACAACTCCAACGAGAAGACAGGGGGGTTTGAAATAAATCATGTATTACTTGGTATTATACACAAGAAACAATTTACTAGAGATGAAGAAGATCTTCATCCATATGAGCACATTGCATGCTTCAAAGATATATGTGGCACTTTTCAATTGACAGGATATACTGCTAATGAGGTAAGGGTTAAACTTTTTACACAGACTTTGACTAGTACAACTCTCTCATGGTATAGATCTCTACCCCCAAAAGCCACTACTACTTGGGATAATTTAGCCTATGAGTTTTTAGCAAAATATTACCCATTATCAAAATATTTTGGAATCAGGCATCTTATATTGACTTGGAGGAACCGTCCTAATGAAGGACTAGTAAGAGCTTATATCAGATTTAAAGATTTACTTAATCTATGTCCTCATCATGATTTGCCTAAATGGTATTTATTGCATATCTTTTATGGAAGTTTAATTGAACCTATAAAATTGAATTAGACTCTTTCGTGGAAGGAGCCTTTATGAATCTTCCTATAACTAAAGCTTGGGCTTTACTTAATAGAATTCGTAATCATAGAGTTTCATGGAATTTTGGTCTAGGAAGCGAAGGAGCATTTAAATAGATCATGATTGTATTCATGACTATAATAAAAAAGGCCATGTTAAAGAATTATCTAATGAACTTTATTTGGATTCAGATCTTGTGTTGCAAGTTATTAAAGATTTTAGAAAACACATCAAAGCTCCAAAAGAGGGTTTGGTCAAGTATGATCCGCCACCTGAACCTGAGAAGAAAAGAGAAGTTAAAGCAACACTGGCCTCCCTAGAACCAACATACGAGATAACTTTCCCTAACACAGCACATAAGCATATTTTTGAATATGAATTTGATTCACTTCCCATTATAGGGCCTCCAACTAATGACGCTTTTGAAGAGCCAGAAAAGAGAGGGGACGAGGAATTACCACCCCCAAAACCTAATACTCTACCACATAATCTTAAATACAAATTTTTAGATGATACAAATAAATTTCCTATTATTATTAGTGTTAAACTTTTAGGAGAATAAGAAGAAGAAGAACTCATGAAAATACTTAAGGAGCATCGCAAGGCCTTTGGGTACTTAATGGATGATTTGAAGGGCATTAGTCCCATGATAACCGTCCATCGAATATTCATGAAAGAAGGTGCTAAACCAGTTGCGGAATTTAAAAGAAGACTGAAACCCGAAATAAAGGAAGTGGTAAGAAAAGAAATTTTATGCCTACTATACGCAGGTATAATCTATCCTGTTAAAGAAAGTGAATGGGTAAGTCATGTTCATTGTGTCCCTAAGAAGGGCGGTTTTACTGTTGTTCCCAATGAAAATAATGAATTGATACCTACTAGAACTATAGTTGGGCATAGGATGTGCATAGACTTCAGGAAATTGAATAAATAAACTAGGAAAGATCACTATCCTTTACCATTCATAGATCAAACTTTAGAGAGGTTGGCAAACCACACTCATTTTTGCTACTTGGACGGATACTCTGGTTTTTCTCAAATAGTTGTTCATCCTAATGACCAACTTAAAACAACTTTCATTAGTCCTTATGGTTTACATGCTTACCGACGTATGCTTTTGGTTTATGTAATGCTCTAGCTACTTTTCAAAGATGCATGACTGCTATTTTTCTGATTTTATAGAACTGATAATGGAAGTATATATGGATGACTTCTCTGTCTATGGAACTTCGTTTACTAGTTGCTTCAATAATCTCAAAAGAGTTTTGCAGCATTGCGAAGAAACCAATCTTGTTCTAAACTAGGAGAAGTGCCATTTTATGGTCAAAGAAGGTATAGTCCTTGGACATAAGGTATCAGGTAAGGGAATTGAAGTGGATAGAACTAAGGTTGAGGCCATAGAGAGAATGCCACAACCTAGGGATATTAAAGGTATAAGTAGTTTCCTTGGTCATGTGGGATTTTATAGAAGGTTCATTAGAAATTTCTCTGGAATATCTAAAGCTTTGACTAACCTCCTGCAAAAGGGAGTAAGATTTAATTTTGATGATAAATGTCTTATAGCCTTTGTTAAACTTAAAAATTCTTTATCCCATGCTCCTATCATTAAACCACCTATCTAGGATATGACTTTTGACTTAATATGTGAAGCTAGTGATGATGTTGTAGGAGTAACTCTAGGACAACACATAGGTCGTAGATTTAATATTATACATCATGATAGTAGAACTCTTAATAGTGCCCAAAAGAATTATCCTAAGGAAGAAAGGGAACTGTTTGCTGTATTTTTCTCTTGTGATAAATTTTGTTCTTATATAGTTGATGCAAAAGTAAGAGTTCATACGGATCAAGATGGTTTAAAAGAACTCCTTGAGAGGAAAAATCATAAGCCAAGACTGATCGGTTGGATTCTTTTACTTCAAGAATTTGAGCTACAGATTATGCAGAGGCAAGAAATAAAGATGTTGGATGTAGTGTCCATACTTGCCCGACAAGACATCAATCTTATTGAGAGGAACTTTAGTCTTGGTGATTTTTTCTTACGACAATTATTCAATGAACTAAGGTCAATCCCTCCAAAAGATAAGAAGTCTTTGTTGTTGGAGGAGCTTGTCATCCCCGAATATGTAAATGGTAAGTTCAAGGTAAGTGTTCTTACTCAAATAAGTGATTTGTTTTCACAGATTTTACTTCTAAATTTTTTTCCTTTGAATTCCTTGTTTTTTATGAAGTTCTGGAGGTTTTTACCAACTATACGGGTGCAACCGTACGACTGGAGAAAAATCTGCCGCCATATAGTTGGTCATTAAACCCTCTGTATCTTCTTCGTGAAATTGTTTTCGATGTCTGGACCTATACGGTCGAGACTATATGACCGGAGATAATATTCCGACCGTATAGTTAGTCATTAAACTCTCAGACACTTTCGATTTTTGATGTTTGTATCTATACGGTCGCAACTATACGAGTGGAGATAATATTCTGGCCATATAGTTGGTCGTTAAACTCTCAAACATTTTTGTTTACTTTTTCGTTTTCCCCCGATATTATAAAAAATAAAATAAAAAATTATTGTCGGTTCCGAGTCGTAACTTAACCGACCTGGACATAAGATATTTGGAAATATCTGCCCGGAACCAACTATACGGCCGGAGCTACACGGACCGCGCCCGTATAGTTGGTCGTTACGCGGCAGGACTCCTCCAAATCCATGATTTCTTTCCCTATTTCGTTAAGATTCTTTTCTTGGGCGAGAATTTGATGTTTCTCGTGAGTTTTACCGACTCTGGCCCCCCTTATATACTGCATTTGTCTCTCTCTCTCTAATCATAATCTCTAGAAACCAATCTACTTATTTTTCACACATGAGGACACGCAACCAAGGGATAGAACCCAAGAATAAAGGTTCCTATGGAGATCGAGAGCAATAGCGAGTAAGGTAAGGAGATCAAGATCGTCCCTATGGAGTTCCTCGACGCCAACAATGCACGCCAGAAGAGGGAGTTGAAGGCCTTCAAGCTGAAGATTGAAGTGATGGACAAGGAGACACTAGGGACACCCAAACATCTTCGGTTGCTGCGACTTTATCTTGATAAACTTGATGAAGATATCAAGCAGACAACCGAGACAGGTTTTTCTATGAGTCTCAAGGCGCTACAAACCCTTCAAGATAGCAATGAGTTCGTTAAATAACAAGTGAAAGTGCTAGAGAGGAATAATCTTTTCTACCAACTGCGTGTTAAAGAATTAGAAGTTGTCAATCAATCCCTGCATCTCAGGTTGGCTCATGAGGAGAAGATACCGCGTGCCATGGCGCCACGGTGATCTACAATAATCACGGTATCAAATAATCGCAAGGGATTATTTGATCCTGCGTGGCTTGATTCCAAACTTGGGGAGATCTTTAAGACCTTGTAATCTATCTTATAAGTTTTACATTACTATTTTATTCTTGCATTAGTGCAAACTAAAAATAAAGTTTGCATCATTAGAATTTCCTTCAGGAATAGTCGATCCCTTTTATGAAATTCCGAGTTTATTATATATATGGAGCAATATTGAGTTTGTGTTTGTTCTATTGGATATATGAATGGCTTGAGTATAATTTTACTTGCACTTGATGATAGCAATAGGAGTCTTCCACACCATTGGTATTAATAGAACATACAAAGATAATTTGGTCAATATGTTGTAAGTACATGGTTTGATTTATAAAGAAAGAAAAAATATCTAATCAGTTAAGTTGAGAAGAAACCTTGAACAAAGGAAAGAGTGCTATCAAATTAGAGTGAGAACAAGACGAGGTAGAATATTCAAGCTACAAAGATTGCTTCATATACAATTGGAATTTGGTAATTGAGATTGTAAACTTTGAATTCCTACATGAAGTGGAATGTATGGCTAGCTCCTTTGCGCAGCAATTAAACAAAAGTGTGAGAATATACACAAAATATAATAAAAGAAATAAGAAAAAGAGCGAATGTGCAAATGGCAAATAGGCATACACCACTATATTGTAGTATGACAAAGAAACGCTTTGAGATTTTGAATCCCAAGTGAATATGTTAAATCCTAAAACACTTGGGACTACCTCACTAACTCATTCGGTTGAACTGAATACTTTTACATCATGTTGAGATTCATCTTTACATCATTATTCGGATTGTTCGAGTAAGGTACTATTCATGAACTTATTCCCATGTATCATATGTGATAAACACATGCTGCAACTGCCTCATTTTTTATCGACTCAGCTTCATGAATATGAGGATCACATCCATTAAGCTAAAATTTGCTCGGGACGAGCAAAAGTCTAAGCTTTGGGAAGTTGATGAGTGCATATTTGCATCATGTTTTATATTATTATTTTGCATTGTAGATGTAGGATCTTGGTATTTTACGGTGCTCGCGTGCACATTTTATGTCTATTTTCACTAGGATCAAGACAGATGATAGATACAATGGACACAATTCTTGGAGTAGTTGTACTGAGGAGAAAAGGAGTCAAAAACAATGTAAATCACTTATTTGGGAAATATCAATAATACCAGGAGAAAACCCGAAGCGATCAAGGCATACAGACGGTTTAACGACAAACTATACTGCAAGAATACTTTTTCCGGCCGTATAGTTCCCGCCGCCATCACCTCGTCAAATAGTTTCACCCGTGCAACTAGATCAGGGAGACGACATACAGAACACCCAGAAATCACCGAAACGTCACCTCCGGAAGGCATCTGGAGGAGGAACTTGTCCACCGGGGATCCATCTTCACCCATGCGCAGATCCGGGAGGCTAAGGCATCGATCTTCATCATCAACCGCTGCATCACCATCATCTCCATCCATCCCATCTACATCTTATCTAGATCTTGTTGTAATTTCCGTACTCGTTATGAATTTATACAAGTACTATTCATCTATGATAGATTCCATTGTTATTGCCATGATGTTGATTGCCTCCATGTCTGAGTAGATCATTAGTTCTTTGGGAGATGGATAAACCCTAGTATGAGATTGAAATAAGATAAAGTTTATTATGATATTCATCGCTGTGACCATGTGTTAGATTGTCTTCATCTTGATGTTGAGATAAGTCGACCTCTCAATATTTGCTTCTCATGGGGACTTGATGGAGGGAACTACTTGTTGGTAGACGAAGGTGTGTTAGCACTTAAAGTGACTATAAAGCTGTTAGCACTCCTTACGTATCAACTTGGGAATCGAGGAAACTCACGGAACACTATCCATGCCATGGGATACATCCTACGGGATTACGTCCCTTAATAGTGCAGTAATTTGATTGATGTCGATTGCTGACTGCTGTAGTTATGAGGATGATGTGAGCAGTGGTTGCAGCCTATTTGTCCAAATACAGAGTTCCTCCCACACATACATAGTTGAGAATGTTCATGATAATAATCTTTACCTTAGTTCTTTATAATGCTAGTGGTGTATCCACTACTCCCTAAGAACGCTTTTTTCCTATTGTAGTTCCAATCCCTTACATACGCGATACTTACTTTCTGTGTTCAATTGTTTTACTTTACTTATTGTTTCTCTTATAGAAAAAACCCAAAACACATTTTTACGCAATACTCGCATTTTATCTTGTCACTTAGAACTTTATTTAGCATTTCTGTTGTAGTATTTATTTCAAGAGGTATTAGACTTCAGACTCCTGCTCCCTGTGGGATCGATATCTTTATTTCGAAACTAGCTACAAACGATCTGTGCACTAGTCATCACTTATGCACGTTGAGATTGGTTGTTGTGGTTGTGCTCTAAAGGCTGGTCCCTAGGACAGCTTATATAGTCATCCGGCCTAGGGTTTACAGGAGAGTCCTATCCGGCTACGACACAAAGTCGGTACAAAGGTACAACTTGGACTACAAGTCTATCTACATGCCTAAGTCGGTAAGTGACATGGGTATACCCTACAAGTACTCGAGTTTGGTATATACGGTCCAGATACAGCAGAAGCCCACGGCGTTGCCAAGGCCCAATGGAGAATTTGAGTGGCCCACGGACTCTCGATTTCTTGCGAGACAAGAAGAAGCTTAAGATACAAAGTTCAAAGGGAAAACCCTCGACTCGACCTACTACCCGAGACCTAGCCTATATATAAAGGCTAGGAGGGGGCAGCGAGGAGGATAATCACCACCCTAGTTTCCACAACTCTCGCCAGATTGCATCTGCGCGCCCTTGTAATCTTCAATTCCTTCATTAATTCCAAGAGTAGACAAGCAGGAGTAGGGACCTCTACGAGGCCTAAACCTAGGTAAAACTTGCATCCCCTATGTGCTTGTTTGCTAGCCGATTGATGCCTCCAGCGCTCCCTCCTTCTCCAAAACCCAAGTCCATAACAATGGGCATTGACGAGTTAAACCCTTGTCACTTGGCCTGGACGAGGAACTTGCCGCGGGTAGTCACGCATGTCGAAGGTGATGTAGGAGTCGCTTCCACTGAGGTACTCAGGGGTGGAAGGTGGGGAGTTTATCGCCAAGTTTACTTGGCGAGTGATGACCTTCTGCACTCGATTGGAGGGACGTCCTTTTTGGATCATCCCCATGTTGCCCACAGCTCGTGGGTATGGCTCGCCTCTGTGATGCTGGACCGGCGCAGCCGCGGGTGGTGGTGGTCCAGGCGGTGGTGGAGGAGCTCCATGTGCCACAGCGCCTGGGGCGGCTCCGTAGCCCCTGTTGACCACGTCGCGATTCATTCGGGCTAGGCCCTCGTGGAGTTTGAGGAACTCACTGCAGTCCTTGAGAAGGTGGCTGGATTTCTTCTTGCCATCGTGCTTGTCGATGTAGAAGTGCACGTTGCATGGCCTGGACAGTTTGTCCTCGATAGATGTTGCAGGTGCCTCTTCACGAGTGCGGTGTTGCCACACCTGCGTGGTTTTTCTGCTGTCGCGGTATCCACCACTGCGGTATCCGCTATTGCGGTTATCGTCGGGTTTGTCGGTGTAGCCGACTGTGACCATATTGACCTCGTCGCGGTTGTCGTAGACGCGCATCCGACGTTTGCCTCGGCGGTCGTGTATGCGCCTGAGGTCGTCGTCGTCATCGGAGTAGGTGATGGCTCAATACACGGCGCCCAGAAAAGTGCTTGGTGCGTGGTGTTGATGTAGAGCTCGTTGGGAACCCCAAGAGGAAGGTATGATGAGCACAGTAACAAGTTTCCCTCAGTTATGAAACCAAGGTTTAATCGAACCAGTAGGAGCAAGGAAACACCTCAAAGGTGTTAGTAGCTGAGCTTTGGCAGGGCGCACTACCGGTGCTAGTAGCAACGTGGATACCTGCACAACACAACCATAGAACTTTGTCCCCAACTTGCGATGAGGTTGTCAATCTCACCGTGTTTTGCGGAAAACATAGGATTAAACGTATCGAATGGAAAGAAGTAAAAGTTTGCAGAAAGTAAACACAAAGCAGTAAAAGATTGTAGATTGTGTGTAAAGTAAAGGACCGGGATCCATAGTTCACTAGAGGTGGCTCTCCTTGGATAGAAAACATGTTGGGTGAACAAATTACAGCGGGGCAATTGACAAACACCGAGAAAGAAATACATGCATATACTAATCATCTTGACTCCTTTGAGACTTGATTGGGCATTACAACATAATACATAGACCGCCATCCAACTACATCTATGACTAATAATCCACCTTCAGGTTATCATCCGAACCCCCTCCAGTATTAAGTTGCAAGCAACAGATTATTGCTTTACGAACTGCGTGTAAAGTAAACCATATGATTGTTCTATGAACAAAAGATCGTTGTTTTCTCCCTAGTAGCAACATCACATCTAGTACCTTAGAGATTTATGTCACTTCCCCAGATTACCAGAGGCATGAACCCACTATCGAGCATAAATACTAACTCTTGGAGTTGCTAGCATCTACTTGGCCAAGATAGCTACTAACAACAGAAAGCATGCAATATCTCAAATAACAAAGCCATGATAGAATCAATAATCAATCTGAAATAGCATCTCAATATCCATCGGATCCTGGCAAACACAACATGTATGAATTACAAATAGATGATCTTGATCATGAACGGAGCTCACAAGATCTAAACATGAAAGCACAAAGGAGGAGAAACCAGCCATCTAGCTACTACATGGATCCGTAGTCCAAGGATGAACTACTCACGCATCACACCGGAGGCTTGCATGGTGATGAAGAAGGCCTCCAGGGTGAATTCCCCTCTCCGGCAGGGTGGCGGGAAGAGCTTCAGATCCCTCCCGATCTAGGGACAGAGACGACGGCGGCTACAGACTCTTTCGTGGATTTTTGATCGGGTACCTAGGGTTTTCGTCCCGAGGGCAACTTATAGGTGGAAGGAGAGGCCGAGGGGGTGCTGGGGGCAGCCAGACCACCCCCTGGCACGGGCCAGGCCTGGCCGCGTCGCCAGGTGGTGTGGCCGGCCCCTAGCCCTTCTCCGTCTCGTATTCTGGCACTTGATCCCTTCCGGAAAAATAGGCACTTTGGCTTTTGTCCCGTCCAATTCCGAGAATATTCATTTTTTGACTTTTCTGGAACCAAAAACAACAGAAAACAGGCAGCTGGCACTGTGGCTCTTGTTAATAGGTTAGTCCAAGAAATCATAATAAAAGTACTCCAAAGTTGGAACAAAACACAAGAAAGTGGATAAAACCAAGCATGGAACATCAAAAATTATAGATACATTTGCAATGTATCAGTAGGTACGGTTTTTCACCGAGTCTTCTCCGGTAGCCCACCTATTCGCGATTTCCATCAGGTGGTCGATCTTTTTGGGCTTCGAGCGGCCCAGCTCCTCCTTGAGATCTATACGGCGAACACCGCCGTTGAACGCGTCGGTTGCGTGGTCCTCCGAGATGTTTTCTATAGAGTTCTTGATGATAGACCACCTTTGGATGTATGAGCGTAGCGATTCGCCCGATCTTTGCTGGCAGCTTCTCAGTTCTTCGATTGACGCGGGCCTTTTGTAAGTGCCCTTGAAATTGCGCACGAAGCTGTAGACCAGATCTTCCCAGCTGCGAATGGATCCGCGCGGGAGGTTGTTGAGCCATGTGCGAGCGGCGCCCTGCAGCTGTAGCTGCAGGCATTGCATGGCCATGCTTCGACTCCCTCCATGTAGTCTGATGGAGGAGATGTGGTCCTCCAACTAGATTTTCGGGTCCTGTAGACCGTCAAATTTTGGGTTCTCCGATGGGAGTTTGAACCCTTTAGGCATTCGCTTCTGCCTGATGGCCCTGCTGAAGCATCTGGCGCCGCATAGCTCAGTCTCGTCTTCTTCTGAGTCAATCGAACGAGCGCGTCTTGCCCGCATCTTGGCGACTTTGCGCTGTGTGAGGTCATCGCGTGCATCGTAGCCGCGGTCATGCCACCGTGAGCGACACCGCCATGACAGATCGTGACTATCGTCACTGGAGGAGTACGAGTAGTACTTTTCCAGAGCCTTACTTTTCTTCGGCTCTGGTGTTGGCTCTTTGTCGAGGGTGGCCTCGATTAGCCCCAAGCCTGCGATCGTAGATCGGTGCATGGCAGCTCGCGGATCTCCGGTCGGAGGCTGGTTGTTGAGGAGGTACGTGGTGGCCGTCGTTACCGCATCTTGCGGCGTTTTTGGGAGCACGTTGTCCTGCGTGTCGACTGTCATAGAGCTGAAGTCGAGGACTTTCGCAGCCTCTATGCGTTCTTGCTCGGTGAGGTGGGCCAGTCGAGATCGCCTCTTGTTGGCAACGTACTCATTGCCTTTGGAGAGCCTTTGGGAGGAGAGCCCAGCTCGTCGAAGACTCGACTCATCCGCCGCCTTTCTGCACGCTTCGAGTTGCGCGATCACCTGTTGCTGGCGCTTGAATTCCTCCTTTAGCAGCCAATGGTAGCCCATTAGCATGTCCTGCGGTGTGTTGGGGGGTAGAGGATTGCCCCGTAGAGCTTCGCGACAACGGGCCCACTCGTTGTCATTAAGGTGGATCTGCATGCGCTCGCCGATGTTCTCATTCACCGTGAGCGTCGGTCCTCCACCGGTTCCGTTGTTGACGGGCGCGCCGTTGCCACTGTTGGTGGGGCCGCCGTTGGGTGGTCCGGTGCTATTGGGCGTGCTGCCGTTGGGCGGTCCGGTGCTAGATCTGGTGCCAACGTTTTCGCGATTGGCGGTAGTATCGCCCGCGTTGATGACGGCGCACATGAAGTGGTTTGGGAAGCTGTTGCTCCCGCAACTTTCAGATCCAGAGCTGTAGGCTCCGTCTTCAGTGGCTAGGTCACCTAGATCGGATCCACGACTGTTGTCGCTGTCTATGCCCTTAGCTGTTGCCGAGGCGTTGAGCTCGCTGAGAGTGCCGATTGGTGGCGGGAACCACGATGTTGGAGCAATCACGGGTGCCATCGGCTGGTCAGGCATGCGAAGCATGCCCAGTTGACCAACCTGGAAGCGGAAGCTCCCAATCCATACCTAACCGCCCGCACGCAGCAAGTACATGAGAGCAAGGCAGATGTAGCAGCTTGGGTTTGTTGCAGGTACACTCACACGTCGGCCAAGCCTCATTGCCTATCCTCACCTCTTGTGTCTTTACCTCTTCTCCAGATCCGATCCTGTTGGAAGGGAGGCAAACCTCAAATCTTCGTTCTTGATTACCGATGGCGACGACTTGCATAGACCGAGCCTTTTCCATTTTGGCATTCATGTAATCCATTATCTTTGAATAGTACCTCGTGTTTGGGTTGTCAAATCTTCGTTCTTGATTACCGATGGCGACGACTTGCATAGACCGAGCCTTTTCCATTTTGGCATTCATGTAATCCATTATCTTTGAACAGT
Organism: Avena eriantha; assembly: GCA_910589775.1. NCBI lineage: Eukaryota > Viridiplantae > Streptophyta > Magnoliopsida > Poales > Poaceae > Avena > Avena eriantha. The sequence goes on along the minus strand of OU342742.1, from coordinate 154,337,713 downwards.
ACCTCGTGTTTGGGTTGTTCATGATATGCATCTGAGCAAGCTGGAGTCTGTCTCTGAAGTACTTCAACGTTCTGGTGAAAATACACTCCACAATAGTTGTTAATGGCAGAGCCCTGCTTCCTCTCAAGACGAAGTTGTAAGTTTCGGCAAGATTTGTAGTCATGACGCCAAACCTAGCACCATGAGTGTTGTGCAACAGAGACCACCTCTCCGCAGGCTCGTGCTCTATCCATTCCTGAAAATTCTTAATCCGTCTGCCAGGCCTCCTCCTAGTACCAGGTTGGTCAAATCCCGGCAAATCGCAAAGAGCAATTGGTTCTTCCTCGGGTGGTGCTGCTCCAGCTACTGTCTGTGCAGCTACCGCGGCCGCATGAGCCGCCACAGCTGCTGCTCTAGCTGCTCTCCTCTGCCTAACATGTTTTTTTGTGAATTCATCTAGATAGGCCCGACACTTGATATACTTCCACTCCTGGTTCTGCTTGCAAAGCTTCTTAAATAGGTTCATAAGGGCCTTGTTCCTGAACTGTGAGAAAAAGTTAGCCCCTAGATGCCGCATGCACCAACGACTCTACATGTCTAGCCATGGAGTTGGTTCATTTGGAGCAGGCTGAGTCAGCTTCCTTATCGCGCTGAGTATACCCGGATGCCTGTCATGTAGGACGCATACATTCGGTACATCCCTCACAACTGCTATCTTCAGCTGCCTGAAAAACCATACCCAACTCTCGGTGTTCTCGCTCTCCACGAAAGCAAATGCAAGTGGAACAACTTGATTGTTCCCGTCTTGACCTATAGCAGTCAAGATCTGGCCCCTGTACTTGCCAGTGAGAAATGTTCCATCTACACAAATGACTGGTCGACAGTGAGTGAAAGCTTCTATGCATATAGCAAATGAGAAGAACAATCAATGCAGCACCCTCAAATTGGGTTCTTGAGGAAATGTTAAGTGTTGGATGTCGAGGTATGTGCCTGGATTCCTAGCCTGCAGTGTCTGCAGCATCCGAACAACACAGTCGTATCCATCTCGAAACGAACCAAATCTTGTCTCTAGTGCCCTCTGCTTAGTCCTCCAAGCCTTTTCGTAAGATATATTGTAGTGAAATCTGACAGCAACTTTGTTGATGATAGCTTTCACCACCATGGCTTTGGTCTCCACTATCTCAGTGTATAACAGTCTAGCCAGGAGGGTTGACGTGAGATTACGATGGTCTTGCAGGACATTGTCAAGTTGAAATGTGTGTTGCACAACATCGCTAACCTTCCAGTTGGTGTCATATCGAGGAACATGGGCATGGACCCTGGCAGGACACCCAGCTACCTCGCAAACCAAAGTCAAATATTGCTGGGATGACACCTTTGTTTTGAAAACCCGCTGCGTGGACAATGCCCACTCAACGATTACTTCCTGTAGATGCCTTTTGCTAGGATATAATGCACCAATGGAGATGTTGTTGGCGTGATAGTTCCACGAGGAATCGTGCCCATCGTTCACATTCATTGCTGTTGTGTGGTCTTGATTCCATGATGCCGGAATAGGTTGGTCCTCCTGATCAGACTCAGCGGAATCATAAGAGCTATCACTGTACCCTTCTGAATCTTCGGCTTCCATCTGATCTTGCAACCAACCGTCGTGTATCTCGTCCTCATCGACCTCACCACTGAAAATATCTTCTCCTGTCCCTTGACTACCTTCAGCTGATTCATGTCCAGTGTGTGCAAAACTACTCTGACCAGGTTCATAACTACCTCCATTGGTGTGTGCATAACTACTCTGCCCAGGTTCATAATAACCACCACCATCTTGGCCTTGACTGCTCTGGTCATTATAGTAGCCACCACCACCTCCGTCTTCGGCTTGACTGCTCTGCTCATGATCATAACCACCACCAGCATGGTGTGTCTGACTACTCTGGCCCTGATCATAAACAGGCTCTTTCGCCACAGGAAGCACTAAGACACAGGGGTTAACTACCCTATGCAGACAGGCTTTCACCCATTTGACCCATTTAGCTTGCTCTTCTATCGGTCTCAAATAAAAATCAGGTTTAATCCTTGACTTTGTCCATAATACATGCACACCGACAGTATGGGTGGGAGGGAGCCCTAAACGAGCACATAACCAATCTTTCAGCTCAATAATGGGGATGGTTTTAGGATCCTGGAGCACTTCATCAATACAATTGAAATCGCTCAAATCAACTCCATTCTGGTTTGTTTTCGCGACACCGTCACCATAGTAGAACCTAAACACTATATTACTGGACATAACTTCAGGCCTAAAAAAATACCACAATTTGTCAAATGACCATACAGTGGCAGATTTTAGCTAAAAAATAAACTAATATTCTTATAGCCGAATAATCTTGCATAGCCCGCAAATATAATTATAATCCTATAGCCGAATAATCTAGCAGCTAACCTACCCAAATAATCTAGCAGCTAACCCACAGATGAAATAAAACTACATAGATGACTACAGTGGGCAAGATATTAGAGTTTACCCTTGAAGCGTGAGAAATCTTGCCGTGCAGCTGCCTCCAATCAACAGATCAACAACCACCACTCAAGAACAGCTCCACTCAAGCTGCAATACCAACCTCCACCATAGCCATTGCCCACAAGAACACCACGAAATCCCCTCAAAAAAGCCTCAAATCATCTCACCAGATTATCCAATTAGTAGATCAAGACTATACTAACTGCCTAATGTGTTTCAGCAGCAGATATTGGTGGAAAACAGGGCAAAAGATTGCTCCAAAGCAGTGCTCTACGCGTGGGCAGATGAACTGGCCAGATGAACACTAGAGAGAGGAAGAAGGAGGAAGAAGAGGGCGTCGGCGCGGGGCTGGGCTGGGCGCGTCGAGGGGATAAGAAGGGGTCTCGTCGTCCGAGCATAGAACGACACGCTCGTCGTCCGAGCGCACAACGACGCGCCCTTCTCATCGTCCGCGCGTAAAACGACGCGCCCTTGTCCGCCTGTAGCCCGGCAAGGTGGGGTCCGCGGCGCCCCTTTCGGTGCCTCAGAAGACGGCTCGCACTCGTCGTTTCCTGGAAAAACGACTCCGAAAAGTCATTGTTTCGAAAAACGACGGTGTATTATATCTGTAAATTCCTATTTTGGCGTAATATTCTTGAAATTACTTTAAAAAATGTATTATTTAAAAAAAATTAGCTAATCTCTCCGTCCATAAATAACTGATTTTGTCTAGATTTAAATGTATCTATACACTAAAATGTGTCTAGATACATTCGAGTCTAGACAACCCAAGTCAGTTATTTCTGGACAGATCTCTCTGTCTCGAAATAGATATCGCAAGTTTATCAAAATTTAGATAAACCTATGTACTAAATAGTGTCTAAATTTATTCAAATTTTAACAATCTGAGATATCTATTTTAAGACCGGGGAGTACAAGTTTAACCTCATATTATAAAATAGACAAAGATGCAGTCAGGCTAAAAGATGTGCAGATTGTGCACCCTGGATGAACGATTTCTTACCTTTTATCATTAACTTCATCCCTGCTACGGTATTGGTCTTTTGGTGCAACATGTTCTCCAGAGCTTGTCCAGTAGTGACAAACTAATACAGTGCTACCTTCTCCACTAGCCACTCCAGGTATAAGACTGTATTGTCAATGAGAAACTTCATATGATGAATTCGATTGGTCATCTTTTTTATTGCGTCCTATTCCTTTCATTTTAAAATATAAAATATTTTAGTTTTGTAAAAAGAGTGTATCAGATACACACTAGTCGACCAGTCGCTCATGGGTACTCGACCAGTCGACCTTCCAACGCAGGCATCTCCCTCGCCTAGGTATGTTATTCTCCTAAAAACTTGCGGTATGCCTCTTAATTTACACTGTGGCCGACCGACTGGAACTTCTTTTACAATATTTTACTTCTCCCTCGATTGATTTTGATAGATAGAGGAGATTACCGGTGATGTATACTCTAGGATGAATATACCACACGTTAAGCTACTGCTCCGATGCCGGCTCTATCTTTTGCGGGGCGCTAGGCGAGGTCAACAACATGGTCGTCCTATGGCTAATATATATGTATATGTATATAAATATTTAGAACTGCAAAATATTAAAGGTTAACCTTCAATCATACATTTTTAGTCTTAGATGCCTATAAAAAACTATTAGTTATTTAAACAATGCTAGATTACAATAGAAAAATTAAAAAGTAGCAAAATATAATATTGTCCGCAATATTACCAAGAATTGGGCATGGGGAGCTAGAACTTGAAGCAAGAAAATTGTGGGGCACTTACTATTATTTCTTAAGACACGAAAATTTTGTTGTGTAGTTTTTACCAGTCTACTTTCATAGATATAAATGCACAAATTCAATCTAGTAATGGGAGATATGCTAAGGTTGAACCAGCAGAAGACGGAGATATTCTAGAAGCAACAGGAACACGAGAGTAAACTAACTTCTTCCTAGCTTTCCGCGTGCAGCTGACCGGCAATCTATCCAGTCTTCCATTGGAACCTAGAGAGGAGCATAGTGAAATTGGCCTAGAGACCTAGACCATGGCGGCATGCAGCGGATGCACAGCAGAAGGAAGCGGTCAACCGTACGCGGTGGTCTCTTTCTCTTCCGATGATGGATTGATTATTGTGGAGTTTGCCTGCTAAGATGGGCTTGGAATTAGAGTTAACTTCTTTTTACGAGGCGACACAAAATTTAGGCTGTACTCAATTATCGCTAGTATGATCAACGGAGAGATTGACAGGAAGGTATAGAAAATGCCCCCCTAGGCGCATGGGCCCTAGGCCGTGGCCATGGGTCAAAGCCGGCACTTAAGTGTACTTTGTACTGTATTTTTTTCTCAGAATAATTGGGTGTCAGAGTGTCGACGTACTATAGAGATTGCTGCACCATACTGAGATTTCGAGAGTACAAGTTTTCTTCTCACTGCGATTTAATCTTCCACCTGTGCATTTTTATCTTATTCAATTCAGCATTTGTAAATGTGGGGACGAAGATTGGTTAAAAAAATACTCACGATGGTAAGTTATTTCCTTCGACTTTTGGCGGTTGTGTTTTTTCCTTTCTAATCATTGGCTTTCAAATTTCAGATGTGTTCAGCCGTCTACATTTGACCTGGCTTGGTCTCACGAATCTCTGTGGCTACAAAAAGAGCATCTCCTGAGGCCGCCTCATCCATTCCCTGCATGATTGGCTCGAGATGTTCCTCTCCATAGAATTGTAGTAGCGTGTAAGAATCTTCACAGATTGTTTTTATAGTGAGGTTTAGAAATCCTTAGCTATCTCCGTGGTAGGGGGATGCGGAAGTGTATATGTGTAAATCAGTAAATTGTTTTCTTTTTTGCTTCAGTTTGATAGTGAATCGGACACTTCATGTGAATGTACTCCCTCCATCCTTCAGGATGTCACAGATTTATCAAAATTTATACGAATCTAGACATGTTTTAATATATAGATACATCTAAATTTTAAAAAATCTAAGACATCCTTTTTAGGACGGATGGAGTATCTTAGGTAATTGGGCAACTTATTAACATGTCTTTTCTTTTGGAGTTTGTGTCTGTGTTCGAAGATATAGTATGATGAGGTTGAAGACATAAGTTTACCTCTCAGCTTTATCCATATAGCCTTAGTAATGGGGAGAAAGAGCATGAATCAATATAATGTGCTAGGTGGTGTTACTTTTTTCACGTTGTAAACATATTTAGCTGAATTGAATGTGTTAACTTTGATTAAATAAGCAAACACTTGAGTTTCAGATTTTATATTTGAAATAATCACCGATTTAAAATCTATGATTTGAGCAGTGAATCGGTGCACATAATTGTACGGGAAGTTGGATTACATGTATGCAACTATTTGTTCGGGAGATATGTTATTTTCATTTACTTGCATAACTTCACCAAACAATATAAATTCAATCTTGATGCACGACCTAAAAAACTTATACAGTACCAATTCCGCAGCACCGTGCGGGGAATTTTTCTACTCCCTTCGTCCCAAAATAAGTGATATGGATTTTTCGAGATTCGGATGTATCTAAACACATTTTAGTATATAGATACATATAAATCTATACAAATCCAAATCACTTATTTTAGGACGGAGTAGTTTTTTGAACTGACCAGTGCGGCCGTGCGAGTGGAGCCGAGATCACGATGGTACTGTAAAGCTGATTGTCGGTTTCCACGGGTTAAACCCGACCCAGTACTGAACACCCCAGCTTTACCAAAGTTCGCCGTGTTCCCAAAAGAAAAGTTCGCCGTGTCGTATGCAAAATAAAATGAAGCAACAGGGATGCGGCGACGACTTGGGGAATTTTTTTGAATCGACGGACCTCGGCATGTCAAAACAAAGTCAGATTCTGCAGGTTCTCGGGTGAACTTGTTCTACTCTCTCGGTCTTAAAATAGATATACTATCTCTAAGATCCAAGTTATTGTTTTTAAATTTGTTTAGATTCAGATGTATCTAGCACTAAAATTTAACTAGATACAACCGAATCTAGACATATGTGGGAACAATAATTTGAATAAAAGGGAGTAGAAAATTTATAAAATTTAGATATATCTATATATAAAATATTGTCCAGAGCTTTCTCTTAAATGCTTTTCACTCCCTTGATCCAAATTAATTGATTTAAATTTATCTAGATTTGAATGTATCTAACTCAAACATGTCTTGATACATCGAATCTAGACAAATCCAAATCAACTAGTAATTTGGATCAGAGGGAGAGGGAGTAGTGTAAATGGGGTTTGTGTTACTCCTGAGCATTAGACCTGATCAAGATAACGAAGGTTTGGTACCATTAAAATGCGTCTAGATTTATTAAAATTTTGACAAATCAAAGACTTCCTTTATAGGACGGAGGGAGTACCATTCAAACACGAGAATTACAATATACTCCTCCATGTTTTAGGTTTGTGAAGGTAATGTATCTAATCACATTTTAGTGTATAGATTCTAGTGTATAGATTCAGAGTGGACCTTTTCGAACCTACACACAAAAAGTCGTCTAGATACATTATCTTCACAAACTAAAACATCTTTATCTTTATTACGAAATGGAGGGAGTACTTTCAAAGAAAATCTGTTTTCTCTTGGCAATCGATACATGTAATTGTAAATCCATCAAATGGCCATGTTGTCTTCAGAAATTTTTACACGGACTCACTCTAACCAAAAGATAAGAACACGTCTAGTCCTCAGGAACAGCAGCAACAACAACGACAGAGAATGCAGTTCCGTCGCTGCAGCGAAAGCGTGTGAACAGCGAAGGAAAATGCACCAACAAATGTCACAAAAGAGAGCATGTCCTAACCTGTCGGACCAGGTAGCAACAACATCACACATGAGCCAACAGATGTGTCACTAAATCCAGATAGAGGTTAATAAAGCAGTACCAAATCTTAATCTTTGTGTATTTGCCACAAACAGTTTGCTGTAATCTTTTGGTAACAACGTTTACTCCTGTCAAAACCAAAAGGGCAAATACTACTCGGTGATATCAGATACCAAAAGTACATAACACAGAAGAACTCTTTCAGCACAATTGGCAAAACAATCGCCTATGTGCCTTGATTGAGAAAGGAGTTTCAAGGAACGCAACTCAATGAAGATTGTAGGCCACATCTTCTTTTGAAGTAGATGGAAATAGGACTAACCGTAACAGCTGTAGTACCTGGGGTGTAACTAGTGGGCTGTGTGGTGTGGCCTTGGGCCGTTGTGGGCCTGTCGTGTGGGCTCAAGGGAACTGTCGATATAACAGTCCAGGACAAACAGTGTAAGGGCATCGATGAAATAGAAAAACAGTCTGACCGAGATCTTCTTCTTTCCCAAGTCTCTCCTCTCTGACCCTCTTCTCCACAAACGCCAGATCCCTCACCGCGGCAATCACACCGCCGGCGACGGGATATAACACCTTGGTATCAGAGCTCGGTTCGAACCAGACGCGCTTCGTTACTAAACGTCACCCAGTAACATCGACCAATCGGTTGCAAATTTTTTTTCGAAGAATTTGCTGTAAATCCGAGATTGGCGTTTGGGCGGTACAGAGGAAGCTGCGACGGCTCCGTCCAGAGTTTCTACCCCGTCCGCGCAGAGTCGCTTCGTCTTGGAAGCCATGGATGACTTCCAGAAGGCGATGCTGGCGCGCTTTGATGCGTTGGAGGTGAAGATTGGGGCGCTGGAGAAGGTGCAGACCCACCTCGGGGAGATTGAAGGGAAGATGAACAAGCAGACAGAATCCTTGGAGCAGATGCAGGTCAAGGTCAACCTGTCGATGGAGACGCTTGGCAAGGTACAGGCGGAGCAAAATCGTGCAAGCAGTGTGCTGAAAGGGACTGGGCTACCACCGCTGTCCATTCCAGATCGAGACATGTCGACGATTCTGGGGGAGCCACCAGATCGCCGTGGTGACTACCGACCACCGCTTCCGATCATGCACAGTAGTACCGCACCGAAGGTAACGATGCCGCCACCAACTCCTACACCTGTTTATGAGAACACTGGGGGGATAGGATCCAGCCGTAGTGATCGTGAAGAAGGCAGGCGCAGCTGGATGCCGAAGATGGATTTTCCCAAGTTCGATGGAACTGATGTTCGCATCTGGATTGATACCTGCAATACGTTCTTCCTCCTATATAATATTGCTGAAGGTTTTAAGGTGTCGGCAGCTACAATGTATATGAAAGAGAGTGCAGCCCATTGGTATCAGGCATACAAATTGGAGAATCCGTGGCACAATTGGTCTACATTTTCAGTGGATGTGGTGCAGGAATTTGAAGGAAATGCTCAGCAGGACAAAATTCGTGAACTCTTAACTCTGACACAAGAGAGCTCTGTGGAGGAGTACAAGAAAAAGTTTGATAAATTGGTGTACCAGATCAGGTTGTATGACCTAAACATGGGAGGGTTGATGCTGGTGCAACAATTCATCGGATTGAAGGAGGAACTCAGGGCAGCTATAGAAGTTCAGCTACCAAATACAGTTGCAGAGGCAGCTTCTTTTGCCATGACCCAAGAAGACAGAAGCAGGCATGGTGTGACCAAGCAGTATACAAAAAGGGTGGGCTACAATTTTCACAAGGAAGACACTGCTAACTCTACCACTTATCCACACAAATTTGAAAAAGGGGAGTTGTGGAAGGCGAAGCAACTGAAGGAGTACAGAAGAGCAAATGGCTTGTGCTATAAGTGTGGAGAGAAATATGCACCAGGCCACCAGTGTACTTTACAAGCTGGGGCACAAATCAAGGCAATGGAAACTCGGGAAATGTTGTCTGATGAAGTTCTGGATACCCTTGTGGCACATGGAAATGAGGATACAGGAGATTGTCACGTATCACTCAATGCTCTGTCTGGTTCTAGCAAGCCAGGCACAATTCAATTCAAAGCTCTTATAGGAGATCAAGTGATGTTGTTATTACTGGACTCAGGAAGCTCTCCCAGTTTTGTGGATCAATCCTTGGTGGACAAGTTAAATTTTCCACTACAGAAATCTCAACACTTAAGGTAAAGGTTGCTAGTGGGGATTTCATGTTCTGTACTGCAGTGGTTCCTCAGATGCAATGGTGGCTACAGGGCCATACCTTTTCTCATGATATGAGAGTTTTACCATTGGGTGGATATGATGGGATATTGGGCATGGATTGGCTGGAGAAATGGGGCATAATGAATTGTGATTGGGAGCACAAATGGGTGGAGTTCTCCTACAACAAACAGATGATTAGGTTATCTGGCATTCCTTCTGGGCTTAAACCAGAGATTCATGCAGTCACAGTAGAGGAATTAACAAAAAGTCTGAAAGGAAATGATATCTGGGCCATGGCAGAACTCTCCTTAGTGGACAATGAGGTTCAAATAACTGTACCTGTTCCTACAGAAGTCCAAGAGCTGTTAGATAAGTCTGCTGCAGTGTTTCAAGAACCAAAGGGCCTCCCCACCCCCCCCACCCCCACAGAGAATTTGATCATGCTATAAATCTTCTGCCAGGTTCTCAACCAACTAATTGCGGGCCTTATAGGTATTCTCCTTTGCAGAAAGATGAAATAGAGAGGCATGTCAAGGAGATGTTGCAGAGTGGGATAGTAATTCCCAGTGTGAGTCCATATGCCTCTCCTGTCTTGTTGGTTAAAAAGAAGGATGGAACTTGGAGATTCTGTATTGATTATAGAAGGTTAAATGCTATCACCATTAAAAGTAAATTTCCAATTCCCATAGTGGATGAATTGCCTGATGAGTTAGCAGGCACCAAGGTGTTCTCCAAGTTGGACTTAAGAGCTGGGTACCACCAAATCAGAATGGTCCCAGCAGATGAGCTGAAGACAGCTTTCAAAACACATCATGGGCAATATTAATTCAGAGTGATGCCTTTTGGTCTCACCAATGCTCCAGCCAATTTCCAATGTGTTATGAATTCTGTGTTTGCTCCTTTTGTCAGGAAGTTTGTCTTGGTCTTTATGGATGACATCTTGGTCTATAGTAAGTCTGTGGATGAACATGTTCACCATCTGACTTTGGTCTTCTAGGTGTTGATACAAAACCAACTATATGCTAAAAAGAGCAAATGTTCCTTTGCCTAGCCAAGACTGGAATACCTTGGCCACATCATCTCTGACAAAGGGGTAGCTACAGACCCAGACAAGACAAAAGCCATGCTAGCTTGGCCAGTACCATTGAATGTTACTGATCTGAGGGGATTTCTTGGGTTGACTGGATACTACAGGAAGTTTGTCAAAAATTATGGCATCATTGCCAAACCACTCACTGTCCTCTTACAGAAATAGCAGTTTTAGTGGAATGCAGCAGCTCAGACTGCTTTTGAAACTCTCAAACAGGCTATGAGTGATACACCTGTACTAACTCTGCCAGATTTCTCACAGCCCTTTTGGATTGAGACTGATGCATGTGCTACATGCTTGGAGCTGTGCTTATGCAAGAAGGCCACCCTGTAGCTTACTATAGCAAGGCTTTGAGTGTCAACAACAAGAAATTATCTATTTATGAAAAGGAATTTCTGGCAATAATGATGGCAGTGGATAGATGGAGGCCATATTTGTCCAGAGGACCCTTTGTGATCAAAACTGATCATCAGAGCTTATGCCACTTGGAAGATCAAGTATTGCACGCAGATCTGCAGAAAAAGGCCATGACCAGACTGGTGGGACTCAACTTCACATTTCAATACAAAAGGGGTCAAGATAATAGAGTGGCTGATGCACTATCAAGGGTAGGTCATGCCTTTTCCCTGTACTCTGTGTCTACTGGGGTACCAGTTTGGATACAAGAAGTGCTGAATTCTTATGCTGTGGACAACAAAGCTCAGCAGTTATTACAAGAATTGGCAGTGGTAGGCAAAAATGATGATGGCTATGAGCTACAACAAGGACTGATTAAATACCATGGGAAAGTGTGGATTGGTACCAATGTGGGGCTCCAAACTAAGTTGATTCAAGCATTCCATGCTAGTGCTATTGGAGGTCATTCAGGTATGCAAGCAACCTACCACAGAATCAACAAGCTATTTGCTTGGCCTGGTCTCAAGTTAGCAGTGTAGGAATTTGTACAGCAATGTAGTGTATGCCAACAAGCAAAGCATGAGCACTGCAAAACTCCTGGTTTATTATAGCCACTCAGAATTCCTAAAGGGGCATGGCAAGAAATTTCTTTGGATTTCATTGAAGGTCTTCCCAAATCAGCTGGGTATGATGTGATCCTGGTGATTGTGGACAGGTTTACTAAGTATGCTCATTTCATACCTCTCAAACATCCATACCCTGCTCATACAGTGGCAAAAGCTGTGTTCAATAATGTGGTCAAATTGCACAGTATGCCTGTGTCCATTGTGTCTGATAGAGACAGGGTTTTTACAAGCAATTTCTGGAAGGAGCTATTTGCTATGTTTGATACAAAACTCCACATGAGCAGTGCTTATCACCCACAAAGTGATGGGCAGACAGAGAGAGTAAACCAGCAATTGGAGATGTACTTAAGATGTGCAGCCAATGAGCAACCTAAGAAATGGTTCAATTGGTTACCCTTGGCAGAGCCAATGAGCAACCTAAGAAATGGTTCAATTGGTTACCCTTGGCAGAGTTTTGGTATAATACTTTCCACCACTCTGCTATTGGTTGTTCTCCTTTTAAAGCATTATACAAGGAGGATCCACATTATGGTATGCTTCCAGATTTACATACTACTGAAAATTCTGAGGTACATGATTTTTTGGCTGAAAGGCAGTCTGCTTCCGAGATGCTGAAATATCAACTGGAGAAAGCACAAGTGAGGATGAAACATTATGCAGACAAGAATCGGCTTACAAACTGGAGTTGCCTGCAACCAGTAAAATACACCCAGTGTTTCATGTTTCCCAATTGAAACCTTTCAAGCCAGACTCTACTGCACTGCAGTTTCATCTGAGCTGCCAACCCAAGTCCAGCTGGACGTACAAGAGGTGGAACCTGAAGAGATCCTGGAGAGGCGCCTCTGCAAGAAGGGCAATGCAGCCTATGTGCAAGTCAAAGTGAAGTGGACGTCACTACCAGCAAGTGCGTCTACCTGGGAGGATTATGATATATTACGGACTCGTTTTCCAAATGCACCAGCCTGGGAACAGGCTAGTTCTTCAGGGGGAGGTGGTGTAACAGCTGTAGTACCTGGGGTGTAACTAGTGGGCTATGTGGTGTGGCCTTGGGCCGTTGTGGGCCCGTCGTGTGGGCTCAAGGGAACTGTCGATATAACAGTCCATGACAAACAGTGTAAGGGCATCGATGAAATAGAAAAACAGTCTGACCGAGATCTTCTTCTTCCCCAAGTCTCTCCTCTCTGACCCTCTTCTCCACAAACCCCAGATCCCTCACCGCGGCAATCACACCGCCGGCGACGGGATATAACACTAACCTTCCACTAAGATGTGCTGGAAGAACTAATGTTGTTTGCAACAGCCCTCTTGGCACCACGAGATTGTGGGCAGACTAAAATTAGTTGATGGTGTGGGTAGGGAGGGATACTTAAATTAGTTGAAACTACATTTCCTGGAGGAAAAAAAACAGAAAATCAAGGTAAGAACTCATATTGCACAATGGAAAGTTGGAAACAGAACAACTGGGAAGTTAAAAAACAATAAACTAGACCAGGATCTCTGAAATATATAGTTAAGTCACATTCTGAATAAAGCTAATTTCCTGAGCGGATGGATCTTCTACAAGCTCACACCTTATGAAAGGGGCACACATGTCTTCAGATATTAAGAATCACCATCTAAGACAGATGCCTCTAGGTATTTTAGCTATATCAACCAGGAACTGATTCAGAAATGATGTGTCCGCCACTAGAACCAGGGGGGCTAAAACTGCTGGCTGGCTCGGCAAACAAAAACTAATACAAATACATGTAAAAAAGTACACTAGACATGGACATGCTATACGAAATGGCTATGAAGTTGTCGACACTTTTTATGGACAAAGTAGAAGTGTGTAAGTAACATAGCTTAGACCATAAAAGACTAATAAAAGACTAAGACAGAATGATTCTTGAAAGATTATAATTAGCAAAATATGCACGCGCATCCATCAGAAATTAATTAATCTGTAAATACACATAAAATGCTCCTGCACATGATTCTCACAAGCAACTTGTAGTAGATTGATTGGTGGGCTGAGGAATACGACTTCATTTTGAAACACCTAAGTAAAAGTTCATATTTATAAGTGATAAACAATATGATAAAAATCATGCTTTTAGGCCTAGGATATAAATTTTACTAAAATAACGGCCATCCGCAAGCAATGCGAAAGTCACATCATATGTTAATTCACAATAAGCTATAGTACACAGTGAAAGATCCATCAAATGACCATATTTTCTTAAGAAAATTTACATGGAGATATTTGTATAGGGCGAGAATTTTCAGACCTGAGTAATGTTACTTTCAGAAGCTAAGTACAAAACCACATCTGCAAGTGACAAAAAAAATCATGATATAGATAATACTATGGAGATATATGATATAAACTTATTGGTATAAATTTTACCAACAAATTATGACCATCTGCAAGCTGTGCAGATATTAAAAGGGTGTTACTTTGTAAGCTAAAGTACAAGTTACACAATTTTGCAGCCAAACAAAATCCATAACTGTCATTTTCCACAGTTCCTAAATGATCAAATTTTCTGAAATCAGCCCACTTGCAATCTTGTATCCATTATCTGTATGCATTGGTGTTTTCATGATTATTTGAAACTTCATATGTGACTTCTGTATAATATTGAAAACGAGACATTTGTCGACACATTTAAATATATAATACATAAGCCGATAATCACACCGTCGCAGTAGCTTTTACAGAGAAGACAAACAAAATAAAGCACAACCAGAGGATATAAGCTACAACAAGTTTAACCAGCAAGATCTGCGAAACTCAGTACTGCTACAAGTCAATCGATGGTCATCATTCTTCACCGGATAACAGCACCACGCTCAAGCACCAGATCCAGCTCGCTCTCGTTGTCTACATAATCAACCAGTTCTCCTTTCGGAGGTGGTTCTGTGCCAAACAATCTATCCACAACCATACTGGTAAGACAAACAATCCCTCCAAGCCTGAAGCACTCGTTGAGCATTTGTCCTCGCCGATATGAGCGCCTACAGGTTCAGAAAATATAAGAAACAGAAATGTGAACTGATGTTTATAAAGAACAAAAGGAAAGTGAGAGTATATGTATTGTGCAAATGTTGGAAGACCATCTATACCAGAGAGAGTCATTGGGTTTAGGACTGACTTGCACAGAAAGATACTCCATCAGCCGACCATTTGGTGATACTAAACTGTCGACAATGGTGTTCTTCCGTTCAGACTCAGCAAGTGCCTTGTACAGTTCCTCCTTCATCTTCTGGATTTGACTGGTTTTTCCCTCGTCGCTGGTAAGGTTCTGCGACAGTACACAAGAAGGAATTAAGTGTGTAATAATTAGTAAACATTGGATAGTAAAACTGTGCATGATTTCCTTTGTTAAATCAATGGATGTTTTGATGCTAATTAAGGGCCGGGTTGAATACATATATATATATATATATAAAACAGCAAAACACATTTTAAATGTATAGGTCTGACGGGAGAGAGTTTTGTCTAAATAAATATAGATGCCATGCTCCCTCGAATCATGTTGTTTCGCACTCGCAATGCTTGTGGAGAAACGAGCTCAGGTCGGTTTTAATCAATCTACATATATGTTGCCTTGTGTCTAAACTCGTACCATTTTTATATAGGAAAAATTGGACCTTTCATGCATTTGATGTGCTCATCTGAAGAATAAAAAAACTAGTAACTCGGATCATACATGTTCTGTCAATTGCAAAACAATGTTTTATGGCTTAATCATGATAATATGCGGACCGGAAAAGCTAGTTGGGTAAATCACCATATTTTCATTTTGGGTTGTTACAAGATTTCGGGCTAAAGAAATATACCTTTTGGTTGGTGCTTCCAGTACGGGAGGCGGGGATGTGTGACACGCGAGGAGAAGAGAGAGGTTTGCCGCTGTGGATGAGCATCCGCCCTTCCGCACCCTCGACAGCCCCCGCCCGCGTTCGCTGCAGTGCGCGGAATCCCACGGTCCTCCTCGCCGCGTATCGAAGCGCCGCCGCCGACATCGCCGATTAATCTCGCTTTCTGCGGATCCTCGCCTCGATCTATCTATATAGGTGGCCGCGGACTGAGTCCGACACGAGAACGTCTTCGCTAGTTCGATTCCGTTTTCACTTTGGACGAGAGATTCGGCCTTGGGTGTTCTTCCTCCTTGAGATGTTGTTATTAGGGTTCCTCACATTCGGGGCCGTCACCCCCTTCTAATCCACTACAACACGCGCACTCTCTCAGCCCAGATTTTACAGCCCAATTTTAACCCCTAAAGAAAACGTCAAGGCCCAGTACTGAAAAATACATGGCATTATTCCACGCGAAAAACTCCGGGATTCCTATTCTCCGCTTATCGCGGATCGTATCTGGCGATCCGCCTGAAGAAAGTCCTTCCTGGGCCAGCCCATTTCCAGATACGGTTTTCTCTTTATTTTATTTTATTTCTGTTTGTGTTTTTCTTTTCCCTTTTTATGTTTCTGTAATATTTTTTCTGCTTCTCTTTAGTTTCACTTTTAAATATTTTATATATACTGAAAAATATTTAAATTTAAATTTATTTAATTTCTAAAATGTGTTTAGATCTAAAAAATATTACTAGGATTTTTGAAAAATGTTCAAATTTAAATAATGTTTAGATTTTAAATGTGTTCAAATTTTGAAAATGTTCAAATTTGAAAGATGGTAGGATTTTTGAAAAGTGTTCAAAGTTTAAAAATATTTAGATATGTTCAGAATTGATAAATATTTAAAATTTCAAATCGTCAAGTTTATTTATTTTTATTTTTTTGGAAATAATTCAGTTTTGGAAGAGCTACAGATTTAGGAAAAGTTTTGAAAAGAAAGGAAAAAACAAACCCATACATGTTATTGGGCCTGCATTGATGTAGCCCAGAAAAACGGCTGCAGGCGGAGCCTTAGCTCGCGTCCGCAAGCGAGCGTCCTATAGGAGCTGTCAGGGGCTCGCTCCAGGCGTCGGTTGCGCGCTGACGCCTGAAGGCCTTCTCAGGTGGGCCGGCCCAATTCGGCTGGGCTTTTCTTTATTTTTTTCTGCTTGTTTTCCTATTCTTTTTTCTGTAAATTTTAAAACATTTAGGGAAATAAAAATGTTTAGATTCTAAAAGTTTTTATTTGAAAAAATGTTTAGAATTTTTTTCAAAATTTAAAATCTATTCAAATTCAAAAAAATTAAGTTTTAATTTGCTAAATTTTGGGGGGGAAATCAAATTTGAAAATGGTTCGAAATTTTAAAATAATCTCATATTTGAAATAACTAAGTTAAAACACGCGCTTCGTCGTGCCATCTACACTTTGTTCTGGCATATCGTGGCTGGCGTGGTAGTATTGCATGCACTTTGGTCCACAAACCGAAGAAAATATTCAAGTCTAACATGAAAACCTTTGAAATATTGATGGCATCTTACTCATTGATACTCAAAATAGGAAAATACAAAATTATAAAGTTGTTTCTTGTACAGAGTGTGTATACAAAATTAAGAAAGAAAATATAAGATCCGATCCATGTAATACATTGCTTTGGTCTGCAAACCAAAAGTTTATTGCAGCAAGCAAGTGATGCCTTGTCCATAATCTTCATATCAAAATAGCAACTTGTGCTACTAAAGCCATGATAAATAAACACTACCAATGTGGTCACAACTGCCTTTTCAGTAGCCTGACATGGCTAGTTCTAGAGAACTTCATTCATTAGGGTCACGTGAAGTGCCTCCCAACTTGAATCATTTGACTCACAAGGTTTGCTAATACTGCTGCATATACGACTACGGGTCAGCCATTATCAGTTCATCACTTGCATCACTGGCCCAAAAAACATCAAAATCCAACTTTTAGATAAATAAACACATACCAGTAAACCAGGTAGACCTGAATCATTCTGTTGATATCATGCAATCGTACAGTTGAGCCATGAGAAGAAGGCAATTCTATCTATCCGTGGAAATCATACTAGCATCACCTTGCTAGCATAACTAATATGATTCTAACCATCACTTGCTAGCACATAGGCAATTCTACCTATCCGTGGAAATCATAACTACTTTGGTGAGGAGCAGAAAGCTACAACATCACAGTTTGCTCATGCCATGCATCGTTAATCATACTGCCGGTTATTCACAAAATTGTGTGATATGATAATTTTACATCATCAATATGGTGACTTATATATGATCTGTTTTGAATAATATTTGCCATGATCTGTTATTATTTATGCCTTTTTAGGTGATTTATGAGACTTTCCTACAAAGTCCCTTTCATTAGTATTGAATTTCTGGGAGGCAAAAAACCTTATTTTTTATATTTTGTTGTTTCAGGGACCTTCTGGACATCTAAAAATCAAAGGAAAAAAAATAACTGATATGTTTTTCACCTGGAGAAGGACGGTGAGCAAAAGAACCAAGCGAGAGGAGCTGCTGGGCCCAAAAGAGACTAGGTGGCGCACCCTACCCTGCTGGGCACGCCACCCATGCTTGTTTGACCCACGAGCGTTGCCTTGGCTCCTCCTTTTAATAGATGCCTCCGTCTCACCAGAAAACCTACGTCATATTTTTTTCCACGATTTACAGAGGCGGAGAGGGCGGATCCTGCAGCACTGGAGCCTCCGGTGAGGGGAAATCGACGCCATCATCATCACCACTCCTCCTTGGCGTAGGGGGAGGCCTCTCCATCAACATCTCCATCAACACCATCATCATCACCATCACCATCTCCATCTCTAAGATCCACTTCATCCCCTCATAGTTTGTGATTGATGGAACCCCGGGTATTATTTGAGTGTTATTTGCATGTTTGTGATTGGCAACTTGTTTTTATTTGGTGGAGATATTATATTTTTAGATTGTGTTGTAATCCATAGGCCACTGATCCATATCATGTTTGTCACTTGTGAGTAAATCCCCATGTTCCTGAGGACATAGGATGAATTGACTACGATTTTCATATAGTATGCAATAAATATTTGGTCAAGTTTTTTATCTTTTATGTGGTTCTATGATGATTTTATGTGAACGTTGACTGCATATGGCTTCACCTATATGGGATCATAGGGATACACTTTAATGCAATGATGAGGGTTGGAAAGGACGGAATGGCAGGAACCGTTTTCCAATACTTTGAGTTACATTAGAGAGATTTCTGTCGGGGACTAATGAACTAACAGCTATGTGGGACATTTATGTCATAATAATTTCTATACTTGCTCATGAAAATGGCTTAGGACCCATCATAAAGGGTTTACTTGCTCATATCTATGGCCGTACCTAATTTAGGCTCCGCCCTAAAGGACTGAAACTTGACAAGAAATTCAGCATTTTATGTAGAAATCTGAATGCTAAGTAAATCCATGCCGCCCTTAGAAACGCTTGCCACATATAAGTTCACACACATACACTTGAGCTGAATAGAGGATTGTGCTTTCTCTCATTGAGAGCATTTACTTGTTGATATTTACTTTCAGTACTTTATTTTACTACAAACTACAAACCCAAAACACCAAAACAACTGCACCCTTTTATTTTTTTACTTGTCAAACTTACTAACCAATACCTTCATCTCCTCGTGGGTTCGACAATCTTTCTTATTGAAAAGTACTACAATTGATCTCCTGCACTTGGGAGCCATCATTGTGTTAATTAAATAGGAAATGGGGAAATTTATCTAGTTTGAAAGTAAACATAGTAAATTGTGATAATCAAATCATGCCATAGAAATATTATTCTCTGGTAAGTAGATTTTTTAAACAATCTGGAAAAGGGGAACTGACCAAGTTTGAAAATAAATAGAGAAATGATGCTAACATTAATAAATAAAATTTATTGTTTAACTGATGTTAAGTACATCTTGTTGGAAATATGCCCTAGAGACAAATAGTAGCAAGGACTATTATCATATTTCATATAGTTTATGACTAAGTTTTATATCATGCTATAACTGTATTGAGTGAAAACATCAATACACGTGTGATATATAAACAACCAGGGGTTCACAGTGAAACTCTAGTCACTAGTTTATTGGTTAACAGATGATCATGTTTCCTGATCATGTGGCATTTATGCCAGTTGGAAATGAAGTCATCTCATTCCGAGAATGAGGTGATGAACCAATACCCAACCTAAACATCGTGACCCGATCATGTCACGAAGTTCAAGTTACGATGATTAGAAATGGATCCTCGTAGACTATTTCTTAGACCGTAAGGCTTTATCAATCATTGTCTCCCGAGAGTGCTTAGATAGCATCAAGCGCCATTTGGTAATACAGTGGTTATAAAGGTATGTTCAGGTACTCGGAGGAAACCTTAGAGGCAATATATGTCAAGAGAGGGATTTGTCCGTCCATGTGACGGGACGATACTCAAAGGGCCCACTCGGAGAAGTTATATCCAATAGTTGCGCAGCGTGTGATTTGATCACGGGGATATCACTTGTCAAAATGAGTCAAGTAGCGTTGTTCGGTAACGAGATTGAACACGACATGGTGATGTCATTGATCAGATCGCGGGAAATGCAAGTATCGAGAGACAAAGGGAATAAGACACGACTGTCCCGGTTCAAACGACGAAAGATCTTCATGGAACGCACAGGGGTCACATGGCCATCCAGGTCCCTCTGTCGATCATTGGTGCGGGAGTGTCCCGACCATGTCTGGAGTGTTTCGAACCGTGGGGTATCACGCTTAAGGGCTTGATTATGCTTAGAGAGTGTTTATATGATCGGTAGAATCGCCGAAGAATAGTAGAGAGAAAACCGGAAGGGTTTCGGTAAGTCCGGAGGATGTCCGGAGTGGAGGTGGAAGTGTTCCATAGCCACGGAGATTGAATAATATGTGAATGAATGTTAAATATTGATTTAATCATTTATTCATAATTATTTAATAAAGATAAAAATCAATTAAATGGTCAAAGGCTTAATGGGCCAATTCCTGGAGGGGAGAGGGCCCATTAGGGAAAGGAGAGAGGGAGAAGGGGCCAAGGGGGTGGCCGGCTGGGCCTAGCCCCCCCCCCCCCCCCCCCCCGCACAGGGCCCACTAGGTGGTCGGCGGCCTCCCCTCCCCCTCCTCTCCTTTAGCCCCACCCCGGGACTTTGAGGGAGGTAGTACCTCCCCTCCCCCTATATATAGTGGGGGTATTTGGCCAAATTAAATACACCAATAATCAATAAAGGTCTTCTCACTTTTGGGAGGACCTCTAATTGATATTTTCTCCCTCCCCCTCTCTCTCTCTCTCGTGACCGTGGTCCCAAGTCTGGACTGCACGAACGAGAGACATCTTCACCGCGGAGCACCGTCGCGTTGCGGGATTCGGATCCAGGAGCTCTACTTCCGCAACTCCTGCTGGAACGGGGAAGCAGGAGTCATTGTTAGGCACCGGACGTGTGTAACTCCCCGCGAGGTGTCGCACTTGAGGCACTCAAGTCATTGGAGCCAGAGGAGCGCAAGGACTTCATCACGACCTTGAGGTCGGCTTCAGCTCGTCTACATCAACCACGCTCTCCTGAGCGTTGACAATGCTTTTCGGTCTTCAAGGATAAGTTTGCGAAAAGCCCCTCCCATTACTGTATTACTAATAGATAGGTCCTGGCAGCTTCAGGGGTTCAGGGGCGTAGGGGTAGAACACACGAGATGTAGCGTGTGGGCATTGATCTTTTAGTTGTTACCCTCCCACGTGTACTTGTGTATACCGCAGTAATGCTTGATGAAGTGGCCCCCAACCGACTTTACTCGTTCATTCGCGAGACTGGTCCACACTTGACATACGGCTTGTACCGTATAAAGTGGCTTAGGGGGGTGTCCGTCTCTCTCGCATTAGTTGGTATACCATTTGCAATGGAGGGCCCCGAAAGGGGTGTAGTAGAGAGAACTACTTGATCAGCATTGTGCTGAAAGTTTGTAGGTAAGAACGGTTCTTGTGCGAAAGCCCATTCAGCCACGTAAAACATGCAAAGATAAAGTAGAGGCGTCTAACTTTGTTTTGCAGGGGGCGTTGCTTTGTGATATGGTTGTGGCAAAGGTAAAGTGATTACCTTTTGTTACGTAGTAGTAGATAGTCATGGAGGTGACAGACTACCACGCCGGAATGACACCGGTACCCTGGTGTCTACGGCGCCGGAACCCTGGCGCCGGAATCCGGTGACGACGGATGGAGATCACGACGTGAAGGACCATATCATCGCATTTACATTCAATGTTATTGTTTGTATATCTTATTGTGTGCTAGTATTAGATACTCGAAGGTAGCCTAATAAGATGATCCCTGTTAAAATTACCAACGATTGTGTTCCCCCTTAGTGTGCACCACCAACAAAGTTCTTCCGTATGAGGCGATCCAGGGTACATGTCTGGGTGTCAGACATATCTACGTTCGCATACAGTGGGTGTAAGCCATGTTGCACAGCGAATACACTAAGGTTGAGTTGGCGAGCCTAGCACGCCATAGAAGCGTGGCCTCGGAACACGGATGGTCGAAAGATCGAGCATGAGTCGCATGAATGATGTGACTGACATTTAGCGTCCACCTTTGAACCCACATCGATGGCCGTGTCACGGTGTCAATCGGGGGAGATGTGGCTGATAGGGGTCGTGTTATCACTAGGAACACTTTTGGGGATAGGTGTTTCAGAGTGGAGTTATTATTAACTCATTTAATTATAAACTTAGTCTAAATTCTTTTTGTAATTATAAATGTAGAAAATGGTTCTCCCCAAAATTACCTGTTGGGTTCGCAGCATAGAAAACAAAAAAAAACCTACGATGAGAACTACACGCCAAGATCTATCTACTAGGTACAAAGCAACGGGTGGACATATATCCAACGAGAACTTACCCTCGAAGACAACGAGTTTTGTTAACGAGTAGGAACTCGTGGCTGATGTAGTCGTACACTTGCCGATCTCAAGATCGTGAGGAAGTCCAAGCGCCGCAACTCAGCAGCGCATCCGTACTCGCACACACGTTCAAGCCACCGGACAACCTCCACCTCCTCGCTCTAGCGATCCAGCGGAAGCAGCAACTCCTTCCATACGAAATGCCATCGGTAACATGTATCTCGCTAATCCGAGACCATGGGGGAATAATTCTAGAGGGGGAGAGAGATCCTTCACAAGGAGGTGTGTGGAAGAAGGAGGAGGAGGAGGGCCTTTTATAGGAGGAGGGGGGTGCCCCTCCTCTCCATGGCCGGCGCATGGGGGTGACCCCTCACCTCCCCCATTCATGTGGTGGTAACCCCTCCACATTAAAATGCCTCTTCACATTCCCTTTTAAAGTCCCCACTTTAAATGCATTAAAATTCTCCAAGTTTAATGCTCTCTCATTTAATAAAACTCTTTTATTCAATTTATTCAGAATTTTGTTAATTACTTTAATTAACAAACATTCACATATAACCCCTTGCAATATTTCAATATCACATGCAGAACCACTTTCTGCAATTTCACCCGAAACAATTTCTGGTTTCTATCGAAACAATTCCTGCGCTTTGCAATTCTTTCGTCTGAAACATATGTGGTCCAAAATGGTGTCCAGTAACTCTTAAGTGTGTCACCCTACGGTTCGTGAATAATGCAGACATGATTGAGACTCATCTCAAATCAATAGTCAGAAGTGGGACCTAGAGATCCATACTGACTCCTGCATATTCAACGATGACTTCTGTGATCGTGAGAACCTTTAACGCTTGTAATTTAATCCCTTTGTCTCATGATATAATACATGTCCGAGATTCAATCATCGGTATCCAAATACCTAGTTTGATCTCGTTACCGACATGCACTCTTTTCTCATTCCCGTGATATAACATTCTAGTGATCACATCACTTGCTTGCAAGCTATATCAATGTGATATCACCGAGAGGGCCCAGAGTATATCTATCTGTCATCGGGATTGACAAATTCCACTCTTGATCCATGAGCCTCAACATAACACCTTCGTAGTATTGAACCCATCTTTATAGTCACCCTGTTACAGTGTGACGTTTGATGTTATCAAGATACTCTTTAGGTGTTAGCAATAACATGATCTCATGGTCTAAGGATAAAGATTACTTCGTATGATGTTGTAGCAATATAAACATAATGACTTGATCGTAATGCTATACTCCGGATGAATGTTCATCACATCATTCCACCAATGGTGTGACCTTGTTATTAACAACATCCAATGTCCATGATCAGGAAACCTTGATCATCTTGTTAATCAACAAGCTAGTCTATAAGAGAGGCATAACAAGGAACCCTTTTTGTTTATTAAACACACATGTATTGATGTTTCCGATCAATACAATTCTAGCATGCAAAATAAACATCTATCATATATAAGGAATACATAATAACAACTTTATTATTGCCTCTTAGGGCATATTTCCTTCAGTCTCCCACTTGCACTAGAGACAATAATCTAGTTCACATAGTGATAAATCTAACACCCATGGAGTTTTGGTGTTGATCATGTTTTTCCCTAGGGAGAGCTTTAGTCAACGGATCGGCTACATTTAGGTCCGTGTGTACTTTACAAATCTTTATATCTCCATCCTTGACATGCTCGCGGATGGAGTGAAACCGGCGCTTAATATGCTTGGAATTCTTGTGAGAACTCGGTTCCTTTGCATTGGCTATGGCTCCATTGTTGTCACAATAGATCACCATTGGGTCCAATGCACTAGGAACCACACCTAGTTCCGTAATGAACACTTTCATCCAAACCGTTTCCTGTGCCGCTTCTGAAGCAGCAACATATTTCGCCTCCATCATTGATCCAGCCACCACAGGCTGTTTGGAACTCCTCCAACTAAGTGCTGCTCCGTTCAAGAGAAATATGTATCCGGATTGAGACTTAGAGTCATACGGATCGGTGTCAAAGCTAGCATCGACATAACACTTAGCGACTAGCTCTTCTTCACCTCCGTATATAAGAAACATATCCCTAGTTATTCTCAAGTACTTGAGGATGTTCTTGACCGCTATCCAGTGTTCCGAACCTGGATCAGATTGGTACCTACTAGTCAAACTAATAGCATGTGCCACATCCGGTCTTGTACATAGCATGGCATACATAATAGAGCCTATGGCCGAGGCATAGGGGATCTTATCCATCATCTCTCTTTCTTCCGCCGTAGCCGGACTTTGAGTCTTACTCAATGTCTTGCCTTGCAACATAGGTAAGAACCCCTTCTTACTTTCGTCCATATTAAACTTCTTTAATATCTTATCAAGGTATGTACTCTGCGATAGGCCAATTAGGCTCCTTGATCTATCTCTATAGATTTTAATGCCTGATATATATGACGCTTCACCAAGGTCTTTCATCGAAAATTTGCTGTTTAGATAACTTTTAACACTGTTTAAAAGATCTATATCATTTCCAATCAATAATATGTCATCCACATATAATATCAGAAATGCCACATTGCTCCCACTCACTTTCTTGTAAATACAAGCCTCTCCATAAGTTTGCACAAATCCAAACTCTTTGATCACCTCATCAAAGCGGAGATTCCAACTCCAGGATGCTTGCTTCAGTCCATAGATGGATCGCTGAAGTTTGCATACCTTATTATTATCCTTAGGATCGACAAAACCCTTAGGTTGTATCATATACAACTCTTCTTCAATATTACCATTGAGGAACGCAGTTTTGACATCCATCTGCCATATTTCATAATCGAAATATGCACAATTGCTAACATAATCCTAACTGACTTAAGCATCTCTACGGGAGAGAATGTCTCATCGTAGTCAACTCCTTGAATTTTTCGAAACCCCTTTGCGACAAGTCGAGCCTTATAAATGGTCACATTACCATCAGCATCAGTTTTTCTTTTGAAAATCCATTTATTCTCAACGGCCTTTCGATCGTGAGGTAAGTCCACCAAGGTCCAAACTTGGTTCTCATACATGGATTCCATTTCGGATTTCATGGCTTTTAGCCATTTGTTGGAATCCGGGCTCATCATCGCTTCTTCATACATCGCAGGATCATCCATTTCATCAACCATGAAATTTACAATAGGGTTGCCGTACAGTTCAGGAGCTACACGTGTCCTTCTTGACCTGCAAGGTTCAGTAGTGTCCTCTTTCGGAGTTTCATGATCAATATCATTAGCTCTCTCTTCATTAGGTGAAGTCAACTCCGAAACAACTTCCGGTGTTGCGTTACTCGCCATTTCATGAAGAGAAGGTTCAATAACCTCTTCGAGGTCTACCTTCCGACTACTCACACCTTTCGCGAGAAACTCCTTCTCAAGAAAGTATCCATTCTTGGCAACAAAAACCTTGCCCTCGGATCTGTGATAGAAGGTATACCCAATCGTTTCCTTAGGGTATCCTATGAAGACGCATTTGTCCGCTTTGGGTTCGAGTTTATCCGGCTGAAGTTTCTTCACATAAACATCGCGTCCCCAAACTTTAAGAAACGACAGCTTAGGTTTGTTTCCAAACCATAATTCATACGATGTCTTTTCAACAGATTTAGATGGTGCCCGATTTAAAGTGAATGCAGCTGTTTCCAGTGCATAACCCCAAAATGGCAGTGGCAAGTCAGTCAAAGACATCATAGATCGAACCATATCCAATAAGGTACGATTACGATGTTTCGACACACCATTACGTTGTGGTGTTCCGGCAGGCGTGAGTTGTGAAACTATTCCACACTCTTTCATGTGTGTGTTAAACTCGTAACTTAGATACTCTCCTCCACGGTCAGACCGTAGAAATTTGATCTTTCTATTACGATGATTTTCCACTTCATTCTGAAATTCCTTGAACTTTTCAAAAGTTTCAGACTTGTGTTTCATCAAATAGATATACTCGTATCTACTCAAATCATCCGTGAAAGTAACAAAATAACGATATCCACCTCGCGCCGACACACTCATTGGTCCACACACATCAGTATGTATGATTTCCAATAAATCTGTCGCCCGTTCCATTGAACCGGAAAACGGCGTTCTAGTCATCTTTCCCATAAGGCATGTCTCACATGTATCAAATGATTCAAAATCAAGTGATTCCAAAAGTCCATCAGAATGGAGTTTCTTCATGCGTTTAACGCCAATATGACCTAGACGGCAGTGCCACATATATGCAGATATATCATCATCAAGTTTAATCTTTTTAGCATTAACATTATGAATGTGCGTAATATTACTATCGAGATCCATCAGAAATAAACCATTCAACACAGGTGCATGACCATAAAAGATATTATCCATATAAATCGAACAACCATTGTTTTTAGATTTAAACGAATAACCACTTTGCATTAAAACGATCTGGATACAATGTTCATGCTAAGTGCAGGCACCAAATAACAATTATTCAGGTTTATAACTAATCCCGATGGCATATGGAGAGGCAGCGTTCCGACGGCAATCACATGAACTCTTGATCCATTGCCGACCCGCATTGTGACCTCATCCCTTGCTAGTTGTCGCTTGTTCCGTAGCCCCTGAATCAAGTTACATATATTAGCAACCGATCTCGTATCAAATACCCAGGTGCTACTGTGAGTACTAGTCAAGTACACATCAATAACATGTATATCACATATACCTTTGTTTGTCTTGCCGAACTTCTTGTCCGCCAAATACTTGGGGTAGTTGCGCTTCCAATGGCTAGTCCCCTTGCAATAGTAGCAATCGGTATCGGACTTAGGGCCAGCTCGGGGTTTCTTTTCAGGCGCGGCAACAGATTTGCCACCCTTCTTTCCCTTGTGCTTGCCTTTCTTGTCCTTCTTGAAACCGCTGGTCCTATTGATCATCAACACTTGATGTTCTTTCCTAATCTCCACTTCTGCAGTCTTAAGCATTAACAGAAGCTCGGGAAGAGTATTCTTCATGCCCTGCATATTATAGTTCATCACGAAGCTCTTGTAGCTAGGTGGCAGAGATTGGAGAACACGATGTACGCCCAAGTCAATGGGAATCGTTATTCCCAGGGACACAAGCTTATCGGCGTACCCAGACATTTTGAGTACATGCTCACTAACGAAGCTGTTCTCCTCCATCATGCAGCTAAAGAACTTTTCAGTAGCATTATAACTCTCTACGGCAGCATGGGTATCGAAAATCATTTTCAATTCTCCCATCGTATCAAAAGCATTGCCATTTTCGAAACGCTTTCGAAGTTCTGGCTCTAGCCCATACAGTATGCTGCAATGAACTAAGTTGTGGTCCTCCTGACGAGTCACATAGACATTCTTTTCCTCGTCAGGGGCATCAGGAGCTGGTGGGGGGCCTAGCAGCGCATCTAGCACATATTGGTTTTGTGCAGCAGTGAGGAGAATCCTCAAATTCATAGCCCAGTTGGTGAAGTTGCTACCATTCGCAGCAAGTTTCTCTTTCTCCATGAACACATTGAAATTAAAAGCAGGTGGTGCCATCTACAACAAAATTTGTAAAGTTTATTTAGACTAAGTTTATGATAGATTGAGTTCAACTAATCCAAATTACTAATGAACTCCCACTCAAAAACGACACCCCTCGTGTCCTTTTGGTGATTACATGAACCAAATCCACTACACCAAGTCCGATCATCACGTGAGTCGGTGTAGCTTCAAAGGCGAGCATCTATATGGGCATCATATCAACTATATGACTCATGCTTAACCTTTCGGTCCGTGTTCCGAGGCCATGTCTGTACATGCTAGGCTCGCCAAGTAAGAACCTTAGTACTCGCGTGTGTAAAACTGTCTTACACCTGTTGTATGAAAGCGTAGAGTCGAGTACACCCGATCATCACGTGATGTCTCGAAACACGATCCATAGAACGGTGCATACTCAAGGAAGAACACATTTTTTCTTGATATCTAAATGAGGGATCATCTTACAATGCTACCAAAAGCGCCAAACTAGCAGTATAAGATGCTAACATCTAATGTGTAAAGTGAGATGATATGGTCCATGCATTTGATCTATATCATTTACATCATGGTATGATCTCTATCATTCCTTTGTGTGTAAGGCCAAGGTCTATGGAACTTACACGTTGAATGTGTTGTAAGAGTATCTATCATATATCTACTTACAACAATACCATATCAATACACTAGCCCAGCAACGATCTAAACTAGACGCCTCTAATTTATCAATTGCAAGTTTTACATGGCTTAGGGCTTTCGGAGATAGAACCGTTCTCACCTACGAACATGAACCACAACGAGGAGAACCAAGTTATTAGCAACTCGTTGTAAATCAGATATTGACTATAGTAGGAGAGACAGACACCCGCCAGCCACTTATGCAAAACAAGTTGCATGTCAGTCGTGGAACCGGTCTCATGTACGATGACATGTAAGGTTGGTCCGGGCCGCTTCATTCCACTATGCCACCAATATCCAAAATACATAGAAGATGCAATAACATGATCATCATCGCCCACATATAAACATATGTGTACTACCCGTGCAAAGCACCTACGCATAGATCAGGCTCTGATACCACTGTTGGTTCCGCAGCATAGAAAACAAAAAATTTCCTACGATGAGAACTACACGCCAAGATCTATCTACTAGGTACAAAGCAACGGGTGAACATACATACAACGAGAACTTACCCTCGAAGACAACGAGTTTTGTTAACGAGTAGGAACTCGTGGTTGATGTAGTCCTACACTTGCCGATCTCAAGATCGTGAGGAAGTTCGAGCGCCGCAACTCAGCAGCGCATCCGTACTCGCACACACGTTCAAGCCACCGGACAACCTCCACCTCCTCGCTCCAGAGATCAAGCGGAAGCAACAACTCCTTCCAGACGAAATGCCATCGGGAACATGTATCTCGCTAATCCGAGACCATGGGGGAATAATTCTAGAGGGGGAGAGAGATCCTTCACAAGGAGGTGTGTGGAAGAAGGAGGAGGAGGAGGAGGGCCTTTTATAGGAGGAGGGGTGTGCCCCTCCTCTCCATGGCCGGCGCATGGGGGGTGATGTTGGAGATATGCCCAAGAGGCAATAATAAAAGTGGTTATTATTATATCTTTGTGTTTATGATGAACGTTTACATCCCATGCTATAATTGTATTATAAGGAAACACTAATACTTGTGTGTATCTAACTCAAACATGTCTTGATACATCGAATCTAGACAAATCCAAATCAACTAGTAATTTGGATCAGAGGGAGAGGGAGTAGTGTAAATGGGGTTTGTGTTACTCCTGAGCATTAGACCTGATCAAGATAACGAAGGTTTGGTACCATTAAAATGCGTCTAGATTTATTAAAATTTTGACAAATCAAAGACTTCCTTTATAGGACGGAGGGAGTACCATTCAAACACAAGAATTACAATATACTCCTCCATGTTTTAGGTTTGTGAAGGTAATGTATCTAATCACATTTTAGTGTATAGATTCTAGTGTATAGATTCAGAGTGGACCTTTTCAAACCTACACACAAAAAGTCTTCTAGATACATTATCTTCACAAAACTAAAACATCTTTATCTTTATTACGAAATGGAGGGAGTACTTTCAAAGAAAATCTGTTTTCTCTTGGCAATCGATACATGTAATTGTAAATCCATCAAATGGCCATGTTGTCTTCAGAAATTTTTACACGGACTCACTCTAACCAAAAGATAAGAACACGTCTAGTTCTCAGGAACAGCAACAACAACAACGACAGAGAATGCAGTTCCGTCGCTGCAGCGAAAGCGTGTGAACAGCGAAGGAAAATGCACCAACAAATGTCACAAAAGAGAGCATGTCCTAACCTGTCGGACCAGGTAGCAACAACATCACACATGAGCCAACAGATGTGTCACTAAATCCAGATAGAGGTTAATAAAGCAGTACCAAATCTTAATCTTTGTGTATTTGCCACAAACAGTTTGCTGTAATCTTTTGGTAACAACGTTTACTCCTGTCAAAACCAAAAGGGCGAATTCTACTCGGTGATATCAGATACCAAAAGTACATAACGCAGAAGAACTCTTTCAGCACAATTGGCAAAACAATCGCCTATGTGCCTTGATTGAGAAAGGAGTTTCAAGGAACGCAACTCAATGAAGATTGTAGGCCACATCTTCTTTTGAAGTAGATGGAAATAGGACTAACCGTAATAGTTGTAGTACCTGGGGTGTAACTAGTGGGCTGTGTGGTGTGGCCTTGGGCCGTTGTGGGCCTGTCGTGTGGGCTCAAGGGAACTGTCGATATAACAGTCCAGGACAAACAGTGTAAGGGCATCGATGAAATAGAAAAACAGTCTGACCGAGATCTTCTTCTTTCCCAAGTCTCTCCTCTCTGACCCTCTTCTCCACAAACGCCAGATCCCTCACCGCGGCAATCACACCGCCGGCGGTATAGAGGAAGCTGCGACGGCTCCGTCCAGAGTTTCTACCCCGTCCGCGCAGAGTCGCTTCGTCTTGGAAGCCATGGATGACTTCCAGAAGGCGATGCTGGCGCGCTTTGATGCGTTGGAGGTGAAGATTGGGGCGCTGGAGAAGGTGCAGACCCACCTCGGGGAGATTGAAGGGAAGATGAACAAGCAGACAGAATCCTTGGAGCAGATGCAGGTCAAGGTCAACCTGTCGATGGAGACGCTTGGCAAGGTACAGGCGGAGCAAAATCGTGCAAGCAGTGTGCTGAAAGGGACTGGGCTACCACCGCTGTCCATTCCAGATCGAGACATGTCGACGATTCTGGGGGAGCCACCAGATCGCCGTGGTGACTACCGACCACCGCTTCCGATCATGCACAGTAGTACCGCACCGAAGGTAACGATGCCGCCACCAACTCCTACACCTGTTTATGAGAACACTGGGGGGATAGGATCCAGCCGTAGTGATCGTGAAGAAGGCAGGCGCAGCTGGATGCCGAAGATGGATTTTCCCAAGTTCGATGGAACTGATGTTCGCATCTGGATTGATACCTGCAATACGTTCTTCCTCCTATATAATATTGCTGAAGGTTTTAAGGTGTCGGCAGCTACAATGTATATGAAAGAGAGTGCAGCCCATTGGTATCAGGCATACAAATTGGAGAATCCGTGGCACAATTGGTCTACATTTTCAGTGGATGTGGTGCAGGAATTTGAAGGAAATGCTCAGCAGGACAAAATTCGTGAACTCTTAACTCTGACACAAGAGAGCTCTGTGGAGGAGTACAAGAAAAAGTTTGATAAATTGGTGTACCAGATCAGGTTGTATGACCTAAACATGGGAGGGTTGATGCTGGTGCAACAATTCATCGGATTGAAGGAGGAACTCAGGGCAGCTATAGAAGTTCAGCTACCAAATACAGTTGCAGAGGCAGCTTCTTTTGCCATGATCCAAGAAGACAGAAGCAGGCATGGTGTGACCAAGCAGTATACAAAAAGGGTGGGCTACAATTTTCACAAGGAAGACACTGCTAACTCTACCACTTATCCACACAAATTTGAAAAAGGGGAGTTGTGGAAGGCGAAGCAACTGAAGGAGTACAGAAGAGCAAATGGCTTGTGCTATAAGTGTGGAGAGAAATATGCACCAGGCCACCAGTGTACTTTACAAGCTGGGGCACAAATCAAGGCAATGGAAACTCGGGAAATGTTGTCTGATGAAGTTCTGGATACCCTTGTGGCACATGGAAATGAGGATACAGGAGATTGTCATGTATCACTCAATGCTCTGTCTGGTTCTAGCAAGCCAGGCACAATTCAATTCAAAGCTCTTATAGGAGATCAAGTGATGTTGTTATTACTGGACTCAGGAAGCTCTCCCAGTTTTGTGGATCAATCCTTGGTGGACAAGTTAAATTTTCCACTACAGAAATCTCAACACTTAAGGTAAAGGTTGCTAGTGGGGATTTCATGTTCTGTACTGCAGTGGTTCCTCAGATGCAATGGTGGCTACAGGGCCATACCTTTTCTCATGATATGAGAGTTTTACCATTGGGTGGATATGATGGGATATTGGGCATGGATTGGCTGGAGAAATGGGGCATAATGAATTGTGATTGGGAGCACAAATGGGTGGAGTTCTCCTACAACAAACAGATGATTAGGTTATCTGGCATTCCTTCTGGGCTTAAACCAGAGATTCATGCAGTCACAGTAGAGGAATTAACAAAAAGTCTAAAAGGAAATGATATCTGGGCCATGGCAGAACTCTCCTTAGTGGACAATGAGGTTCAAATAACTGTACCTGTTCCTACAGAAGTCCAAGAGCTGTTAGATAAGTCTGCTGCGGTGTTTCAAGAACCAAAGGGCCTCCCCACCCCCCCACCCCCACAGAGAATTTGATCATGCTATAAATCTTCTGCCAGGTTCTCAACCAACTAATTGCGGGCCTTATAGGTATTCTCCTTTGCAGAAAGATGAAATAGAGAGGCATGTCAAGGAGATGTTGCAGAGTGGGATAGTAATTCCCAGTGTGAGTCCATATGCCTCTCCTGTCTTGTTGGTTAAAAAGAAGGATGGAACTTGGAGATTCTGTATTGATTATAGAAGGTTAAATGCTATCACCATTAAAAGTAAATTTCCAATTCCCATAGTGGATGAATTGCCTGATTAGTTAGCAGGCACCAAGGTGTTCTCCAAGTTGGACTTAAGAGCTAGGTACCACCAAATCAGAATGGTCCCAGTAGATGAGCTGAAGACAGCTTTCAAAACACATCATGGGCAATATTAATTCAGAGTGATGCCTTTTGGTCTCACCAATGCTCCAGCCAATTTCCAATGTGTTATGAATTCTGTGTTTGCTCCTTTTGTCAGGAAGTTTGTCTTGGTCTTTATGGATGACATCTTGGTCTATAGTAAGTCTGTGGATGAACATGTTCACCATCTGACTTTGGTCTTCTAGGTGTTGATACAAAACCAACTATATGCTAAAAAGAGCAAATGTTCCTTTGCCTAGCCAAGACTGGAATACCTTGGCCACATCATCTCTGACAAAGGGGTAGCTACAGACCCAGACAAGACAAAAGCCATGCTAGCTTGGCCAGTACCATTGAATGTTACTGATCTGAGGGGATTTCTTGGGTTGACTGGATACTACAGGAAGTTTGTCAAAAATTATGGCATCATTGCCAAACCACTCACTGTCCTCTTACAGAAATAGCAGTTTTAGTGGAATGCAGCAGCTCAGACTGCTTTTGAAACTCTCAAACAGGCTATGAGTGATACACCTGTACTAACTCTGCCAGATTTCTCACAGCCCTTTTGGATTGAGACTGATGCATGTGCTACATGCTTGGAGCTGTGCTTATGCAAGAAGGCCACCCTGTAGCTTACTATAGCAAGGCTTTGAGTGTCAACAACAAGAAATTATCTATTTATGAAAAGGAATTTCTGGCAATAATGATGGCAGTGGATAGATGGAGGCCATATTTGTCCAGAGGACCCTTTGTGATCAAAACTGATCATCAGAGCTTATGCCACTTGGAAGATCAAGTATTGCACGCAGATCTGCAGAAAAAGGCCATGACCAGACTGGTGGGACTCAACTTCACATTTCAATACAAAAGGGGTCAAGATAATAGAGTGGCTGATGCACTATCAAGGGTAGGTCATGCCTTTTCCCTGTACTCTGTGTCTACTGGGGTACCAGTTTGGATACAAGAAGTGCTGAATTCTTATGCTGTGGACAACAAAGCTCAGCAGTTATTACAAGAATTGGCAGTGGTAGGCAAAAATGATGATGGCTATGAGCTACAACAAGGACTGATTAAATACCATGGGAAAGTGTGGATTGGTACCAATGTGGGGCTCCAAACTAAGTTGATTCAAGCATTCCATGCTAGTGCTATTGGAGGTCATTCAGGTATGCAAGCAACCTACCACAGAATCAACAAGCTATTTGCTTGGCCTGGTCTCAAGTTAGCAGTGTAGGAATTTGTACA
The DNA here is from genome assembly GCA_910589775.1 of Avena eriantha. Classification (NCBI taxonomy): domain Eukaryota; kingdom Viridiplantae; phylum Streptophyta; class Magnoliopsida; order Poales; family Poaceae; genus Avena; species Avena eriantha. The sequence goes on along the minus strand of OU342742.1, from coordinate 154,303,255 downwards.
GCAATGTAGTGTATGCCAACAAGCAAAGCATGAGCACTGCAAAACTCCTGGTTTATTATAGCCACTCAGAATTCCTAAAGGGGCATGGCAAGAAATTTCTTTGGATTTCATTGAAGGTCTTCCCAAATCAGCTGGGTATGATGTGATCCTGGTGATTGTGGACAGGTTTACTAAGTATGCTCATTTCATACCTCTCAAACATCCATACCCTGCTCATACAGTGGCAAAAGCTGTGTTCAATAATGTGGTCAAATTGCACAGTATGCCTGTGTCCATTGTGTCTGATAGAGACAGGGTTTTTACAAGCAATTTCTGGAAGGAGCTATTTGCTATGTTTGATACAAAACTCCACATGAGCAGTGCTTATCACCCACAAAGTGATGGGCAGACAGAGAGAGTAAACCAGCAATTGGAGATGTACTTAAGATGTGCAGCCAATGAGCAACCTAAGAAATGGTTCAATTGGTTACCCTTGGCAGAGCCAATGAGCAACCTAAGAAATGGTTCAATTGGTTACCCTTGGCAGAGTTTTGGTATAATACTTTCCACCACTCTGCTATTGGTTGTTCTCCTTTTAAAGCATTATACAAGGAGGATCCACATTATGGTATGCTTCCAGATTTACATACTACTGAAAATTCTGAGGTACATGATTTTTTGGCTGAAAGGCAGTCTGCTTCCGAGATGCTGAAATATCAACTGGAGAAAGCACAAGTGAGGATGAAACATTATGCAGACAAGAATCGGCTTACAAACTGGAGTTGCCTGCAACCAGTAAAATACACCCAGTGTTTCATGTTTCCCAATTGAAACCTTTCAAGCCAGACTCTACTGCACTGCAGTTTCATCTGAGCTGCCAACCCAAGTCCAGCTGGACGTACAAGAGGTGGAACCTGAAGAGATCCTGGAGAGGCGCCTCTGCAAGAAGGGCAATGCAGCCTATGTGCAAGTCAAAGTGAAGTGGACGTCACTACCAGCAAGTGCGTCTACCTGGGAGGATTATGATATATTACGGACTCGTTTTCCAAATGCACCAGCCTGGGAACAGGCTAGTTCTTCAGGGGGAGGTGGTGTAACAGCTGTAGTACCTGGGGTGTAACTAGTGGGCTATGTGGTGTGGCCTTGGGCCGTTGTGGGCCCGTCGTGTGGGCTCAAGGGAACTGTCGATATAACAGTCCATGACAAACAGTGTAAGGGCATCGATGAAATAGAAAAACAGTCTGACCGAGATCTTCTTCTTCCCCAAGTCTCTCCTCTCTGACCCTCTTCTCCACAAACCCCAGATCCCTCACCGCGGCAATCACACCGCCGGCGACGGGATATAACACTAACCTTCCACTAAGATGTGCTGGAAGAACTAATGTTGTTTGCAACAGCCCTCTTGGCACCACGAGATTGTGGGCAGACTAAAATTAGTTGATGGTGTGGGTAGGGAGGGATACTTAAATTAGTTGAAACTACATTTCCTGGAGGAAAAAAAAACAGAAAATCAAGGTAAGAACTCATATTGCACAATGGAAAGTTGGAAACAGAACAACTGGGAAGTTAAAAAACAATAAACTAGACCAGGATCTCTGAAATATATAGTTAAGTCACATTCTGAATAAAGCTAATTTCCTGAGCGGATGGATCTTCTACAAGCTCACACCTTATGAAAGGGGCACACATGTCTTCAGATATTAAGAATCACCATCTAAGACAGATGCCTCTAGGTATTTTAGCTATATCAACCAGGAACTGATTCAGAAATGATGTGTCCGCCACTAGAACCAGGGGGGCTAAAACTGCTGGCTGGCTCGGCAAACAAAAACTAATACAAATACATGTAAAAAAGTACACTAGACATGGACATGCTATACGAAATGGCTATGAAGTTGTCGACACTTTTTATGGACAAAGTAGAAGTGTGTAAGTAACATAGCTTAGACCATAAAAGACTAATAAAAGACTAAGACAGAATGATTCTTGAAAGATTATAATTAGCAACACGCGCATCCATCAGAAATTAATTAATCTGTAAATACACATAAAATGCTCCTGCACATGATTCTCACAAGCAACTTGTAGTAGATTGATTGGTGGGCTGAGGAATACGACTTCATTTTGAAACACCTAAGTAAAAGTTCATATTTATAAGTGATAAACAATATGATAAAAATCATGCTTTTAGGCCTAGGATATAAATTTTACTAAAATAACGGCCATCCGCAAGCAATGCGAAAGTCACATCATATGTTAATTCACAATAAGCTATAGTACACAGTGAAAGATCCATCAAATGACCATATTTTCTTAAGAAAATTTACATGGAGATATTTGTATAGGGCGAGAATTTTCAGACCTGAGTAATGTTACTTTCAGAAGCTAAGTACAAAACCACATCTGCAAGTGACAAAAAAAATCATGATATAGATAATACTATGGAGATATATGATATAAACTTATTGGTATAAATTTTACCAACAAATTATGACCATCTGCAAGCTGTGCAGATATTAAAAGGGTGTTACTTTGTAAGCTAAAGTACAAGTTACACAATTTTGCAGCCAAACAAAATCCATAACTGTCATTTTCCACAGTTCCTAAATGATCAAATTTTCTGAAATCAGCCCACTTGCAATCTTGTATCCATTATCTGTATGCATTGATGTTTTCATGATTATTTGAAACTTCATATGTGACTTCTGTATAATATTGAAAACGAGACATTTGTCGACACATTTAAATATATAATACATAAGCCGATAATCACACCGTCGCAGTAGCTTTTACAGAGAAGACAAACAAAATAAAGCACAACCAGAGGATATAAGCTACAACAAGTTTAACCAGCAAGATCTGCGAAACTCAGTACTGCTACAAGTCAATCGATGGTCATCATTCTTCACCGGATAACAGCACCACGCTCAAGCACCAGATCCAGCTCGCTCTCGTTGTCTACATAATCAACCAGTTCTCCTTTCGGAGGTGGTTCTGTGCCAAACAATCTATCCACAACCATACTGGTAAGACAAACAATCCCTCCAAGCCTGAAGCACTCGTTGAGCATTTGTCCTCGCCGATATGAGCGCCTACAGGTTCAGAAAATATAAGAAACAGAAATGTGAACTGATGTTTATAAAGAACAAAAGGAAAGTGAGAGTATATGTATTGTGCAAATGTTGGAAGACCATCTATACCAGAGAGAGTCATTGGGTTTAGGACTGACTTGCACAGAAAGATACTCCATCAGCCGACCATTTGGTGATACTAAACTGTCGACAATGGTGTTCTTCCGTTCAGACTCAGCAAGTGCCTTGTACAGTTCCTCCTTCATCTTCTGGATTTGACTGGTTTTTCCCTCGTCGCTGGTAAGGTTCTGCGACAGTACACAAGAAGGAATTAAGTGTGTAATAATTAGTAAACATTGGATAGTAAAACTGTGCATGATTTCCTTTGTTAAATCAATGGATGTTTTGATGCTAATTAAGGGCCGGGTTGAATACATATATATATATATATATAAAACAGCAAAACACATTTTAAATGTATAGGTCTGACGGGAGAGAGTTTTGTCTAAATAAATATAGATGCCATGCTCCCTCGAATCATGTTGTTTCGCACTCGCAATGCTTGTGGAGAAACGAGCTCAGGTCGGTTTTAATCAATCTACATATATGTTGCCTTGTGTCTAAACTCGTACCATTTTTATATAGGAAAAATTGGACCTTTCATGCATTTGATGTGCTCATCTGAAGAATAAAAAAACTAGTAACTCGGATCATACATGTTCTGTCAATTGCAAAACAATGTTTTATGGCTTAATCATGATAATATGCGGACCGGAAAAGCTAGTTGGGTAAATCACCATATTTTCATTTTGGGTTGTTACAAGATTTCGGGCTAAAGAAATATACCTTTTGGTTGGTGCTTCCAGTACGGGAGGCGGGGATGTGTGACACGCGAGGAGAAGAGAGAGGTTTGCCGCTGTGGATGAGCATCCGCCCTTCCGCACCCTCGACAGCCCCCGCCCGCGTTCGCTGCAGTGCGCGGAATCCCACGGTCCTCCTCGCCGCGTATCGAAGCGCCGCCGCCGACATCGCCGATTAATCTCGCTTTCTGCGGATCCTCGCCTCGATCTATCTATATAGGTGGCCGCGGACTGAGTCCGACACGAGAACGTCTTCGCTAGTTCGATTCCGTTTTCACTTTGGACGAGAGATTCGGCCTTGGGTGTTCTTCCTCCTTGAGATGTTGTTATTAGGGTTCCTCACATTCGGGGCCGTCACCCCCTTCTAATCCACTACAACACGCGCACTCTCTCAGCCCAGATTTTACAGCCCAATTTTAACCCCTAAAGAAAACGTCAAGGCCCAGTACTGAAAAATACATGGCATTATTCCACGCGAAAAACTCCGGGATTCCTATTCTCCGCTTATCGCGGATCGTATCTGGCGATCCGCCTGAAGAAAGTCCTTCCTGGGCCAGCCCATTTCCAGATACGGTTTTCTCTTTATTTTATTTTATTTCTGTTTGTGTTTTTCTTTTCCCTTTTTATGTTTCTGTAATATTTTTTCTGCTTCTCTTTAGTTTCACTTTTAAATATTTTATATATACTGAAAAATATTTAAATTTAAATTTATTTAATTTCTAAAATGTGTTTAGATCTAAAAAATATTACTAGGATTTTTGAAAAATGTTCAAATTTAAATAATGTTTAGATTTTAAATGTGTTCAAATTTTGAAAATGTTCAAATTTGAAAGATGGTAGGATTTTTGAAAAGTGTTCAAAGTTTAAAAATATTTAGATATGTTCAGAATTGATAAATATTTAAAATTTCAAATCGTCAAGTTTATTTATTTTTATTTTTTTGGAAATAATTCAGTTTTGGAAGAGCTACAGATTTAGGAAAAGTTTTGAAAAGAAAGGAAAAAACAAACCCATACATGTTATTGGGCTGCATTGATGTAGCCCAGAAAAACGGCTGCAGGCGGAGCCTTAGCTCGCGTCCGCAAGCGAGCGTCCTATAGGAGCTGTCAGGGGCTCGCTCCAGGCGTCGGTTGCGCGCTGACGCCTGAAGGCCTTCTCAGGTGGGCCGGCCCAATTCGGCTGGGCTTTTCTTTATTTTTTTCTGCTTGTTTTCCTATTCTTTTTTCTGTAAATTTTAAAACATTTAGGGAAATAAAAATGTTTAGATTCTAAAAGTTTTTATTTGAAAAAATGTTTAGAATTTTTTTCAAAATTTAAAATCTATTCAAATTCAAAAAAATTAAGTTTTAATTTGCTAAATTTTGGGGGGGAAATCAAATTTGAAAATGGTTCGAAATTTTAAAATAATCTCATATTTGAAATAACTAAGTTAAAACACGCGCTTCGTCGTGCCATCTACACTTTGTTCTGGCATATCGTGGCTGGCGTGGTAGTATTGCATGCACTTTGGTCCACAAACCGAAGAAAATATTCAAGTCTAACATGAAAACCTTTGAAATATTGATGGCATCTTACTCATTGATACTCAAAATAGGAAAATACAAAATTATAAAGTTGTTTCTTGTACAGAGTGTGTATACAAAATTAAGAAAGAAAATATAAGATCCGATCCATGTAATACATTGCTTTGGTCTGCAAACCAAAAGTTTATTGCAGCAAGCAAGTGATGCCTTGTCCATAATCTTCATATCAAAATAGCAACTTGTGCTACTAAAGCCATGATAAATAAACACTACCAATGTGGTCACAACTGCCTTTTCAGTAGCCTGACATGGCTAGTTCTAGAGAACTTCATTCATTAGGGTCACGTGAAGTGCCTCCCAACTTGAATCATTTGACTCACAAGGTTTGCTAATACTGCTGCATATACGACTACGGGTCAGCCATTATCAGTTCATCACTTGCATCACTGGCCCAAAAAACATCAAAATCCAACTTTTAGATAAATAAACACATACCAGTAAACCAGGTAGACCTGAATCATTCTGTTGATATCATGCAATCGTACAGTTGAGCCATGAGAAGAAGGCAATTCTATCTATCCGTGGAAATCATACTAGCATCACCTTGCTAGCATAACTAATATGATTCTAACCATCACTTGCTAGCACATAGGCAATTCTACCTATCCGTGGAAATCATAACTACTTTGGTGAGGAGCAGAAAGCTACAACATCACAGTTTGCTCATGCCATGCATCGTTAATCATACTGCCGGTTATTCACAAAATTGTGTGATATGATAATTTTACATCATCAATATGGTGACTTATATATGATCTGTTTTGAATAATATTTGCCATGATCTGTTATTATTTATGCCTTTTTAGGTGATTTATGAGACTTTCCTACAAAGTCCCTTTCATTAGTATTGAATTTCTGGGAGGCAAAAAACCTTATTTTTTATATTTTGTTGTTTCAGGGACCTTCTGGACATCTAAAAATCAAAGGAAAAAAAATAACTGATATGTTTTTCACCTGGAGAAGGACGGTGAGCAAAAGAACCAAGCGAGAGGAGCTGCTGGGCCCAAAAGAGACTAGGTGGCGCACCCTACCCTGCTGGGCACGCCACCCATGCTTGTTTGACCCACGAGCGTTGCCTTGGCTCCTCCTTTTAATAGATGCCTCCGTCTCACCAGAAAACCTACGTCATATTTTTTTCCACGATTTACAGAGGCGGAGAGGGCGGATCCTGCAGCACTGGAGCCTCCGGTGAGGGGAAATCGACGCCATCATCATCACCACTCCTCCTTGGCGTAGGGGGAGGCCTCTCCATCAACATCTCCATCAACACCATCATCATCACCATCACCATCTCCATCTCTAAGATCCACTTCATCCCCTCATAGTTTGTGATTGATGGAACCCCGGGTATTATTTGAGTGTTATTTGCATGTTTGTGATTGGCAACTTGTTTTTATTTGGTGGAGATATTATATTTTTAGATTGTGTTGTAATCCATAGGCCACTGATCCATATCATGTTTGTCACTTGTGAGTAAATCCCCATGTTCCTGAGGACATAGGATGAATTGACTACGATTTTCATATAGTATGCAATAAATATTTGGTCAAGTTTTTTATCTTTTATGTGGTTCTATGATGATTTTATGTGAACGTTGACTGCATATGGCTTCACCTATATGGGATCATAGGGATACACTTTAATGCAATGATGAGGGTTGGAAAGGACGGAATGGCAGGAACCGTTTTCCAATACTTTGAGTTACATTAGAGAGATTTCTGTCGGGGACTAATGAACTAACAGCTATGTGGGACATTTATGTCATAATAATTTCTATACTTGCTCATGAAAATGGCTTAGGACCCATCATAAAGGGTTTACTTGCTCATATCTATGGCCGTACCTAATTTAGGCTCCGCCCTAAAGGACTGAAACTTGACAAGAAATTCAGCATTTTATGTAGAAATCTGAATGCTAAGTAAATCCATGCCGCCCTTAGAAACGCTTGCCACATATAAGTTCACACACATACACTTGAGCTGAATAGAGGATTGTGCTTTCTCTCATTGAGAGCATTTACTTGTTGATATTTACTTTCAGTACTTTATTTTACTACAAACTACAAACCCAAAACACCAAAACAACTGCACCCTTTTATTTTTTTACTTGTCAAACTTACTAACCAATACCTTCATCTCCTCGTGGGTTCGACAATCTTTCTTATTGAAAAGTACTACAATTGATCTCCTGCACTTGGGAGCCATCATTGTGTTAATTAAATAGGAAATGGGGAAATTTATCTAGTTTGAAAGTAAACATAGTAAATTGTGATAATCAAATCATGCCATAGAAATATTATTCTCTGGTAAGTAGATTTTTTAAACAATCTGGAAAAGGGGAACTGACCAAGTTTGAAAATAAATAGAGAAATGATGCTAACATTAATAAATAAAATTTATTGTTTAACTGATGTTAAGTACATCTTGTTGGAAATATGCCCTAGAGACAAATAGTAGCAAGGACTATTATCATATTTCATATAGTTTATGACTAAGTTTTATATCATGCTATAACTGTATTGAGTGGAAACATCAATACACGTGTGATATATAAACAACCAGGGGTTCACAGTGAAACTCTAGTCACTAGTTTATTGGTTAACAGATGATCATGTTTCCTGATCATGTGGCATTTATGCCAGTTGGAAATGAAGTCATCTCATTCCGAGAATGAGGTGATGAACCAATACCCAACCTAAACATCGTGACCCGATCATGTCACGAAGTTCAAGTTACGATGATTAGAAATGGATCCTCGTAGACTATTTCTTAGACCGTAAGGCTTTATCAATCATTGTCTCCCGAGAGTGCTTAGATAGCATCAAGCGCCATTTGGTAATACAGTGGTTATAAAGGTATGTTCAGGTACTCAGAGGAAACCTTAGAGGCAATATATGTCAAGAGAGGGATTTGTCCGTCCATGTGACGGGACGATACTCAAAGGGCCCACTCGGAGAAGTTATATCCAATAGTTGCGCAGCGTGTGATTTGATCACGGGGATATCACTTGTCAGAATGAGTCAAGTAGCGCTGTTCGGTAACGAGATTGAACACGACATGGTGATGTCATTGATC